>OY997264.1:282999099-283599099 GCA_963921465.1 Triticum timopheevii
GTACATATGGAAAAGTGACACATATGTAGTGGACATGAAGCCTGGAAGATAATTGTATTAAGCTTCTGTATAAGAAGCCCCCAGGTATAGCGAGCGCGCATAGCGTGTCAAGATTGTGTAGTCGAGTCACACTTGCAGCTTTTTAGGGCTATAAAAAAGAAAGAAAGAGGATATAATTTAAAATGGGCGGAGGTAAGGAGACGACCACAGATTTCGGCACTAGGCGTAGAATCTTCGGAGTCTGGTCGCGTTCCATGGGTTCGGCTCGAGTCGATTATCGGATGCATCACGCATGGGGTACGCTCCTCCGGTGAGAACTTTAGCAATGATGAAGGGACCCTCCCACTTGGGCTTGAGCTTGTCCTTTTTCTTCTCCAGTAGGCGTAGAACGAGTTCGCCAATGTTATAAGTTTTGGCCCGTACTTCTCTGCTTTGATACCTTCGAGCCCATTGCTAATAGAATGCGGAACGGGCTTTTGCAACTTCGCACTCCTCCTCCAGGGCATCTAGACTGTCCTGCCGATCAAGCTTGTCTTCTCTCTCTTCATACACGCGCACTCATGGTGAGTCATGAATGATATCACAGGGCAATACCGCCTCTGCGCCGTACACCATGAAGAATGGTGTGTATCCGGTAGTGCGATTCGACGTGGTCCGCAGTCCCCATAGTACGGAGTCGAGCTCCTCGACCCAGTGCATATCTGATTCCTTCAAGGGTCGCACTAGTCTGGGTTTGATGCCGCATATAATAAGACCATTTGCTCATTTGACTTGACCGTTTGTTTGGGGGTGATAGACGGAGGCGTAATCGAGCTTAATTCCCATGTTACCGCACCAAGTTTTCACCTCGTCGGCTGTGAAGTTGGAGCCATTATCGGTGATGATGCTGTGGGGGACACCGTAACGGTGTACAACCCCTGATATGAAGTCTATCACTGGTCCAGATTCGCCTATTTTAACTGGTTTGGCCTCTATCCCTTTGGTGAATTTATCTACCTTGACCAATAGGTATTTTTTCTTATGGCTTCCTCCTTTAAGGGGTCCGACCATATCGAGCCCCCAGACCGCAAAGGGCCAAGTTATGGGGATTGTTTGGAGAGCGATAGGTGGCATATGGCTTTGATTTGCAAAAAGCTGGCAACCGATGCAATGTTCGACGAGGTCCTGTGCGTCTGCTCGGGCTGTCGGCCAGTAGAAACCTGTGCGGAAGGCCTTGCTTACAAGGGCCCAGGCTGCGGTGTGGTGGCCGCCATGTCCAGCATGAATTTCGGCCAAGAGCTACCGCCCTTCCTCTTCGGAGATGCACCTTTGGAGTACTCCGGTAGCGCTTTTCTTATAAGGCTCTCCCTCGTGGACCTTGTAGTCTTTAGAGCGCCGCACAATGCAACGTGCCTCATTTTGGTCCTCGGGGAGTTCTTGCCTATTTAGGTAGGATAAGAAGGGTTCTGTCCATGGGGCGAAGACAGCCATGATCACGTAGGCCGAAGGTGTTATTTCGGTGGCGGAGCCACCGATTATGTCAGTGTGTTCGGGATCTGGGGTTGTGGTCGGATCCAGACTAGTATTGCTGGTCTCCCCTTGCCACACCACAGATGGCTTGAACAGACTTTCCAAGAAGATATTAGGTGGGACGGGGTCGCGCTTACTGCCGATGCGGGCGAGGAAGTCCGCCGCTTGATTGTTTTCTCGGACCACATGATGGAATTCGAGCCCCTCGAACCGAGCTGACATCTTGAGGACGGCGTTGCGGTAAGCCGCCATTTTCGGGTCCTTGGCATCAAAGTCTCCATTTATTTGAGATACTGCGAGGTTTGAATCCCCACGCACTTCTAGGCGTTGAATGCCCATGGAGACCGCCATCCGAAGACCTTTGTTGGTTGCGAGTTCTTTGTTTGTTTGTGTAGGTGCGTGGGACTTTTGAGGAGCCTCCTACTGGATTGATACCTTCGTTCTTAAAAACTGAGGGAAATACTTACGTTACTATTGCTGCATCACCCTTTCCTCTTCAAGGAAAACCAACGGAAGCTCAAGACGTAGCAAGAAGGATTTCTGGCGCCGTTGCCAGGGAGGTCTTCGTTCAAGTCAAGACATACCAAGTACCCATCACAAACTCATCTCTCTCACATTTACATTATTTGCCATTTGCCTCTCGTTTTCCTCTCCTCCACTTCACCTTTGCCTTTTCTTCGCCCCTCGTCCGTTCGATCTTGTGTCTCCATGTGCCTTCTTTTTGCTTCCATCTTTGCTTGCTATAAGTTTATGGATCCTCATCCACTTGCTAATCTTTTTAAGAGATCCAATTATGTTGAACCAATTGCTAGTGAGTTGTGTGCACTAGATTATCTTTATGAGGTTTTGCTTGAAATTCGTGAATCTGAAAATTGTGATGAAGAAATTTATGAAGAGATTTATGATAGCTCCTTGAATAAAAAGCAAGATTGCATTTGTGCTAAAAATATACAAAACCCTAAGCTTGGGGATGCTAGTTTTGCTATGTCTACTACTTACAATGATCATGATTGGGGTGATTCTTCGTATGATCTTGAAAATTTATTTAAGCCCCATGATGAGTATGAGATTGATAATAGTGTTTGCAATAATATTGAAAGTGGGTTTGGAAGAGTGTCAACTTTAGATCCCACATATTTGGAGAATGTTCAATCTTATGAAATATTTGATCAAAGTGGGTTTGGAGAGGTTATGACTTTAGTTAATGTTAATCCCACTATTTTGGAAGAGTGTCAACTTTGCATGCATGTGGATCGTGTTGAAAACATTTTATGTGATAGCTATTTTGTTGAATTTGCTTATGATCCCACATGTAACTATATTGAGAGAGGAAAATATGATTGTAGAAATTTTCATGTTACTAAATTACCTCTCGTCATGTTGAGATTGCTATCGTCTCTTTCTTCTTCCTGCATATGCTAGTTTTTGCTTGCCTTGAAAATTTGTTTGCTTATAATATAGGCATAGGAAGTATGTTAGACTTAGATGTGTTTGTCACGTGTTTAATGATGCTCTCTTTGCGCTTCAATTCTTGTCTTTCTTGTGAGCATCATTAAAATTATCAATGCCTAGTTAGGGGCGTTAAACGATAGCGCTAGTTGGGAGGCAACCCAATTTTATTTGTGTTTTTTGTCTTTGTTTCTATTTAGTAATAAATTTTGCATCTACCTTCTGTTTAGATGTGTTTTTATCTTTTAATTAGCGTTTGTGCCAAGTAGAACCTATAGGATAACCTATGATGATAGTTAATTTGATTCTGCTGAAAAACAGAAACTTTGCGCGCACGAAATTAGTTTTGTTAAATCACAGGCATGCGCTTTTGCGTTGATTATTTTTGCTGCTGATCAATAGACAAATTTTCCAAGACTTCCTATTTTGGTAGGATTTTTAGAGTTCCAGAAGTTTGCGTTAGTTACAGATTGCTACAGACTGTTCTCTTTTTGACAGATTCTGTTTTTCGTGTGTTGTTTGCTTATTTTGATGCATCTATGGCTAGTAAAATAGTTTATAAATCATAGATAAGTTGGAATACAGTAGGTTTAACACCAAAATAAATAAAGAATGAGTTCATTACAATACCTTATGTGGTGGTTTTGTTTTCTTTCACTAACGGAGCTTATAAGATTTCCTGTTGAGTTTTGTGTTGTGAAGTTTTCAAGTTTTGGGTAAAGCTTTGATGGACTATGGAATAAGGAGTGGCAAGAGCCTAAGCTTGGGGATGCCCATGGCACCCCAAGATATTCAAGAATAGCCAAAAGCCTAATCTTGGGGATGCCCCAGGAAGGCATAACCTCTTTCGTCTTTGTTCATTGGTAACTTTACTTGGAGCTATATTTTTATTCGCCACATGATATGTGTTTTGCTTGGAGCGTCGTGTATTATATTAGTCTTTGATTTTTAGTTTACCACAATCATCCTTGCTGTACACACCTTTTGGGAGAAGCCCACTTGATTAGAATCTGCTAGAATATTCTATGTGCTTCACTTATATCTTTTGAGCTTGATAGTTTTTGCTCTAGTGCTTAACTTATATCTTTTAGAGCACGGCGGTGGCTTAATTTTGGAGAAATTGCTAGTCTCATGCTTCACTTATATTATTTTGAGAGTCTTTTAGAACAGCATGGTATTTGCTATGGTTACAAATTTGGTCCTAGAATGATGAGCATCCAAGTTGGATATAATAAAAACTATCATATGAAGTGAATTGGATGCTATGATCAATTTGATGCTTGATAATTGTTTTGAGATATAAAGGTAGTAATGTTAGGGTCATGCTAGTGGGTAATTATGAAATTGAGAAATACTTGTGTTGAATTTGGCAAGTCCCGTAGCATGCACGTATGGTAAAAGTTGTGTGACAAATTTGTTGCATGAGGTGCTCTTTTGATTGTCTTCCTTATGAATGGAGGTCGGGATCGCGTGATGGTTAACTCCTACCAACCCTTCCCCTAGGAGCATGCGTAGTAGTACTTTGCTTCGAGGGCAAGTAGACTTTTGCAGTAAGTGTATGAGTTCTTTATGACTAATGCGAGTCCATGGATATACGCACACTCATCCTTCCACTTTGCTAGCCTCTATTATACCGCAACTTTCGCCGGTATCATGCACCCATTATTTACCTTCCTCAAAACAGCCACCATACCTACCTATTATGGCATTTCCATGGCCATTCTGAGATATATTGCCATGCAACTTCCCACCATTCCGTTTATTATGACACGTTCCATCATTGTCATATTGCTCTTTGCATGATCATGTAGTTGACATCGTATTTGTGGCAAGGCCACCTTCATAATTTTCATACATGTCACTCTTGATTCATTGCATATCCTAGTACATCGCCGGAGGCATTCATATAGAGTCATATCTTGTTCTAGCTTTGAGTTGTAATTCTTGAGTTGTAAATCAATAAAAGTGTGATGATCTTCATTATTAGAGCATTGTCTCAGTGAAGAAAGGATGATGAAGACTATGATTCCCCCACAAGTCGGGATGAGACTTCGGACTTTAAAAATAAAAAAATAAAAAAAGAGAAAGGCCTAAAAGAAAAAAAATGAAAGGCCAAAGAAAAGAAAAAAAAGGAAGAAAAAAAAGAAAAATAAATAAATAAAATGAGAGAAAAAGAGAGAAGGGACAATGCTACTATCTCTTTTTCCACACTTGTGCTTCAAAGTAGCACCATGATCTTCATGATAGAGAGTCTCCTATGTTGTCACTTTCATATACTAAGTGGGAATTTTTCATTATAGAACTTGGCTTGTATATTCCAATGACGGGCTTCCTCAAAATGCCCTAGGTCTTCGTGAGCAAGCAAGTTGGATGCACACCCACTTAGTTTCTTTTGTTGAGCTTTCATATATTTATAGCTCTAGTGCATCCGTTGCATGGCAATCCCTAGTCACTCACATTGATATCTATTAATGGGCATCTCCATAGCCCATTGATACGCCTAGTTGATGTGAGACTATCTTCTCCCTCTTTTTGTCCTCACAACCACCACCATTTACCACCATAGTGCTATGTCCATGGCTTGCGCTCATGTATTGCGTAAGAGTTGAAAAACCTTAAGCGCGTTAAAAAGTATGAACCAATTGCTTGACTGAAACCGGGGTTGTGCATGATGGGAGTATTTTGTGTAATGAAAATGAAGCATGGACTAACTATATGATTTTGTAGGGATAAGCTTTCTTTGGCTACGCTATTTTGATAGGACATGATTATTCGTTAGTATGCTTCAAAGCATTATTATTTTTATGTTTTATAAGCTTTTATCTTGAATCATTTGGATCCGAACATTCATGCCACAATAAAGAAAATTACATTGAGAATTATGCTAGGTAGCATTCCACATCAAAAATTCTGTTTTTATCATTTACCTACTCGAGGACGAGCATGAATTAAGCTTGGGGATGCTTGATACGTCTCCAGCGTATCTATAATTTTTGATTGTTCCATGCTATTATATTACCCCTTTTGGATGTTTATGGGCTTTATTTTACACGTTTATATCATTTTTGGGACTAACCTACTAACCGGAGGCCCAGCCCATATTGCTGTTTTTTTTGCCTATTTCAGTATTTCAAAGAAAAGGAATATCAAAAGGAGTCCAAATGGAAAGAAACCTTCGGGAGCGTGATTGTTGGAACAAACGTGATCCGGAGAACTTGGAGTGCAAGTCAAGAAGCTTGCGAGGCGGACAGGAGACAGGAGGGCGCGCCCACCCCCTCTGGGCGCGCCCCTATCTCCTGGGCCCCACAGGCCGCCACCGACGTACTTCTTCCTCCTATATATCTACGTACCCCGAAAACATACATGGAGCCAATGAAACACAATTTCCACCACCGTAACCTTCTGTATCCGTGAGATCCCATCTTGGAGCCTTCGCTGGCGTTCCGCCGGAGGGGGAATCCACTGTCGGTGTCAAAACCGGCGGATCTCGGGTAGGGGGTCCCGAACTATGCGTCTAGGCGGATGGTAATAGGAGACAAGGGACACGATGTTTTTACCCAGGTTCGGGCCCTCTCAGTGCAGGTAAAACCCTACTCCTGCTTGATTGATATTGATGATATGGGTAGTACAAGAGTAGATCTACCACGAGATCAGAGAGGCTAAACCCTAGAAGCTAGCCTATGGTATGATTGTTGTTCGTTCTACGGACTAAAACCCTCCGGTTTATATAGACACCGGAGAGGGCTAGGGTTACACAGAGTCGGTTACAATGGTAGGAGATCTACATATCCGTATTCCCAAGCTTGCCTTCCACGCCAAGGAAAGTCCCATCCGGACATGGGACGAAGTCTTCAATCTTGTATCTTCATAGTCTTGGAGTCCGGCCAAAGATGATAGTTCGGCTATCCGGACACCCCCTAGTCCAGGACTCCCTCAGTAGCCCCTGAACCAGGCTTCAATGGCGACGAGTTCGGCGTGCATATTGTCTTCGGCATTGCATGGCGGGTTCCTCCTCCGAATACTTCATAGAAGATTTTGAACACCAGGATAGTGTCCGGCTCTGCAACAGAAGTTCCACATACCACCGTAGAGAGAATAATATTTACACGAGTTCAATCTGCTGACGTATTTCGTGGCGTGACATCATACCACGGCCAAGCCTTTATTCGAATTGTTTTTACGGTTCCACCTCAGTGCGTTTAGCGAAGCAGTTTCCTTGGCATGTCTTGTCAAAGCAGAGATTGTGTCCCCTTATTCCGGGATTCTCATCAATACGGGCGTGGGTAACCCAACCGTGCCCGTTGGCACGCCCCCTCTATCGAAGGCGAGTCCCAAACGTCCACGGGGACGGCTCTTGGTATTCAACCTCTTTATAATGAGACCAAGGCCTGCTCCTTTCTTTCAATCTCAATCGAATCCGCCCCTCGCCTCGAGTTCCAACACCCAAAGCTCCAGATTCAGGCGCTTCGGACCTTCGACAATGTCTGGCTCCAACTTGCAAGGCCGGTGGATGCCTTCTTCCGTCATGGAAGAAGACGTGCTAAAGCTGAGAGACGCCAGGTATCTAACCGGTGAAATTTCGCATAGGCTGCCTGCCCAAGGGAAGGTTATTCCTACTCCCGAGCCTGGTGAGAGCGTGGTGTTCGTGTCTCACTTCCTTCGGGGTTTAGGCTTCCCGACGGACCCCTTCGTGAGGGGGCTCATGTTTTATTATGGGCTGGAATTCCACGACTTGGATCCGGAGTCCATGCTCCACATCTCATCATTCATTGTTGTGTGCGAAGCCTTCCTCCGCATTACCCCTCACTTCGGATTGTGGCTCAAGACCTTCAAAGTGGAGCCGAAGATGATCGAGGGGCAGCAGACAGAGTGCGGAGGGGCTGTTATAAGCAAAAATGCTGACGCTCCTTGGCCCGAGGGCTCTTTTCAAGAGGAGCTTGGCTTGTGGCAACAAGAGTGGTTTTACATCACCGCTCCCAGGGGCACCAAATGGGTGGCGCCACCTGCCTTCCGCTCGGGTCCTCCACAACGGCTGGCATCATGGGTCAACAAAGGGCTTGACTGGGAGCCGTCCAAGGACGTACCTCTGATGCAGGACCGTATTCGAGACCTCCAAGAGATAGAGATCAATCTGGTCGTAGTGGCGCAGGTCATGCTGATCCGGCGCCTTCTGCCCTGCAAACGTCGCCCCCTCCGTCTGTGGGAATTTAATCCGGAGGGACCACAAGCTCTCCAACACTTCATGGGCGCGACGCCCGTGGAGATGTATAAACTATTCTTCGGATCACAAGAGATGTGTCCGGACTTGACCGAGGACGCAGGTCTGAGCTGCAATCGCCCGGACACTCAAGTAAGTAGTCCTGTGCCCGGACATGCTATCCGTACATTTATCATAAACTCGCCCTTTAAAGAGCTGTCCCTTGAACATGAGTGGATAGCGAAAGCAAAACTAATAAGGTGTCCGCCCCCCCTCCCTGAGACCACGCCGGATCCTGTGTTAACCAAGATGCTGGAGGCTGCGCCTTTGGAAGAGGGCGAAGGGGGGAACAGGGAAGCTACTGCCTCCGCGAAGGAGGCTTTCAAGAAAGGGGGGATCGAGAATCCCTCCCTCCAGGGGGAGAAGAGGACCGCTTCTGAAGATCCGGAGGCCAAGGCCTCAAAGAGGGGGAAGAAATCTTCACCAGAGGGTCCCGCGCTGGGAGGAGCCCCAGCCGCACTATTTCCCCAAGGGAATCAGCCCTCCAGCGAGCCGTAAGTAGAGAGGGGAGTTTTGTAATAAGGGACATCCCTGTTTTTATTTCTGAAGATAACCGAAATTTTACCTTGTAGTTCGGATCTCAGCCCTTCTGAGCAGAGCTCATCTTCGGGGGATCTTCGTCCGGAGATGATGGAGAGCAAAACGCCTCCATCTGCTGCACCGTCAGGCGGGGCGGACGACCCTGAGGTGTCGTCGCGGAGGGTTTCCCCGAGTCCGACGGGCCGGAAGGTCCGACACCAACTGGTGTACGGTCGGAGGAGCTGAAGGATCTGCTCGGGCGAGCGTCTATCTCAGAAGATCACCATGCATTAATGGGTACGGTGATTGAAAGGATTTCATCCGCTGAGAGCGGATTGCATGAAGCCGTCAGAAGTTTACTGACGGGGTTTGAGGTACGCGAAAATGATGTACCTTCTGACAGTTTTGCATATAGAATGCACCCAATATAGATAGTAGCCCCTGAGACTCGGTACGTTGTCGAAAGTGACAGCGTGCCGAGGATCATAATCTCAGTTGTAAGATGTCGCCTGTCCTATATAGGTGGCGAAGCATACGGTGGCCAGCCGGACTGATCAATTTGCCGAACTGAAGCGGCAACTTGACGTGGCGGATGTGGACATCGCGCTTGTCAATAAGCGGCTTGATGAGTCACAAGGTATGTGACTTCTCTGCGGACAGCTGGTAAGGGAGCTTGATGCCCATGCCTTACAACATGTATGCTTTATACAGATGGTGCCGCTGCTATGGAGAACCTTCGGGTGGAGCTAGCCCGAGTCAAGGAGAAAGCCAGAAAAAGTGATGCGGCTACCTTGAGGGCGGCCGAGGAGCTAAAAGCCGAACAGGCTGCTTACTGCCGAAGTAGGGAGGAAATGGCCAAGATGGCCGGGAAGTTGAAGAATGCTACCGACCGCTGCGAATTTCTTGAAAAAGAATGCTGAGCAGAGCAAGAGGACCTGAAGAAGGCCACCGCCGAAGCCAAGGATGTCCGCTCCGCGATGAGAGCTATAAAGGAGGAGCTACGTCAAGCCGGGGATATCGCAGCTGGAAATCCCTTTCTGCTGCGGAGGAAGTTCACAGATCCGAAGTATGCTCAGTTGGGCCAGCTGTGGGGTGCGGAGGACGCTTATCTGGATTTGGCGGCGAGTGCCGCAGACGCAGTCGCACACTACCAAGGCCAAAAGGATCATGGAATGGAAGAGCTTTTTTGGTCGCAGTTCCATAGTCCAGAGCGTCTGCTTTCATTGACCGATCGTTTGGCCGAATGGGCTGAGCTGAATAGGTTGTCCGGACTTGCCATGAAGGATGTTGTGACTCGTTTGTGGCCGAAAAGGTCCGAGCCGAAGAGTTATTTTGGCTTGGTGCAGCAGTTCCTTGGTGCGGTGCCGCATATCGATGCAATGAAGCGGTCGGCATGCATAGAGGGTGCGCGGATGGCTCTTGCCCGTGTCAAAACGTACTGGGCAGAGATGAAGGCCATCGACGTTGCATCCCAGAATTCGGACGGAAGCCGAGTACCTGCCGAGCACTATTTTGAGGAAGTCCTGCAGGGCGCTCGTTTAATAGAGACGCAGTGCTCGAAGGATATTATGTTCAAATGACATGTATGATTTGTGAAACGATGTTTCAATATAATATAAGGGCTTTTTATACTTGTGCTTTCAAGTATTGAAATACCTCCTGTGTGGCCGTTAATGTATATGTGTATATAACCTAAAAGATGGCAGCCTTTGGCTTCAGCCCCCACGCACATAGTGCGGGGGTGTTTGCAAAAAAGCGCATTTTCACACTTAATCCAACGTCTTGGTCCTATGAAGGAGGTGATAGCGTAGCAAACTAGGCAACCGGACTATAATGCTTTATCACTTTCACTTAGCCATAGGAGTTCGATGGTGGGGCTACTATATAGCCCCTAGGGGCACCGCACTCTTTGAATTCGGGGCGCGTATGTGCCTGACCGGGAAACGGTCCTTCGTTAAAGCGGAGGAATTCTAAACATTCCGGTGAGTCATCGAGTGGTTGACCAGTCTCATGCTATATCATGACAGTCAGTTTTCGGCTTTCTCTACTGAGGTGCTCACCCGGCCGAACCGGGGCACAATCGCAGTAGTTCTCCTGGTGCCGCGTTAGCCGATAGAGCGAAATGTAAGGCAGCAAAACACAGGAGCCGGGCAAACCCAACATTTGACCAAAGACATGATTCGGAGCTGATGCATATAATGCCTAACTCGAGACGCCGAACACTCCCTAAGGTATTAGGTGTTTATGAAAACGGGCAGAACAATGCCCTAAGCCCCTAGTGTCCAGGTACGCGCAAAAATTTCTGGCGCGGCCGATGCCAAAATGCCAGCCTCCTCCTCGATTATGGCAAGAAACCGGGGGATGTGTATCAACAAGAGACAGTAAAAAAGGTTTACGCAGGGTCTTAATCTGAAAAGAATCCTTGCAACGGGTCCCTACTGCACGTCTACGCCTGTGTCTCCGTTGTGCCGTATCCTGGACGGGTGTAGCACGGTGTTCATCTGTAAAAGAGAAGAACTTAGTTGGGAAAAAAGATCATGCGAAAAATGTATTTTAAAATAAACAGAGTATGATTCAAAAAAAATTGAATAAAATTGAGCTTCATTATCTCTTTGTTGTAAATGCGTGGAGCCCCTTGTAAGGGGGTATGCGGCTAGTAAGCCCCTTGTTTATTTATGCCGGACTCGCCTAACCGTGTCCGCGGTTTGAATGACATGTTTAGGTGCTTTGATCAGCAAAGCCGGATTAGTGTGTGGCTGTCAAGGCAGTCTCACATTCTTCCGTATTCGAGGAACACTCGAAGTTTCCCTTTAATGAGATGATGTCGCGTGGACCGGGTATTTTAAGTGTAAGAGATGCGTAATGCGGTATTGCGTTAAAGCGGGCGAAAGCTTCGCGTCCCAATAGTGCTTGATAGCTACTTTTAAAATGGGCGATGTGGAAGACTAACTTTTCGCGACGCAACTTATCGGATGAGCTGAACACAACTTCTAGTGGTAGAGAGCCCGTACAATGGGCATATGGGCCTGGCATCACTCCTTTAAAGGATGTGTTGCTATGGCGAATTTTGGTTGGGTCTATCCCCATTCTGCGGATTGTGTCCTGATATAGCAGGTTTAGATCACTGCCGCCGTCCATTAGGACTTGTGTAAATTGTAGTCCGTCGATTATAGGATCTAATATCAAAGCAGTCCATCCTGCGTTCCGGATACTTCCGGAGTAATCCCGATGGTCGAAGGTGATTGGTTTTGACATCCAATGTCGGGACTCTGCTGGGGTGGGCCGTGCGGCGCGTATTTTAATGGGCGTTGCTCTATTCTTCCCTGTTGTCACTTGAAGTGAGTTTACTGTTTTGACCTCTTGTGGGAAATTATTTTGTTTTCCGATGCTCTGCTTGTGGGGTTCGTCATCGTCCTCACTTGGTGTGTCGAGCCCCTTGTGTTCGGCGTTAAGTCGGCTAGACTGTTTGAAAACCCAACAATCTTTGTGGGTATGGTTTGCAGGCTTCCCGGGGGTACTGTGGATTTGGCATATCTTGTCCAAGATTTTGTTTAGGTTGGAGAGCTCATCGCTGTTGTCCTTAAGAGGCAGTTTTTTGTTGTTCTGCCGAGAGCTTTTGAATCCGGTGTTGACTGCCGTGCTCTTCGGACTGTTTCCCTTGGTCCGGCGCTGGTCCTTGCTGCGTCATGGTTTCCCATTTCCATCCCTGACCTCGGATGTACTTGGGTTGCTGGTGCTGCATCTTGCCAGCCAGCTATCCTCTCCCGCGCAAAAGCGGGTCATGAGGCTTGTTAGTGCGGCCATTGTTCTCGGCTTTTCTTGGCCGAGGTGTATGGCGAGCCATTCGTCTCGGACGTTATGTTTGAAAGCTGCTAAGGCTTCAGCGTCTGGACAGTCGACTATTTGGTTCTTTTTGGTGAGGAACCTATTCCAGAATTTACGAGCTAACTCTCCGGGCTGTTGAGTTATGTGACTTAAATCGTCTGCATCCGGAGGGCGGACATAAGTCCCCTGAATATTTGCCCGAAACGCATCCTTGAGCTCTTCCCAACTTCCAACGGTATTTTCTAGGAGGCTTTTGAGCCAATGCCGGGCTGGCCCTTTGAGCTTGAGGGGTAAGTATTTTATGGCGTGGAGGTCATCTCCTCTAGCCATATGTATGTCCAAGATGTAATCCTCAATCCAGACTCCAGGGTCTGTTGTTCCATCATATGCCTCTATGTTTACGGGCTTGAACCCTGCTGGAAATTCATGATCCAGCACTTCATCGGTGAAACATAGGGGGTGTGCGGTGCCCCTGTATTTGGGTGTGCCGTGATGTTCGAATACTCGACGTGTTGTATTGCTTTCTAGAGCTTGCTTTCTTGGCCCATAGATAGACCTGACTGGGCCATCCTTTTGGTGCGGATCCTTATGCGGATCGCGTGCCGGCTTGTGTGCGGCGTCGCTTGGCGCTCTTTGTTTGCCATGTGGTCGTCTATCCAACCGGGCGGTTTCTTTGTTCTTTGATTGTGGGGGCTCTACGGCCTCCTTGTCGAATTCGGGTAGTAGTTTGCGCTTCAGGTAGCTCTTTGTTTGGCGACTATCGCCGTATTTGTCTGTGGTCTTGAGTACTTTGCTCATCTCATTCTGAGTGCGTCTTCCGCTGTCTTGAGCTTTCGCTTCTGCTTCTTCAGACTACGTGCAGTGGCGATGAGCCTTTTGTGGAGGTTCTTCTGCTCCAACGATGTGTCCGGCGTGAGATCGTCCAGACTGTTGTCTTCGCTGGGGACGGATTGTTTATCCAAGTTATCCTGTTCGGATGGTTGCTCAAGGGCATGTTCGTCGTCCACCGGTTCGTCCTGCTCTATGGCTGTGTTTGTATGGGTGCTGTCTCTGTCGAGGCGGGAGTTTGAGCGGCGCTTACATCGCTGTTTTGACTGCTTTTCGAGGGAATTATCCTTCGCAGCGTCCTGTTGTTCCTCGTTATCGCTTCCTTTAGGAGTATCCACCATATATACATCGTGAGTTGAGGTGGCCTTCCAGTGCCCTGTAGGCGCTGGTTCTTGGTCGTCTCCGGCATCGTCGTCCATACCATCGATGTCTTCGGAGTCAAAGTCGAGCATGTCGGTTACATCATCGACAGTGGCTACAAAGTGGGTGGTGGGTGGGTGTTGAATTTCTTTGTCGTCCGCATCCCAACCTTCCTGACCATAGTCCGGCCAGGGCTCTCCTGATAAAGAGAGAGACTTTAGTGAATTCAGGATGTCGCCAAAGGGCGAGTGCTGAAAGATGTCCGCGGCAGTGAACTCCATAACCGGCGCCCAATCGGATTTGATTGGCGGGGGCGCGGGAGGTTCGGCGTCCGGAGAGGAGTCCGGCACCTCGGAGTCACGGGCTTTGCGAAGGACAGGGATGGTGTTCGGCTCAATCTCCGTGGAGATCGTAGCCCCCGAGGCGGTGTCCAGCCACCCATCCTCGACCGGCGAAGTCGGCTCCGAGCTAAGGGTCGGAGCAGACACTTGTGCGGCCTCCAGGGCACTGTTCGGCGGCAGAGCTAGATCATGCCCATCGTGACAGTGCGGCGCGCTTGGCTGTGGCTCGAACCCGTCGGAGATCAAGTCTCCGCGGACGTCAGCCGTATAGTTCAAACTTCCAAATCTGACCTGATGGCTAGGGGCGTAGCTTTCAATCTGCTCCAGATGGTCAAGCGAGTTGGCCCACAGTGCAAAGCCGCCGAATACGAAGATCTGTCCAGGGAGAAAAGTCTCACGCTGGACCGCGTCGTTGTTGGTGATCGAAGGAGCCATCGGGCCTAAAGGTGACGACACAGAGGAACTCTCACTGAAAGCACCAATGTCGGTGTCAAAACCGGCGGATCTCGGGTTGGGGGTCCCGAACTGTGCGTCTAGGCGGATGGTAACAGGAGACAAAGGACACGATGTTTTTACCCAGGTTCGGGCCCTCTCGGTGGAGGTAAAACCCTACTCCTGCTTGATTGATATTGATGATATGGGTAGTACGAGAGTAGATCTACCACGAGATCAGAGAGGCTAAACCCTAGAAGCTAGCCTATGGTATGATTGTTTTTCGTTCTACGGACTAAAACCCTCCGGTTTATATAGACACCGGAGAGGGCTAGGGTTACACAGAGTCAGTTACAATGGTAGGAGATCTACATATCCGTATCGCCAAGCTTGCCTTCCATGCCAAGGAAAGTCCCATCCGGACACGGGCCGAAGTCTTCAATCTTGTATCTTCATTGTCTTGGAGTCCGGCCAAAGATGATAGTTCAGCTATCCGGACACCCCCTAGTCCAGGACTCCCTCATTGACCATGGAGGGCTTCTCCATCAACACCATAGCCCCTCCGATGAAATGTGAGTAGTTTACCACAGACCTTCGGGTCCATAGTAGTTAGCTAGATGGCTTCTTCTCTCTTTTTGGATCTCAATACAATGTTCTCCCCCTCTCTTGTGGAGATCTATTCGATGGAAACTCTTTTTGCGGTGTGTTTGTCGAGATCCGATGAATTGTGGGTTTATGATCAAGTTTATCTATGAGAAATATTTGAATCTCCTCTGAATTCTTTTATGTATGATTGAGTTATCTTTGCAAGTCTCTTCGAATTATCAGTTTGGTTTGGCCTACTAGATTGATCTTTCTTGCCATGGGAGAAGTTCTTAGCTTTGGGTTCGATCTTGCGGTGTCCTTTCCCAGTGACAGCAGGGGCAGCAAGGCACGTATTGTATTGTTGCCATCGAGGATCAAAAGATGGGATTTATATCATATTGCTTGAGTTTATCCCTCTACATCATGTCATCTTTCTTAATGCGTTACTCTGTTCTTTATGAACTTAATACTCTAGATGCAGGCAGGAGTCGGTCGATGTGTGGAGTAATAGTAGTAGATGCAGTCAGAAGTCGGCCTACTTGTTGCGGACGTGATGCCTATATACATGATCATGCCTAGATAATCTCATAATTATTCGCTTTTCTATCAATTGCTCGACAGTAATTTGTTCACCCACCGTAATACTTATGCTATCTTGAGAGAAGCCACTAGTGAAACCTATGGCCCCTGGGTCTATCTTTTATCATATAAGCTTTCAATCTACTTTTATTTGCATCTTTACTTTTTGCATCTGTATTATAAAATACCAAAAATATATTTATCTTGTCATATTATATCTATCAGATCTCACTTTCGCAAGTGGCCGTGAAGGGATTGACAACCCCTTTATTGCGTTGGTTGCAAGTTCTTTGTTTGTTTGTGTAGGTGCGTGGGACTTTTGAGGAGCCTCCTACTGGATTGATACCTTGGTTCTCAAAATCTGAGGGAAATACTTATGCTACTATTGCTGCATCACCCTTTCCTCTTCAAGGAAAACCAACACAAGCTCAAGACGTAGTATGCCTCAAGGGCCAGGGCAGCGGTTTTGTTTTCGGCGCGCAGTGCCACGTCCGGATCACTGGCTAGAGTGATGATTCTATTGGGCCGGGGCATCTTGAGCTTCATGTACCCGTAATGGGGTATAGCTTGGAAGCTCGTGAACGCATCCCGCCCTAAAAGGGCGTTGTATCCGCTACTGAACGGGGCCACTTGGAATGTGATTTCTTCGGACCTGTAATTCTCCGCCGTGCCGAATACCACATCTAGTGTGATTTTTCCTGCACATCGTGCCTCCCGGCTAGGGATAATTCCTCTGAAGGTCGTGCTGCTTTGCTCAATGCGGCTCTTGTCAATTTCCATTTTGTTGAGAGTTTCCTCGTAGATGAGGTTTAATCCGCTGCCACCGTCCATGAGCACTTTAGTAAGCTGGAAGCCGTCCACAATTGGACTAAGGACCAAAGCGGCTAGTGCTCAGACTGTTCGGAATTGAGGTTCGTCACTGGCATTGAAGGTTATTGCCATGTCGTTCCATGGATTTATTGCTGCAACATGGCATACTTTGGCGAGGCTGCGGAGTGCTCTCTTGCGCCTGTTATTTGAGGCGAAAGTCTCAAAGATTGTCAATACTGCATCGTTGTTTTCTACGGGATGATGCTCTGCAGTATCGTTAATGAGGAGATCCTCGCCGCTCTTGGCCACCCGCCGAAGTACCCAACATACTCTAAGGCTGTGTGTTGGTATGCTATCCGGTGTGGTGTGAATTTTGCATGGCCCATTGAGCCATCCCTCCAATACAGTTCCACGCCTTGTAGTGGACTTTGGTTTCTTTGTAATTGGATCGGGTGACTTACGAGAGTGCACCCTTTTGGTTCGGACGAGGGGTTTAGTGAGGACCGGAGGATCCCAGAATTTTGCTTGGGTTTTCCAGGCGCTTTCCATCGCACAGTACTTCTGTACTATGGCCGCCAAGCTAGCAAAGTGTGCTATGTCACGGTGACTTATGGCGTTGAGGATTCCCTTGTCCATCCAATTTTTGCAGAAGACTGAGATTGCGTCTTCCTCGCGACAGTCCTTGACCTTGCTCATTACAAGGAGGAATCTGGCCCAAAAGTGATGTACTGTCTCTTGGGACTCTTGTCTAATGTGGGAAAGATCGCTTGTATCTGGGTGGGTGGGTAGATTTAAGTCCGAACCCTGACCCGATCTGAGACCCAGGGGCAGAGGAGCTTCCGAACTTGGCAGTTCGTGCTCCGGGATGTTGCCCAATTTTTTTGGCCCGCTGTCCGATTCTAAGTTCGGAGCCCGGGTCATGTCCTCCCGTAGACAGGTATCCGGCTCGGAGAGCTCGGGAAACCGGACATAGTTCGACCTCAAAATAGAGGAAGAATCGCTGCATTGCTCCTCCACCACTGCTATCTGATGGGTGACCGACGGAGAGTTAATCTCTCCTTGGTCGGTGAGGGAGTCCTGGATTAGGGGGTGTCCGGATGGCCGGACTATAGCCTTTGGCCGGACTCCTGGACTATGAAGATACAAGAGTGAAGACTTCGTCCCGTGTCCGGATGGGACTTTCCTTGGCGTGGAAGGCAAGCTTGGCGATACGGATATGTAGATCTCCTACCATTGTAACCGACTCTGTGTAACCCTAACCCTCTTCGGTGCCTATATAAATCGGAGGGTTTTAGTCCGTAGGACGAACAACAATCATACCATAGGCTAGCTTCTAGGGTTTAGCCTCTCTGATCTCATGGTAGATCTACTCTTGTACTACCCATATCATCAATATTAATCAAGCAGGAGTAGGGTTTACCTCCGTCGAGAGGGCCCGAACCTGGGTAAAAACATCGTGTCCCTTGTCTCCTGTTACCATCCGCCTAGACGCACAGTTCGGGACCCCCTACCCGAGATTCACCAGTTTTGACACCGACATTGGTGCTTTCATTGAGAGTTCCTCTGTGTCGTCATCTTTAGGCCCGATGGCTCCTCCGATCATCAACAACGATGCGGTCCAAGGTGAGACTTTTCTCCCCAGACAGATCTTCGTATTCGGCGGCTTTGCACTGCGGGCCAATTCGCTTGGCCATCTAGAGCAGATTGAAAGCTACGCCCCCGGCCATCAGGTCAGATTTGGAAGTTTGAACTACACGGTCGACGTCCGCGGAGACTTGATCTTCGACGGGTTCGAGCCACAGCCAAGCGCGCCGCACTGTCACGATGGGCATGATCTAGCTCTGCCGCTGAACAGTGCCCTGGGGGCAGCACCAATGTCCGCTTCGAGCCTTAGCTCGGAGCCGACTGCGCCGATCGAGGACGGGTGGCTGGACACCGCCTCGGGGGCTGCGATCTCTACGGCGATTGAGCTGTACACGAACCCTGTCCTTTGCGAAGCTCGTGACTCCAAGGCGCCGGACTCCTCTCCGGGCTCCGAACCTTCTGCGCCCCTGCTAATCGAATCCGATTGGGAGCCGATCATGGAGTTCACCGCCGCGGACATCTTTCGGCACTCGCCCTTTGGCGACATCCTGAATTCACTAAAGTCTCCCTCTTTATCAGGAGAGCGCTGGCCGGACTATGGTCAGGAAGGTTGGGATGCGGACGACGAAGAAATTCAAAGCCCACCCACCACCCACTTCGTAGCCACTGTCGATGATTTAACCGACATGCTCGACTTCGACTCCGAACACATCGACGATGCAGGAGACAACCAAGAACCAGCGCCTACACGGCACTGGAAGGCCACCTCGTCATACGACATATACATGGTGGACATCCCAAAAGATGGGAATGGCGATGGAACAACGGAGGATGACCCCTCCAAGAAATAGCCTAAGCGCCGGCGTCAGTGGTGCCGCTCTAAATCACGCCACAGCAAAAACGGCGATTCCGGTACGGGAGACAATAACACCCCGGACAGTGCCGAAGACAACCCCCTCTAGCAGGATTTAGTGCAGGAGGATGGAGAAGCCAGCCCTCATGAGAGAGCGGCAGACAGAGAGGTAGAGGACGATAATTACATGCCTCCCTCCGAAGACGAGGCAAGCCTCGACGACGACGAATTTGTCGTGCCTGAGGATCCCGTCAAACAAGAGCGTTTCAAACGCAGACTTATGGCCACGACAAGCAGCCTCAAGAAAAAGCAGCAACAACTTAGAGCTGACCAAGACTTGCTAGCTGACAAATGGACTGAAGTCCTTGCGGCCGAAGAGTATGAACTCGAACGCCCCTCCAAGAGCTACCCAATACGCAGGCTGCTACCCCGATTAGAGGAGGAAGCACCTAAACCTACACCACCAGCGCATGATACGGCGCCGCTCAAAAAGTACCATGGCACGGGGAAATGCGCCAGACCTGCGAGATATATTGGAGGACAAGGCAAGGCAAACAAGATCGATCTACGGATCGCGTGGGCGCCTCACTACACGTGACGATAACCGTCATGCCGGATACAGCAAATCCGGCCGAGCCGAACACAGCAGACAAAGCTCATTTGAGCTACGTCGTGATATAGCCCAGTACAGGGGCGCCGCACACCCACTATGCTTCACAGATGAAGTAATGGATCATCAAATCCCCGAGGGTTT
Organism: Triticum timopheevii; assembly: GCA_963921465.1. Taxonomy (NCBI): domain Eukaryota; kingdom Viridiplantae; phylum Streptophyta; class Magnoliopsida; order Poales; family Poaceae; genus Triticum; species Triticum timopheevii. The sequence goes on from OY997264.1 coordinate 283,018,785, forward strand.
CAAACCCGTAAACATCAAATCGTACGATGGCACAACAGATCCTGCGGTATGGATCAAGGACTACCTCCTTCATATCCACATGGCCCGCGGCGATGATCTACACGCCATCAAATACCTCCCACTGAAGCTTAAAGGACCAGCTCGGCATTGGCTTAACAGCTTGCCAGCGGAGTCAATTGGTTGTTGGGAAGACCTGGAAGCCGCATTCTTCGACAACTTCCAGGGCACCTATGTGCGACCACCAGACGCCGATGACCTAAGCCACATAATTCAGCAGCCAGAGGAATCAGCCAGACAATTCTGGACACGGTTCCTAACCAAGAAAAATCAAATCCTCGACTGTCCGGATGCAGAGGCCCTTGCAGCCTTCAAACATAACATCCGCGACGAGTGGCTTGCCCGGCACCTAGGACAGGAAAAGCCGAAATCCATGGCAGCCCTCACAACACTCATGACCCGCTTTTGCGCGGGAGAGGACAGCTGGCTAGCTCATAGTAACAACATGACCAAGAGCCCTGGTAATTCGGATACCAAGGACAGCAACGGCAGGTCGCGTTGCAACAAGCACAAGCGCCACATTAATGGCGATAATGCTGAGGATACGGCAGTCAATGCCGGATTCAGAGGCTCTAAACCCGGTCAGCGAAAAAAGCCATTCAAAAGGAATAATTCGGGCCCGTCCAATTTGGACCGAATACTCAATCGCTTGTGCCAGATACACGGCACCCCCGAAAAACCAGCCAACCACACCAACAAGGATTGTTGGGTGTTCAAACAGGCAGGCAACTTAAATGCCGAAAACAATGACAAGGGGCTGCATAGCGATGACGAGGAGGAGCCCCGGCCGCCGAACAATAGAGGACAGAAGGGCTTCCCCCCACAAGTGCGGACGGTGAACATGATATACGCAACCCACATACCCAAAAGGGAGCGGAAGCGTGCACTAAGGGACGTATATGCGATGGAGCCAGTTGCCCCAAAGTTCAATCCGTGGTCCTCCTGCCCGATCACTTTTGATCGAAGGGACCACCCCACTAGCATCCGCCATGGCGGATTCGCCGCATTGGTTCTAGACCCAATCATTGACGGATTTCACCTCACTAGAGTCCTGATGGATGGCGGCAGCAGCCTGAACCTGCTTTATCGGGATACAGTGCGCAAAATGGGCATAGACCCCTCAAGGATTAAACCCACAAAAATGACCTTTAAAGGCATCATACCAGGTGTAGAGGCCAACGCTCAGTTACAATTGAAGTGGTCTTCGGATCCCTGGATAACTTCCGAAGCGAGGAATTAATCTTCGACATAGTACCGTTCCGCAGCGGCTATCACGCACTGCTCGGACGAACCGCATTTGAAAAGTTCAATGCGGTGCCGCACTACGCATACCTCAAGCTCAAGATGCCAGGCCCTCGAGGAGTCATTACGGTCAACGGAATAACCGAACGCTCTCTCCAAACGGAGGAGCATACGGCGGCCCTCGCGGCGGAAGTAAAAAGCAGCCTCTCAAGGCAATTCTCGAGTCCGGCTATTGAACGTCCGGACACCGTCAAGCGCGCCCGGAGTAACCTACAACAAGACCGCCTGGCACGTTCCGAGCACGCGTAGCAATGCAGCCCCAACCCCAGCCCTCGCGAAACTGCGAAACCACTACTACACGTACATAATTACGCTCTGGAAATACCATGGGCATAGGGGAGGGGCACGACCACGGCAGGCCCAGAATGCGGCTCAACCGCACCAGGGCTCCCGATTGTGTCATTCTTTTTTTTTCTTACTTTCAGGACTCCGTTCTCAAGAAGCCCTGTCCGGCAGTAGAATCGCGGAACACACGATGCAACAGCCAGGGAAGCAGAAAGCTACGTCGAGTGTCCAGGTGGTCTCTATAACGAGCAGTATACTTGTTTCACATATCATCCCGCAGCTCGCCCCTGGAGGGGGACATGTCAAATAGTCCTGTCCATTGCTTATCGCACTATTTGTATCATTCTGCTTTTACCACAGCCTTTTTGAATAAACAATACACAGCTTCTGCCTATTATTGCATTCCTTTTTTTATCTATATATGTTCACTTATGACATGTTGCATCCGTACACTTTGGTACGGCCAAATACACCAGGGGCTTAAGTACCCCAAAATATGATGTGATAAGTCCGAACACTTTCACAAGTGTGGCACCCCGAACTTATAACATTATATGCATCGGCTCCGAATCATGTCTTGGGTCTATAGTTGGGTTTGCCCGGCTCCCATGTTTTGGTACCTTACGTTCCATTATATCGGCTAAGGTAGCACTGGGAGAACCACTGCGATTGTGCCCCGGTTGAGCTGGGTTAAGCACCTCAGTGGAGAAAGCTAAAACTGACCATCATGATAGGGCGAGAGCCGGTCGCTATTCGAGAGGTTTTCGAGTCCCTAAAGACTTATGCCGCTTAGAGCGAGGAGTCGGCTTTGCCCGGCCTAGGCGTGGATAGCGCCCCGAGCTCGGTCTTCCGAATACTAGGGGCTTCGCCGAAATTTAAAATTATAGAATTCTATGGCTAAGTGAGAGTGTTCAAGCATTATAGTCCGGTTGCCTCGTTCGTTGCGTTGAGCGCCTCCCTCGAAGGACCCAAGAATGGGAAAAAGAGCGCTCAAGTTTATCCCGAACACCCCAGCACTCATGGCATGGGGGCAGAAGCCGACGACTCGCCATCTCTCAAATTTAATAAACGGCCGCACAGAAGGTAATATTTTAAATCACAAGCGTTGCTTAGCGCATATGAACAAGTTTTCAGCGTACAGGATAACAAATGCGAGTTTACTCAAAAATTACATCTTTGGAGCATTCACCCGCTATAAGGCGGGCACCCTTCAGGATGCCCTCATAATACATCTCGGGCTTGCGATACTCCCTGCCCGGCGGTGGTCTGTCCGTCACAAGCTTCTCAGCGTCCATCTTGCCCCAGTGCACTTTAGCACGGGCAAGGGCCCTACGGGCACCTTCGATGCAGACGGAGCGCTTGACGACTTCAATCCATGGACAGGCGTCCACCAGCCGCCTCACCAGCCTGAAGTAGCTCCCGGGCATGGCTTCCTTAGGCCACAGCCGAACTATGAGGCCCTTCATGGCCTGTTCAGCCACCTTATGGAGCTCGACCAGCTACTTCAGCTGGTCGCTCAAGGGCACCGGCTGTCCGGCCTCAGCATACTGAGACCAGAACACCTTCTCCGTCGAGCTCCCCTCCTCGGCTCGATAGAACGCGGCAGCATCGGACACACTGCGGGGCAGATCTGCGAATGCTCCTGGAGAGCTCCGGATTCGGGTAAGTAACAAGTAATTCACTTTCACGTGCCTGCTTTGCATAAAGAATGCCTTACCCGCCGCTATCTTCTTCATTGCTTCAATTTCCTGGAGGGCTTTTTGGGCTTCGGCCTTAGCGGCTTTGGCGCTCTCAAGGGCCAAGGCGAGCTCGGACTCTCGAGTCTTTGAGTCATGCTTCAAACTCTGGTGTTTTTCACGAGAGCCTGGAGCTCTTGCCACACCTCCGCCACCCATGCCTCCTGCTTCTCTCGCTCGGTGCGCTCCGCGGCCGCATTGCTTTCGGCCTTGGACACCGCTTCCTTCAGGGTCGCCACCTCATTCGTGGCCCCTGCAATACTCATGTTATCCTGTCATTTTTTTCAACCACATCTTTTATATACTTCCATACGGTATTACCTACCTTCCTTGTCCTTGAGCTGCTTTTTGGCAAGGCCGAGCTCGTTCTCGGACCGCTCGAGGCTCTGCTTCAATGCATTGACCTCCGCAGTCAGTGCGACAGAGGTCAGCAGCGCAGCCTGCATTCCCCATATTGACATACTTATGTTAGACTCCTGCGTACATCTTTTTTAGATCCTCAGTTCGGCTTTTCTTTCCGAACACCAAATTGAGCATCAAGGGCTACTGTCTATGTGGTAATATTTTTACATATCTTAAATACATACCTCAAAGCCTGTTAGAAGGCTGGCATAGGCTTCAGTCAGCCCGCTCTTGGCGGACTGAACTTTCTGGATCACCACACTCATAACAGGGCGGTGCTCCTCGTTGATGGAGGCACCGTCAAGCGCCTCCAGCAAATTATCCGGTGCCTCCAATTGGACGGAGGTCACCGGTGTCGCAGTCTCGCCCTTCTTACGAAGGGGCCGCCTGCCGGACTCTGGAACCACTGAAGGTTCTGGTGCGGAGTCCGTCCCAGGGCTAGACTTAGAGCCCTTTGGGGTTTTATCCCCCTTGCGCCTGGGGTCCGGGAGGTTGCCTTGCGGCGCCTCCTGGACCACCTCCTCCTGGCTGGGCCCCTTTTGGGACCCCACCTCAGCGTCATCCGTGGCGCAAGGAGAGGAGGCAGCCGGAAGTGAGGTGCTATTCACGTCCGACGAATCCAGGGAGCCGCTCGTTGAAGCGTCGAGCCCGTCCTTGGGTGGGCTGCAGGGTTATATTCGGCGTTAGGAGATTCCGTGCGACAAATGAAACACCATGAGTTATTCTGGTATCTGGACACTTACGATTTCGCCAGGGGCTTAGACCTCGGTGGCCAGTCCTCTTCGCCGTCGTCGGCATTGGTGGAGTAGTCCGGAGGAAGGGTCCTTCCCTTCTTGGACCCTCCGGCCTCCCCAGCTGGGGCGGCCTTCCTTTTCTTCTCTCCCCCCGCTGGGGGAGAGGCCTCTTTTTCCTCCTCCTCGTCTTTGCGGGGGGAGTCCGCCTCGGAGTCATCGGACGATGAGTCCGACAACACCTGGCGTGGGGAACTCCTTCGAGTTCCCGTGGCCTTCTTCTTGGCCTTCTTCTCCGGCACCACGTAAGGTGCCGGAACCAGCAACCCCGTTAATCGGGCGTCCGCTGGGTCTTCTGGCAAGGGAGCCGGACAGTTAACCTGCTCGGACGTCTTTTACCAGTCCTGTCAAAGGTAAGGTAGTTTAGATCCTGCATAGAGTCAAACTATGAAAAACAAGTGTCCTTTAAAGGGTAAAATAGCTTACCTCGCTGGCTTGACGCTGCGAGCTGAATCCGCGATCTTCGGTAGCGGATGCGGGAGCCTCGGCGCCCTTGAACAGCACCTTCCAGGCATCTTCGTACCTAGTGTCGAAGAGCCTGCTCAAGGTTTGGTGTTGTGCGGGATCAAACTCCCACAAGTTGAAGGCCCGTTGTTGGATGAGCATGACCTGGACTACGTTGACAAGCTTGAGCTTCTTGTTCACCAGGTTTTGGACGCAGGTTTGGAGTCCGGTCAGCTCTTCCGAATTACCCCATGTCAGTCCCGTCTCTTTCCAAGAGGTGAGACATGTAGGGAAGCCAGATCGGAATTCGGGGGCCGCTGCCCATTTAGGGTCGCGCGGCTCGGTGATGTAGAACCACCCCGATTGCCACCCCTTTATGGTCTCCACAAAGGAGCCCTCGAGCCATAGGACGTTGGCCATCTTGCCCACCATGGCACCTCCGCACTCCGCCTGGCGGCCGCTCACTACCTTCGGCTTGACATTGAAGGTCTTCAGCCATAAGCCGAAGTGGGGCTGGATGCAGAGGAAGGCCTCACACACGACGATGAACGCCGAGATGTTGAGGATGAAATTCAGGGCCAGATCATGGAAATCCAGGCCGTAGTAGAACATGAGCCCCCAGAAAAATGGGTGAAGTGGAAAACCTAGTCCGTGGAGGAAGTGGGTGAGGAACACCACCCTCTCATGGGGCCTGGGGGTGCGGATAAGCTGCCCCTTGTCGGGGAGCCGATGCGCGATGTCGCTGGACAAGTATCTGGCCTTCCGCAGCTTTTTCATGTGCCCCTCCGTGACGGAGGAGACCATCCACTTGCCTCTCGCTCCGGACATGGCTGGGGAAGGTTGAGGCGAGATGTGCGGACTTGGGCGCTGGAGCTCGAGTGCGCGGAAATGGATGAGCAAAGGAGGAAGAAGGCGTAGGTAAAAAGGTGGATCCTTATCCCCTTATATGGACGGACGAAGCTATTCATCCCCACCAGCCTGGTAAAACTCGCTTATCTCCCAAGCGCCGTAATCAATGGCGCGGTTGGGTTACCCATGCCCGTATTGATGAGAATCCCGGAATAAGGGGACACGATCTCTGCTTTGAGAAGACGTGCCAAGGAAACCGCCTCGCTAAACGCGCTGAGGTGGGACAGTAAAAACGATTCGAATAAAGGCTTGGCCGTGGTGTGATGTCACGCCACGGAATACGTCAGCAGATTGAATTTGTGTAAATATTATTCTCTCTACGGTGGTATGTGGAACTTATTTTGCAGAGCCGGACACTATCCTTGTGTTCAAAATCTTCTATGAAATATTCGGAGGAGGAACCCGCCTTGCAATGCCGAAGACAATCTGCGCGCCGGACTCGTCGTCATTGAAGCCTGGTTCAGGGGCTATTGAGGGAGTCCTTGATTAGGGGGTGTCCGGATGGCCGGACTATAGCCTTTGGCCGGACTCCTGGACTGTGAAGATACAAGATTGAAGACTTCGTCCCGTGTCCGGATGGGACTTTCCTTGGCGTGGAAGGCAAGCTTGGCGATACGGATATGTAGATCTCCTACCATTGTAATCGACTCTGTGTAACCCTAACCCTCTTCGGTGCCTATATAAACCGAAGGGTTTTAGTCCATAGGACGAACAACAATCATACCATAGGCTAGCTTCTAGGGTTTAGCCTCTCTGATCTCCTGGTAGATCTACTCTTGTACTACCCATATCATCAATATTAATCAAGCAGGAGTAGGGTTTTACCTCCATCGAGAGGGCCCGAACCTGGGTAAAAACATCGTGTCCCTTGTCTCCTGTTACCATCCGCCTAGACGTACAGTTCGGGACCCCCTACCCGAGATCCACCGGTTTTGACACCGACAGTCGGGTTTAAGCCTGATCCGATCATAGTCCATAGCGACTCCCAAGGCGGTGATGCGATCCAAGAGCTCGTTCAAGGACGAGAGCTCCATTGGATCCATCTACTCAGTGTATTCCGAGCTGACATGGAGGCTGTTTTTGATGGCCCGAGAAGTCATCGTCGGCGCGGCCGCCGAACGGGCGGTCATGACGAAGCCGCCTAGTCAGAGAGTTTGGCCCAAAGCCAGGGCTCCCCCAGAGGTGATGTTGTCCTTGATAACAAGGCGAGCCATCAAGCCTTACCGTGACGACACAGTGGAACTCTCAATGAAAGCACCAATGTCGGTGTCAAAACCGGCGGATCTCGAGTAGGGGGTCCCGAACTGTGCGTCTAAGGCTAATGGTAACAGGAGGCGGGGAACACAATGTTTACCCAGGTTTGGGCCCTCTCTATGGAGGTAATACCCTACTTCCTGCTTGATTGATCTTGATGATATGAGTATTACAAGAGTAGACCGTCTACCACGAGATCGTAGAGGCTAAATCCTAGAAGCTAGCCTATGATTATGATTGTTGTTGTCCTATGGACTAAACCCTCTGGTTTATATAGACACCGGAGGGGCTAGGGTTACATAGAGTCGGTTACAGAGAAGGAAATCTACATATCTGAATTGCCAAGCTTGCCTTCCATGCAAAGGAGAGTCCCACTCGGACACGGGACGAAGTCTTCAATCTTGTATCTTCATAGTCCAACAGTACGGCACAAGTACATAGTCCGGCTGTCTGAGGACCCCGTAATCCAGGACTCCCTCAGCCATGTCTTGAGTGAATCATATGAGATATCACTAAGGAAAGAAGTCACCTCGGTCTCGAGAGATCTAGCTCGTGCTCGTGTCATAGGTCCTGTTAGCACTTGGTGAGATGATGGTAGGTCCATGGGGATGACCTCGGGATGCTCCGCATCTCTCCCCTCCCTTGGGAAAGATCCGACCTCGGATCGAAATTCTCATCACCATGGTACGGGGAGAGATCTTTAACGTTGAAGATGTCGCTCACGGAGTACTTGTCGCCTGGGATGTCGATCTTGTAGGCATTGTTGTTGTAGCGTTTAAGCACCTTGAAGGGTCCATCGGCTCGTGGTAGAAGTTTGGACTTGAGTTTGTTGGGGAAGCGTTCCTTGCGAAGGTGCAGCCACACAAGATCTCCAATGTTGAATATCATGGGTTGCTTGTTGATGTTGAGCTTGGTCGCGAGTCTTTGTACTTGGCGCTCGATGGCGTGCCTTGTATCTTCATGCATCTTCTTGAGGTAGTTCTCTCGGGCACTCGCATCCATGTTGATGCGCTCTTGTAGTGGTAGAGGAAGAATGTCCAATGAGGACAACGGGTTGAAACCGTAGACGACGTTGAAAGGAGACTTGCCAGTAGTCGAATGTCTTGCACTGTTGTAGGCGTACTCGGCGATGGGTAGGCACTCCTCCCACTCCTTGATGTTCCTTTTGATCAACACGCGTAGTAGAGTGGAGAGTGTTCGGTTTGTCACCTCCGTTTGGCCATCGGTTTGAGGATGGTATGCCGAAGAGAACAAGAACTTGATTCCGAGGTTGGCGCATAGAGTCTTCCAAAATTAACTCAAGAACTTGATGTCCCGGTCCGAGACAATCGTCTTTGGCACTCCATGTAGGCGCAAGATTTCCCTACAAAAAAGATTTGCGATATGTGAAGCATCGTCTATCTTGTTGCATGGGATAAAATGAGCCATCTTAGAGAATCGATCCACAACAACAAACACGAAATCCTTTCCATTTTGAGTTCTAGGCAAACCAAGTACAAAGTACATGCTAAGGGATAGGAAGGGGCATGTAAAGACCATGGGATTGAGCTTTTGACTTAGCTTTGCGACATGTAGAGCATCAGTTGGTGAGGCGTGAGACGTCGTGGAACATCTTGGGCCAAAAATAGTTCTTGGAGAGAGTAGCGAATGTCTTATTGTGTCCAAAGTGTCCCGTTAGTCCTCCTCCATGAACCTCTTGCTAAAGGAGCAAACGAAGAGAAGACTCGGGAACACAAATTTTGTTAGCTATGATAAGGTAATCATCCTCGATGTAATAGAGTTCCCAAGATGTATGCGTCAAACACTTGGCATAAGGAATTGCAAAATTAGGATCGTGCGCATACAAGTATTTGATGTGCTCAAAGCCAATGACATTCAATTCAAGTTTAGTGACAAGCATGCATATGCGGGAAAGAGCATCCGCCACAACATTTTCCTTACCTTTGATGTATTGATGACATACAAAAAAGACTTAATGAATTCACTCCACTTAGCATGGCACTTCTTCAACTTAGTTTGACCCTTAAGATACTGAAGCGTTTCATGATCGGTATGAATGATAAATTCATGAGGGCGAAGATAATGTTCCCATTCACGCAAAACTAACACTAAAGCATATAGCTCTTTGTCATAGATGGGATAATTGAGTTGCGCTCCGGAAAGTTTCTCACTAAAATATGCTATGGGACGCTTCTCTTGTATTAACATACCTCCTATGCCATTACCACTAGCATCGCAATGAATTTCAAAAGGTTTGTCAAAGTTGGGTAATGCAAGCACGGGAGCATGAATAGCAAATTCTTAAGATCATTAAATGCGGTATCTTGGGATGGTCCCCAAACAAATGGCGCATTTTCTTACTCAAGGAATGCAAAGGTGAAGTGATGGTGCTAAAATTCTTCACAAATCGACGATAGAAACCGGCTAAACCAAGAAAACTATGCACTTGTTGCAAGTTGGTTGGTTGGGGTCAAGTTTTAATAGCATTGATCTTAGATTCATCTACATGAACACCCTTAGAAGACACAACGAAACCCAAGAAAACAAGCTTATAAACACCAAGAAGGCATTTGTCCATATTAGCATAAAGGTGCTCTTTCCTAAGGGTTTGCAACACGGTTCTAAGATGGGTGACATGATCTTTGAGGGATTTTCTAAAGACAAGAATATCGTCAATGTAGACCACAACAAATACACCAATATAGGGTCGAAGAACAAAATGCATGACTCGCATGAAAGTATCGGGTGCTTCGGATAAACCCATTGGCATAACAAGCCATTCATATAAGCCAAATTTGGTCTTAAATGCGGTTTTCCATTCATCACCTTCTTGGAGGCGTATTTGATAGTAGCCACTCTTAAGATCAATCTTGGAGAAGATGGTGGCTCCTCTAAGCTCATCAAGCATATCATCTAGACGTGGAATAGGGTAATGATATCTAACGGTGATAGCATTGATGGGACGACAATCGGAACACATGCGGTAAGTATTGTCTTTCTTTGGGACAAGGATTACCGGAACGGCACAAGGGCTCAAGCTTTCACGTACATGACTGTTGTCGATGAGTTGTTGTACTTGCCGTTGGATCTCCTTAGTTTCCTCGGGTTTGACGCAGTAGGGAGCCTTGTTAGGTAGAGGTGCTTCGGGGATGAGGTCGATTCGGTGTTCAATGCCTCATAGTGGAGGTAGGCCCGGAGGTAGCTCGTCGGGGAAAACATCTTGGAATTCCTGCAAAAGAGAAGACATCACTAAAGGTAGATCGTGAGAGGTGTTGGTTTTTGGTGCCCCGTCCTTGCACACAAGGACATAGTGCATAACACTTCATGGGTTCTCACACACTTCTTTCATCTCACTTTTGGTGGCAAATAGGACTAAGTTTTTCTTGTCGTTCATCGTGGAGGTACTCGATTTTGGCTTCTGGCGCTCACTCTCTTTTGGGTGGGTCACTCTCTCACGCTTTTCTCTATGATGGGTGGCTTGCTTGTCGGTGATCACTTGACTTGGAGACATAGATCATAGCACGTACTCCTTTCCTTTCATCTTGAATCTATAGTGATAGGTACGCCCGTTGTGGATGACGCCGCGGTCCAATTGCCATGGTCGACCAAGAAGGAGGTGGCAAACGGACATCGGGACGACATCACACTCCAAAGTGTCTTCATATGCTCCTATCTTGAAAGAAACTTGCACCGTATGCTCGACTTGGATAGTGCCAGAGTCGCTTAGTCATTGAACCTTGTAGGGTTGCGGGTGCTTCATCTTGACCAATTGGAGCTTGGAGCATAGTTCTTCACTTGACAAGTTGTGACAACTCCATCCATCGATGATGACCTTGACAGACGTTCCATTGATGCCGGCCTTGGTGTGGAAGATGTGGCATCTTTGGTCATCGTCTTGTTGATGTTGAAGAGTCAAGACTTTGGAGACAACGTGAGCGGGGCTCAAATCCTCATCACAAAAGACTTTATCATCTTGATCTTCGTTCACACGCCAGTGCATGGCCACTTGCTCAAGGGCTTCCATTTCCTCTTCACTCATGGAGTCATAGGTTCCGTCGTCGTTGAGGACCATGGTGCGCTTGTTGGTACACTCAAAGGACTTGTGGCCTCGGCCGTCACATGTGAAACACTTGATGGAACTTGTCTTGATGGTCTCATCGGTTGGAGTAGATGATGCAGCTCGTGGCTTGAAGTTTCTTGTACTAGGAGGATGACTTGAGGTTGTCGAAGTTTTCTTTTAACTCGACTTGTCGCCGTTGCTTGTAGTGTTGGAGATATGCCCTAGAGGCAATCATGTATGATCATATTTCCTATGTGTTTATGAATAAAGATAGTCCTTGGACATTATCAATGATGTGTATTAGCAAGTACGTGACTTGTTTGTGGGACTATGCATTGTATGATTTTTTTGACTGTACACAGTAGGGAAAAGCCCCACTGCAATTTTTATATTATTAATTAAAAAACAAGGGTCCAACAGTAAAGAGGCTTGAGGTAAGCCAAAAGAATAAAAAAGAAATAACAGAAGAAAAACAAAAAATTACAGTACAAGGTTATCAAGCCAAGTACAAAAGGCTCTGGCATAGCTCTTTTTCACTCTAAATCTTAGCAGGTTAAGCTCATCAAGGAAAATGACTTTCCACCTCTCAATGCAAGGCTGAATGGCTTGAAAGATCAGATTATTTCCTGAGATCCATATGGCCCAAGAGGCTAGAATGATGATTTCCATGAAGAATGGAACATGAAGTTTCTGCCTGAGATCCTCAAAAGCTTCAAGCACAGAAACATTAGCTTGCCTGGAAGGGCATATTATATCCCAACACTGGGCTGCAAAAGGGCAGGTCCAGAAGAGATGCTGTAAGGTTTCCTCCTGAGGACAATTGTTGACAGCACAGTTGTAGCTTGCCAAATGGAAAGTTTTCCTACGAAGAAGATTCCTAGTATTGAGCCTGTCATGAAGTAATCTCCAAAAAACACCTTGTGCTTCGGCTGACATGAGCTATTCCAAATCCAACTGAACTGTTGGGGCACTATTTTAACTCCCATCATTACTTTATAGGCTTTAGCAATAGTGAATTGCTCATTACCCCAAATGTAGCTCCAAGTGTCAGTGCAATCCAGGGAGTCAGAAGCCCTTAAAACAAAACAAATATCTTCCATACTTTCAAATTCCTGGAAGGCTTGCACAGTGAGAAGAAGTTGAAACAGATCCTCCAGGTATTCAGTATGAATAATGGCGTGCACAGTAGTGTTCTGGTCCTTCACAAATGAGAAGAGGTGAGGAAACAAGTCCTGTAAACAGGCTGAATGCCACAGATCAGACCAGAATAGAGCACTTTTACCATCCCCTATGTGACATCTGGCCAAGGATTTGAAATTATCAATGAGCTTGAGATTTGCCTTCCACCAAAAAGATCCAACCCAATTACTGCCAGGCAACAAATTATTTGTATAATAAGTTTCCCAAATCAAGTTAACCCATGGAATGTTATGCCTATTATAGAACTTGTGCAAGTTCTTGAGAAGCAGAGCTTTGTTTTGAACAAAGATATCCATCACCCCCAGTCCTCCTTGATCCTTAGGTCTTCAAATAGTGCTCCAAGCCACCATGGCAGGCCTGTGATCCTCTAGGTCAGGTCCTCTCCAGAGACAGTGCCTCAACAACTTGATAGTTTGGGATTTGATGGTGACAGGCACATCAAGGCATCCCATTAGATAAATCAACAGAGAGTTTAAAACAGATTTTACAAGCAACAATCTCCCAGCCAGTGTCATGAATGAAGATAAACCCACAAGCTTCTTCTGCAGTCTTGTGACAAGAGGAAAGCATTGCTCCACAGTAGGTTTATGAAGACCCAATGGTGTTCCCAAATACCGAATGGGGAAAGATTCTCTTTTGCAACAAAAAGTATTTGTCAAAATTTCCACCTTGTCCTCTGGCACATTGATTGGGATAAGACTTGATTTTTTATAATTCACTTTAAGGCGAGTAGCATCTGCAAAAGTATTTAGAAGTGCTTTGAGGCAATGAAGTTGCTTTGCATCAGCTTGTAGAAGAACCAGAGTGTCATCAGCATATTGGACAATGGGAAAGTCAGGACATGATTGCACTTGCAGAGGTGAAGATAGAAGACCCAGATGCATGGCCTTGTTAAGAATTGACTGAAGCAAGTCTATAGTAAGGACAAATAATAGTGGTGATAGACGATCTCCTTGCCTGACCCCCCTAAGACAGTAAAATTTCTTTCCAAGAACCCCATTAAGCATGATAGTAGAAGATGCAGAGGTGAACAACATTTTAATCTAGTTGATCCATCTGTCTCCAAAACCTTTGGCCTTTAAGATCTCCAAAATTTCTTGGTGCTCAATGGTGTCAAAAGCCTTTTCAAAATCTAGTTTAAGTACAACAATTTCTTCTTTGGACTTATGGCATTGATGCAGATACTCATATGCCCAACCCAAACAGTCATGAATGGACCTTTCCTTGAGGAAACCATATTGGTTAATGTGCACCAGTTTGAGAATTACTTTCTGTAGCCTATTAGCCAGCAACTTAGTGACAAGTTTAAGACAACAATTAAGGAGAGAAATAGGCCTGAAGTCATTTGCTGCCATTGGTGTGCTTCCTTTAGGAATTAGGGTGATGTAAGAAGTGTTTAAGCTCTCAATTGAGATTTGCCCAGCATGAAAGTCTTGAATAAATCTAAGCACATCCCCTTTAATAATATCCCAACAAGATTTCAAAAATTCATTGTTGAAACCATCTGGACCTGGTGATTTGTCAAGTGGAAGATCCTTGACAACATTATTAATTTCCTCTTCAGTGAAAGGTAACTCCAAGTTATCAAAAAGAGTTTGATCCTGCCTGGGACCAAAAAGGGATTCCAAATTGAAATGCATTGAGGTCTTGTGAGATGTGCCCATTCTTTTCTTATAAGCTTCCCAGAGGATTGCAGCTTTCCTAGCATGATCTGATATTTCAACTTGATCATCATTTTGAAGTACAACAATATGATCTGATATGCATTGTATGATGACTGTCCTAAAAGGTTCCTAGTTGAAAGGGCTGTGTGGACGCACAACCGACTTGACTAGCATATGACACGGTCGATGGCTTGTTCTCACTAACCATGGAGCATTGGATGCTAACCGGATAATATGGACTCGGAAGGATCTGGCCGGATTCGACGTAGTCAAATCCGAGTCGAGATAAGGTCTGAGTCGGACAGACCCAACTATGAGACGCAGCGATACGTCATCTGTGAGTCTCTAGTACAACAACATACATTCTATGTTCTAAGACCTTAGCTGGCGCATGTACTTGGGATGGTAGACCTGCTTTGGGCCGACCGAACGCTACTTCATGACTGGGTAGTTACAAAGGTAGGTTTCAGGCTTGTCCAGACCCATGCTGCGAGACATGGTCGAGCAAGATGGGACTTGCCCCTCCGATCAGAAGAGATATACTCTGGGCCCCTCGTGTGATCCGACCGGGATAAGCATGGCCATGCGACAAGGATTATGACATAATCTGGTTTATGGTCAGGTTCACTAGAACGAGAAAGAGGTTAGGCTAGCATAAGGAGGATAGACTCGCCTTGAGCCCGGCAACATATATAGTGTGGCAAAAGGAATGGAAGTGTGACGTACAGGTTCGCCAACTAGCTTCATTGTCTACTTGGTGGCCAACACACCTTGCTAGAGGCCGCTACTAGCCGAGCAAATCGGAGGTGATCCGACCTGCAGCCAAGCCGACTTGAACCTAAGGGGTCATGCGCTTAAGGGAAGGAACCTGTGAGGCCCGGTCCGACTCGACGAGTCAGAAGTGATCCTACTCGGATTCGGATCCAGGCCGAACAGACTTTGGGCTTTAGGATCCATGCAAGGCCCAAGTGTTGAGCCCATGAAGGATGCCTATATAAAGTGGGGGTGCGGCACACTCATTTGGTTGATCGCTTAGGCGCTATCACTAGGGTTTGCATGTGTTGCGAATAGCCACCTCCACTCACCGCAAGCTGTGTGATCGAACCTAGCAGTCCGCCGCACGACATTCCTCCTGCATGCACAGATACCGTTAGAGGCGGTGCATTTGCGCCGCTCCGGCGAACCTTTTCTGGGATCCGATCGGCTACGTGGGAGACCGGCAAGGAGGAAACGACTCCGGGAACGCGAGGCGACTCCGGGAACGCGCTACCTCAACTCTACTTCCACTACCCGGCACTGCACGTCTAGTGGTAACAATCTATGATCCATCTCCCTTAGCTTGTTCCTGGATGTTTTGCGCATAGGAAATTTTTAATTAGTAGTCGACGCACCCTACCATCGAACCCAACATGTAGATGGCTTGGTTGAGGTAGAAGGTGTTAGGGTCATTGAAGCTTGGGTGTTGGAGAAGCCGTAGCTCTTGGACGAGTACTTGGCATACTTGAAGTCATCTTGCACTTGATGTTCCGCTTTGGTAGCTTGATGCACTAGGTCAATGAGGTTGGAGTAGGGTTGGAAGTCAGCAATGTTCTTGATGGGATGATTGAGGCCATTCAAGAAACGGGCCATTGTTTGCTCATCATCTTCCATGACATTGGCTCTTATCATGGCAATCTCCATTTCCTTGTAGTATTCTTCAATGATCTTTGTTCCTTGTTTGATGAGTTGGAGTTTCTTGAAGAGGTTGTGGTTGTAGTATGTTGGCACAAAGCATGCGCACATGTGATAACCCACAAGTATAGGGGATCGCAATAGTTTTTGAGGGTAGAGTATTCAACCGAAATTTATTGATTCGACACAAGGGGAGCCAAAGAATATTCTCAAGTATTAGCAGTTGAGTTGTCAATTCAACCACACCTGGATAACTTAATATCTACAACAAATTTAGTAGCAAAGTAATATGGAAGTAACGGTAACGGTAGCAAAAGTAACAGTAGCAGTTTTGTAGTAATCGTAACAGTGGCAATGGTAAAGTAACTAAGCAAAGAGCAATATGTGAAAAGCTCCTAGGCATTGGATTAGTGATGGATAATTATGTCGGATGCGATTCCTCATGCAATAGTTATAACATAGGGTGACAAAGAACTAGCTCCAGTTCATCAATGTAATCTAGGCATGCATTCTGAATATAGTCATACGTTCTTATGGAAAAGAACTTGCATGACATCTTTTGTCCTACCCTCCCGTGGCAGCGGGGTCCTATTGGAAACTAATGGATATTAAGGCCTCCTTTTAATAGAGTACCGGACCAAAGCATTAACACTTAGTGAATGCATGAACTCCTCAAACTACGGTCATCACCGGGAGTGGTACCGATTATTGTCACTTCGGGGTTGCCGGATCATAACACATAGTAGGTGACTATTGACTTGCAAGATAGGATCAAGAACTCACATATATTCATGAAAACATAATAGGTTCAAATCTGAAATCATGGCACTCGGGCCCTAGTGACAAGCATTAAGCATAGCAAAGTCATAGCAACATCAATCTTAGAACATAATGGATACTAGGGATCAAACCCTAACAAAACTAACTCGATTACATGGTAAATCTCATCCAACCCATCACTGTCCAGCAAGCCTACGATGTAATTACTCACGCACAACGGTGAGCATCATGAAATTGGTGATGGAGGATGGTTGATGATGACGACGGCGACGGATTCCCCTCTCTGGAGCCCCGAACGGACTCCAGATCAGCCCTCCCGAGAGAGATTAGGGCTTGGCGGCGGCTCTGTATCGTAAAACGCGATGAATTCTTCTCTTTGTTTTTTCTCCCCGAACGCGAATATACAGAGTTGGAGTTGAGGTCGGTGGAGCATCAGCGGTCCCATGAGGCAGGGGGCGCGCCCCACCCTCGTGGACAGGGTGTGGGCCCCGTGGCCTTGATTCTTTCGCCAGTATTTTTTATTAATTCAAAAAATATTCTTCTTGAAGTTTCAGGTCATTCCGAGAACTTTTATTTTGGCACAAAAATAACACCATGGCAATTCTGCTGAAAACAGCGTTAGTCCCGGTTAGTTCCATTCAAATCATGCAAGTTAGAGTCCAAAACAAGGGCAAAAGTGTTTGGAAAAGTAGATACGATGGAGACGTATAAACTCCCCCAAGCTTAAACCTTTGCTTGTCCTCAAGCAATTCAGTTGACAAACTGAAAGTGATAAAGAAAAACTTTTACAAACTCTTTTTGCTCTAGTTGTTGCAAATATGTAAATCCAGCATTCAAGTTTTCAGCAAAGATTATGAACTAACCATATTCACAATAACACTTAGGTCTCATGTTTACTCAGATCAATAGCATAATCAACTAGCAAGCAATAATAAAAAATCTCGGATGACAACACTTTCTCAAAACAATCCTAATATGATATAACAAGAAGGTATCTCGCTAGCCCTTTCTGAGACTGCAAAACATAAATGCAGAGCACCTCTGAAGATCAAGGACTGACTAGAGATGTAATTCATGGTAAAAGAGATCCAGTCATAGTCATACTCAATATAAATTAATAGTAATGGATGCAAATGACAGCAATGCTCTCCAACTGGTGCTTTTTAATAAGAGGATGATGACTCAACATAAAAGTAAATAGATAGGCCCTTCGCCGAGGGAAGCAGGGATTTCTAGAGGTGCCAGAGCTCGATTTTTGAAACAGAGATAAATGATATTTTGGGTGTCATACTTTTATTGTCAACATAACAACCAAGAGATCTCGATATCTTCCATGCTACACACATTATAGGCGGTTCCCAAACAGAATGGTAAAGTTTATACTCCCCCACCACCAACAATCATCAATCCATGGCTTGCTCGAAACAACGGCTGCCTCCAACTAACAACAATCCTGGGGGAGTTTTGTTTGCAATTATTTTTTGATTTGAGCATGGGACTGGGCATCCTGGTTACCAGCCATTTTCTCGTGAGTGAGGAGCGGAGTCCACTCCTCGTGAGAATAACCCACCTAGCATGGAAGATATAGACAGCCCTAGTTGATACATGAGCTGTTCGAGCATACAAAATAGAATTTCATTTGAAGGTTTAGAGTTTGGCACATACAAATTTACTTGGAACGGCAGGTAGATACCGCATATAGGAAGGTATGGTGGACTCATATGGAATAACTTTGGGGTTTATGGATTTTGGATGCACAAGCACTATTCCCGCTTAGTACAAGTGAAGGCTAAAAAAAGACTGGGAAGCGACCAACTAGAGAGCGACAACAGTCATGAACATGCATTAAAATTAATCAACACTGAGTGCAAGCATGAGTAGGATATAAATCACCATGAACATATATATCGTGGAGGCTATGTTGATTTTGTTTCAACTACATGCGTGAACATGTGCCAAGTCAAGCCACTCGAATCGTTCAAAGGAGGATACCACCCTATCATACCACATCACAACCATTTTAATAGCATGTTGCCCGCAAGGTAAACCATTATAAACTCCTAGCTAATTAAGCATGGCATGAGAACTATAATCTCTAATTGTCATTGTGGACATGTTTCATTCATAATAGGCTGAATCAGGAATGATGAACTAATCATATTTACAAAAACAAGATAGGTTGAGTTCATACCAGCTTATCTCATCTCAATCAGTCCGTCATCTATCATCATTATTGTCTTTCACTCACACGACTGAAAGGTGTGGATAATAATAATAGTGCACGTGCACTGGATTAAGCTGGAATCTGCAAGCATTTAATACGAAGGAGAAGACAAGGTAAGATGGGCTCTTGGTTAAATCAACAATAATGCATATGAGAGCCACTCAACATTGTCATCATGGTCTTCTCCTCTCGACCCCCAAAGAAAAGGAAAGAAATAAAACTATTTACACGGGAAAGCTCCCATCAAGCAAAAGAAGAACGAGAAATCTTTTTGAGTTTTCTTTTAATTACTACTACTACAGGCATGGAAAGTAAACTAACTAGAAGCTACAACTATTTTTTTGTTTTTCTTAAGGTTTTTCAAACACACAAGAAGAAAGCAAGAGAAGAAAATAAACTAGCATGGATCTTACAATGAAAGTGTATGAACATGAATGTAATGTCGGTGAGAAATACGTACTCCCCCAAGCTTAGGCTTTTGGCCTAAGTTGGTCTATGCCCACAGATCAAAGCTGCCTTCTCCGGTGTGCGGAGGAGTGTCATCTGGGTGCCACTGGTTGGCAATCTCCTTCGGATCCCACTAACAAACAGATTGTCGATAAGGGTCAAGTGGTGGCTCACGCTTAGGCTTTGGGACTTGTGTCAGCCTCCAGTATGCATAAATGGCCTCGGGCAAGATGAGGCACGTGCCTGAAAGTATGTTAAACAAAGAGGGTGCAGGCAAGATAATAGTATCACAGTGAGTTTTATTAAATATCAATTTATACTTAAGCATCTTCTTCTTATTTTTAACAATAAATTCATGTGGTACCATACTCTTATAATCTAGAAAAATAGGGGGCAACAACTTTTCCTCTTTCTCATAATGCCTAATAGGTATCCTAAAGTGTGCAGCAAGGCATGAAGCAAAGATACCACCGAAGATGGGGCCCTTTGTACGGTTCAAACTTAATCGTTTAGCAATAACAGCGCCTAAACTGAAAGTTGTATCACGAAACAAAGCATGGCGCAGAATAACAATATCAGGGGCACTAAGATTTCCACTGTTCCGGCGACCAATTAAACATCTACTAGCAAATATTGCAAAGTAACGTAGAATAGGAAAGTGTATGCTAGTAATTCTTGCATCGGAAACTTTCCTCGTTTCCCCTACAACAATTCTATCAATAAATCCATCCACATCACTGTGATGTGGTACCTCTATGCTGCCCACAAAGGGTATCTTGCAGACTCGACAAAAATCATGCAGTGACATCTCCTTAACCTCATCATATAAGTGAAACTCCATTAAAGGTGGTGATTTCCTAGCATGGAAATAAAAAATTTGCACGAAAATATTAGTGAGTAGGAGATACTATTCGCGTTGGTCATGGAGGAAGTCGGTGAGGCCTGCATTCTCAGCCAAATAATAAAAATCATCATGAATCCCGGCTGCTCTCAAGAACTCATCACAACGCCATTCACACGGCCAAACCACCGCAGTGCAATGGAGATTATATTTGGGCTTTTTATCCTCTTCACTTTGCTTATCCTTCGAGCTTCGCCTCGAAGAGCCCCTCAATAATCTCATCATTGTTTTCTGAAAATTTCTGAATTTTTTTTAGTAACTCAAAATAAAAGTGACCCAAACTCAACAAAATTGATTGCAACCACTCCCATAAGTGCCTAGAGACTATATCATGCATTAGAACTACTTGGGACCAAATAATATTTGACATGCAAGCTCATGAATAGGGTCACCTAGGCAGTAAAAATTTGCAATGAATAAAGCACTAGAACAAGAGCTAATTGGACCATTGGAGGAGTCACATACCAAAGAACAATCCCCCAAAACAGTTTTGTGAATGGAGCTTTGAGCAAGGAGATCGAAAATGGCAGCAAGATGAGCTAGAACTCGTGGTTGAGCTGTGTGGTGATTTTTTGGGAGGAAGGAGTGTGTGGGTGCTGGAATAAGTGGAGTGGGGCCACCAGGGGCCCATGAGGCAGGGGGCGTGCCCCAGGGGGGTGGGCGCGCCCTGGACCCTCGTGGCCAGGTGGTTGCCCCCTCTGGTGTGTTCTTAGTGCCAAAAATTCTTAAATAATCTAGAAAAAAAATCATATTTCATTTTTGGGACATTTTGGAGAACTTTTATTTTCAGAGTATTTTTTCATTGCAAGGATAAATCAGAAAACAGACAAAAAAAATACTATTTTTGCTTTATTTAATCTAAATAACAGAAAGTAAAAGGAGGGTACAGAGAATTGTGCTTTCTAACTTCATCCATCTCATGTTCATCAAAAGGAATCTATTAATAAGGTTGATCAAGTCTTGTTAACAAACTCATTCCGAATCGCATGAAACCGGAGAATTTTCTAATAGCACTAGGTTACCTCAACGGGGATATGTACATCCCCAATAATAAGAATAGCATATTTCTTCTTGACAGTAAGAAGAGTAAATTCAAAACCTCCAATAGTAATAGTTGGAATTTTTCCAATAGAATTTATACTCTGGAATTGAGGTTGTTTCCTCAGAAAGTGTACCATATGCTCATTACCATTAACATGAAAAGTGACATTGCCTTTGTTGCAATCAATAACAGCCCCTGCAGTATTCAAAAAGGGTCTACCAAGGATAATCGACATACTATCGTCCTTGGGGATATCAAGAATAACAAAGTCCGTTAAAATTGTAATGTTTGCAACCACAACAGGCAAATCCTCACAAATACCGACAGGTATAGCGGTTGATTTATGGGCCATTTGCAAAGATATTTCAGTAGGTGTCAACTTATTAAAATCAAGTCTACAATATAAAGAGAGAGGCATAACACTAACACCGGCTCCAAGATCACATAAAGCAGTTTTAACATAGTTTCTTTTAATGGAGCATGGTATAGTTGGTACTCCTGGATCTCCTAGTTTCTTTGGTATTCCACCCTTAAAAGTATAATTAGCAAGCATGGTGGAAATTTCAGCTTCCGGTATCTTTCTTTTATTTGTAACAATATCTTTCATGTACTTAGCATAAGGATTCATTTTAAGCATATCAGTCAAACGCATACACAAAAAGATAGGTCTAATCATTTCAGCAAGGCGCTCAAAATCCTCATCATCCTTTTTCTTGGATGGTTTAGGAGGAAAAGGCATGGCTTTCTGAACCCATGGTTCTCTTTCTTTAACGTGCTTCCTAGCAACGAAGTCCCTCTTATCATAACGTTGATTCTTTGATTGTGGGTTATGAAGATCAACAGCAGGTTCAACCTCTACATCATTATTATTGTTAGGTTGAGCATCAACATGAACATCATCATTAACATCATCACTGGGTTCATGTTCATTACCAGATTGTGTTTCAGCATCAGAAATAGAAATATCATTGGGATTCTCAGGTGTGCCAACAACTGGTTCACTAGAAGCATGCAAAGTCCTATCATTTTTCTTTTTCTTCTTTTTAGAAGGACTAGATGCATCAACATTATTTCTCTGGGAATCTTGCTCAATTCTCTTAGGGTGGTCCTCAGGATGCAAAGGTTCCTGAGTCATTCTACCACCTCTAGTCACAACTCTAATAGCATTATCATTCGTCTTATTATTTAATTTATTGAGCAAATCATTTTGAGCTTTGAGCACTTGTTCTACTTGAGTGGTAACCATAGAAGCATGTTTACTAATAAGTTTAAGTTCACCTTTAACTCTAGACATATAATCACTCAAGTGTTCAATCATATAAGCATTACGTTTCAATTGTCTACCAACATAAGCATTGAAGTGTTCTTGTTTAACAATAAAATTATCAAACTCGTCCAAGCATTGGCTAGCAGACTTATTACGAGGGATATCACCTTCATCAAATCTATATAGAGAAGTTACCTTTACTACCTGTGCCGGGTTATCAAGACCATGTATTTGTTCAATAGGAGGTAAATTCTTAACATCTTCAGCTTTAATGCCCTTTTCTTTCATAGATTTCTTTGCCTCTTGCATATCTTCAGGACTGAGAAATAGAATACCCCTTTTCTACGGAGTGGGCTTAGGAGTTAGTTCAGGAAGTGTCCAATTGTTTTCATTAGTCAGCATATTATTCAATAAAAATTCAGCTTGATCAACAGTCTTTCCCGAAAGACACAACCAGCACAACTATCCAGGTGGTCTCTAGAAGCATCGGTTAGTCCATTATAAAAGATATCAAGTATTTCATTTTTCTTGAGAGGATGATCAGGCAAAGCATTAAGTAATCGGAGAAGCCTCCCCCAAGCTTGTGGGAGACTCTCTTCTTCAATTTGCACAAAATTATATATTTCCCTTAAGGCATTTTGCTTCTTATGAGCGGGGAAATATTTAGCAAAGAAATAATAAATCATATCCTGGGGACTACGCACACAACTAGGATCAAGAGAATTAAGCCATACTTTAGCATCACCCTTTAATGAGAATGGAGATAACTTAAGGATATAGTAGTAACAAATTTTTTCCTCGTGAGTGAATAGGGTGGCTATATCATTCAATTTAGTAAGATGTGCCACAAAAGTTTCAGATTCATAGCCATAAAAAGGATCAGATTCAACCAAAGTAATTATCTCAGGATCGACAGAGAAATCATAATCCTTATTAGTAATACAGATAGGTGTAGTAGCAAAAGCAGGGTCATATTTCATTCTAGCATTTAGAGACTTTTCTTTTAGCTTAGCTCATAATTTCTTAAGATTAGATCTATCATTACAAGCAAGAAAATCTCCAGCAGTTTCTTCATCCATAACATAACCCACAGGCACACCATGCAATTCATATCTAGGGGGAGAATCTTCATCATCAATTTCATCAATGTTATCAGGTTCAATAATTTCATTCTCTCTAGCCGTAGCAAGTTGTTGATCAAGAAATTCATCTAGTGGCACAGTGTTATCAAGCATAGAAGTAGTTTCATCATAAGTATCATGCATAGCAAAAGTGACATCATCAATAACATACGACATATCAAAATTAATAGCAGAAGCAGGTTTAGGTGTCACAAATTTACTCAAAACAGATGGTGAATCAAGTGAAGAGCTAGATGACAGTTCTTACCTCCCCTCGTAGTTGAGGGAAAAATCTTAGTTCTTTCGTCTTCCAAGTTTCGCATAGTGGTCAGCAGATATAAATCCCAAGTGATTCAAATAATAGATCTATGCTCCCCGACAACGATGCCAGAAGATAGTCTTGATAACCCATAAGTATAGGGGATCGCAACAGTTTTCGAGGGTAGAGTATTCAACCCAAATTTATTGATTCGACACAAGGGGAACCAAAGAATATTCTCAAGTATTAGCAGTTGAGTTGTCAATTCAACCACACCTGGATAACTTAATATCTTCAGCAAATTTAGTAGCAAAGTAATATGGAAGTAACAGTAACGGTAGCAAAAGTAATAGTAGCAGTTTTGTAGTAATCATAACAGTGCAACGGTAAAGTAACTAAGCAAAGAGCAATACGTGAAAAGCTCGTAGGCATTGGATTAGTGATGGATAATTATGTCGGATGCGATTCCTCATGCAATAGTTATAACATAGGTGACACCAAACTACCTCCAGTTCATCAATGCAATGTAGGCATGTATTCCGAATATAGTCATATGTGCTTGTGGAAAAGAACTTGCATGCCATCTTTTATCCTACCCTCTCGTGGCAGCGGGGTCCTATTGGAAGCTAAGGGATATTAAGGCCTCCTTTTAATAGAGTACCGAACCAAAGCATTAACACTTAGTGAATACATGAACTCCTCAAACTACAGTTATCACCGGGAGTGGTCCCGATTATTGTCACTTTGGGGGTGCCAGATCATAACACATAGTAGGTGACTATTGACTTGCAAGATATGATCAAGAACTCACATATATTCATGAAAACATAATAGGTTCAGATCTGAAATCATGACACTCGGGCCCTAGTGACAGGCATTAAGCATAGCAAAGTCGTAGCAACATCAATCTTAGAACATAATGGATACTAGGGATCAAACCCTAACAAAACTAACTCGATTACATGGTAAATCTCATCCAACCCATCACCGTCTAGCAAACCTACGATGAAATTACTCACGCACAACGGTGAGCATCATGAAATTGGTGATGGATGATGGTTGATGATGACGACGGCGACGGATTCCCCTCTCCGGAGCCCCGAATGGACTCCAAATAAGCCCCCGAGAGAGATTAGGGCTTGGCGGTGGCTCCGTATCGTAAAACGCGATGAATCCTTCTCTCTGATTTTTTTCTCCCCGAACATGAATATATAGAGTTGGAGTTAAGGTCGGTGGAGCATCAGGGGGCCCACGAGGCAGGGGCGCGCCTAGGGGGGTAGGGCGCGCCCCCACCCTCGTGGACAGGGTGTGGGCCCCTGGCCTTGATTCTTTCGCCAGTATTTTTTATTAATTCCAAAAATATTCTCCGTGAAGTTTCAGGTCATTTCGAGAACTTTTATTTCTGCACAAAAATAACACCATGGCAATTCTAGTGAAAACAACGTCAGTTCGGGTTAGTTCCATTCAAATCATGCAAGCTAGAATCCAAAACAAGGGCAAAAGTGTTTGGAAAAGTAGATACGATGGAGACGTATCAGCATGACATCTTTCATTTGATCCTATGTGGTGATTGGTGGTTCACCTCTTTCTTCTCGACGCTCAAGGACTTGTTCCCACCATATGAGCACATAGTCTTGGAACTCAAGGGATGCCATAACAATCTTCTTCTCTTCCTCATGGTTGTGCAAACGAAAGATCTTTTCGACCTTCAATGCCCATGAAAGGTAGTCTTCGGGATCATTCCTTCCATTGAACTTGGGCATGGTGAACTTGAGCTTGCCATAGCATTGCTCTTCATTGTGTTGGGGTCGAGGGTGATGATGACGCCCTTGACATGGATGGTTGTCAACCTCATATTGCTCTTGGCATGGAGGATTTCCATAGTCATCATGCTCTTGGTGAACTTGAGGTTGTGGAGGAGCTTGAGGAACTTGACGATGCACTCTTGCTTGGTAGTTTTGCTCTTGAATATCTTCACAAAGTGCTTCCTCTTGATTGCCCGTATCTCGGTTGCGATTGGCGACGACTCGACTTGAATCTCGAAGGGCACGTTGCGCCTCAAGTGCTTGTGCTTCACGTTTTTGTTGTTGAAGACGTTGAGCCTCGACGTCTTGTTCATCTTGGTGTTGGCGCGCTCGCTCTTCCTCTTGGTGACGTTGACGTTGCCTTTCTTGTGCTTGTGCAAGAGTAGCTTGGTTTGGGGATGACGATGTGCTTGCTCTTCAAATTGCTCTTGTGGATGATTGCCGTGTACAGGATTGCGAGTTGCTTGACGCTCTTGGCGCGTGGTGATACGTCTCCAACGTATCTATAATTATGAAGAATTCATGCTATAATATTATCTATTCTGGATGTTTATGGGCTTTATTATACACTTCTATATTATTTTTGGGACTAACCTATTAACCGGAGGCCCAACCCATATTGCTGTTTTCTTGCCTATTTCAGTGTTTCGAAGAAAAGGAATATCAAACGGAGTCCAAACGGAATGAAACCTTCGGGAGAGTTCTTTTTGGAACGAACGTGATCCAGGAGACTTGGAGTTGAAGTCAAGGAAGCTTCAAGGTGGCCACGAGGGTGGAGGGCGCGCCCCCCCTATTGGGCATGCCCCCTGTCTCATGGGCCCCTCGTGGCTCCCCCGACCGACTTCTTTCGCCTATATATTCCCATATACCCTAAAACCTTCGAAGACAACAATAGATCGGGAATTTCGCCGCCGCAAGCCTCTGTAGCCACCAAACACCTCTCGGGAGCCCGTTCTGGCACCCTGCCGGAGGGGGGATCCCTCACCGGCGGCCACCTTCATCATCCCGGCGCTCTCCATAACGAGGAGGGAGTAGTTCACCCTCGGCGCTGAGGGTATGTACCAGTAGCTATGTGTTTTATCTCTCTCTCTCTCGTGTTCTCTCTATAGCATGATCTTGATGTATTGCGAGCTTTGCTATTATAGTTGGATCTTATGATGTTTCTCCCCCTCTACTCTCTTGTAATGGATTGAGTTTTCCCTTTGAAGTTATCTTTTTGGACTGAGTCTTTAAGGATTTGAGAACACTTGATGTATGTCTTGCCGTGGTTATCTATGGTGACAATGGGATATCACGTGATCCACTTGATGTATGTTTTGGTGATCAACTTGCGGGTTCCACACATGAACCTATGCATAGGGGTTGGCACACGTTTTCATCTTGACTCTCCGGTAGAAACTTTGGGGCACTCTTTGAAGTACTTTGTGTTGGTTGAATAGATGAATTTGAGATTGTGTGATGCATATCGTATAATCATGCCCACGAATACTTGAGGTGACAATGGAGTATCTAGGTGACATTAGGGTTTTGGTTGATTTGTGTCTTAAGGTGTTATTCTAGTACAAACTCTATGATAGATTGAACAAAAGAATAGCTTCATGTTATTTTACTACGGACTCTTGATTAGATAGAACAGAAAGGATAACTTTGAGGTGGTTTCGTACCCTACCATAATCTCTCCGTTTGTTCTACGCTATTAGTGCCTTTGGAGTGACTCTTTGTTGCATGTCGAGGGATAGTTATATGATCCAAGTATGTTATTATTGTTGGGAGAACTTGCACTAGTGAAAGTATGAATCCTAGGCCTTGTTTCCTACCATTGCAATACCGTTCGTGCTCAGTTTTATCATTAGTTACCTTGCTATTTTTATATTTTCAGATTACAAATACCCATATCTACCATCCATATTGCACTTGTATCACCATCTCTTCGCCGAACTAGTGCACCTATACAATTTACCATTGTATTGGGTGTGTTGGGGACACAAGAGACACTTTGCTATTTGGTTGCAGGGTTGCTTGAGAGAGACTGTCGGTGTCAAAACCGGCGGATCTCGGGTAGGGGGTCCCGAACTGTGCGTCTAGGCGGATGGTAACAGGAGACAAGGGACACGATGTTTTTACCCAGGTTCGGGCCCTCTCGACGGAGGTAAAACCCTACTCCTGCTTGATTGATATTGATGATATGGGTAGTACAAGTGGATCTACCACGAGATCAAGGAGGCTAAACCCTAGAAGCTAGCCTATGGTATGATTGTTGTAATGGTTGTGTTGTCCTACGGGCTAAAACCCTCCGGTTTATATAGACACCGGAGAGGGCTAGGGTTACACAGAGTCGGTTACAATGGTAGGAGATCTACATATCCGTATCGCCAAGCTTGCCTTCCACGCCAAGGAAAGTCCCATCCGGACACGGGACAAGGTCTTCAATCTTGTATCTTCATAGTCTTAGAGTCCGGCTGACGATGATAGTCTGGCTGTCCGGACACCCCCTAGTCCAGGACTCCCTCAGTAGCCCCTGAACCAGGCTTCAATGACGATGAGTCCGGCGCGCATATTGTTTGGCATTGCAAGGCGGGTTCCTCCTGCAAATAATTCATAGAAGATTGTGAACACCAGGATAGTGTCCGGCTCTGCAAAATAAATTCCACATTCCACCGTAGAGAGAATAATATGTACACAGGTTCAATCTGCTGACGTATTTTGTGGCATGACGTCACGCCACTACCAAGCTTTTACTTGAATCGTTTTTTATTATACCACCTCAGTGCGTTTAGCGAAGCGGTTTCCTTGGCATGTCTTGTCGAAGCAGAGATCGTGTTCCCCTTATTCCGGGATTCCCATCAATACGGACGTGGGTAACCCAACCGCGCCCGTCGCCACGCCTCCTCCACCGAAGGTGGGTTCCAAACGGTCACGGAGTCGGCTCTTGGTATTCTCCCTCTTTATAATGGGACCAAGGCTTGTTTCTTTTCTTCAATCCTCAATTGAATCTACTCCTCGCCCCGAGTTCCAACACCCAGAGCCCCAGATTCAAGCGCTTCGGACCTTCAACAGTGTCCGGCTTCGACCTACAGGGCCGGTGGATGCCCTCCTCCGTTACGGAAGAAGACGTGCTAAAGCTGCGAGAGGCCAAGTACCTATCTTACGAGATTTCGCACAGGTTGCCCGCCGAAGGTCAAGTCATCCCCACCCCTGAGCCCGGTGAGTATGTCGTGTTTGTATCCCACCTCCGTCGGGGTTTAGGCTTCCCGATGGATCCTTTTGTGAGAGGGCTCATGTTTTATTATGGGCTCGAATTCCATGACTTGGCTCCGGAGTCCATCCTCCATATTTCCGCATTATTGTCGTCTGCGAAGCCTTCCTCCGCGTCACCCCTCACTTCGGTTTGTGGCTTAAGACCTTCGACGTGAAGCCGAAGATGATCGAGGGGCGTCAAGCAGAGTGCGGCGGGGCGGTTGTGAGCAGAAGGGCCGACGCTCCATGGCCCGAGGGCTCTTTCCAGGAGGAGCTCGGCTTATGGCAGCAGGAGTGGTTCTACAAAACCGCTCCCAGGGGAAGCAGGCAGAAGCCGCCGCCCATCTTCCGCTCGGGCCCTCCACAGCGGCTGATGTCATGGGTCAGCCAAGGGCTCAACTGGGGGCCGCCAAAAGACGTGCCCCTATTGCAGGGCCGGATTCAAGACCTCCAAGCGAGGGAGATCGATCTGGTCGTGGTGATGCAGGTCATGCTGATTAGGCGTCTCCTGCCCTGCAAATGCCGCCCTCTTCGGCTGTGGGAGTTTAATCCGGAGGGACCACGGATTCTCCAACACTTCATAGGTATGACACCCGTGGAGATGTACAAATTATTCTTCAGATCACGAGAGGCGTGTCCGGAATTGACCGAGGACGCTGGCCTAAGCTGCAATCGCCCGGATACACAAGTAAGTAGCTTCGTGTCCGGACATACCATTTGTTTGCCTTTCTATGATTCGCCTTTTGACCAATTTCCTTCTAAACAGGAGTGGATCGCGCAGGCGAAACTGATACGGTGTCCGGCCCCCCTCCCAGAGACCGTGCCGGATTCTGTGCTGGTCAGGATGCTGGAGGTTGCGTCTTCAGAGGAAAGCGAAGGGGAGAACAGAGGAACTACCGCCTCAACCAAGGAGGCTTTTGAGGAAGGGGGGATCGAGAATCCCTCCTTCCAGGGGGAGAAGAGGACCGCCTCCGAAAACCCGGAGGCCAAAGCCCCGAAGCGGGGAAAGAGATCTTCACCAGAGGGTCCTGCGTGCAGAGAGGCTCCGGCCGCACAATCTCCCCTAAAGAACCAGCCCTCCAGCGAGTCGTAAGTAGAAAAAAGGGAGTTTTGTAATAAGGGACATCCCTATTTGTGCTTCTGAGGATAACTTAAGTTTTTACCTTGTAGTTCGGATCTCCATCCTTCTCAGATGAGCTCGTCTTCGGGGGAACTCCGTCCGGAGATGATGGAGAGCGAGACGCCTCCATCCGCCGCACCATCGGATAGGGCGGACAAGCCTGAAGTGTCATCACAGAGGGTATCCCTGAGTCCGGCAGGGCCGAATAGTTCGGCACCAACTAGTGTGCGGCCGGGGGAGCTGAAGGATCTGCTCGAGAGGGCGTCCATCTCAGAAGGTCACCGTACACTGATGAGTATGGTGATTGAAAGAATTTCATCCGCCGAAGGCGGATTGCGTGATGCCGTCAGGAGTTTGCTGGCGGGGTTTGAGGTACGTAAAAATGACATACCCTTTGACAGTTTTACACATAAAGTGCGCCATGTATAGATAGTAGCCCCTGAGACTCGGTAGGGTGTCGAGAACGATAGCGTGCCGAGGATCAAAATCCCAGGTATTGATTTTCGCCTTTCCTAAGCAGGTGGCGGATAGTTCGGTGGCTAGCCGGACTGATGGAGTTGCTGAATTAAAGCGGCAACTCGATGTTGCGGATGCGGACATCGCGCTAGTCAACAGGCGACTTGACGAGTCGCAAGGTAGGTTTCTTCTCCTGGGTCACCTAGTAAGGGAGCCGAAGCCCACCCCTTACAATATGTGTGCTTGACGCAGATGGTGCCGCTGCTGTGGAGAGCCTTCGGGCAGAACTTGCTCAAGCCAAGGAGCAAGCCAGAAGGAGTAATGCGGCTGCCTCGAGGGCGGCCGAAGAGCTAGAAGCCGAAAGGGCTGCACACTGCCGAAGCAGGGAAGAAATGGCCGGAATGGCCGTGAAGTTAAAAGAGGCTACCGACCGCAATGAAGTTCTTGAAAAGGAGTGCCTAGAGGAGCGAGAAGACCTGGGGAAGGCCACCGCTGAAGCCAAGGATGCCCGTTCTGCAATGCGGGCTATAAAGGAGGAGCTGCGCCAGGCCGGAGATATTGTGGCTGGCAAGCCCTTTCTGCTGCACCGAAGGTTTACAGATCCAAAGAATGCTCAGCTTGGCCAGCTGTGGGGTCCGGAGGATCCTTATATGGACTTAGCGGCGAGTGCGGCGGATGCCGTTGTGCACTTCCGAAGTCAGAAGGATCACAAGACGGAAGAGTTGTTTTGGTCTCAATTCCATAGTCCGGAGCGTTCACTTCCGCTGACCGATCGGTTGGCCGAGTGGGCTGAGCTGAATAGACTGTCCGGGCTTGCAATGACGGATATCGTGACCCATGTCTGGCCGGATAGGCCCAAGCCGAAGAGTTATTTTGGATTATTGCAGCAATTTCTTGGGGCGGTGCCGCATATCAAGGCGATGAAGCGGTCGGCCTGCATAGAGGGTGCGCGGATGGCCCTTGCCCGTGTGAAGACACATTGGACAGAGATGGATGCCACCGCTATTGCGACCCAGGGTTCGGATGAGAGCCGGTTACCCGCCAAGCACTATTTTGGGGAAGTTCTGTGTGGTGCTCGTGTAATAGAGTGGCAGTGCTAAAAAACTGTCACGTTCAAATGAACGTTTTGGTTTGTAAAACGATGTTTACGATGTAAGAGCTTTTTGGTACTTGTGCGTTCAAGTATTAAAATATCTCCTGTGCGGCCGTTTATGTATACGTGTGTATAACCTAAAAGATGGCAGTCGTCGGCTTCAGCCCCCACGCACAAGGTGCGGGGGTGTTCACAAAAAATAGCGCATTTTCACACTTAATCCGACGTCTCGGTCCTGTGAAGGAGGTGGTAGCGTAGCAAACGAGGCAACCGGACTATAATGCTTTATCACTTTCACTTAGCCATAGGAGTTCGAGGTTGGGGCTACGATATAGCCCCTAGGGGCACCGCACTCTCTGAATTCGGGGCGCGTGTGTGCCTGACCGGGAAACGATCCTTCATCAAAGCGGAGGAATTCTAAACATTCCGGTAGTCGATCGAGTGGTTGACCAGTCTCTCGGTGTATCATGACAGTCAGTTTTCGGCTTTCTCTACTGAGGTGCTCGCCCGGCCGAACCGGGGCACAATCGCAGTAGTTCTCCTGGTGCCGCGTTAGCCGATGATACGGAACGTAAGGCAGCAAAACACAGGAGCCGGGCAAACCCAACATTTGACCAAAGACATGATTCGGAGCTGATGCATATAAGGCCTAACTCGAGACGCCGAACACTCCCTAAGGTATTCGGTCTTTGTTATAGCGGGCAGAACAATGCCCTAAGCCCCTAGTGTCCAGGTACACGCAGGTCCTCTGATGCGGCCGGTGCCAAAACGGCAGCCTCCTCTCTAGTTATAATGAGAAACCAGGGGATATATAGCAACAAGAGACAGTAAAAAAGGTTTACGCAGGGTTTTAATCTGAAAAGAATCCTTGCAACGGGTCCCTACTGCACGTCTGCGCCTCTGTCTCCGTTGTGCTGTATCCTGGACGGGTGTAACACGTTGTTCATCTGTAAAAGAGAGGAACTTAGTTTGAAAAATAATCGTGCAAAAAAATGAAAAAATCGAAATATGAATGAATATATAAAGCTGAGCTTATATTAGCTCATACGCGCAACCCCTTGTAAAGGGGTGTGCAGCTAGGGAGCCCCTAGCTTATTTTTATGCCGGACTTGTCTAGCCGTGTCTGGGGTCTTGAATGACCTTTTAATGAGATAATGCCACGTGGACCGGGCATTTTAAGTGTAAGAGACGCGTAGTGTGGTATTGCATAAAAGCGGACAAAAGCTTCATGTCCCAATAGTGCTTGATGGCTACTTTTGAATGGGGCGACATGAAAGATTAGCTTTTCGCGTCGAAAGTTGTTGGGTGACCCGAACACAACTTCTAGTAGTAACGAGCCCGTGCACTTGGCGTGAGGGCCTGGTGTTGCTCCTTTGAAGGAAGTGCGACTATGTCGGATTTTAGTAAGGTCTATCCCCAACTTGCGGATTGTGTCCGGATAGAGCAGGTTTAAATCACTGCCGCCGTCCATTAGGACTTGTGTAAATTGTAGTCCGTCGATTATAGGATCCAATATCAGAGCAGTCCATCCTGCGTTTCGAATGCCTCTGGAATAGTCCAGGTGGTCGAAAGTAATTGGTTTTAACATCCAATCTTGGTGTTCCGCCGGGGTGGACCGTGCGACACATGCTTTAGCGGGTGCCGCATTGTTTTTCCGTATTATCACATGAAGTGAGTTTACTGTTTTGAATTCTTGTGGGAAAGTCTTTTGTTTTCCGGCGCTCTACTGGTGGGGTTTGTCATCATCCTCGCTTGGCGCATCGAGCCCCTTGTGTTCGGCGTTGAGTCGGCCGGACTGTTTGAAAACCCAACAATCTCGATGGGTGTGGTTTGCAGGCCTTCCGGAAGTGCTGTGGATTTGACATGTCCGATCCAAAATTTTGTTTAAGTTGGATAGCTCATCACTGTTTTTTTTGATAGAAAGACTGTAAGGGAACCCCTACAGTATAATTGGCGCAACAAACCCAAATTGCAAGTACCATGCCTTGAACCTGGGTGGGTGGGAAGGCATCAGCCCCTTCCCACCACTAGGCTATGCCTTAGTCTGCATAGCTCATCACTGTTGTCCTTAAGAGGCAGTGTTTTGTTGTTCGGCCGCGAGCTTTTGAATCTGGCGTTGACCGCCGTGTTCTTTGGGCTTTTTTCTTTATTTCGGCGCTGATCCTTTCGGCGCCGTGATTTTCCGTTTCCATTAATGATCTCAGATGTACTCGGGTCACTGGTGCTACATCTTGCTAGCCAACTATCTTCCCCCGCGCAAAAGCGGGTCATGAGGCTTGTCAGCGCGGCCATTGTTCTCGGCTTCTCTTGGCCGAGGTGTCTGGCGAGCCATTCGTCTCGGCCATTATGTTTGAAAGTTGCTAAGGCTTCGGCGTCCGGACAGTCGACTATTTGGTTCTTTTTGGTAAGGAACCTGTTCCAGAATTTGCGTGCTGACTCTCCGGGCTGTTGAGTTATGTGACTTAAATCGTCTGCATCCGAAGGGCGGACATAAGTCCCTTGGAAATTTTCTCTAAACGCGTCCTCGAGCTCTTCCCAACTTCCAATAGTATTTTCTGGGAGGCTTTTGAGCCAATGCCGAGCTGGCCCTTTGAGCTTG
Source organism: Triticum timopheevii (assembly GCA_963921465.1). NCBI lineage: Eukaryota > Viridiplantae > Streptophyta > Magnoliopsida > Poales > Poaceae > Triticum > Triticum timopheevii. The sequence goes on from OY997264.1 coordinate 283,052,911, forward strand.
AGGGGTAGATATTTTATGGCGTGGAGATCATCTCCTCTGGCCATGTGTATGTGGAGGATGTAATCCTCAATCCAGACTCCAGGGTCTGTTGTTCCGTCGTATGCCTCTATGTTTACGGGTTTAAACCGCATTGGAAATTCGTGATCCAGCACCTCATCGGTGAAACATAGTGGGTGCACGGTGCCCCTGTATTTGGGTGTGCCGTTGTCTTCAAACACTCTGCGTGTTGTATTGCTTCCTGGGGCCCTCTTTTTTGGCCCATAAATGGACCTGACCGGGCCGTCTGTTTTCTGATGATCATGAGTCGGCTTGTGTGCGGCACCGCTTATCACTTTTGGCCTGTCATCTGGTCGTCTGTCCGGCCAGGCGGCCTCTTTGCTTCTTGACTGTGGGGGCTCTATGGCCTCCTCGTCGAATTCTGGCAGCAGCTTGCGCTTCGGATAGCTCTTTGTTTGGTGGCCATTGCCATATTTGTCCGCGGTTTTGAGTACTTTGCTCCATCTCATTCTCAGTAGGTCTTCCACTGTTTTGAGCTTCCGTTTTTCTTTTTTCAGACTTCTTCCAGTGGCGACAAGTCCTGAAGGTTCTTATGCTCCGATGATGTGTCGGGCGTGAGATCATCTGGACTGTTGTTTTCGCCGGGTATGGATTGATTATCCAATTCGTCCTGCTCGGACGTTTGCTTGGTTGCATGTTCGTCATCCACTGGTTAGCCCTGCTCTATCGCTGGGTCATTAGGAGTGCTGTTTTTGTCGAGGCAGGACTTAGGGCGGCGTCTGCGTCGCCGTTTTGGTTGTTTGTCGGCGGAATTATCCTTTGCCGCGCCCCGTTGTTCCTCGTTATCGCTTCCTTTTGGGATGTCCACCATATATACATCATGGGTTGGGGTGGCCTTCCAGTGCTCGATAAGCGCTGGTTCTTGGTAGTCTCCGGCATCGTCGTCCATACCGTTGATGTCTTCGGAGTCGAAGTCTGGCATGTCGGTTAGATCGTCGACAGTGGCTACAAAGTGGGTGGTGGGTGGGCTTTGAATTTCTTTGTCGTCCGCATCCCAACCGTCCTGACAGCAGTCCGGCAAGGGTTCTCCTGATAACGAGAGATGCTTTAGCGAATTTAGGATGTCGCCAAAGGGTGAGTGTTGAAGGATGTCCGCGGCGGTGAACTCCATGATCGGCGCCCAATCAGATTCGATTGGCAAGGGCGCAGGAGGCTCGGAGTCCGGTAAGGAGTCTGGCGCCTCGGAGTCATGAGCTTTATAAGGGACAAGGTCGGTATTCGGCTCCATCGCCGTAGGAGTTACAGCTCCCGAGGCGGTGTCCAGCCACCTGTCCTCGATCTGCGCGGTCTGCTCCGAACTATGGTTCAGGACTGACTCGTGTGCAGCCTCCAGGGCACTGTCCGGCGGCAGAGCTAAATCATGCTCATCGTGACATTGCGGCGCGCTCGGCTGTGGCTCGAATCCGTCGAAGATCAAGTCTCCGCGGATATCGGCCGTGAAGTTTAAGCTTCCAAACCTGATCTGATGGCCAGGGGCGTAGTTTTGGATCTGCTCCAGATGGCCAAGCGAATTGGCCCGCAGTGTGAAACCGCCGAATACGAAGATCTGTCCGTGGAGAAAAGTCTCACCCTGGGCGGTGTTGTTGTTGATTGAAGAAGCCATCAAGCCTATCGGTGACGACACAGAGGAACTCTCAATGAATGCACCAATGTCGGTGTTAAAACCGGCGGATCTCAGGTAGGGGGTCCCGAACTGTGCGTCTAGGCGGATGGTAACAGGAGACAAGGGACACGATGTTTTTACCCAGGTTTGGGCCCTCTCGACGGAGGTAAAACCCTACTCCTGCTTGATTGATATTGATGATATGGGCAGTCCAAGTGGATCTACAACGAGATCAAGGATGCTAAACCCTAGAAGCTAGCCTATGGTATGATTGTTGTAATGGTTGTGTTTTCCTACAGACTAAAACCCTCCGGTTTATATAGACACCGGAGAGGGCTCGGGTTACACAGAGTTGGTTACAATGGTAGGAGATCTACATATCCGTATCGCCAAGCTTGCCTTCCACGCCAAGGAAAGTCCCATACGGACACGGGACGAGGTCTTCAATCTTGTATCTTCATAGTCTTGGAGTCCAGCTGACGATGATAGTCCGGCTGTCCGGACACCCCCTAGTCCAGGACTCCCTCAGAGACCATCTTCATCCTACTCCTCCCATGGATTGATAAACCTTAGGTCATCCACTTGAGCGAAATTTGCTACTGTCCTAAAAACCTCTGCACTTGGATGCCCAACAATGTCTACAAGAAGAAGGTTGTGTAGTAGACATCAAGCTCTTTTCTGGCGCCGTTGCCGGGGAGGTGAGTGCTTGAAGGTATATCTTTAGATCTTGCAATCGAATCTTTTAGTTTCTTGTTTTATCACTAGTTTAGTTTATAAAAGAAAATTACAGAAAAATGGAATTGAGTTTGCCTCATACGCTTCATCTTTTTAATATCTTTCGTGAGTATGATGAAAAGGAAAATTGTGCTCAAGTGCTAGAAGAAGAAGTCTATAAAATGTTTGGTATTACATATTTGAATGATGAGCATGATTGCAATGTTGTTAGTATGAATTCCTTGAATATCCATGATGCTAATGATATGCAAAGCCACAAGCTTGGGGAAGCTATGTTTGATGAAGATGATATTTTTGTCCCCCAAGTTTTGATGAGCAAACTTATTATGATGAAAGCATGCCTCCTATTTATGATGATTATATTGATGAAAGTGGGTTTGGAAGAGTGTCAACTTTAGGAAGTAATGATCCCACTATTTTGGAGGATGTTGAATATTATTGTGACAATTATGAAAGTGGATATGGAGAGGTCATGACTTTATTTAGTGATGAATCCACTATTTCGAAAGAGGTTCCAAATGATTATGAGAATAAAGTTGCTATCTATGATGATTATTGTGATGACTTGTATGCTATTAAGAATAATGATATCCATGAAACTTGTTATCATGATTTTAGTTTTCAATTGGATTATGCCTCACATGATAATTATTTTGTTGAGTTTGCTCCCACTACTATTTATGAGAAGAAATTTGCTTATGTGGAGAGTAGTAAATTTTCTATGCTTGTAGATCATCAAAAGGATGCTTTATGTGCTGGTTATATTGTTGAATTCATTCATGATGCTACTGAATATTATTATGAGGGAGGAACATATGCTTGTAGGAATTGCAATAATATCAAGTTTCCTCTCTATGTGCTTAAAATCTTGAAGTTATGCTTGTTTTGCCTTCCTATGCTAGTTGATTATTGTTCCCATAAGTTGTTTGCTCACAAAATCCCTATGCATAGGAAGTGGGTTAGGCTTAAATGTGCTAGTCATATGCTTCATGATGCTCCCGTTATGTTTCAATTCTTATCTTTTATGTGAGCATCATTGTCATCATCATGCCTAGCTAGAAAGGCATTAAAAAAAGCGCTTGTTGGGAGACAACTCAATATTTACCTTTACTATTTTTGTGTCTTCACAAGATTATGCTACTGTAGTAATCATGTTTTATAGATTTTGTTTCAATAAAGTGCCAAGTAAGACCTTTAGGATAGCTTACGGTGATAGTTGTGTAGATCCTGCTGAAAATCAGAAACTTTTGCACCTAGTAAATTAGTTTTTATAATTCACAGAAACGTTCTTCTGATATGATTTTTCTGATCTGAATTGGTACACGAATTGCTTAGGACTTCCTAATTTTGTAGAATTTTTGTAGTTCCAGAAGTATACGTTTGATACCGATTACTATAGACTGTTATGTTTTTGACAGATTCTGTTTTCTATGTGTTGTTTGCTTATTTTGATGAATCCCTGAGTAGTATCGGAGGGTATGAACCATAGAGAGGCTGGAATATTGAAAGCACAAGTGCTCCCTGGGTGGTTTTGGTAATTAATGTCAACATATCTCTTGTTGGACTAACACTTTTACCTAGTATGTTTCAGATAAGTTCAACAATGGAGTGGCATGGACTAGAGGATGTGGAACTCCTTCAAGATGCTAAGGACAAAGGATTGGATCAAGCTCAAATCACAAGACTCTAAACTTTCTATTTCAGTGATCGAATATCACACTGAGTCTATAGGAAAAGCCAATACTATCAAGAGGGGATGAGGTGTTGCTTATGGCTTGCTTGCTCAAAGTGTTTAGTGATATGCTCCAAAGCCCTCAACTACTTTCTTACATCCACATATGACCCAAACCAAAAGTCCAACTCGGCCCCACCGATTCTTTCTATCCGGCGCCACCAAGTTTAGATGTCATAGCCACTGCCACAAACCCTAGTCAAATCGCTCTCACTGATAGGGATCTCGTTCTCACCGAGATGGGATTGTAATCTCTCTATATGTATCCATTACCAAAATCGGTCCCACCAAGTTTGCGTAATCGGTCCTACCGAGATTACAATGCAAACTCTTTGTTCCTCATCGTAACATTTTGGTCCAACCGAGATGAGCGAATCGGTCCCACCGAGTTTGCCTGACCAACTCTCTAGTTAGCTTATTACCAAAATCGGTCCCAATGAGTTTGAGTAATCGGTCTCACCGAGATTACGTTATGCCCTAACCCTAACCATATTGGTCCCACCGAGTTGCATGTCGGCCCCACCGAAATTCCTAACAGTCACATTATTTGCTAAATCGGTCCGACCGAGTTTCACGATTCGGTCCTACCGAGATTGGTAAGTTGTGTGTAACGGTTAGATTTTGTGTGGAGGCTATATATACCCCTCCACCCACTCTTCATTCGTGGAGAGAGCCATCAGAACGTGCCTACACTTCCAGCATTCATTTTCTGAGAGAGAACCACCTACTCATGTGTTGAGACCAAGATATTCCATTCCTACCATATGAATCTTGATCTCTAGCCTTCCCCAAGTTTCTTTCCACTCAAATCTTCTTTCCACCAAATCCAAGTCCTGAGAGAGAGAGAGTTGAGTGTTGGCGAGACTATCATTTGAAGCACAAGAGCAAGGAGTTCATCATCAACACACCATTTGTTTCTCCTTGGAGAGTGGTGTCTCCTAGATTGGCTAGGTGTCACTTGGAAGCCTCCGACAAGATTGTGGAGTTGAACCAAGGAGTTTGTAAGGGCAAGGAGATCGCCTACTTCGTGAAGATCTACCCTAGTGAGGCAAGTCCTTCGTGGGCGACGGCCATGGTGGGATAGACAAGGTTGCTTCTTCATGGACCCTTCGTGGGTGGAGCCCTCCATGGACTCGCGCAGCCGTTACCCTTCGTGGGTTGAAGTCTCCATCAACGTGGATGTATGATAGCGCCACCTATCGGAACCACGACAAAAACATCCGTGTCTCCAATTGCGTTTGCACACTCTAATCCCATCCCTTTACATTCTTGCAAGTTGCATGCTTTACTTTCCGCTGCTCATATACTCTTTGCATGCTTGCTTGATATGTATTGTGATTTCTAAACTTGTGCCAAAACTCCACTTCAACTTAAAGAAATTAAAAAACTGCAAATTTTTCACTTAGTGTCTAATCACCCCCCCTCTAGACACCTCTTCTCGATCCTTTCAATTGGTATCAGAGCTTTGGTCTCCATTGCTTTGGTTTAAACACCATTGGAGGAAGATGGATGAGTCTACTTTGGGGAGTCTTAGACATAGAGTGCCTATAATTGATGGAGAGTATTTTCATGAGTGGAAAAATGAGATGCTTGTGATTTTCAATGAATATCATTTGAACTAGTACATTGCTAGCCCTTGTGCACCTCATGTTGATCCTATGCATCCTACCCTTGATGAGTCAATTGACATGATTCACAATCTTAGAACTGTTAATCTTATCACTAGAGGCTTGCCTAGAAACTTGATTGGAAGTTTGCCTACTCTTGAGTGTGCCTACACTATATGGAAATTTCTTGAGGAACGTTTTCCAAATTATTCCTTGAAAAATCTAGATGAAATTCTCCATAAGTCTATTGCCTTGAGTAAGATGAATTCCAATGATCCTATGTTTGGTGATTGTCTATTTGAGCTTACAAACCTTATGCGTGCCAAAGGAGATGTTGGAATTATTGGTGATATTATTTCCAAAGCTATTAAAATTTATAAAGAAGATCATTGTCAAACTAACGAATCACCCTCTCTAGGATTTGATCCACCATTTGACGATGTTGAACATGGATACTATGATGAGGATGATGATAGTGACTTTGATCTTGATGATGCAATGAGACATTTTGGTCTTATAGCAAATCTTCGGGGATACATGGCAGGAGGAAAGGAATGGGTTCTTGACAGGGGATGTACCAATCACATGACGTAGATAAAGATATGTTCCGTGAGCTTGCTGAAAACAATGACCCTCAAAAGTATGTCACTTTTGGTGATAACTCAAAGGGTAAGGTGGTTGGCCTCAGTAAGGTGGCCATATCACATGATAGCTCCATACAAAATGTCATGCTCGTTGAATCTCTTGGATACAATTTACTTTCAGTATCTAGACTTGCTGATTTTGGTTTCAATGTCCTATTCACTGAAATAGATTGCCAAGTGTTTCGTAGAGATAAGCATAAAATGGTCTTTACCGGTGTACGTAGAGGTGATATTTACATTGTTGATTTCACTAAAAAGGCTCAACCTAGAACTTGCTTCATCGCTAAATCCTCTAAAGGTTGGTTATGGCATAGACGATTAGGTCATGTGGGCATGCGAAACCTTGACAAGCTTATTAAAGGAAATCATATCCTTGGCGTTAACGATGTCATATTTGATAAGGATAGACTTTGCAGCGCTTGTCAAGCAGGTAAACAGGTTGGAGGAAGACATCCCGTGAAGAACATCATGACCACAAGGAGGCCACTCGAGCTACTCCACATGGATCTTTTTGGTCCCAACGCCTACAAAAGTCACGGTGGAAATTCTTTTGGTCTAGTTATAGTTGATGATTTTTCAAGATTTACCTGGGTGTTCTTTCTCGATTTACCTGGCCAAGATATTCAAAAACTTCGCTAGGAAGGCCCAAAATCAATTTGAAGTGAAGATCAAGAAGGTTCACATCGACAACGGAACGGAGTTCAAGAACGCAAATGTGGACACCTTTCTTGATGAAGAAGGGTTTTCACACGAGTTCTCAGCTACATACACACCTCAACAAAATGGAGTTGTTGAGAGGGAGAACCAGACGCTCATTGAAATGGCGAGAACGATGCTTGATGAGTACAATATGCCAAAGCACTTTTGGGCGGAAGCGGTTGAGATAGCTTGTCACACAACAAATTGCTTGTATCTTCACAAGCTACTTGGCAAGACTGCATACGAGCTCCTCATCGGTAACAAACCCCAAGTTGGATACTTTCGAGTATTCGGCTAAAAGTGCTACATTCTTGATAAGCATCGTCGTTCTAAATTTTCTCCTAAGTCTCATGAAGGTTTCCTACTTGGTTATGGCTCAAACTCTCACACTTACCGTGTCTACAACAATTTCACCCGAAAGGTTGAAGAGACGGTAGATGTGAAGTTTTATGAATCTAACGGCTCGCAAGTAGAGCAACTGCCAATTGATGTAGGAGACAAAGACCCTTCGGAAGCAATCCAAGACTTATCTATTGGAAAGATTCGTCCAACGGAGGTGAAGAAGAGTACCTCGTCCGTCCAAGTGGAAGCTTCCACCTCACGACAAGGTGAACCAAGAGTTGATACAGAAGCATCCACAAGTGGGACACACCAAGACGAAGAAAACGAGGAAGTACACCAAGATGAACGTCAACAACCTCCTTTTCCACCACGACAAGAGAATGACAACGTCAACAATGAAGAAGGCCAAGAAGAAGAACAAGATGAAGAAGATGTTCCACCTAGATCCAAGAAAAAGCTTTCACGAGTTCGAGCAAGAGTTGCTAAGGACCATCCTGTCAAACAAATCTACAATGACATCCAAACCGGGAGAATCACTCGCTCTAAAACTCGTTTAGCTAACTTTTGTGAACACTTTTCATTCATCTCTAGCATTGAACCTATGAAGGTTGAAGAAGCTTTGGAAGATCCGGATTGGATAAACACCATGCATGAAGAGCTATACAACTTTGAGAGAAATCAAGTTTGGACATTGGTTGAGAAGCCCGACAACAACCACAACATCATCGGTACCAAATGGGTGTTTCGCAACAAGCAAGATGAAGATGGACAAGTAGTTTGCAACAAAGCGTGTCTCGTCGCCCAAGGCTACAGTCAAGTCGAAGGTATAGACTATGGTGAGACATATGCCCCCGTTGCTAGACTTGAGTCCATTCGGATCTTACTTGCCTATGCTAATCACCATGATATCACCTTGTACCAAATGGACATTAAAAGTGCTTTTCTAAATGGCGAAATAGAGGAGGAAGTTTATGTTAAGAAACCTAATCATGTTTACAAACTTCACAAAGCTCTTTATGGTGTTAAACAAGCTCCTAGAGCGTGGTATAAATGCTTGACCAAGTTCCTTATTGAAAAAGGCTTTGAAATTGGAAAAATTGATTCTACTCTTTTTACTAAAAGGGTTAATGGAGAACTATTTGTGTGCCAAATCTATGTTGATGATATTATATTTGTTTCAACTAACCCTCACTTTAGTGAAAAGTTTGGAAAGCTAATGTCGGAGAAGTTTGAGATGTCGATGATGAGTGAACTCAAATTCTTTATCGGTTTGCAAATCAAGCAAACTAAGGAAGGTACCTTTGTCTCTCAAACAAAGTATACCAAGGACTTATTCAAGAAGTTCAATATGCAAGAATGCAAAGGTATGACTACACCCATGCCTACTAGTGGACATCTTGATTTGACCAAAGATGGTGAACCGGTTGATCAACAGGTTTATCGCTCTATGATTGGTTCATTGTTATATCTATGTGCTTCACGTCCCGATATTATGCTAAGTGTGTGCATGTGTGCACGATATCAAGCTGCTCCTAAAGAATGTCATCTTAAGGTCGTGAAAAGGATAGTGAGATACTTAATCTATACACCAAATTTTGGCATTTGGTATCCAAAGAGGGCCTCTTTTAATCTTGTTGGCTACTCCAACTCAGACTATGCCGGTGACAAGGTTGATAGAAAGTCCACTTAGGGTACTTGTCAATTTCTTGGTAGATCTCTTGTGTCTTGGTCTTCCAAGAAACAAAACTCGGTATCCTTATCCACCGCCGAAGCGGAATACATTGCCGCTGGTTCATGTTGTGCTCAATTACTTTGGATGACCCAAACTCTTAAAGATTATGGGTTATATGTGAAACATGTTCCATTGCTTTGTGACAATCAAAGTACTATCAAGATTGCTCACAATCTCGTGTAACACTCTCTAACTAAGCATATTGAAGTCTTCATTCGAGATCATGTTGCCAAAGGGGACATTAATCTTAAACATGTTCGCACCGATAAGCAATTAGCGGATATTTTCACTAAACCACTTGATGAGAAAGTGTTTTTGCAGGTTAAGAGGTGAATGGAACATCATTGATGCTTCAAACTTGGAGTAGGAACTCCATTTGATACATGCAACACATGAGCCTATGACTAATCCTTGATATTTCTCTTATGATGATAATCTTATGTCTTGGATATATTTGCACCTTGCATGTTATCTAACCCGTGTAGGTGCTTGGATAAATCTAAATCTATGAGATTGCAACTCACTCACATCTTGAGCAATCTCTACATCACCAAGTCTCTACACAATGGTGGTTGAAAACAAGGAAGAACGAGACCCTTCTAAAATATCCTTTGACAAATTCTATTTTTGAACTTTATGATTGTCATTATGGAAACACAAGTGCTCTTCCTTGCAAAACTAACCCATGTAGGTAGATGAACTCAAATTCCAAAGTGGTGCTCCCAACCCTTGATGAGCTACATCAACCTTGAGCAACCCACATAAGTTCAACTACATGATCACGATCAACACCACCACCCAAGGTATGTTATTCCATCTTAGAGAAGCTTTACTCCAAGACATGAGTCAAAGCAACTCGACAAGTTGTGAACACATCAAGATGCTTAAACCAAAAATGGTAACCCCATTTTGAGCTTAAACGATGACTATGATCAAGTGATCACACTTGACTCCTATGTCAATATACTCTAACATAGGTGACTTTGTCGCCGACCAATTCTAGATGAAGTTCTCTTGTGTTCTTTTCTGTGCTCTTGCATTTGTCTCATGCATAAAAAAAACTTCATCTAGATTTCTTTTATTTTCTGTTCTGCATTCCCTGCATCTAATTCATTGCAAATCCTTCAGTTAATTCCTTGCAAATCCTTGTGATATCTTACTTGTCTAGTGAGCTGAGGTGACAAGTGTTCTCTATGTGATGAACTCGGTCCCACCGGCCTGTTAGTTTCGGTCCATCCTTTCGGGCAACCGAAGCACACAACTCAGTGCCACCGATTTCACTATAGGAAAGACAGCTTGCCACTTGTTCCTGCATTCCTTTTGATCCAGGTCCACTCAATGATTCTTGTGCTCTACCATCATCACATTTGACTTGCTGCCTTGCTCTGTGACTCAAGGACCAAACCCATTTGTAACAAATATCCAAAAGAACCCTTCTTGGAAATTGATGTTAAAGGGGGAGAGAGAGGTCACATCAAAGCTTAATCATATCCATAGGGGGAGAGAATACTCAAGGGGAGAGAGAGTAATCATCAAGGACCCCAGATGCCTTGTGTTCAAGAGGAGAGAAGTCACATGTCTTCAAGAGGGGAAAGACATGTTTGTTTGTTTGCATTTGCTCTGGTTATTTTCCTTGAGCTCTGATTTCCTGTTCCCTATCTTCTCTGAGTATCCCATGCTAGATTCAGGGGGAGCAAGACATCTAAGGGAAGGAAATCCTTAAATTCATTGCACATCTTTACCTTTGGGGACATGCACATATCGATCTGGTGCGGCGCATCTGGTGGCGTGCGGCGTGCCTGTGGGTTCGGTCGTGAGGACGGCGACTCGTAGGCGTGCCAGATTTGGAGGTATTGCCCCTCTCCCTTCCATGCATCCCTTCCCAGTCCCCGGTTCGGTTTGGATCTTGTCGGATCCACCTCCGGTGTGTTCTGATGGAGCAGATCGGTGTCCGGGGGAAACCTTGGCTGCCTTAGGCTGACCGGCAGTGGCGACGCTGATTTTTGGTGCCGCTTTCCTCCTTGGGGGCGTTGCTGAGGGCACCATCTCTCCTCTCCAACCCATGTCCGGGTGAAAGCCCAAGATCCGATGCGGATCGGGCGTCGACGGCGCCCTGTGCACCGTAACCTTCCTGGAGGCGACGCCAAGGACATTGGGATCAGATGGAAGGGTCTGCAGGTGAGGGGTGGGGTGTGCTGCCTCCCTTCGATGGAGCGGTGTTTCGTTCTACATATTCTTGGCGGCGGCTCTTGGCGGCATGGAGCAGCGGAGGCTTGGCGTCATATGTGTGGTGACTGACACGCGCAGGAGGTCGACGCTGTCTGGCGTCGTGGTGGCGTTGGCGGCACCGAGACCGGGCAAGGCCGTTACAACAGTACAGCTCTGAAGATGGATATGTGGTAGGTGGTTGTGGCGGCCTCAGACCCGGCGGGCGCCCTGGTTGAGGAGCACAGCAGACTGGTGGGTGCCCATACCCGACAGGCGTCCAGGTTGGGACCTCAGGTCTTAGATGTTAGGTTTGGCTGCGAGGTCTGTTTGGTATTAGGCCCAGACCATCAGCGCCCCTTCATCAGTTAGATAGGAGTAGCGACAGAGGTTGCGAAGATGGTGGCTTTGGTCTTACTGTTGTACGACTTTGTAAGGTTTTGTGCTAATAATTAATAAAGTGGCCGTATGCATCGACCCGATGCAGAGGCCGGGGATATTCCTCCTTTTCGGAAAAAATGGAGTACTCAGTAGTCACTCTCTACATGTCATCCCGGTCTTGGTTCTCTTGTGGTTTCTTTTGTTTGCTCTGGCTAGTAGGTGCATCTGTGTTATCTAACCTTGTTTACGCAGGTTCATTCCATCCTAAGCCAACTCAAGACCACAAGGTAAGTATATGCATCACAGTCATGTGTATGAGGATTTCTTGCTGATGTACATACTGTTTGCAAGAAGGACTCATGAGCATGAAGGTACATTCCCTATATTCACATCATTTGCTCGGATGCATATAGCCAAGATACATGTAACACATTGCTTACTTTGTCATGTTTATGCATTCACATGCTCCTATATTTCATATTTACATGATTGCATACATGTAGGGGGAGCCTATGCATGTTACATGTATTTCCAAAGCTTTACTTGTTATTCTCTATATCTTTGTCTAAAGCTTTGATGTATGTTGTCATCAATTACCAAAAAGGGGGAGACTGAAAGCACAAGTGCTCCCTGGGTGGTTTTGGTAATTAATGTCAACATATCTCTTTTTGGACTAATACTTTTACCAAGTATGTTTTAGATAAGTTCAACAATGTGGTATGGACTAGAGGATGTGGAACCCCTAAAAGATGCTAAGGACAAAGGACTGGCTCAAGCTCAAAGCACAAGACTCTACACTTTCTATTTTAGTGATCCAAGATCACATTGAGTCTATAGGAAAAGCCAATACTATCAAGAGGGGAGGAGGTGTACTACTTAATGGCTTGCTTGCTCAAAGTGCTTAGTGATATGCTCCAAAGCCCTCAACTACTTTCTCACATCCACATATGACCCAAATCAAAAGTCCAACTCGGCCCCATCGATTCTTTCTATCCGACGCCACCGAGTTCAGATGTCATAGCCATTGCTACAAACCCTAGTCAAATCGGTCTCACTGATAGGGATCTCGGTCTCACCGAGATGGGATTGTAATCTCTCTATATGTATCCATTACCAAAATCGGTCCCACCGAGTTTTCGTAATCGGTCCTACCGAGATTACAATGGAAACTCTCTGTTCCTCTTCGTAACATTTCGGTCCAACCGAGATGAGCGAATCGGTCCCACCGATTTTGCCTGACCAACTCTCTGATTAGCTTATTACCAAAATCGGTCCCACCGAGTTTGAGTAATCAGTCTCATCGAGATTACGTTATGCCCTAACCCTAACCATATTGGTCCCACCGAGTTGCATGTCGGCAACACCAAAAATCCTAACGGTCACATTATTTGCTAAATCGGTCCGACCGAGTTTCACGATTCGGTCCCACCGAGATTGGTAAGTTGTGTGTAATGGTTATATTTTGTGTGGAGGCTATATATACCCCTCAACCCACTCTTCATTCATGGAGAGAGCCATAATAATGTGCCTACACTTCCAGCATTCATTTTCCGAGAGAGAACCACCTACTCATGTGTTGAGACCAAGATATTCCATTCCTACCATATGAATCTTGATCTCTAGCCTTCCCCAAGTTGCTTTCCACTCAAATCTTCTTTCCACCAAATCTAAATCCTGTGAGAGAGAGAGTTGAGTGTTGGGGAGACTATCATTTGAAGCACAAGAGCAAGGAGTTCATCATCAACACAACATTTCTTACTTCTTGGAGAGTGGTGTCTCCTAGATTGGCTAGGTGTCACTTGGGAGCCTCCGACAAGATTGTGGAGTTGAACCAAGGAGTTTGTAAGGGCAAGGAGATCTCCTACTTCATGAAGATCTACCCTAGTGAGGCAAGTCCTTCGTGGGCGACGGCCATGGTGGGATAGGCTAGGTTGATTCTTCGTGGACCCTTCGTGGGTGGAGCCCTCCGTGGACTCGCGCAGCCGTTACCCTTCGTGGGTTGAAGTCTCCATCAACGTGGATGTACCATAGCACCACCTATCGGAACCACGACAAAAACATCCGTGTCTCCAATTGCATTTGCACACTCCAATCCCATCCCTTTACATTCTTGCAAGTTGCATGCTTTACTTTTCGCTACTCATATACTCTTTGCATGCTTGCTTGATATGTATTGTGATCGTTAAACTTGTGCGAAAACTCCACTTCAACTTAAAGAAATTAAAAAACTGCAACTTTTTCACTTAGTGTCTAATCACACCCCCCTCTAGACACCTCTTCTCGATCCTTTAAAATACAGTAGATATTACACCAATATGAATTTAGAATGAGTTCATTACAGTATCTAAGTGGTGGTTTTATTATACTAACAGAGCTTACGAGTTTTCTGTTGAGTTTTGTGTTGTGAAGTTTTCAAGTTTTGGGTAAAGATTCGATGGACTATGGAATAAAGAGTGGCAAGAGCCTAAGCTTGGGGATGCCCAAGGCACCCCAAGGTAATAATCAAGGACAACCAAGAGCCTAAGCTTGGGGATGCCCCAGATGGCATCCCCTCTTTCGTCTTCGTCTGTCGGTAACTTTACTTGGAGCTATATTTTTATTCACCACATGATATGTGTTTTGCTAGGAGAACCATTTTATTTTGTTAGTATTTGCTTTCTGTTATTTAGAATAATGTTTTGCATCTATATTTTCAATAAAAATGTCAAGGATAGCCTTTACCATGCTTATTTTGCTAGTATACATGTTGCTGTTTGCAAACAGAAAGTTTACCGCTGTTGCAAAAATTCCCCAGAAAATTCAGGGAATGGTATAATGTTGAAACCTTTTGCATATTAAGATCTGATAAATCTTCTATAGTGAGGTATTTTTCTCATAATTTTTGGAGTTAGGGAAGTATTGATACTCTTGCATTCTTTACAGATTGTACTGTTTTGGCAGATTGCTGTTATGTTTGCATTGTTTGCATTTGTTTGCTTGTTTAATTATTCTATTTGAGGATAGGAGTATTATATATGCAGAGACATTTAGTATGCAATGTTGAATAATAATTTTAGTGATTTGTTACAGTAGAAAATGATAAGATTTTTGCATTGGTTTATACTAACTTATCTCACGAGTTCTTGTTGAGTTTGTTGTGGATGAAGTTTTTGAGATTAAGGAAACCGAGATATAAAAGGAATTAAGGAGACACAAAAGCTCAAGCTTGGGGATGCCCAAGGCACCCCAAAATAATATTTCAAGAAGTCTCAAGCATCTAAGCTTGGGGATGCCCCGTTAGGCATTCCACCTTTCTTCTTCAACAACTATCAGTTAGTATCGGTTGAACCTAAGTTTTTGCTTCCTCACATGAGTTGTGCTATCCTTGCAATGTCATTTTATTTTGTTTTGCTTGCTGCTTGAATAAAATACCAAGATCTGAAATTCTTAAATGAGAGAGAGTCTTCACATAGTTACATAATTATTTAGCTACTCATTGATCTTCACTTATATCTTTTTGGAGTAGTTTGTCATTTACTCATGTGCTTCACTTATATCCTATGAGTAAATGGTTGAATGAGTTGAATGTCATAAATCTGAAATTATGTATGTTTCATATGCTTACCCGTTGGGAGTGATGACTTCACATCTAAGAAGTAGAGGTAGTAATTTTTTTGAAGGTTAGCAAGCATTGTATTGGTCACTTGAACAGTTCATGAAAGAATAATGAAGGAAGTGAGATTTCACATATAAATATACTATCTTAGACATCTTCTATGATTGTGAGCCCCATTAATTATTTTCAAACGTAAGCAAATTAGTTGAAATTGGACAAGGAAGACAACGTAATGAGTTATGCTTGGGTATATTTGTATAGAAGTGATATTGTTATAGATCCTCGAACATGTGGTGGTTAACCTTTGCTAGCCAAAATAACTGTACTAAGCGGGAATACTGCTTGTGCATCCAAATCCCTTGAACCAAGTTTCTTCCATGAGTGTCCACCATACCTACCTATATGAGGTATTTACCTGCCGTTCCAAGTAAATTTGCATGTGGCAAACTCTAAACCTTCAAATAATAATCTGTTTTGTATGCCCGAATCGCTCATGTAGCGACTAGGGGCTATTAGTATCTTCCATGCTAGGTGGGTTATTCTCAAGATGAGTGGACTCCGCTCATCATTCACGAGAAAAATGGCTGGTATCCGGGATGCCCAGTCCCATGATCAAAACATCAAAATTAAATCAAAAATAATTGCAAACAAAACTCCCCCAGGACTGTTGTTGGTATGGACGGTACCCCTTTGTTTCGGATGGCCGTGGAGTGTGATTGTTGTTGGAGGGGGAGTAAAAACTTTACCATTCTGTTTGGGAACCGCCTATAATGTATGTAGTATGGAAGATATTGGGAACTCTTGGTTGTTATGTTGACAATGAAAGCATACCTCTCAAAATTATTTTCATCTCTATTTCAAAAATGAGCTCTAGCACCTCTGCAGATCCCTGCTTCCCTCTACGAAGGGCCTATTTTTTACTTTTATGCAAGAGTCAGTAGTATTCCTTCTCATTCCTAGCAAGCATTTTTTGTTGGGGAAAGATCAAAGCATATATGGCCATGCAAATATATTTGATCATGAATTATTATTGTTGACAATTATCTATATGATAAGTGAGTTGGGAGGCGAAATACTAAGCCCCTATCTTTCTCTGTGTTCAATGGATGCTATTTGTTCTAAGAATATGCTTTGAGTGGTAGCAATCATGGAATACTATATGTTAGTTGAGTATGTGAAGTTTGCTAAATCAGAGCTCTGACATAGACCCTTCCTGAAAATAAGATGAACTGCAATTGTTTGATGATTGAGAACATAGTTTGCTAGTTTTCAAGAAAGTTTATGGTCTATGCTTTAACATGTGAATAGCTTGTACTTGATCTTGAGAAGTTTTATGAGATAAACTACTGTTATGACATATAATGATGCTAGAAAAGGTGATTGAAATTATCATTCATCAAACTTGTGCACCTACTAGCATTCACACTTCCTGGCAAACTTTGCAGGGCCATTTTATTGCTGAATGTGTGGCTATTTTATGTGATACTTGTGGTAAGCCTGCACACGAGTCTGGGGCTTGTCCGATGTTACGGGAGCAGACACCGAGCCTTATGACGTATGGTGTGTTCTGTTCCGAGCTCACGTTTTTTGAGTCGCCGACTGAGAGGGAGGTTCCTCAAGAGGTGCACAGTATGACAACTCGGGTGGTGAAAGTGACTAGAGGTCAAGTGTCTGAGGCCCAGATTATTCAGCGACTCCGGGAGCTGGCGCCAGGAGACTTCCATTGGGAGCTTGTCAGGCTGGAGAACAACTTATTCAGGGTTCAGTTCCCGACTGTGGAGGATTTATAGAGGTTGCTGAGCTTTGGTATGTGTAAGGTGCCAGGTACGGAGGCCATTCTTGAGTTCCAGGAGTGGAAGCTGGTTGAGCCTCAGGGTAAACCCCTCACCCAGGCCTGGCTGCGCTTTTCGGGAGCTCCTTCCGCGCTACTGCAGGATGCCAGGGTTGTTGCTAGTCTGGGGATCATGGTGGGAAAGACCGAGCGAGTAGATATGGCATTTACTCGGGCTCATGGGATTGCTCGTCTTTTAGTCAGTATTTTGGACATTGACTTCGTGCTGGACGTGGTTAAGTGGGCTTATCATGGTCAGGTATACAGCCTTGAGATTGAATTTGAGGATGATAGTCTCTTTGCCGAGGCTCCAGCAGCCACTGGCGACGATATGAGCGAGGGTGATGATGGTACGACTGGTAAGGAAACACCGGGCGATGAGCCTAGGTCTGAGTTGGGCAAGAGGCCGGATTCGACTGCTAAGGCAGCAGGAGGAGGGTCGGCACCTAATACATCTGTGCCGTCGACCACTTTGAGATTTGGCTCCTTTGGTCCCGCCTCTGCACCTCCGAGACTTTGGAGCGAGCGGGTGGAGTCTCTTGAGGAGTTTGATCACTCTCTACCGGCGTTGGACTTTGAGGACGCGGGTGTGGAGGGGTCTGGTGTGTCTGCGAGGCTGGAGATCGTGGTCTCGCCTTCTTCGGTCCGTGGTGACGTGGTTGAGTTACAGGAGGTTGGTCCGCTCCTGTCTGGGGGTTCGGAGTAGGGTGCTTAGGAGACCCACTCTCCTCTTCTTCCCGAGGAGGTTACCGGGAGGGACGATGGGCCTACGGTAGGGGGGCCGGGGCAGGTGGCCTCCGCACCTCCTACGCCTGTTGCTGGGACGGCACTGCAGGCGGCTGGACCGGCTCCACGAGAGGGGTTTAGGCGGGCGGCCTCAAGGCCCTCTTCGCCTTCGGGGCCCGACGGGAGCGCCCCGGTCGCGACATCGACGTGCTCTCCGGACAGGCGGTCCGGAGTGGCTGGGGGGCGGAGGGAGGTGGCCTTTGCCTCCCCAGTAGCTGACGCTGCGCTCTCACCTGGTCATGGCGACCGGGTGGATGTTCGGGGAGTGACAGGCGGTTGCTCCCCAGATAAATTCTCGAGGGAGGAGGTCATTCAGTTTGGCGGGATCCCGGACCAGGCGTCTGAGGGCCGACGCATGAGTTGTCGGCTTCAGGGCTATCCGGAGGTTGACGACATGCAGCAGCGCTGTGCCATGAGGGCGGCAAAGCTTCGTGACGTCCAAGTCACTACTGGTATGTCCGTGAACACTTCCAATACTATTTTGCATTTTTCGAATGATCAAATTGTGGATAAGGCAAACCAATTAGGAATTTCACTTGGTAGTAATGAGGGTGAAGTTACTAATTCTATTAACGATTTGCTTGATCTAGAAGCCGAGAGGGCTTTAGAAATGATTCGTAACTTAGCTGCTGTCAAACCGATGAATGATTCAGAGATTGATGCCTTGGGTGTTCGAATACTTGATAATTTTTGTGATGACCTCGCACCGCCCCTCCAGGAGCCAGAGGAGGAGGACGAGGATGTCGTTCTGGAAGAGGTTAGATCGCCAGTTACGGGCAGTTTGGACCGGGTGGGCCCGACCAGCCCTAAGCGCAAGTGGAATCGCAAAATATACCCGATGTCCGCGGTCCGTAGCAGCGCTCGGATCCGCACGGCTAAAAAATTTCATGATGAGATATGAGAGGAATCTTCTGGAATAACAGAGGTCTTAAGGACTTGGCTAAAAGGAGGTTCCTGGCGGAGGCATCCATTGAGGATAGATTGGACTTTATTGCCGTATCGGAAACGGGTAGAGCAAATTTCTCACCTCAATTTCTCAATACGTTGTCGGGGGGTATTGAGTTTGACTGGCATTGTCTTCCGCCGAGAGGACGGTCGGGTGGAATCTTACTTGGTGTTAGATGTGACTCTCTCGAAGTTCGCAGTGTGGTCATGGGGGATTTTGCTTTTAAGTTCAGGGTGCAGTCCAAAGTTGATGGGTTCGACTGGGCTTTGGTGGCGGTGTATGGGGCAGCGCAGGCAGAGCTCAAACCTGACTTTTTGGCTGATCTTGTTAGAGTCTGCGGGTCTGAGCAGCTCCCAATTCTGGTTGGGGGTGATTTTAATATCATTAGAAGACGCGATGAAAAGAATAATGACAATTTTGATGGGAGATGGTCATTTATGTTTAATACTATTATTGAAAGGTTAGATTTGAGAGAGATTGAGCTTTCAGGGAGGAAGTTCACCTGGGCTAACGCGTTGCCAAATCCAACATTCGAGAAGTTGGATCGGGTTCTGGCTAGTGTTGCTTGGGAATAGAAGTTTCCCTTCGTAACGGTGCAAGCTCTATCCCACGGCATTTCTGATCACACACCCCTGCTGCTCGACTCTGGTGGGGCTACCTATTCGGGTAACAAGAATTTATTCTCTTTTGAGCTGGCGTGGTTTGAAAGAGAAGGATTCTTGGATCTTGTAGCCAGAGAATGGACTAAAGATGCAGGAGGTAGGAATGCCCTTGAGCGCTGGAAGAACAAGATTAGGCACCTCAGAAGTTTCCTCCGGGGGTGGGCTAAACATCTAGGTGGAATGTATAAGGTGGAGAAGGAACGACTCCTTTCCCTTATCCAAACCTTAGATATAAGGGCAGAAACTATGATTCTGTCAGCCCCCGAGCTTCATATCAAGCATGAGGCTGAGATGAGGCTGAAAGAGTTACTCCGTGAGGAAGAATTAATGTGGGCGCTGCGGGCAAAGGTGACAAAAGTTGTCCAGGGGGATGCGAACACTCAGTTCTTCCACATGATAGCCAATGGCAAGCACCGGAAGAAGAGAATTTTCCAGTTAGAACAAGATGAGGGTACAATAGTCGGTCAGGACAACCTGAAGCTTTACATTACTGAGTACTATAAACGTCTGTTCGGACCACCAGAGGAGAACTGTGGTCCCTGGATGAGTCTAGGGTTCACGATATCCCTAAACTTACTGCTGTGGAGAACGATCTATTAACTGCCCCTTTCTCGGAAAAGGAGGTTTTCGAGGCTATCTCCAAGATGAAGTGCAACAAGGCACCGGGGCCGGATGGTTTCCCGGCTGAGTTTTACAAGAAGTGTTGGCATATTATCAAAGGGGACCTGATGCCGATGTTCCATGATTTGTTCTCGGGACATTTGCAGCTTTTCCAACTTAATTTTGGAACGATAACTTTGTTGCCTAAGAAAACAGATGCCGTGAGAATTGAGCAATTTCGGCCCATCTGCCTTTTGAATGTCAGCTTCAAGATCTTTACCAAGGTTGGAACGATCAAGCTCGCGCAGATTGCGCACACAGTTGTGCAACCTTCTCAAACGACGTTCATGCCGGATAGGAACATCCTCGAAGGGGTTGTGGTCCTTCATGAAATGCTTCATGAAATTCATACGAAAAAACTAGATGGTGTTATTTTCAAAGTGGATTTCGAGAAGGCTTATGATAAAGTCAAATGGCTGTTCCTCCAATAGGCTTTACGGATGAAGGGCTTTGATGAGCTCTGGCGACATCAGGTGGAAACATTCACGCAAAAAGGTAGTGTTGGCATTAAAGTTAATGACGACATAGGTCATTACTTCCAAACGCACAAGGGTTTGAGACAGGGTGACCCTATGTCGCCTATTCTATTCAATATTGTGGTTGATATGTTAGCGATCCTGATTGGGAGGGCCAAGGAGGCCGGTCAGGTGGAGGGATTGGTGCCTCGTCTGGTTGATGGTGGTCTGTCCATCCTGCAATACGTTGATGATACAATCATTTTCATGGAACACGATTTGGCAAAAGCGAGGAACATGAAGTTAGTGTTATGCCTTTTTGAACAATTGTCGGGGCTGAAGATTAATTTCCATAAAAGCGAGTTGTTCTGCTTTGGTAGAGCCAAAGACGATCAAGAAGCATATACACAATTGTTTGGTTGCGAAGTTGGGGCTCTACCTTTCACGTATCTTGGTATTCCAATACACCATCGTAAGCTAACAAATCGTGAGTGGAAGTGCATCGAGGATCATTTTGAGAAGAAACTTAGTTGCTGGAAAGGAAAACTCATGTCTTATGGAGGCCGGTTAATTCTGATTAACTCGCTGCTCACGAGTTTACCTATGTTTCTCTTATCTTTCTTCGAGGTCCCAGTGGGGGTTAGGAAGAGGCTAGACTTCTATCGTTCTCGCTTCTTTTGGCAGAGTGATGAGTCTAAGAGGAAGTACAGATTGGCCAAATGGGACATTATTTGTCGACCAAAGGGCCAAGGGGGACTTGGGGTTGAAAATCTTGAAGTCAAGAACAAATGCCTGCTTAGTAAGTGGCTGTTTAAGTTGTCTTCTGAGACAGAGGCAACTTGGGCGCAGATTCTACGTAGTAAATATCTGCACTCAAAGACTTTATCCCAGGTTAGTCTGAGACCTACATATTCGCCGTTCTGGAAAGGGCTTATGAGGGTTAAAGCCGCTTTCTTTAACAGAACGAGATGTATTGTTGGTAATGGTGATAATACGCGTTTCTGGGAGGATACGTGGCTTGGTGACGCGCCATTGGCTACACAATATCTGACACTATATCGTATTGTTCAGCGTAGGGATACTCTCGTTGCCACGGTGATGCAGTCTATACCTCTAAATATTCAGTTTAGTAGGGTGCTTGTCGGGCCTCGATGGGAGGCATGGCTTCACTTGGTCCGTAGGCTGATGGAAGTTCAGCTAAATCCTCAGCCCGATCAGTTATATTGGAAGCTAACTAGAACTGGGGTATTCATGGTTAAATCGATGTATGTTGATATCATTAATTCTGCTGTGATACCTACTTCCAAGGAGGTCTGGAAAGTTAAGGTACCTTTGAAGATTAAAGTGTTTATGTGGTTTGTGCATAAGCAAGTTATTCTTACTAAGGACAATCTAGTTAAGCGCAACTGGACAGGATCTACTAGGTGTAGTTTCTGTGATAGGGATGAGACCATCAAGCACTTATTTTTTGACTGTCCGTTGGCACGAGGGTTGTGGCGCTCCATGCAAATTGCCTTTAATATTACTCCTCCGACATTGGTAAACACGTTATTTGGGGCGTGGCTTGTTGGGATCGAGTCCGAAACAGCCAGACACATTCGTGTAGGAGTATGTGCGTTATTATGGGCAATTTGGAATTGCAGAAATGATTTTGTTTTTAACAGAACAACAAATACTCATTTTTTGCAGGTGTTATTCCAAGCTACAGCACTGATCCGTACGTGGTCATTACTCACTCCGACGGAGGCCAGGGAGCGTTTGGTTACTGGATCTGTCCGGTGGGAGACGGTAGCGCGGGATATCTTCAACCGGTTTGGATGGCGATCATGTAATAGGATAGGCATTTAGTTTTACCTATCTGTTTTCATGCCAGCCGGTTGTGGCTTTTGTAGTTTCTGCTTTGCAGTTGACGCTCTATGTGAGCTAGTCCCTGCTTTTGTTCCATTACTGTAAGACCTTGTTGAGACCTTGTTTACTTTTTAATAATACAGGCCGTATGCATCGTTCTGATGCAGAGGCCGGGGAATCCCCCCTTTTCGAAAAAAAACTAGCATTCACACTTCATAAATTATTTCTTTTATCATTTACCTACTCGAGGACGAGCAGGAATTAAGCTTGGGGATGCCGATACGTCTCCAACGTATCTATAATTTATGAAGCATTCATGCTATAATATTATCTATTTTGGATGTTTATGGGCTTTATTATACACTTTTATATTATTTTTGGGACTAACCTATTAACCGGAGGCCCAGCCCATATTGCTGTTTTCTTGCCTATTTCAGTGTTTCGAAGAAAAGGAATATCAAACGGAGTCCAAACGGAATGAAACCTTCGGGAGCGTTATTTTTGGAACGAACGTGATCCAAGATACTTGGAGTTGACGTCAAGGAAGCTTCGAGGTGGCCACGAGGGTGGAGGGCGCCCCCCTACTGGCACGCCCCCTGTCTCGTGGGCCCCTCGTGGCTCCCCTGACCGACTTCTTTCTCCTATATATTCCCATATACCCTAAAACCTTCGAAGACAACAATAGATCGGGAGTTCCGCCGCCGCAAGCCTCTGTAGCCACCAAAAACCTCTCGGGAGCCAGTTCCGGCACCCTGCTGGAGGGGGGATCCCTCACCGGTGGCCATCTTCATCATCCCGGCGCTCTCCATGACGAGGAGGGAGTAGTTCACCCTCGGGACTGAGGGTATGTACCAGTAGCTATGTGTTTGATCTCTCTCTCTCTCTCTCTCTCGTGTTCTCTCTATGGCACGATCTTGATGTATCGCGAGCTTTGCTATTATAGTTGGATCTTATGATGTTTCTCCCCCTCTACTCTCTTGTAATGGATTGAGTTTTCCCTTTGAAGTTATCTTTTCAGATTGAGTGTTTAAGGATTTGAGAACACTTGATGTATGTATTGTCGTGCTTATCTGTGGTGATAATGGGATATCATGTGATCCACTTGATGTATGTTTTGGTGATCAACTTGCGGGTTCCGCACATGAACCTATGCATAGGGGTTGGCACATGTTTTCGTCTTGACTCTCTGGTAGAAACTTTGGGGCACTCTTTGAAGCACTTTGCGTTGGTTGAATAGATGAATCTGAGATTGTGTGATGCATATTGTATAATCAAGCCCACGGATACTTGAGGTGACAATGGAGTATCTAGGTGACATTAGGGTTTTGGTTGATTTGTGTCTTAAGGTGTTATTCTAGTACGAACTCTGTGATAGATTGAACGGAAAGAATAGCTTCATGTTATTTTACTACGGACTCTTGAATAGATAGAACAGAAAGTATAACTTTGAGGTGGTTCCGTACCCTACCATAATCTCTTCGTTTGTTCTGCGCTATTAGTGGCTTTGGAGTGACTCTTTGTTGCATGTCGAGGGATTGTTGTATGATCCAAGTATGTAATTATTGTTGAGAGAACTTGCACTAGTGAAAATATGAACCCTAGGCCTTGTTTCCTACCATTGCAATACCGTTTTTGCTCACTTTTATCATTAGTTACCTTGCTGTTTTTATATTTTCAGATTACAAATACCCATATCTAGCATCCATATTGCACTTGTATCACCATCTCTTCGCCGAACTAGTGCACCTATACAATTTACCATTGTATTGGGTGTGTTGGGGACACAAGAGACTCTTTGCTATTTGGTTGCATGGTTGCTTGAGAGAGACCAACTTCATCCTACGCCTCCCACGGATTGATAAACGTTAGTTCATCCAATAGAGGGAAATTTTCTACTATCCTACAAACCTCTGCACTTGGAGGCCCAACAATGTCTACAAGAAGAAGGTTGTGTAGTAGACATCACGTGGCTCGACGTAGAGTGTTTGATGTTAGTGCACTTGAGCCGGAGAGGGTGTCGTCGGAGTGTTGACTCGAGCGGCTCCGTCTTGAGTAGGACGAAGTGGTAGAAGACCGGTTTACCAACAAGGCACGAATCTCTTCCATTCTTGCATCATTCTCTTGTTGGTGAGCATCGAGCTTGTTGTCGAAGTAGTTTCTTGTTCGTTGCTCGGAGAGTGGCAAGTTGGTGGCGAGACTGGCGATCCGGTTGCTCATTGGTTGTTATTCTTGATGCAAAGCTCTTTGTGCACCGAAGAGGGGGCTCTTGGTGACATAGGATGACATGTCGGCATCTTGATCGATGATGAGTGGGTTGGTAGAAGAACTTGGCATATCCATCATTCCAAGCAAAATATGTGAGTGGGAGAAAGAGACGAACTTATACCAAATGTACCTCGACTAATGTTGAAGATGGATCAATGATCACTCAAATGTCTCTTGGTCTCTTGGTCGATCATCCAGATTTTGTCCCCTTGGCATCGCTAAGGTGAAATCTGAGAAAGTGTTATCTTCCTTTGCATTTGCATCCTCTACCAATATCCATCATGGTGGTATGTTGTGTTGCCAGGATCCTTGACACGTATATTGGTAAACCTTGATGAATATGGAAATGCTCAAGTTCTTGAGAGCACGCACAAGCACTAGGTGTTATCATCGGCACTAACTGGGATCGCTCCCAGTTTTCTTTGGTTATGCTATAACCATTCGAACAGTGGAATCACTCTCTACTGTTGAGTTTCTCCCGAGTTCTAGAATCATTCCCAGCATTCGCATTTTATTCCCAGCTTGCACCCGTCGTTGTACCAGTCTACCATGGGTTCCATCCATTTTCGATGATAAGGAAAATCATTCCTTGTGTTGTCTTTAACAAGGTAATCCACATCATCCATTCTAGTCCTGGTATGCCATTCCTTTGAACTCAGTCAAACAATCATATGGGAATTACCTCAGGCTGGTATAGAGAATTTTATTGATCTCTGAATCAAAAATAATTCTTTTTGCCACTTAAAGTAATAAATCTATGAGTCACCCTTCTCCAAGATGTCTCATTATGATATCATGGCAACTCAACTCCTCGCTACGTTGACAACTGTTCACCACCTTCTTAAGCGTGAAATTATTGTCTACCTAGTGAAACTTCGTCAGCTGCTTCACTCCATCCCTTTGGATGTGTGCTTCGTGTCTCAGCTCGAGAGATGTTGCTAAGTCTCATTCCGTGAGTTGATCCTGAGTTGTTCGATCTTCGAGGAGATCGATCCTTCTAGAGTTTTCCCTTTCCTCTCGTTGTCATGGTGGTTGGAGTTCTCGGAGCAAGACATCAAGACAAATATGGTGATCAAATCAACGTTCTTATGAAATGCAACCTGGATCATGAAGATTGTGTTAGTTGCGTCCCCCTTCATCTTACCCTACACTTGAATCTCAGGACGAGATTCTTGTTTAGTGGGGGTGAGTTGTCACAGCCCTAACTCAGCCCCTGTTGCTTCTGCTTGATCTTCATGTCATCATGTTTAAAATTCAAATAAACTTGAAATGGGGATGGCAGAAACCCCCAGCACCACCTAAATCAACTAGGGTTACTGAAATACTTTTTCAATGAACCTTAAATGCCCTTCTAAAATGTTCACAACCTTTGCTTTGGTCTAGAACCTCTGACAAAAATGGTGCACACTTTTCTAGGACAACAGAACGTCATTGAATTAAATCATATTCTATTTGCATTTGGGCATTTAAAAGCTATAAAATATTTTAAATGTCTAAATAATCATAAACTGAAATGTTTACTGTTGGATATATTCCAAACAGTGGCCTTGAGCAGTTTCATGATTTCTGAGAATGTCTAGGTATTTTTTATAAAGCCCTAAAGACTACAGAATAATACAAAGCAGAAATAAAAAGAAAGGACAAAAAACCCACCTAACTTACCTGCAGCAACCTAGTCGGCCCGTTACTGTTGGCCCAGCCCACCCCCTCGCACGTCATCTTCCTCGCGCCTACTGGCACTGTGCGTGGCGCGCACACAGTCGAGCCGTGGCCACCTCCTTCTTCCACCTCCTGCTTCTCCTCCTCGTCCTGACCCACGTCCGGAGATGCCCTGTGGCCCCTCGCTCCTCTCCCTCACTCTCTGCTCTCTCCCTCGCCCTTTAGTCCCTTCCCAGAGCTCATCCGAGCGCGCCTGTTGCCGCCGACGAGCACCACTGCAAACACCAACCTCCCCATGTTCAGCGAGCTAGCGCACGAGCTCCGCCTCGCCGGAGAGCACCTCTACGCCGAGTCCCACGAGCCTGGACGCCCTACAGCGATGCCTTCGAGCTCATCCTCTACCTCGGACCCGCCGGCCACCGTCGCTCGATTTGCCGCCGTCTCCGCCTCCCCGAGTCCAGTGAGACCGTCCTCGACCCTGTTGTGAGCTCCGCCATCTTCTCCCCTGCTCCCCGTGCTCGTACGCGCCCTATAACTGCCCGAGCCACCGGAACCGAGAGCTCCTTGCCGCCGTTTATGGAGCTGTCATGGCCACAACTGCCGCCGCACGTCTTTGAGCCTGCCGCTGTGCTCACCTTGCTCCAAGGAGCCGAACGCACACACCAGATCCCCACGCCGTGCCCCGTAGCCCTGTTTCCGTGCACGCCCGAACTCCGGCCGCCGCCTGGCTCGACGCCGACGTCATCTCCGGCCACCCCCGTGCACACCGGTTGCTCCACTCAATGCGCGGGTTCACCAGCAGCACGTAGATGCCCTCCGCCGCCCATTTGGTCGCCGAAGGAGGAATCCCGACGCCTCCGCTGTCCCTAGCGTCGCCGGCGATGAGCCGCGGGTCAACTCCGGCAAGTTGACCCGGGGTTTGACCCCGTCTAACCAGGTTTTGACCACCCTGGGTCACTGACGCGTGGGGCCCGCCCTACTAATTAACCTAGGTTAGAGTTAATCAACTAGGTTAGTTAAGTTAGTCACTGACATGCAGGACCCACTTGTCAGGTTTGACCTGGACCCGGTCTGTTGACCAGCTGACGTCACAGTGACGCAATAAGTCATTTTCTAGATTAAACTTAATTCAGGAAATTCCAGAAAATGCCCAAAACTTCTAAAATTCATAGAAAATTATCTATAACTCCAAATAAGATAAATTATATATGAAAAATGATCAGAAAAATCGAATCTGTCCATATGTACCATTTTCATGCATGTTAGAATAACTTATAGCTACTGTTTAGGACAAATCATGTAAATGACATTTGAATTTCCACATATGGAGTTTGAATTTGAATCTTGGATTCAAACCAACTTCATTTAACCTATTGCTAGGTGAATTAGCTCAAATCACAACATATTGACATGTCATGATCATGCATCATATTGTGCATTGCATTTATTGTGTTCTTCCTTGTTTGCTAGTGTTTGTCCCCTCTCGATAGACGTGGTTCCGACGATGAGATCAATGACACCGATGAAGAGATATACTATCTTCAGAAGTGCCAGGCAAGCAAAAAACCCTTGTTCATTAAAATACAATCCCACACTCTCACTCCTGCTCCCTTTTATTGTATTAGGACAACAACGATTCAACTATTACATGCTGCGGTAGTTGAACCCCTTTCCTCTGCATGACCTGTCATTGCCACAACAAATAGATGAAACCCATTAGCATGAGTAGGAGTTGTTTGAGCCCTGATGTGCCTACTCATTTATGCTTGTTTGTTATGCCTGCTACTGCTTAGAGTTGAGTCAGGTCTGATTCATTGGGGATGAATTGGAATGGTGATGAACATGTCCTACTATGTGTGAGCTAAGTGTGTGAACACGATTTGGTAAAGGTAGCGGTGAGAGGCCATGAAGGAGTACATGGTGGGTTGTCTCACTCAAGCCATCCTCAGGAACTGAGTTCTGTGTTTGTGATCCATGAACAGCTACTACCACGCATTGGAATTCTTAAGTGCCCCTCTCGACTTATTAATCAACTCGGTCTCTGTCCAGGAGTTGCAGCTAGTTTCATGTGTTTGTAGGTAGTGCTAGTAGTCTACCAAGTGGCACCCGGTATAGGTGGGCTTGGGACAGACTAGGTGCAGTGGCACGGTGTACCAAGTGGCACCCGGATGGTGGGCTTGGGAACCCTGCTCACATCGTTTGGGGCCGTGAGCGACACCCCGGTCGGATTTCCTTGCGGATCGAACCCGAATAGGCGATAAACCTGGACTAGAGACTTGTGTGGTTAGTCAGGTCATGGCCGACACCCTCGCCAGGCTTCCGCTTGAAGGTTGCCGAGATACATGATGTGTGCATGGCGGTAAGTGGCGAGAGCGTGTGTGAAGAAGTACACCCCTGCAGGATTAATATGATCTATTCGAATAGCCGCGTCCGCGGTAAAGGACCTCTGGGTTGCCTATAGAGTTCATAGACAAGTGAAAGTGGACACTCTAAAATGCGCAAGATAAGCGTGACTGCTATGGGTGGCGTTCTCGTAGGGAGAAGAGAGCGGATCCATAGTGGTGTATTGATATAGTGAATATGTGGACTCGTGTGCGTCACCTCAAAAGAGTTGCTTGTATTCGTAGTTCAGCATAGCCACCGAGTCAAAGCTAGCTTGCTGCAGTTAAACCTCACCAGTCCTTTGTTGATAATGATGCATATGTAGTTAGTTTTGATGTAAGTCTTGCTGGGTAGATTTGTACTCACGTTTGCTTAATTTATGTTTTAGCAGAGAGACTCCAGTCTCCCTAGTAGTTCCGCGTGGACTTTGATGTTTAGCTTGTTACCTCAGCTACGATCTTGTGCCCTCAGCAGGATCTGGTAGATAGTGAGGCTTCTCAGCCTTTTTCATTTGTAGATGTCTGTACTCAGACATGTTATGTTTCCGCATGTGCTTGACTTGTATGCTCTGAATGTTGGGTCATGATACCCATGTTTGTAATACTTGGCTCCTCGGGGCCTAATGAATAAATACTTGAGTTGTAGAGTCATGTTTTGATGCCATGTTGTATTTGCACATATCAAGCATATTATGTGTATGATTATTGAAATGCTTGGTATGTGTGGCATCCGACAACCTAGTTGTTTATTCTTGGTAGCCTCTCTTACCAGGAAATGTCTCCTAGTGCTTCCACTGAGCCATGGTAGCTTGCTGCTGCTCCAAAACACTTAGGCTGGCCGGCATGTGTCCTTCGTTCCCGTGTATGTCCCTTCGGGGAAATGTCACACGTTGTTCCTTTAAGTCCCTTTAGGTTTCTACGACTTGGGTTCATACGTTGTTGATCGTCACGCTCGTTGCTGGGTCATGTATGCCTGTCCCTGTAAGTTAGCGGCACCTTATGTTTACGGCTAGTCATGTCGGCTCGGGCTGTTTCTCATATGGATGCTAGCGGCACAGTCATATACGTGAGCCAAAAGGCGCAAACGGTCCCAGGCCAGGTAAGGTGGCACCCGTGGGAATACTGTGCGTGAGGCCGCAATGTGATATGATGTGTTACATGCTAGATCGGTGTGACTTAGGATCGGGATCCTGACATTGAACGCCTTCTGACGGGTGCGGCGTTTAGCTTGGTCGAGAATGCGGACCGGATGCTCTTTATAAGAGATGTCCTGTTGCAACTCGAGCATATTGTGGTCAACTGCTCGGTTTGTGTCCTTGAAGCAACGACAAAGTTGTGACACGTGGAACACATCGTGAACCTGAGAAAGGTTCGGCAGCAGTTCCAGTTAATACGCCACTTTTCCACTCCTTTCAAGAATGTTGTAGGATCGAAAGTATGTCTAGAGGGGGGGTGATTAGACTACTTGACCAAATAAAAATCTAGCCTTTTCCCAAGCGTTCAACCTACACATGCAATTCTAAGAGTATAGCAGCGGAATGTAAATCATTGCATATGAAGGTAAATGGGAGGAGTTTGGAGGGAGCAAACGCGATGTAGACACGGAGATTTTTGGCGTGGTTTCGATAGGTGGTGCTATCGTACATCCACGTTGATGGAGACTTCAACCCACGAAGGGTAACGGTTGCGCGAGTCCACGGAGGGCTCCACCCATGAAGGGTCCACGAAGAAGCAACCTTTTCTATCCCACCATGTCCATCGCCCACGAAGGACTTGCCTCGCTTGGGTAGATCTTCACGAAGTAGGATCTCCTTGCCCTTACAAACTCCTTGGTTCAACTCCACAATCTTGACGGAGGCTCCCAAGTGACACCTAACCAATCTAGAAGACACCACTCTCCAAAAGGTAATAGATGGTGTGTTGATGATGAACTCCTTTCTCTTGTGCTTCAAATGATAGTCTCCCCAACACTCAACTCTCTCTCACAGATTTGGCAATGGTGGAAAGATGACTTGAGTGGAAAGCAACTTGGGGAAGGCTAGAGATCAAGATTCTTGTGGTTGTATTGGAATGTCTTGGTCACAACACATGAGTAGGTGGTGCTCTCTCAGAAAATGAGTAGTGGAAGTGTAGGCACGTTCTGATGGCTCTCTCTCGAATGGAGAAGGGGATGGACGGGTATATATAGCCTCAACACAAAATCTAACCATTACACACAATTTACCAAACTCGATGGGACCAAATAGTGAAACTCAGTGAGACCAACTTGATTCAAAATGTGAACGTTAGGCATTTCGGTGGGACGGACAACATCAACTCGGTGAGACCGATGCCCTAGGGTTAGGGCAAAACCTTATCTCGGTGAGACCGATCACATGAACTCGGCGAGACCGATTTCAGTAATAAGATAACAAAGACTTGGTCAGGAAAACTCGGTGGGACCTATCACTCATCTCTGTTAGACCGAAACGTTAAAAGGAAACAGAGAGTTTGCACTGCGAACTCGGTGGGATCAATCGCTCATCTCGGTTAGACCAAAACATTACAAAGGGAAACAGAGAGTTTGCAATCCCATCTCGGTGAGACCGAGATCCCTATAGGTAAGACCGAACTGATTATGGTTTGCGGATATGGCTATGTCAAGTGAACTTGGTGGCACCGGATAGATCAAATAGGTGGGGCCGAGTTTGACTTTAGGTTTAGGACATATGTGGAAATGAGAAAGTGGTTGAGGGTTTTTGGAGCATATCACTAAGCATTTTGAGCAAGCAAGCCATTAAGCAACACCTCATCGCTTTTTAATAGTATTGGCTTTTCCTATGTACTGAATGTGATCTTGGATCATTGAAATGAAAATGTAGAGTCTTGAGCTTTTGCCAATATTTGTCTTTAGCATTCTGAGGGGTCCACATCTCTAGTCCATGCCGTACCAGCCATTGAACTTTCTGAAACATTGATCTTGAAAGAATATTAGTTCAATGAGCTATATGTTTTTATGAATTACCAAAACCACCAGGGGATTAGTTGCACTTTCAATCTCCCTCTTTTTGGTAATTGATGACAACATATAGATCAAAGCTTCGACAAATGATAATATAAATAAAGTACACCGTCGCTTTGAGAAGTATGTGATAACCAAGAGCAACCCCTAAATTTGTGCATTGTTTGAAATTTGCTTTTGAATGCAAATGCACAATTAATTAGGATCATGGGTCACTCTTCCATGTCACATACATCTTGGTAGAGCACTCAAAATGATAGAATATGAAATATGCACTCATCTGTAACATCCCAATTTTCAATTTGGATGTTATACCTAGATCATCATATGCATATCATATTTATTCTTCCATTCTGTTAAGATCCTAGAAATCTTAAGCAACTCAAGGACCCAAGGAGAGAGTTGGAGGTTTCACAAATTTCATATTTGAATTTATTTCAAATTTGAAGAAAGGATCATATTGATTTTTATTATTTTTCTCTCCAATTATTTTCATTATTAAAAATATATTAGAGAAGATAATATGACTTCTTCAAACTAAGAGAAATATTGGAGAAAGAATTTTAAAATCAATTTATGATTTATTTGGTATTTTATTTGCTATTTTATTTGAATTAGAAAAATATGCATTTTTGAAAATTGCATTTTAGGCCAGAAAAATGTTCACTTTTTTCTAAATTTTTTATTTAGACGCAGGAATTGTTTTTCGCATTTTTAGAATTCTTTTTATATTTTATTAGTTTTTTCCTTTCGGGTGAATTTAAAAAAAAAAACTTCGTCGCCCGACTAGGCCGAAGGCCCAGCCGAGCCAGGCCGGCCAGCCGCCGCCGCCGACATCGCTGCCGTGCCCGAGCCAGAGTCCTCCTCTGACTCCGACTCGCCGCCGCCGCCTTGCCCCCTCCCGCAAGCTGCCTCGCCCCTCCCTTTAAAAGCGGAGCCCCAGGGCCCCCCTGGAGCCCCGAGTCGCCGCCGCCGCCACCGCCCCTCGCCTTCTCGCGCCGCCGCTACCGCCGCTCGCCTGCGCCGCCTACTTCTACTGTTGCTGCCGCCGCCGCCTACCACCGCCGACGCCGGACTTCCACCGCCGTCGTTGACCCCGTCGCCGCCATTGATGGGTAAAGCCCAACCCCAGTTTTTTTGGTTTATTCGGTTCGTTAAATCTAGATCGGTTTTTCGTTCGGTTTATTTATTTAACAAACGTTCGTTCGTTTGTTCGTTCGTTTTAATGAACATCTTTCGTCGGTTGAGTTCAGATAGCGAACATTTGCGCCGTAGGATTTTTCTTTTTGGTTTATTTTTGGCCAGGGACCTATCCGTGAATAGTTTTATCGTGATTTAGCCCCTGATCTTTAAACTAGTATAACTTTTTACTCGTTTATCCAAATTAGATGAAACTAGCGCCTAAATCTTCATATCATTCTGTTCTTTCCAGTTAACCAACTTGAACATTATTTTGGTACTGTAAATTTGAGTTTAGTCCAGATTAGTAAACAATCTTGTTTCGTTCGTATTTTGAGTTTCGTTGCTCTGTTTGAGTTGAATCTTTTTGCAAATCGTAGCTAATCACATGTACCTACTGTTAAGATCTAATTCTCATGATGATATTGCTGTTAGGTTTGACTCTTGTTAGTTTAAACCGTTCGCTTGTTTCTTGTTCGAGTTGGATCTTTTCTCGGGTTTCCTCGTGTTTCATTTGAGTGATTGCTTATGTATGCTACTGTTTGTCTATGCTAGATTACTTGGAGTGCGAAGCTTGTTACTACGAATCTCTAGAGTTTGCAGACCGCGAGCAAGGCAAGTTACACTTTGACCATACTCTTTTATACCCAGTGTTTACTATGCATTAGTTCTGCCCTCAAATAATTGCATGAGTAGGATTGGGAACATGTGGTTTTGGTTGTAGTGCTTGAGGTAGGAACCTAATACCTTTTGATCACCCCGAGAATATACGTTATGCTTATTTATTGCTTAGCCATGCTCGTAGATGGGGATTGGATCATAATTCACACATGGAAGTTTGAGAGTTATTTTAAGCATGGATAACATTAAGGTGGCAACTTTAATATACATCTGGGTGGACTGGTTGAGGCACCTGGGGAACCCGGTGTTGACTGTTTTTGGAAATCCTGGAGAACCCATATGATTATCCTATGGAATGCCACTCAGGCTCAAGGGGATCATAAGATTATTCATGCTAGAAACTTCCATGTGCAGCCACAAGCCATTATGGGCTTTGGCATAGTTGAGTAAGTTGCCTGAGCTCTTGAAGAGGTGGACTAGTAGATGTAGGGGAAAGTAGGTGTACGGTCCGCCCGGAGTAGAGAGTTAATGCTTCAGAAAGGCTATGTCTCGATCATCCGATCATGGATGCGGTCGAGTCTTGTGGGGAAAAGTGTGCAAACCTCTGCAGAGTGTATAAACTAATCATGGTTAGCCGTGTCCCCGGTTATGGACATCTTGAGTATCTAGTACTTGAATCTATTGATGTGATCTCATCACATTACTTTAATTAATTTGATTTGGGTTAATGATGATACTTTTAATTGGGATTTGAGTTGGGGTTACCTTCTCAAATAATGGGCAAATTGGGAGTAGTTAAATAAATTTATTCCTTTGTTGTAGGG
This sequence comes from Triticum timopheevii, assembly GCA_963921465.1. Classification (NCBI taxonomy): domain Eukaryota; kingdom Viridiplantae; phylum Streptophyta; class Magnoliopsida; order Poales; family Poaceae; genus Triticum; species Triticum timopheevii. The sequence continues at coordinate 283,087,361 of OY997264.1, forward strand.
AAAAACTAGCTTTATGCAAAAATCAGAAACTTACAGCCTCCACCAGCCAAATATTGCATGTAGATATAGTTCTTGCATTTCATTGCTTTACAGTGTAACTCTGCCAGCATATTCAATGTGCTGACCTACATGGCTGCAACATCTCATGTTGCAGACTACTCAGACAATGAATAAGGTGCGATAGGTCATTGTTTTGGACTCATCTATGACGTTGGACTTGATGGACTCATTTACCTTCAAAGCTTCCGTAGTTATCTAGTTTAGATGGCCTTCAGCCATGATATTTTGTGTAATCATACTCTTTATGAGGACTCGATATAATAAGTGTGTGATTGAAACTTTGTTATAATTCCTCGAGTACTGTGCTTGTCAGCATTACCGATCCAAGGATGACACTGCTGCACAGAGACTTGACAGTTTGAGGTCTGGTCGCTACAAGATGGTATTAGAGCACACGCTGACTGTAGGATGCGACCACTAGAATGAGCCACATGATTTCTCTTCTCTACTCATTTCTAATTCTCCTCTCTTTCTACTCTATAGATGGCGGATCCCAGGAACAAGTTCACTCAGACGGATGAGAAGACCCCTTCCGGAAAACACTTGAAGGAAGTCACTAAGTATTTGAACATTGGAGTACCAAGTTTCACGGGGATTTTCTCTACATCTGTACCGGAAGAGGAGTGTTGGAAGATCAAAGTCTGGGTACCTGGGAGGACCTTCGCGCCAACAACGGAGCCTATTGATTTCTACCTGGATGCACCTAGCTGGAGTATAGGAAAGAGCATGGCAGCACATATCACCTTTGGACGCATATTTAGGTGTATCACAAGGAGCTGGAGAATACCATTTATCAGATATGTGGCCGCCGAGATGAAAAATGGGAGATGATTCGTACTAGGAGGGATGGATCAATTGCAACCTACATTCAAGAGATGGGAGATCATATTCATCCACAAGAGAATAAACAAATTATCCACATGATGAAGATCAAGAAACTGGTGAAGATAAACAACGAGCTAGAAGAGGAGCTCAAGTCTACACTCGATGGATACAAGTAAGAGATTGTCGTACTACTGGAGAAGCATGAAGACCTGAAGGAGATGGGAATATTAGTGGAGAACATCAAGCGGTCAACGGAGATCCGTTCGGAGGACTACATCATCCTGGATGACACCGACACGGATAGTGATGAAAATTATGACAGCGATGACGACTACGTTGACGAAGCTGGAGCAGATATCATGGAGTCTTCCTTTGATGAAAATTTCTAGATGACCACCATTGTAACTAGTAGTATTTCCCTCCAAGTAGTTAGCAACGATCGAGTTTGTAATCATAGGTTAGACCGATTTGTGTGATTTTGTGTGCTATTGAATGAAGTGAAATTGATTGTGTTTGTCTCATGAGCATCATGGGTAGTGAATCTCTCTTAGACCTCAATTCTATCCTGTTTTCTCACCCCTTCTAACCCATCAGATGCCTCCGAGACGTGACAATGGTTTTGCCTTTCCAACCAGAGCTCACTCAGTTGATCCAGCAGCAGAATGCCTTGATGCAGATAGTAGTTCAGAACCAGAACCAAGGCAACAACAACAACAACAACAACAACCCACCACCACCACCCCTTGTTGACTACCTAGCCCGCTTTCTAAGGTTGAATCCACCGGTGTTCTCTAGTAGCACCGAGCCGATTGTTGTAGATGATTGGCTCCGCAAGATTGAAAGAGAGCTGACCACTGCAGGATGCACAAATGCGGAGAGAGTGTGTTCTGCCGCACATCAGCTTGATGGACCCGCATCATCATGGTGGGAGAATTTCACAGCCACTTACCCCATTGACACTGTTACATGGGATCAATTTCAACAGGCTTTTCGCACTTCCCATGTTTCAGCAGGAGCTATGAGCATGAAGAAGCGCGAGTTCCGCAACTTGCGCCAAGGAGGGTTTATAGTGGGCCAGTATGTGGATGAGTTTAGCAAGTTAGCACGCTATGCCCCTGATGACGTGGCTACAAATGCCGCTAAGAAGGAGAAGTTTCTGGAAGGATTGAATGATGAGCTAAGCATGCAGTTGATGGTGGCAACATTCAACAACTACCTGGAGTTGGTAGACAGGGCTCTCATGATTGAAGGCATGCAACAACAGGTTGATAATCGCAAGAGGAAGTATGGACAAGGGAGGTACACTTCAGGAGCTCAGCAAAACCCCCGCTATTCCCCGTACTCGAGAGGACATAACCGCAACCATGGAGGACATACGCACAATGGAGCAAGTTCGCACAACCACAGTGGCCCCAAGAATGGCAATGGGAATGGAGGAAGCAGCAGCCAGAACCGTTCCAACCCTTCAACACCAGCCAAGAGGGATCTGAGCCACATTACCTGTTTCAAGTGCGAGAAGACTGGACATTATGCCACTGAATGTCCTGAAGCGAAGAATGGAAATGGCAATGGAGGTTCTGCCAAGAAGCCCAACCCTTTCACCAAAGGACAGGTGAACCACGTCAGTGTGGAGGAGATTGAGGATCAACCCGACGTAGTTGTCGTTAAGTTTTTGATTAATGCATTTACCGCACTTGTTCTTTTCGATACTGGTGCATCACATTCATACATATCAAGGGGATTTGTGGATAAGTATAACCTGCCAACCATAGCCCTTAAGTCACCTATGTTAGTAAGTTCCTCAGGAGTGGTAAATAAGCGAAGCACAGTATGTGAAAAGCTCGTAGGCATTGGATCAGTGATGGATAATTATGTCGGATGTGATTCCTCATGTAATAGCTATAACATAGGGTGACACAGAACTAGCTCCAGTTCATCAATGTAACGTAGGCATGTATTCCGAATATAGTCATAGTGCTTATGGAAAAGAACTTGCATGACATCTTTTGTCCTACCCTCCCGTGGCAGCGGGGTCCTAGTGGAATACGGATATTAAGGCCTCCTTTTAATAGAGAACCGGAACAAAGCACTAGCACGTAGTGAATACATGAACTCCTCAAACTATGGTCATCACCGAGAAGTATCCCGATTATTGTCACTTCGGGGTTGTCGGATCATAACACATAATAGGTGACTATAGACTTGCAAGATAGGATCAAGAACTCACATATATTCATGAAAACATAATAGGTCCAGATCTGAAATCATGGCACTCGGGCCCTAGTGACAAGCATTAAGCATAGCAAAGTCATAGCAACATCAATCTCAGAACATAGTGGATACTAGGGATCAAACCCTAACAAAACTAACTTGATTACATGGTAAATCTCATCCAACCCATCACCATCCAGCAAGACTACAATGGAATTACTCACGCACGGCGGTGAGCATCATGAAATTGGTGATGGAGGATGGTTGATGATGACGACGACGGCGAATCCCCCCTCTCCGGAGCCCCGAACAGACTCCAGATCAGCCCTGCCGAGAGAGATTAGGGCTTGGCGGCGGCTCCGTATCGTAAAACGCGATGAAACCTTCTCTCTGATTTTTTTATCCGCAAATGCAATATATAGAGTTGGAGTTAAGGTCGGTGGAGCGTCAGGGGGCCCACGAGACAGGGGGTGCGCCCAGGGGGAGGGCGCGCCCCCCACCCTCGTGGGCAGGGTGTGGGCCCCTGGCCTTGATTCTTTCGCCAGTATTTTCTATATTTTCCAAAACTTATCCCCGTGGATTTTTAGGTCATTCCGAGAACTTTTGTTTTCTGCACAATAAACAACATCATGGCAGTTTTGCTGAAAACAGCGTCAGTCCGGGTTAGTTTCATTCAAATCATGCAAGTTACAGTCCAAAACAAGGGCAAAAATGTTTGGAAAAGTAGATACGTTGGAGACATATCAACTCCCCCAAGCTTAAACCTTTGCTTGTCCTCTAGCAATTCAGTTGATAAACTGAAAGTGATAAAGAAAAACTTTTACAAACTCTGTTTGCTCTTGTTGTTGTAAACATGTAAAGCCAGCATTCAAGTTTTCAACAAACATTATGAACTAACCATACTCACAATAGCACTTAGGTCTCACAATTACTCATATCAATGGCATAATCAGCTAGCGAGCAATAATAATAAAACTTGGATGACAACACTTTCTCAAAACAATCATAATATGATATAACAAGATGGTATCTCGCTAGCCCTTTCTGAGACCGAAAAACATAAATGCAGAGCACCTTTAAAGATCAAGGATTGACTAAACATTGTAATTCATGGTAAAAGAGATCCAGTCAAGTCATACGCAATATAAACCAATAGTAATGAATGGAAATGATAGTGTGCTCTCCAGTGGGTGCTTTTTAATAAGAGGGTGATGACTCAACATAAAAGTAAATAGATAAGCCCTTCGCAGAGGGAAGCAGGGATTTGTAGAGCTGCCAGAGCTTGATTTTAAAATAGAGATGGATAACATTTTGAGCGGCATACTCTCACTGTCAACACAACAACTATGAGATGGCTATATCTTCCATACTACATGCATTATAGGCGGTTCCCAAACAGAATGGTAAAAGTTTATACTCCCCCACCACCAACAAGCATCAATCCATGGCTTGCTCAAAACAACGAGTGCCTCCAACTAACAACAGCCCAGGAGTTTTGTTTAATTATTTTGATTTGCTTTGATCTTTTTGGACCATGGGACTGGGCATCTCGGTTACCGGCCCTTTCTCGTGAATGAGGAGCGGAGTCCACTCCTCTTGAGAATAACCTACCTAGCATGGAAGATACAGGCAGCCCTAGTTGAAACATGAGCTGCTCGAGCATACAAAACAGAATTTCATTTGAAGGTTTGGAGTTTGGCACATACAAATTTACTTGGAACGGCAGGTAGATACCGCATATAGGAAGGTATGGTGGACTCATATGGAACAACTTTGGGGTTTAAGGAGTTTGGATGCACAAGCAGTATTCCCGCTTAGTACAGGTGAAGGCTAGCAAAAGACTGGGAAGCGACCAACTGAGAAAGCGACAACAGTCATGAACATGCATTAAAATTAATTCACACCAAGTACAAGCATGAGTAGGATATAATCTACCATGAACATAAATATCATGAAGGCTATGTTGATTTGTTTCAACTACATGCATGAACATGTGCCGAGTCTAGTCACTCAATTAATTCAAAGGAGGATACCATCCAATCATACCACATCACAATCATTTTAATAGCATGTTGGCACGCAAGGTAAACCATTATAACTCATGGCTAATCAAGCATGGCACAAGTAACTACAATCTCTAAATGTCATTGCAAATATGTTTTCTTCATAATAAGCTAAATCAGGAACGATGAACTCATCATATTCACAAAAACAAGAGAGGTCGAGTTCATACCAGCTTCTCTCATCTCAATCAGTCCATCATATATCGTCATTATTGCCTTTCACTTGCACGACCGAACGATGTGTATAATAATAATAGTGCACGTGCATTGGACTAAGCAGGAATCTGCAAGCATTCAATTCAAGAGGGCAGACAAGGTAATATGGGCTCTAAGTTAAATCAACAATCATGCATATGAGAGCCACTAAACATTTTCAATATGGTCTTCTACTCTTGACCACCAAAGGAAAGAAAAGAAATAAAACTATTTACACGGGAAAGTTCCCAACAAGCAAGAAGAAGAACGAGAAATCTTTTTGGGTTTTCATTTTAATTTCTACTACAAGCATGGAAAGTAAACTAACTAATTTTTTTGTTTTTTTCTTAAGGTTTATCAAACACACAAGAAGAAAGCTAGAAAAAGAAAATTAAACTAGCATGGATAATACAATGAAAGAGTATGCGCACCGACAACTAGAATAGTGTGTGAACATGAATGTAAATTCGGTGAGAAATACGTACTCCCCCAAGCTTAGGCTTTTGGCCTAAGTTGGTCTAATGCCAAGGACCGCGGCTACTCTCCCCGGTGTACTGAGGGGTGTAATCAGGACACCACTGTCTTGCCATCTCCTCCGGATCCCACTGGTAAGATGATGCACGATAAGGGTCCAATGAAGGTTCCGGCTCAGGCTCAGGCTCTAGAGTGGATGCTTGGCCTCGAGTATACACTGCTTCCGGCGTGACAAGATAATTAACTGCAGTCAAATCAAACAAAAGAGGCGCAGGCAGAATAATAGTCTCATTGTGTTTCTTATTAAATCTCAGGTTATACAGAAGCATCTTATCTTCGTTGTCAACAATAAAGTCATGCTCTACCATGCTCCTGTAATCTAAAATGTAAGGAGGCAATATTGTCTCCTCTTTTTCATGGTGCCTAATAGGTATCTCAAAATGTTTAGCAAGACGTGCAGCATAGATACCTCCAAAGATGGGGCCCTTTGTATGATTCATGCTTATACGTTTAGCAATAACGACACCCAAACTAAAACTATTATCACCAAACAAGGCATGGAGAAGAATAATAATATCAGGAACATTGAAGTTTCCACTATTTCCACGACCAATTAAGCATCGACTAGCAAATATGGCAAAGTAGCGTAAAATAGGAAAGTGTATGCTAGAGATTCTCGCATCAGAACCCTTCTTTGGATCCCCTACAGTAATGGTGTTGACAAAGCCATCCACATCCTTACGATGTGGTTCATCTAATTTACCCTCAAAGGGTATTTTACATACCGCGCAAAAATTACGTAGAGACATTTCCCTGAATTCATCATATAAATGAAATGATACTGAAGGGGTGACTTCTTAGGATAATAATAAAAGTTCTGCATGAAAGTATTGGTGAGTAAGAGATACTGATCGATCCGGTCATGGAGGAAATCGGTGAGGCCTGCATTCTCGATGCAGGAATAAAAGTCTTCATAAATCCTGGCTTCTCTCAAAAATCATCGCATGGCCATTCACACGGCTGTACTTCCGCTATGCCAGGAAGATTATACTTGGCCTTTTCCTTCTCTTTAGCTTGTTTTTCCTGGGAGCCTTGGCTAGAAAAGCCCCTCAAAAATCTCCTTAACATTTTTTTGAAAATTTCTGAAATTTTAGTAACTTCAAAATAAAAGTGAATAAAACTAAACAAGATTGGTAGCAACTACTCCTACAAGTGCCTAGAGCCTATATCATGCATTAGAATTACTTGGGACCTCATAAATTTGACATGCAAGCTCAAGAACAGGGTCACCTATGCAGCAAAAATTTGCAATGAATAAAGCACTAGAATAAAAACTAATTGAACCAATGGAGGAGTCACATACCAAGCAACAATCTCCCAAAGTAGTTTTGTGAATGGAGCTTTGAGCAAGGAGATCGAAAATCAGCAGAATGAGGTAGAACTCGTGCTTGAGCTGGATGGGGATTTTTCGGGAAGAAGATGGAGTGTGAGAGTGCAAGAATAAGTGGAGGGGGGACACCATGGGCCCACGAGACAGGAGGGCGCGCCCAGGGGGTGTGGGCGCGCCCTCCACCCTCGTGGCCAGGTGCTTGCCCCTCCTGCAGTGTTTTGAGTGCCTAAAATCCTCAAATATTCCATAAAAAATCATACTAAATTTGCAGGGCATTTGGACCCCTTTTATTTTCGGGATATTTTTTTATTGCACGGATAATTCAGAAAACAGACAAATAATACTATTTTGCTTTATTTATTCTAAATAACAGAAAGTAAAAAGAGGGTACAGAAGGTTGTGCTTTCTAGTTTCATCCATCTCATGATTATCAAAATGAATCCACTAACAAGGTTGATCAAGTCTTGTTAACAAACTCATTCCAAAAAAACACGGAGCCGGAGAAATTTCGAATAACACTAGGTTACCTCAACGGGGATATGAACATCCCCAATAATAAGAATATCATACTTTTTCTTGAAAGTAGGAAGAGGAAATTCAAAACCTCCAATAATGATAGTTGGGCTTTTTCCAATAGAATTGATGCTATGATTTTGAGATTGTTTCCTCGGAAAGTGTACCATATGCTCATTGCCATTAACATGAAAAGTGACATTGCCTTTGTTGCAATCAATAACAGCCCCTGCACTATTCAAAAAGGGTCTACCAAGGATAATCGACATACTATCGTCCTCGGGAATATCAAGAATAACAAAGTCCGTTAAGATAGTGACATTTGCAACCACAACAGGCACATCTTCACAAATGCCGACAGGCATAGCTGTTGAGTTATCAGCCATTTGCAAAGATATTTCAGTAGGTGTTAACTTATTCAATTCAAGTGTACGATATAAAGAGTGAGGCATAACACTAACACCGGCTCCAAGATCACATAAAGCAGTTTTAACATAATTTCTTTTAATGGAGCATGGTATGGTTGGTACCCCTGGATCTCCAAGTTTCTTTGGTATTCCACCCTTAAAAGTGTAATTAGCAAGCATGGTGGAAATTTCAGCTTCCAGTATCTTTCTTTTATTTGTAATGATATCCGTCATATACTTAGCGCACGGATTTACTTTAAGCATATCAGTCAAGCACATACGTAAGAAGATAGGTCTAATCATTTCAGCAAAGCGCTCAAAATCCTCATCATCCTTTGTCTTGGATGATTTAGAGGAAAGGGCATGGGTTTATGAACCCATGGTTCTCTTTGTCTACCGTGCTTTCTAGCAACAAAATCTCTCTTATCATAACGTTGATTCTTTGATTGAGGGTTATCAAGATCAACAGCAGGTTCAATCTCTACATAATTATTATTGCTAGGTTGAGCATCAACATGAACATTATCATTAACATTATCACTAGGTTCATGTTCATCACCTGATTGTGTTTTAGCATCAGAAATGGAAATATCATTGGGATTCTCAGGTGTGTCTTACAACAGGTTCACTAGAAGCATGCAAAGTCCTATCGTTTTTCTTTTTCTTCTTTTTAGAAGAACTAGGTGCCTCTAAATTATTTCTCTGAGAATCCTGCTTGATTCTCTTAGGGTGGCCTTCAGGATACAAAGGTTCCTTAGTCATTCTACCAGTTCTAGTAGCCACTCTAAAAGCAAAGTCATATTTATTATTTAATTCATCGAGCAACTCACTTTGAGCTTTAAGTACTTGCTCAGCTTGAGTGGTAACCATAGAAGCATATTTGCTAATGAGTTTAAGTTCACCTTTAACTCTAGCCATATAATCACTCAAGCGTCCTATCTCGAAGGCGTTATTCTTTAATTCTCTACCAACATAAGCATTAGAACTTTCTTGCCTAGCCATAAAGTCATCAAATTCATCTAAGCATGGGCTATGAAATTTAGTAAATGGGATTTCAACTTTATCATATCTATAGAGAGAATTTACCTTTATTACCTATGTCGGGTTGTCAAGACAATGTGGTTCTTCAACAGGCGGTATATTAAGACCATGTATTTCTTCAATAGGTGGTAAATTCTTAACATCTTCAGCTTTAATACCTTTTTATTTCATTGATTTCTTTGCCTCTTGCATATCTTCAGGACTAAGAAATAGAACACCTCTCTTCTTAGGAGTGGGTTTAGGAATAGGCTCAGGAGTTGGCTCAATTGGTTCAGGAATTGCCTCAGGAATTGCCTCAGGAATAGTCCAATTATTTTCATTAGTCAATATATTATTCAATAGTAATTCAGCTTCGTCGACTGTTCTTTCCCTAAACACACAACCAACACAACTATCCAAGTAGTCCTTGGAAGCATCGGTTAGTCCATTATAAAAGATATCAAGTATTTCATTTTTCTTAAGAGTATGATCAGGCAAAGCATTAAGTAATCGGAGAAGCCTCCCCCAAGCTTGTGGGAGACTCTCTTTATTGATTTACACAAAATTATATATTTCCCGCAAGGCAGCTTGTTTCTTATGAGTAGGGAAATATTTAGCAGAGAAGTAATAAATTATATCCTCGATACTACACACACAACCAGGATCAAGAGAATTAAACCAAGTCTTAGCATCACCCTTTAATGAGAACAGAAATATCATAAGGATATAATAATAGCAAGACTTCTCATCATTAGTAAACAGGGTGGCTATATCATTCAATTTGGTAAGATGTGCCACAACAGTTTCAGATTCAAGGCCATAAAAAGGATCAGATTCAACCAAAGTAATTATTTCAGGATCAACAGAGAATTCATAACCCTTATCAGTAACACAAATAGGTGAAGTAGCAAAAGCAGGGTCAGGTTTCATTCTAGCATTAAGAGATTGCTGCTTCCATTTAGCTAATAACTTCTTAAGATCATATCTATCCTTGCAAGCAAAGATAGCTCTAGCAGCTTCCTCATTCATAACATAACCCTCAGGAACAACAGGTAATTCATAATCAGGGGGAGAACTTTCATCATCACTATCATCAATAATAGCATGTTCAATAATTTCATTCTCTCTAACCCTAGCAAGTTGTTCATCAAGAAATTCACCTAATGGCACAGTAGTATCACGCACAGAAGTAGTTTCATATAACTATCATGCATAGCAGAAGTGGCATCATCAATGCGACATATCAGAATTCATAGCAGTAGCAGGTTTAGGTGTCGCAAGCTTACTAATAATGGAAGGAGAATCTAGTGCAGAGCTAGATGGCAGTTCCTTACCTCCCCTCGTACTTGAGGGCAAAATCTTGGTTCTTTCATCTTTCAAGTTCCTCATAGTGATCAACAGATATAAATCCCAAGTGACTCAAAGAATAGAGCTATGCTCCCCGGCAACGGTGCCAGAAATTAGTCTTGATAACCCACAAGTGTAGGGGATCGCAACAGCTTTCGAGGGTACAATATTCAACCCAAATTTATTGATTCGACACAAGGGGAACCAAAGAATATTCTTAAGTATTAGCAGTTGAGTTGTCAATTCAACCACACCTGGATAACTTAGTATCTGCAACAAAGTATTTAGTAGCAAAGTAGTATGATAGTAATGGTAATAGTGGCAAAAGTAAAGATAATAGTTTTGTAGTAATTGTAACAGTAGCAACGAAAAATTAAATAAGCGAAGCACAATATGTGAAAAGCTCGTAGGCATTGGATCAGTGATGGATAATTATGTTGGATGCGATTCCTCATGTAATAGCTATAACATAGGGTGACACAGAACTAGCTCCAGTTCATCAATGTAATGTAGGCATGTATTCCAAATATAGTCATACGTGCTTATGGAAAAGAACCTGCATGACATCTTTTGTCCTACCCTCCCGTGGCAACGGGGTCCTAGTGGAAACTAAAGGATATTAAGGCCTCCTTTTAATAGAGAATCGGAACAAAGCATTAGCACATAGTGAATACACGAACTCCTCAAACTATGGTCATCACCGAGAAGTATCTCGATTACTGTCACTTTGGGGTTGTCGGATCATAACACATAATAGGTGACTATAGACTTGCAAGATAGGATCAAGAACTCACATATATTCATGAAAACATAATAGGTTCAGATCTGAAATCATGGCACTCGGGCCCTAGTGACAAGCATTAAGCATAGCAAAGTCATAGCAACATCAATCTTAGAACATAGTGGATACTAGGGATCAAACCCTAACAAAACTAACTTGATTACATGGTAAATCTCATCCAACCCATCACCATACAGCAAGCCTACGATGGAATTACTCACGCACGGCAGTGAGCATCATGAAATTGGTGATGGAGGATGGTTGATGATGACGACGGCGACAAATCCCCCTCTCCGGAGCCCCGAACGGGCTCTAGATCAGCCCTCTCGAGAGAGATTAGGGCTTGGCGGCGGCACCGTATCGTAAAACGCAATGAAACTTTCTCTCTCATTTTTTTCTCCGCGAAACGGAATATATAGAGTTGGAGTTGAGGTCGATGGAGCGTTAGGGGGCCCACGAGACAGGGGGGCGCGCCCAGGGGGGAGGGCATGCCCCCCACCCTCGTGGATAGGGTGTGGCCCCCCTGGCCTAGATTCTTTCGCCAGTATTTTTTATATTTTCCAAAACTTATCTCCTTGGATTTTTAGGTCATACCGAGAACTTCTGTTTTCTACACAATAAACAACACTATGGCAGTTCTGCTGAAAACAGCGTCAGTCCGGGTTAGTTTCATTCAAATCATGCAAGTTAGAGTCCAAAACAAGGGCAAAAGTGTTTGGAAAAGTAGATCCATTGGAGACATATCAGTTACCAGGCATGCCACCGGATAGAGACATTGAGTTTTTGATTGAGCTTTTGCCAGGCACCGGGCCAATATCAAAGAGACTGTATCGGATGCCCGCACAAGATCTGGAGGAAATTAATAAACAGATAAAGGAGTTACTGGAGAAAGGTTACATTCGACCAAGTTCATCACCTTGGGGAGCCCCAGTGCTTCTAGTGGAGAAGAAGGATGGATCTTTAAGGATTGTTTTTGATTAATGTGTGTTAAATGAGGTGACGATCAAGAACAAATACCCACTGTCTATGATCAATGATTTGTTTGACCAGTTGCAAGGAGCTAAAGTTTTCTCTAAGATCGATCTTTGATCCGGTTATCACCAGTTGAAGATCCGAGAGCAGGATATACCTAAGATAGCTTTTACCACAAGGTACGGGCTATATGAGTATACCGTTAAGGGACTGATGCATTTGTGAGTGTACACAGGTCTATAAGTCTATGATGAGGTTGATATTTACAGAGAAAGTCGACCCCTAAAAATGAAGTTCTTCAACTGAAGACTTTAGATTTCTGAAGACTTTCTGAAGACTTTAAAATGAAGAAATTGGTGTGACCTTGAAGACTTGGTAATAATTCGGGGAAATGAAGCGTGAAGACTTTTGTTTTTACTGTTTCATTTTCTCTTTCTTGAGTCATAGGAAACACCGCACTGTTAAAGGGGGTCGAGGAAATACTAAGGAAAAATTTCCAAGTGATGCTCAACTCAAATCCTACACCTACCAATCCCTTCTAGTGAAGCCATTGGAAATCTCATACAGTTCTGTCATATTCTTCAGTGACAGAGACGAAGTTCTTCTGGTCTCTAAGGAATTTGTTCTGACTAAGGAGTTAGGAATTCGCCAGTGCGGATTGCCTACATCGTGAGGAACATGATAGCCCTGAGGAATTTGAGAGTCAAAATTCCGACCCTTGCTGTGCTACGCGCCAGCTGTCCCAAAATATCTACCCTCCTAACGGTCATATCATTGAAGGGCATTTATGCATTATCATGTCGGGCTACTCCCTAGGATATAAATAGCCGCCCCTTCAACCACTAGTTGGTTGGCTGCTCCGAGAGAAACTGACACTTGTCATTTGAGAGCATCCCATCCTCCGAGGACTTTGAGCGAAAATCATCAAGTGAGGAAAACCCAAACCCAACACCTACAAACCCAAAGTGATTGAGCATCACTGAAGAGATTGATCCTGTGTGGATCCGATGCTTGTTACCTTTGAAGAGTGTGCTTCTTCTAGACGGTTAGGCGTCATGGTCTAGAGCATCCAAGAGGAATTGTGGATCACCGAGTGACCTAGTCTGTGAAGGTTTGGAAGTCACCTGAAGACTTACCACGAGTGATTGGGCGAGGTCTGTGTGACCTTAGCTCAAGGAGAATACGTCGAGGACTGGGTGTCCAGGACTGTGTGTCCTCGAGTTTAAATACTCAGCCGCTCCAACCAGACGTACAACTGAGACAGCAGTTGGAACTAGTCTACCAAATCATTGTCTTCACCAAGCTTCCTGGTTCTATTTCATCAACTCTTTCATTTCCTCATTTCTGTTGTTGTGTGCTTGTTCATATCTGTTTGAAGACTTTGACTGAAGACTTTCTCAATTTCCTCAGTTCAATTTCTTCAGTCTGTCCGTCTTCTCTCTGTGTTATCCTGTGTTTACGCTTTCTGTACTATGTGCTTGTCTTCATTCCATTATGATGACCATGCTTGTGTTCTGTTATGTTTACATTTGAGTACTTATTCCGCTGCTAGTAGTTCTTCATTTCGGAATTTCCTCACCAGCAAATTCCTCAGTGAAGAATTCATAAAAATCGCCTATTCACCCCCCCTCTAGTCGATATAACGCACTTTCAATTGGTATCAAAGCAAGGTACTCCCTTGTTCTGTGTGATTTTGGTTTAACCGCCTGGAGTTTTAGTTATGTCAGCTGCAGGATTGAGGAACGTATCCTGCCCCATCTTTAATGGTCATGAGTATCCTCGGTGGAAGGCCATGATGAAGAAGCGACTCATGGCTATGGACAGCGAACTGTGGACCGTCACTGAGATTGGTCTTACCGATCTATGCAAGATGGCGGAGGCTGATGACATTCGCAAGTACACTCTACTCAACCTCACAGCGAAGGATGTCATCTGCTCCTGTTTGTCCTGAAATCAGTTCAGGAACGTCATGCATCTCAATCACGCGAAGCTAATCTAGGACCGGCTCTCTGAGGTTTATGAAGGTCATCGTACTCGTCATGATCCTTGGTTTGAGGATTACAAGAATTCTCTCAAGGAGATGACTTTCGCACCTGAATCGTCATCCTCTTCACCGTGCGTTATGGCAGAGGGTGACAAGGTAACTGAATGCTACCTTTCCGAATCTAGTGATGATGAATCAGGTGATGAATTTGGCCCCAGCTATGTCAAACTTGCTTCCCTTGCCACTAAACAACAAAGAGCTTTGGAAAAAGTTCAATACATGCTAAATAAGAGCCATGATATGTTGGGTGAAGAAACGGATCTGTCAAAAGCTTTGGTTGAGAGTCTTCAGAGACTTCAGTCCAAGTTTGACACCCTCCAAGGTCATCATAACACTCTCTTATCTGATCACGAGAAGCTTTCTTCTGAATCTCTTCAAAGAAAGCAAGATCTTGAGAAGCTAAGAGTGGATTATGAAGATCTTTAGAAGGAGCGTGATTCATTACTTGCTCAACAAATCAGCGCTACTCGGGAAGAATTTGTTCCTCCATGTTTGAAGTGCATTGAATGTGAATCTGCTAATTCTTCAAATGCTTCTAATGCTACAAATTCTTCATCTGTGTAACGCCCGGATAATTATTCTACAGTGAAACTCTGCTAATGATGCCACCTCACCTTCGTTACTGTTCGAAATCTTTCGTTAGTTCAAAACCGGTCCAAAATTCAAATTCAAAATATGACAAACAAGGAAAGTTTTCAAAAATTGGAACAAAAATGATCGGGCTGTGCCAATTATTGCATAAGTAATTCTGGTGAAGTAAACACAATTTTAGAAAATGTCTAAATACTTAAAATGAATTAAAACAGAAAAGAAAAATAAAGAAAAGAAATAAAAAAAGCAAAAAAAGAAAGAGAAAAGAAACCCCCCAAACCCCCCTGGGCCAACTGCCCGAGCTAGCCAGCAGGCCAGCCCAATTAGCCCATCCGGGCTAGCCCACTCCCCCGTCCCCCCTTGCCTGTTCCCCTGACCAGGGTCGGAACAGGGGCATGTCCCCGCCCAACCACCTCACCGGCAGCGATGCGGGGAGGGGATAAGGCCGCCACGCCCCCCCCCCCCCCCCGCCTCCTCGATCCCATCTCCCACTCGCCCCTGCTCTCCCTCTCGGTCCCTAGGCCTCCCCCCTCAGATCCACCTCGCTGCTTCCCCTTCCCCACCGCGTCCGAACGCCGCCATGGAACCGCCGCCGTGAAACGCCCGGCCACAGCCATTGCCTCGCCTCGCCAGCGTGTCCATCGTCTTCCTCATCGACCAGTGGCCGCAGCTGGAGCTCGGAGGCGCTGCTATGTAGTTCCCATTCTTCCTCATCTTTGATCGCCGCTGCTCTTCACCAACTCCGGCAACGCCCCTCTGCTACTATTAAACCACCACGGGCCATCTTGCGTGCCACACGATGAGCTCCTCTGCCTCCTACTCCTCCTTGTTAAGCCCCTCGCGCACCATAGCTACCTCGTCGCCGTTGCCGTGAGCCCGTCGCCGTGGATCGCCTCGCCGCCGTGGCCATGCTCTCCGTCGTGCTTGCGTGAGCACGACATTGTGTTTCTGGTGCTTCCAGGAACCCAACACGCACGCGCACATGCCTTCCCGTGCCCCCTAGCGCTGGATCCACTAATGCCAAAACTCCGGCGTCCGCTCCGCCGCTCGCCGCTCGCCGCTGCTAACTCCGGCCGTTTCTAGCCAAGCCCCCCTCCACCGTTCAACGCGCCTCTACATGTTCGTCTGTTCGGTCCCAAACACGCATCGTTCGAACGCCCCGTCGCGCGATCCCGTCCGCGCCAGAACTGCCGTCCACCGCGCTCGTCGCCGACGTTGTTTCAGGCAACCCCCGCTCGTTCTGATGCCGTAGATAGACGCGGGGCACTCTCCTCGTTCGAACGCAAGAGAGGATGCTCGACTGGTGCCCCGTAGGCGAATCTCGACGTTCGCCGGCGTTCGGCCGCTGCGTGCGAGCTCGCCGGAGCTACTCCGGCGGCTCCGCTGAGCTGGCACACCTGGGGCCACCCCTGGGTCACTGCCTGTGGGCCTAGGGGCCCCAACTGGCCATGTTGACCGAGGTCAACTGCGCTGATGTGGTAGCTACTCCCACTAACATGCGGGCCCGCGTCGTTTAAAAACATTTTTGTAAAAAGATAAATTGCTAATTAATTAAATTAGTTAATTAAAATCTTAATCTCTCACTGACTGCTGGGCCCCACCCGCTAATTAACTAATTTAGTTAGTCTAAACCCCCCTGTTAGTGCCCCTGACAATAACATGTGGGTCCCACTGGACCCACCTGTCTGGTTTGACTGGTCAACCGACCAGTTGACCTGCTGACAACACTCTGATGTCATGCTTGCATCATCATTCACTATTCTGGATAATGTTGGATTTAAATAAATAATTAAAATCAAAAAATGATTAACACTTTAGAAAATAATATAAATTAAATCGTAGCTCGGATGAAAATGTTTTCTATATGAAAGTTGCTCAGAACGACGAGAGGATTCTGGATACGCAAGCTGTTTGTCCGCCACACATCCCTAGCATAGCAAACACGCAACTTTCCCCCTCCGGTTCATGTGACAGGAAACGCTAAACTCTGGGGATTCTTTCCCGGATGTTTCCCCTTTCGCCGGTATCACCTACTACCGCGTTAGGGCACACCTAACACTGCTCATTGTCATGTCATGCATCGTCATTCTTATGTTTGCATTGTATTTACTGTTTCTTCCCCCTCTTCCCTCCAGTAGACTACGAGACCGACGCTGCTGCTGCCCAATTCGACTACGGAGTTGATGACCCCTCCTTCTTGCCAGAGCAACCAGGCAAGCCCCCCCTTGATCACAAGATATCGCCTATTCTTCTCTCTACTGCTTGCATTAGAGTAGTGTAGCATGTTACTGTTTGGTTACACCTATTCTGTTACATAGCCTGTCATTGTTGCTACAGTCGTTGATACCTTACCCGCAATCCTAAATGCGTGATCACTCGGGAGGTGATCACGGGTATATGCTATACATATATACATACTATACAGATGGTGACTAAAGTCGGGTCGGCTCGTTGAGTACCCGCGAGTGATTCACAGATTGGGGGATGAAAGGACATTTGTCCCGACAGCCCTCTGTGTGGATCTTTGTGGCGGAGCGACAGGGCAGGTTGAGACCACCTAGGACAGAGGTGGGCCTGGCCCTGGTCGGCGCTCGCAGTTACTTTATAATAACACGCTTAACGAGATCTTGGTATTTGATCTGAGTCTGGCCACTGGCCTATACGCACTAACCAACTACGCGGGAACAGTTATGGGCACTCGACGTCGTGGTATCAGCTGAAGCCTTCGTGACATCAGCGACTGAGCGGCGCCCGCCGAATTGGACTGGAACACCTGCTCTTGTATTAGGGAGGCTAGGTCTGCTTCCGGCCGCCCTCGCAACGTGTAGGTGTGCAATGGGCGATGGGCCCAGACCCCTATGCCATAGGAGTTAGACCAGCATGCTAACCTCTCTGTTGTGCCTAGGTGGGGCTGCGACGTGTTGATCTTCCGAGGCCGGGCATGACCCAGGAAAGTGTGTCCGGCCAAATGGGATCGAGTTTGTTGGGTTATGTGGTGCACCCTTGCATGGAAGTTTATCTATTCGAATAGCCGTGTCCCTCGGTAAAAGGATGACCCGGAGTTGTACCTTGACCTTATGACAACTAGAACCGGATACTTAATAAAACACACCCAGACAAGTTCCACAGACAATCCGGTGATCGCTTTTCCACAGGGCGACGAGGGGAGGATCGCCGGGTAGGATTATGCTATGCGATGCTACTTGGAGGACCTCAATCTACTCTCTTCTACATGCTGCAAGACGGAGGCTGCCAGAAGCGTAGTGTTCGATAGGACTAGCTATCCCCATCTTATTCTGGCATTCTACAGTTCAGTCCACCGATATTGCCTCTTTACACATATACCCATGCATATGTAGTGTAGATCCTTGGTTGCGAGTACTTTGGATGAGTACTCACGGTTGCTTTTCTCCCTATTTCCCCCCTTTTACCTCTTCTTCCCGGATGCCGCCACCAGATGTTGGAGCCCAGGATCCAGACGCCACCGTCGACGACGACTCCTACTAGACTGGAGGTGCCTACTACTACGAGCAGGCCGCTGACGACGACCAGGAGTAGTTTAGGAGGATCACAGGCAGGAGGCCTGCGCCTCTTTCGATCTGTATCCTAGTTTGTGCTAGCCATCTTATGGCATCTTGTTTACTTATGTCTGTACTCAGATATTGTTGCTTCCGCTGACTCGTTTATGTCGAGCACTTGTATTCGAGCCCTCGAGGCCCTTGGCTTGTAATATGATGCTTGCATGAATTATTTTACTTTTAGAGTTGTGTTGTGATATCTTCCCGTGAGTCCTTGATCTTGATCATACACGTTTGCGTGCATGATTAGTGTACGATTGAATCGGGGGCGTCACAAGTTGGTATCAGAGCCGACTGCCTATAGGAATCCCCCTTCCACACTCCTTGGCCGAAGTCGAGTCTAGTCATTACAAAACTTTTACTAACTTGGTTGTGTGCCTTACGGGCCCACGTCGCCATTGGGTGGTATCAGGATCTTTTACTTCTTGACGTTTACTCAGGGGCTCTGAACTCTCTCCTACTCGGGTTAAACGAATTTACTAACTTTAACATTAGGATCCCGTTACCACGTTCACCCCAAAGTTGGATAAGCCATAGTTATTCTGTAGGATAGAATTTTTTCTAGTACCCACATTGTCATTTGACTCCATTGAAACATCTTTGTTTTCAGATGGAACCCACGAGGCAGGTCGTGCACCACACGGCGGCCATTGGTGCCTCAGGATCACCTGCTGTGCTAGCTGAGATGACGACCTATCTGGGTTATTGCTGGCACCCTGAGTACACCATCTATGAGGAGTACTAGGACTTTAACCAGGAGCAGTACCGTGCCATCGTCCACCTCTACTCTCGGGAGTATCACTCCACTACTGTGCTGCACACCGCTCATGGTGTTGGAGTGACCATCGAGATAGCTATTCACGATGCTACCTATGCTGCTCTGACACATCTTCGTGGAGAGTATCGGGCGTTGGACACTTCCCCTTTCAGGCACATTGCTATCGCATCCAATGTTGGTGCAGAGGGATACTACACTGTTGCCTACTCCACCATCACCCAAGAGCACTTCCACCATCAAAGCCTGTTTCTGCATGCTGATGGGCTGGACCGAGCTAACCGAGATCTTCGCCACGAGTTGTACACCACTCGTCAGCACCTTTACAGGGCTCTGACGCTGTTGCACCCCTTTGTTCTATCTAGACAGCTGCCGCATTCTGTGATCTACCCAGCTAGGACCGTGATGCCCCACGGTGTCGGTTGGCCAGAGGTGGGAGGCTACTTGTCGTGGGGAACTGGGAGGCCACGAGCACCTATGGGGCAGGAGGGCCCCTTTCTCGTTCGGCAGGGGAGCGGAGGGCGCGCGCAGAGCAGATCGAGGCGAGGGAGCGCGCGGGGGATTTTTACCCAGCTTCGGGGCTCTCCGGAGAGATAAAACCCCTACTGCTCCTTTGTGTGTTGTATTTGTTCTGGCTCGAGAGAGCGGGCATGGCGTCGAATCAGCCGAACCCCAAGCTATGGAACCAAAATTCCGAACCTCCGAACCCCTTCTACGTGCGCATGGGCCTCCTTTTTATAGGCTAAAGGGGTCACCGACAGGTGGCAGCGTAGGAAGAGGGGTAGAAAGGTAAAAATGCGGGTTGGTACAATTACTACCAACAGTGTCCCCTACCTAAATCTGACGGCAGGGGACAGGGGCATTTAATGCCCGTCCGGTCGCTCCAACAGTGCAAGGAAACGACCGTTAGAGGCGCCACCGATCGCCACGATGGCCTCCTTATCAGCTTCGCTTGCCACCTCGCACCACCATGCTGCACAGCTACCCGCCACGTGCACCAGGAGCGATCCTGTGGCGACACGTCGTCGGATGCGCTGGAGCGTGGGCGCGGAGTGGCAGCCTCGCCGCGGCAAGCGCCTTGCCGCAGCCCTTGTCTTGTCGCACCAGCAAGCTTCCCGCTCGCCGGGCCCTGCCGAGACGCGTGGGGCGTCACGGCAAGTTTCTTGAAGTGCCTAGGCTGGCCTTACCGGCAAACTCCTCTTGCCGGGGCCTTTGTCCTTCCCGGCAAACTCCTCTTGCCGAGGCCTTTGTCCTTCCCGGCAAGCTCCTCTTGCCGGGGCCTTGTATTCTTCCCGGCCAGCTTCTCTTGCCGGGGCCTTGGTTGGCCTTCCTGGCAAGCTCCTCTTGCCGGGGCCTTGGTCCTCCCCGGCAAGCTCCTCTTGCCAGGGCTTTTAGCTTTAGTACTCTGTTCTCGAACGGTGTCAAAGTAGCCATGGAGGATCTTGGTGGGCGCCCGGCAAGCCTCGCCGCGGGTCGCTGCGACTGCCCGTGCACAAGTTCGGGGTACTAAGGTACCCCCTACTTTAGTACACCGACAGGAGCCCCCGGGCCTGGGCCATACACAGTGCCGAGCGCTGTTGGGCCAGGCCCAAAACAGTGCACGGGCACGCGCGGCCTGGGTCCACACTAAATCTGAGTCCGCATCCACCGCGCTCCCTTGCAACGGCACGCGTCAATCGCGGCGTAGTGGGAGACGTGGGTGGCGTGCGCGATTTTCGAGGCGTCCACCCCCCCCCCCACCCCGCCCATGACCACGGGGAGAGGCGAGGTCACCTCATCTGTCGCCTTGGCTCTACATTCCCGCCACGCGGCTCCCATGCACTCGGGGTCGCGGACGGTGGAAGTGGGAAACCGAGCCGTCACGGGCGGAGGCAGCGGGTCGGCCCAGATTCCCTGCTCCTCCCGTGCACTGATTCGTTGAGCGGGGCGGTCGAGCCCCCACCTCGCTCCTTTAAGAAGAGCGGGAGGGGGGGCGCCGAGACCCGCACTCCCTCATCTTCTCCCTTCTCCAATCTTCTGTTTCCCTTTCTCCCATTCGCCATGGAGGAAGGGAACCCTGGTCCTTTATCGGTGGCGGCGAGGGTCGCCGCCAGGCAGCGCATCCCTCCCTATTCCACTCCCGTGGTGGCAGAGCCAGCCACAAGGGGAAGAGGGAGGGGGCGAGGTCACGGACGAGGTCAGGGACAAGGCCGAGGCGCTCGGGGAAGAGGCGGTCGGGGTGGTGCAGAATCTCCGCCTCCGCCAGCGGCTCCTCCCCTCGCGGCGGTACATACGGGGGACGACCCTTGCGAGTTCTTCGTCAGGCTGCGCCGGCCGCCTCGCCGTCGCCTCCGGCTTCCCGCTCCGTTTGCAAGCGCGATGGAGCCAGAACCCCCCTGAGACGTTGAGGTTGCACATGAGGGGCTGTGGGATCAGCGGCACGCGAGTCCACGTTGTATCCCCAGCCCCTAGCGTGATGTATCTTGACCGTGGATGGAAGACGTTCGCCCGTATCCACAGCTTGACGGCGGGGTTTACCCTCCATTTTAAGTTAATGGAGGGGGACCTCCTCTCCGTCAAGGTCTTCGGGGACACCGGCATCCGGGCGAGGTGCTGCGTGGACAGCTCCTCCGATAGCGGAGGCTCCCCCTCGAGCGAGAGTGACGAGGAGGAGAGTGACAGCGACGACGAGGATAACGGGCGGCGGGGTGGCGAGTCCGACTAGGTGTCGGACGCCGCTCCGCGCGTCACCGGCGACCCCATCATCCGCATCGCCGGCACCTCGAACTCCCCGGGGCCGTCTCCTTGGGCGGCTGGCGCAGGGAGGCTGCGGAAGGGGAAGAGGGCCGGCAAGGCCGTCAGGTCGGAGTACGAGGGCGTGGTGCCCTCGACAGCATGCTGACGTCCTGCCGCCCCGTCCTCGAGCCCCGCTTCCGGCGCTGCCATCACCGTCCAGCCTCCGGACAGCCCCCGGGCTGTTCTCTTGGTGTCTTCTGGCACCCGTAGTTCGCCTAGGCGCCCCTTTTGCCCTTCTCGCCTCCTTGACCTACCTCCTGAAGAGAGGGACAGGAAAAGGATTACGGGCATCTTATCTTTTTAATTTGTAAGCCTTCGGGCCTTAGCTGCATTTAAAACTTGTAATCCTCCCTTTCATGTTTTTCATCCTCTATGGACTGTACCCGAGTGGGATGTTTTTAATGGAAAGGGGAAGCTTGCTATGTCACATCCTTTACTTGATTCTATGCCTTGTATGTTTTTACCCTACGCTTTTAGGGAACTTGCCGGCACGGGCACGCTTGCCGCGAGCGCTGAGTGCGGAACATCGGCAGCTTGCCGGCAGTGCCGGAGCACGCTTGCCGCGGGCGCTGAGTGCGGGACATCAGCAGCCTGCTGGCGGTGCTGGTTCCGGCAAGAAACCTTGTCGCCACTAGTTGCAGCGCGCTTAAGTTGTTGAGCGGGCTCGAAAACAACGCAAGGGCGCTTAGCGGCTCACTTAAGTTGCTGAGCGGACTCGAAGCAAAGTAAGGGCGCTTAGCAGCTCACTTAAGTTGTTGAGCCGACTCGAAACGAAGTAAGGGCGCAACTAGCTGCGAGGAGGTTCCTCCGCGCACAGGTTTTTTTATACAAGGCATAGTCGTTCAAGGACGCGGCTCCGCGCTCCTTAGTCCACAAGAGGATGCATGATGAGGGATGAAAAACTTATCTGATATCGCAGACTCTGGCAACTTTGGCTTGCCGTGGATGAAACTCGGTATTCGCGGCCCCCGACAACACTAGCTTGCCGGGGTCAAGGTGCCGGCGCGCCCTTCTTTTTCTTCCTGGTCGCTGTCATTTCAGTTATGAGAACGTTTTAGTCAGTGCCGCAATAAGTTATTTTTGCAACATAACTCAATTCTGGGCACTATCTGCTATGTTACTTCCTTTACTTGATTCCGCCCCTTGTGTGTTTTCGCCCTACGCTTTGAGGGAAACTTGCCGGTGCAAGCACACTTGCTGAGTGCGGGACATCAGCAGCCCGCTGGCGGTGCTGCATCCGGCAAGAAACCTTGTCGGGGCTAGTTGCAGCGCGCTTGTATTGTTGAGCGGACTCGAAACAAAGCAAGGGCGCAACTTAGCCACGAGCCGGTTCCTCCGCGCACAGGTTTTACACACAAGGCACGGTCATTCAAGGAATATAACTTTGTCCCGGGCGACGCTTGCTATGTTATATCCTTTACTCTGTCACATCTCTTGTATGTTTTCACCCTACGCTTTGAGGGAAACTTGCCGGCGCAAGCACACTTGCTGAGTGCGGAACATCAACAGCCCGCTGGCGGTGCTGCATCCGGCAAGAAACCTTGTCGGGGCTAGTTGCAGCGTGCTTGTATTGTTGAGCGGACTCGAAACAAATCAAGGGTGCAATTTAGCCACGAGTCGATTCCTCCGCGCACAGGCTTTCCATACAAGGCATGGACATTCAAGGAATATAACTTAAAAATTTAAAACTTTGATCATGCTCAAACTTTGGCAACTTATCTTTTTTGTCACCTGTGCTCCGGCAAGGCCATGCTCCTTTGAACGACACCCGGCCCACACTTCTGTCCTCTCCTCCTCGAAGCTTCTGGCGTTAGCTTTGCGGCTATAGTAGTGGCGCAAAGCTTGTCGGTAGTGAGTAGCTCGTACCGCAGCCTGAAGACGATCTCCCTCGAGGAGCAGCGCGTTATCTTTTCCGCTGCTGCTCTCTCTCTAGCTCACCGTAAGGGAGCTCTCGAGGTGATCTGTATACGAGGGGAAAGGGGTCGAGAATGTTGAGCCCCCAGCCCGAAAATGGCCAGGATAAAGGGATTGTTCAGAGAGCTTGAGCTGGCTGATGAATCTGTTTGGAGTGGAACTGGCACGCTTCACACTTGGTTACTTGTGCAGTTGCATCCTGGAGGGCTGAAGGCCAGAAGAAACCTTGCCGGAAGGCTTTGCCGGCAAGGGCTCTTGCGCCAATGTGGTGACCACATATGCCTCCGTGTATCTCTGCCAACAGCTCCTGTCCATCTTCCCGGGAAATGCACTTCAATTTCACTCCGTTGAATCTTTTTCTGTACAGTATGTCATCGACAAACTGGTACATACTTGATTGCCGGGCTACTTTTTCCGCTTCTTCCTATTCCTCGGGAAGTTCTCCTGTCTGAAGGAAATGGACGATCTGCTGTGCCCATGCCAGAGCTTGTGGCTCGACGACAAGGACTAAAGGCGCGAATGCTGCTGCGGGAAAATCCGCTTCTACGGCAAGGATCTGGGATCTTGCCAGAGCGTGATGCTCCCCGGCAAGCGTGTCGGGACACAGCTTGTCGGGAGCGTCTGCTTCAACGAAACAAGCCCTGGGGCTTGTTAGAGCAGTCTGCTCCTCAGCACTCTCTGTGTCGATCCCGGGGACCTTCTTGGCGGCGGCTCCGGGGAGCTCTGCCGGAAAGTAGTCGCCGGCAACCAACTTTCTCTTCTTGCTCTGTCCAGTTGATGGTGTCCCAGATGGCTGAGTCAGCTTGAGCACGAAAATCCCTGGTTCCACAGGCAACTTGAGTGCGGCGCACTTTGACAGACCATCTGCAATGTCATTCTGAGCTCTTGGAACATGTTCCATTTGCAGGCCATAAAAATGCTCCTCTAGCCTCCTCACTTCATTGATGTATGCTTCCATCAACGGACCCTGATAATCTTTGTTAACTTGGCGGACGACAAGCTGTGAATCACCCCTGACAATAAGCTTCTTGATCCCAAGTTCTGCCGCGATCCTGAGTCCGGCAAGCAAGCCTTCATACTCTGCAGTATTATTTGTTGCTTGCTCCTTGGGAAAGTGCATTTGGACCACGTACTTGAGGTGCTCCCCGGTGGGTGCGACAAGTAGTACGCCCGCACCGGCGCCTTGCAGCGAGAAGGCACCGTCGAAGTACATGATCCATTCCTTGCTAGCTTCCTTGACGGGGATGCTCCTCTCCGGAATTTCTTCATCAGGCGTTGGCGTCCATTCTGCTATGAATTCTGCCAAGGCTCGGCTCTGGATAGTTGAGGTACTCTCGAACTTGAGGCCGAAGCTTGACAATTCCAGTGCCCACTCGACAATCCTGCCTGTTGCTTTTGGATTCTACAATATCCTCTTCAACGGGAAGCGAGTGACCACTGTGATCTCATGTGCTTGGAAGTAATGGCGCAGCTTCCTCGAGGCCATTGGGAGGCCGAAGAGCAATTTCTGCACACCAGAGTACCTTGATCTAGCCCCCTG
Source organism: Triticum timopheevii (assembly GCA_963921465.1). Lineage (NCBI taxonomy): Eukaryota > Viridiplantae > Streptophyta > Magnoliopsida > Poales > Poaceae > Triticum > Triticum timopheevii. The sequence continues at coordinate 283,112,836 of OY997264.1, forward strand.
CAGAAGGGAGCTGACGAAGTAAACTGGGCGCTGCACCATCTTTTTCTGTTTCTCTCCTTGTGGCTGCGCGGATCCATTCTTACCGGAACCAGAACTTGCCGGATCGGGGCTTGTCGGGCCAGAGCTTGTCGGGGAAGCCCCCTGCTTGTCGCTGGATTTGCTTGCCGCGGACGTTGGCTCACCATCTGCCTCCCTCTCCGCTACTAATGCAGCACTAACCACTTGATTGGTTGCCGCCAGATATAGCAGCAACTTCTCTTGTGGCTTAGGTGCAACAAGTGTTGGAGTAGAGGATAGGTATCTCTTCAGGTCCTGCAGCGCAGCCTCTGCTTCCGGAGTCCATTTCATTGGACCTGCCTTTTTCAAAATCTTAAAAAATGGCAGGGCGCGCTCAGCAGATTTGGAGATGAACCTACTCAGAGTAGAAACACAGCCGGCAAGCCTTCGCACATCCTTGACGCGCTTTGGTGCTTCGATTTGCTCAATGGCCTTGATCTTGTCGGGATTAGCTTCAATCCCCCTCTGGGACACAAAGAATCCGAGAAGCTTGCCGGAGGGAACTCCAAACACACACTTCTCGGGATTAACCTTGAGGTTGACCCTGCGCAGATTTGCAAAAGTCTCGTCCAAATCTTGGATCAAAGTCTCTTTGTCCTTGCTCTTGACCACTATGTCATCCATGTAAGCTTCTACATTTCTGTGCAGCTGTGGCTCAAAAGCATGACTGACTACTCTTGCAAATGTTGAACCAGCATTCTTTAACCCGAAGGGCATTCGTACAAAGCAGTACGTGCCACATGGAGTAATGAAAGCTGTTTTCTCTTCATCCTCTTCTACCATGAAGATCTGATGATATCCTGAATATGCATCAAGGAATGAAAGCAGATCACATCCTGCCGTGGAATCGACAATCTGGTCAATGCGCGGCAAGGGAAATGGATCCTTGGGGCAAGCTTTATTAACATCAGTGAAGTCAATACAAAGCCTCCACTTCCCGTTTGCTTGGCGCACGACTACTGGATTGGCTAACCACGTCGGATGGAGTACTCCTCGGATCAGGCCCGCTGCTTCCAACTTCCTGATCTCTTCTGCAATGAATTCTTGATGCTCTACTGCTTGCTTTCTAACTCTCTTCTTGACGGGCCGCGCGTGAGGACAGACGGCAAGGTGGTGCTCAATTACTTTCCTGGGAACACCGGGGATGTCAGATGGTTGCCATGCAAACACATCGACATGCTTTCCTATTTAGGATCGAGCGTGGCACTGATGGTGAAGGTGCCACCAGTGCCGTCCTCCTTGGCGGCCACTTTCTTGGTCTCTGGTGAAGCTATCTTTGCCTTCTTGCACTTGCCGGTGGAGCTCGATGGTGCGTCCTCAACGGTAGCGCAGCACTCCGAAGAGGTGCGCTTGCCGGAGTAGGCATCAGAGCTACTCTTGCCGGTCTTGGCCTTCTTCTTCCCCCCCGGGAGCTTCAGCGGCAAGTGGCTTGCGTTCTGCTGCGGCTGTTGCTTCCCGGTAGATCTTGTCGGTACAGATGAGTGCGTCCTTCTTGTCACCTTGGACAGAAATGACACTTATCGGACCAGGCATCTTGAGCACATTGTAGGCATAGTGAGAGGCTGCCATGAACTTGGCGAGCGCTGGACAGCCAAGTATCCCATTATAGGGCAATGGGAAATCAGCAACGTCGAATGTGACTCTCTCTATCCTGAAATTCAGCTCGCTGCCAAATGTCACTGGCAGTGTGATCTTCCCCTTCGGCTTGCTCCTTCCCGGGTTTATTCCTTGAAAGGTACCAGTCTCTTCGAGCTCGCTGTCGGGGATCTGGAGCTTCTTGAGCACTGCGGATGAGATCAGATTCAGGCCGGCCCCGCCGTCAACCAGCATCTTCGTGACCCTGAGGTTGCGGATTGTTGGTGAAACCAACATCGGCAAGCACCCGACCGCAGTGATGCGATCAGGGTGATCTTCAATGTCGAAGATGATGGGAGTGCTGGACCACTTCAGGGGCTTGCGCGACTCAACGGATGGTTCTGCTGCGTTCACTTCCCGCACCCACTGTTTGAGTTGGCGGTGCGAGGTGTGCAGAGAAGCACCGCCATCGACGCACAACACCTCTGTCGCCTTCTGGAACTCCTGCTCGTCAGTCTCATCTTCCTCCATCTCATCATCCTCATCTTCGTCTTGGTCTTTGTCACGGCCGCGGGGAGGCCTGTCTCCTTGCCGCGGCTTGGCCTTGTCGCGGCGCCCTCCCCGGGCGGGATACTTCTTGCCGGATCCTCCGCCACCTTGCCGGGCCTTCTCCTTGTCGTGGCGCTCGTATTCAGCTCTCTGTAGCTCCGCCATCTGCTCAACTTTCTTGCAGGCTTGGAGATCATGGCCCTTGGTGCGGTGGATCTTGCAATACTGCTTGCCGGAGCCATCCTGCTTGTCGGCGGCCACCACAGCCTCGCCGGTGCTACCAGCTCTGGCCTTCTCGGAACCGCCTCCGCTGCCGGATTGCTCAACAACTAGCACATCCTTAGCCTTCCTCTTTCTGTTATTCCGCCTCCGGTTCCTCTTTGCCGGAGGGGCGTCCTCACTGTCAGATCCTTCTGCTCCTGCATTCTCCCGGGGGAGTCTCCTCCCCTCTTCAGCCCGTGCACACTTGTTGGCTAGGGCATATAGCTCGCTGACATCTCTGATTTTGCACATCGCCATCTCCTCCCTCATCCTGCGGTTACGCACGTTCTGATGGAACGCGCTGATAACCGCGGCAGGGTGGACGTCTGGGATGTTGCGCTGCACCTGACTAAATCTCTGTATATACTTGCGCAGGGGTTCTCCCTCCTTCTGGGCGAGCAGGTGAAGATCACTCTCCTGGCCATGGGGTTTGTGGCCGCCTGTGAAAGCACCGACAAACTGATGGCACAGGTCCGCCCATGAAGAGATGGAGTTGTCCGGCAAGTGCATGAGCCAAGATCTGACATTGGGCTTGAGTACCAGCGGGAAGTAGTTGGCGAGGATCTTCTCGTCGCGTCCTCCGGCAGCCTGCACCGCGATGGTGTAGATGCTGAGGAACTCTGACGGATGTATCCTGCCATCGTACTTCTCGGGCACGTCTGGCTTGAAGTTCTTGGTACTGGGCCACTGGACTTGCCGCAGCTCACGGGTGAACGCAGGGCAACCTGCCGCGTACGGCAAGTCGCCTGGTTCCCCTGGCGCATGCATGTCGACAGTGGGCCCAGCGCGCCAGTCAGATTGATGTCGCGCTCCTCTTCGACGCTCGATGCGAGTGCGAGCGTCTTCGTGTTGTCGTTCGTGGAGAACTTGGCGTTGATCGCGGCGAGCTCGCGGGTCTGACAACGCGGTGGAGTCGGTGTCGAGGTTGGCCCGGCGAGTCGGCGATCTTGGCCTTCGGGGCAGGGAGTGCGTAGTGGCGGCACCCCCAGCGGTCTTGTCGGCATCGGCTTGTGCCTGGGAGTCTTGCCGGGGCTTCGATGTGCTCGGTTGCTGGGGCTTGTCGCCGTTGGCGAAGCCAATGAGGCTATAAATGGCAGCCCTCCAGTCGTCGATCTTGTCCGGTGCTGGAGGGTAGTCTAGGAGCAGCTGGGCTCGGGCCAGCGCTTCCTCTGGAGTCTTGGGTGGCGGTGGCGAGCGGCGCGAGGTGCGAGACATGCTCAAACTTCTAACAGTGTTAGAAGGAGCAAAATCCTGCACAGGCGACCGCACTGCGCTCGTGCCAGCGTGTTGGCGTGCATGTTGGCCTTGAGCGTCCCGCGACCCGCCAGCTTGGCCTTGTTCCAACGCGAGCACGGTGTTAGGAGCACCGTGGCATTGTTGATCCTGCACCTCCTGGGAGGGGTGCGGTGGATATGCAGAAGCGGAACCTTGCGGGGCCTTGTCCTTGGACCGGGTGACGACGCGCGTCCCCCCGCCGGCGCCCGCTCCTCCGCCGGTGTCTGCCCCACCGCCCGTTTGCTCCGGTGGCGGTAGGGAAGTCGCAGACGGAGCGGCCACTTCCGAAGTCTTCTTCTTTGGTGGCATGTCGACGAAGATGTTGATGTAGCGCGCGCAGACGCCGGATCAGATACGCACGACCTCGACGCCCCCCTACCTGGCGCGCCGGAGATGTCGTGGGGAACTGGGAGGCCACGAGCACCTATGGGGCAGGAGGGCCCCTTTCTCGTTCGGCAGGGGAGCGGAGGGCGCGCGCAGAGCAGATCGAGGCGAGGGAGCGCGCGGGGGATTTTTACCCAGCTTCGGGGCTCTCCGGAGAGATAAAACCCCTAATGCTGCTTTGTGTGTTGTATTTGTTCTGGCTCGAGAGAGCGGGCGTGGCGCCGAATCAGCCGAACCCCAAGCTGTGGAACCAAAATTCCGAACCTCCGAACCCCTTCTACGTGCGCATGGGCCTCCTTTTTATAGGCTAAAGGGGTCACCGACAGGTGGCAGCGTAGGAAGAGGGGTAGAAAGGTAAAAATGCAGGTTGGTACAACTACTACCAACAGTGTCCCCTACCTAACTCTGACGGCAGGGGACAGGGGCATTTAATGCCCGTCCGGTCGCTCCAACAGTGCAAGGAAACGACCGTTAGAGGCGCCACCGATCGCCACGATGGCCTCCTTGTCAGCTTCGCTTGCCACCTCGCACCGCCATGCTGCACAGCTACCCGCCACGTGCACCAGGAGCGATCCTGTGGCGACACGTCGTCGGATGCGCTGGAGCGTGGGCGCGGAGTGGCAGCCTCGCCGCGGCAAGCGCCTCGCCGCGGCCCTTGTCTTGTCGCACCAGCAAGGTTGCTGCTCGCCGGGCCCTGCCGGGACGCACGGGGCGTCGCGGCAAGTTTCTTGAAGTGCCTAGGCTGGCCTTCCCGGCAAACTCCTCTTGCCGGGGCCTTTGTCCTTCCCGGCAAACTCCTCTTGCCGGGGCCTTTGTCCTTCCTGGCAAGCTCCTCTTGCCGGGGCCTTGTATTCTTCCCGGCTAGCTTCTCTTGCCGGGGCCTTGGTTGGCCTTCCCGGCAAGCTCCTCTTGCCGGGGCCTTGGTCCTCCCCGGCAAGCTCCTCTTGCCGGGGCTTTTAGCTTTAGTACTCTGTTCTCGAACGGCGTCAAAGTAGCCATGGAGGATCTTGGTGGGCGCCCGGCAAGCCTCGCCGCGGGTCGCTGCGACTGCCCGTGCACAAGTTCGGGGTACTAAGGTACCCCCTACTTTAGTACACCGACACTACTCTCCCGCACTTGGTCCTCTTCTGCCACCGGAGCGTCGGGTTCTACACCAGAGTATCCGCGCCCCCCAGGCCGCTGACATGGACTATCCGTTGCCTCACTACCAGTTGTCAGGCTACGACTACCTCCACAGTACCTCCTGGGACTGATGTAGTCTTGCTCATTAGTATTAGATGCATTCGTTGCGAGCCTGCGTGCCACCTATGATGACTTAGTCTATGTACTGAACTTTGTGTACTGAACTCTACGTCCGACCCCTTTTGTAAGTTATGTCGACTACTATGTAGTATCTATTGTGCTCCTTTCATTATGCATGTTTCATCATGAATGATTCTTGTCTATGCAATTTATCAATGCTGAACTACCCCTGTTATATATTAGCAGGATGGTTAGACCAGGTGGTCGTGGTCATGGCGGCAACGCCCCACCACCGCCTGAGTACATGGCTGGTATGGTCCAACAACTTGAGATGAATCACCAGTTCATGGAGAATATGATGGCTCAGTTCCCTCGCCCCAATATGAATCAGCAGCCAAACCCAGTAACTCTGCAGGATTTCATGCGTCTCAACCCAACCATCTACCGCAGCTCAACTCAGCCTCTGGATGCTGATGACTGGCTCCGTGACATCACCTATGATATGGAGTCTGCTGACATAGCCCCTGCCAGCTACGTCACCTTTGCTTCCTTCTTCCTGAAGGGACCAGCAGCTCAATGGTGGGATAGCCACAGGCGTACTCTGCTAGTTGGGACAATCATCACCTGGCCAGACTTTCAAGCTGTCTTCCGTGCCCGCTTCATTCCTCAGGGGATCATGGACAGGAAGAAGCGTGAGTTCTGCAACCTCACCCAGGGCAACAAAACTGTGGAAGCTTATCAGCGGGAGTTTCTGGACTTGTCCTGCTATGCTGAAGAAGACATTGCAACTGATGCATGCAGACAGGAGAAGTTCCGTGACGGCCTTCAAGCTGACATCAAACTCGCACTGCTAGTGCATGACTTTACCGATTTCGCCACCTTGGTGAACAAGGACATCAATGTCGAGACTGGTCTGCAGGAACACCAGAGCTCTCATAGGCGCAACCGTGACACGGGCTCGTCTTCGGGCCCGCCCTCGCAGAAGCGTAAGATATGGATCCGAATAGCATGTACCGTCCAACTGCACCTGCTCCAAGGGAGACCTATGCTGCACCTCGTCTGCCGCCTCCACCATCTAGGCAGCCACGGGTTCCAGCTCCACCACCCCGAGCTCCTGCGCCCACTCCCAATAATGGTCTGTGCTTCAGGTGTGGTCATCCAGGACACCGTGCTAGGGAATGCAACCAGAACCAGAATCAACTGGCTCTTCCAGCAGCTGGCCATGGTAACAACCAGCCCCGCAACAATAATGCCAAGTCTTATGGTCGTGTTCATGCCAACCAGGTTGATCTGAACGAAGCTCAAGACCAGCCTGCTACTGTGATGGGTACACTCCTAATAAATTCAGTACCAGCATCCATTTTAATTGATACAGGAGCATCGCATTCATTCATGTCCGAAGATTTTGCATTCATGCATGGCATTAGAAGCGAAGACATGAACGCTTCGCTATTAGTACACACCCATGTGGGCCAAGGTCAGACCTCCATGATTTGCAACGATGTCCCCGTTGAAATCAAAGGACTAGAATTCCTTGTCTCTCCCATCGTACTGAAGTCATGTAGCATTGATCTCATTCTGGGAATGAATTGGTTAAAAGCGCATACTGCTTCTATAGTTTGCGCCACTAAGACCGTCCATTTGCTACACCCTTGTGATGAAATAATTAGCTACAATGCTCGCCTGGTTCAGAATGCCGAGGCAAGGCTTTATGCCTTGAATGCATTGAACGCTGCACCCCTCGAGGGCATTGAAAATATTCCCGTCATTCGCGAATTTCAAGACGTCTTCCCTGAAGAACTTCCAGGGATCCCCCCTGCTAGAGCTGTCGAATTCATCATCGACTTGAAACCAGGCACCACTCCTTTAGCCAAGCGCCCCTACAAGATGCCGCCGCATGAACTCATTGAGCTTATGGAGGAAATCGACAAATCTCTTCGCAAAGGTTTCATTCGCCCAAGTTGCTCTCCTTGGGGAGCACCTTCTCTCTTTGTCAAGAAGAAGGATGGGACAAACCGATTGGTCCAAGCCTACCGCCCTATTAACCAGGCTACCATTCAGAACAAATATCTTCTTCCTCGGATCAATGATTTGTATGATCAACTGCTTGGTTCGTCAGTGTTCTCTAAACTCGACTTGAGGTTGGGTTACCACCAGATCCGTGTTCGCGAAGAGGATATCCCAAAGACCGCATTTGTGACCCGCTATGGATCATACGAGTACACTGTCATGTCTTTTGGATTAACCAATGCTCCAGCCACCTTCTCTCGTGTGATGAACCATATCTTTATGGAATACCTCGACAAGTTTGTCATGGTTTATCTGGATGATATCCTTGTATATTCCAAGAATGAAGAAGAACATGCTGAACATCTTCGTCTTCTTCTGGAAAATCTTAGAGAGCATCAACTCTATGCCAAGTTCTCCAAGCGTGAATTCTGGCTTCCCAAAGTAACCTATCTTGGGCATGTCATCTCCAAGGATGGTATTCCCGTCAACCCCGAGCGAGTTCAGGCTATTCTCGTTTGGACTCCTCTGAAGAATGTCAAGCAAGTCAGAAGTTTTCTCGGACTCGCCAGCTATTGCCGTCGATTTGTCGAGAACTTCTCCAAGATCGCTAGACCTCTGACTAACCTGCTTCATAAGGGCGTCAAGTTTGAGTGGACAGAAAAGTGTCAGGAAAGTTTCCAGGCGCTCAAAGACAAGTTGACTTCTGCCCTAGTGCTTGCTCCTCCAGATACTAAGAAGGACTTCGTCATTTATTGTGATGCTTCACGTCAAGGCCTAGGCGCTGTCCCACTGCAGGAGCGTAAAGTGATTGCTTATGCCTCTCGGCAACTGCGCCCTCACGAAGAGAACTATCCAGTTCATGACCTCAAGCTTGCTGCTGTTTTACACGCACTGAAACAGTGGCGACATTACCTTCTCGGTAATCGTTACGAGATCTTCACCGACCACCAAAGTCTGAAGTATCTGTTTACTCAGCTAGACCTGAACCTCCCTCAGCAGAGATGGATGGAGACTATTGCAGATTTTAACTTAGGTATTTAGTATACCCTAGGCAAGGCTAATGTAATGGCTGATGCCTTGAGCCGCAAATCTTACTGCAACCACCTCCAGGTTTAGAAAGTTCAGCCCTCGCTTGTTGAAGAATTCAAAAGGTTGAACCTCCATATTGTTCCTCCTGGTGCACTCGCTCCCCCTCCCCCAGAGTTTCAAAAGATGAATCTTCGTGTTGCTTGCTATGTCTTGAGCTTGCATTTGTTTTCCTTGAAGAGGAAAGGGTGATGCAGCAATAGTAGCGTAAGTATTTCCCTCAGTTTTTGAGAACCAAGGTATCAATCCAGTAGGAGGCTCCTCAAAAGTCCCACGCACCTACACAAACAAACAAAGAACTCGCAACCAATGCAATAAAGGGGTTGTCAATCCCTTCACGGCCACTTGCGAAAGTGAGATCTAATAAAGGTAATATGATAAGATAAATATATTTTTGGTATTTTATAATATAGATGCAAAAAGTAAAGATGCAAATAAAAGTAGATTGGAAGAAAATATGATAAGAGATAGACCCGAGGGCCATAGGTTTCACTAGTGGCTTCTCTCAAGATAGCATAAGTATTACGGTGGGTGAACAAATTACTGTCAAGCAATTGATAGAAAAGCGAATAATTATGAGATTATCTAGGCATGATCATGTATATAGGCATCACGTCCGTAACAAGTAGACCGACTCCTGCCTGCATCTACTACTATTACTCCATACATCGACCGACTCCTGCCTACATCTAGAGTATTAAGTTCATAAGAATAGAGTAACACATTAAGCAAGATGACATGATGTAGAGGGATAAACTCAAGCAATATGATATAAACCCCATCTTTTTATCCTCGATGGCAACAATACAATACGTGCCTTGCAACCCTTTCTGTCACTAGGTAAGGACACCGCAAGATTGAACCCAAAGCTAAGCACTTCTCCCATGGCAAGAAAGATCAATCTAGTAGGCCAAACCAAAATGATAATTCGAAGAGACTTGCAAAGATAACTCAATCATACATAAAAGAATTCAGAGAAGATTCAAATATTATTCATAGATAAACTTGATCCTAAACCACAATTCATCGGATCTCGACAAACACACCGCAAAAAGAGTTTACATCGAATAGATCTCCACAAGACAGGGGGAGAACATTGTATTGAGATCCAAAAAGAGAGAAGAAGCCATCTAGATAATAACTCACAACTCATCGGAGTGCCGGCGAAGGCTCCAAGATGAGATCTCCTGGATACAGAAGGTTACGGCGCTGGAAATTGTGTTTCGGGCGCTTCCTGGATGTTTTCGGGGTACGTAGGCTTATATAGGAGGAAGAAGTACGTCGGTGGACGCCTGAGGGGCCCACGAGACAGGGGGCGCGCCCTATAGGGGGGCGCGCCCTCCTATCTCGTGGAAGCTTCGGCTGCTTCTTGACTTGCACTCCAAGTCCTCTGGATCACATTCGTTCCAAAAAATCACGCTCCCGAAGGTTTCATTCCTTTTGGACTCCGTTTGATATTCCTTTTCTTCAAAATACTAAAATAGGCAAAAAAACAGCAATACGGGCTGGGCCTCCGGTTAGTAGGTTAGTCCCAAAAACGATATAAATGTGTAAAATAAAGCCCATAAACATCCAAAAGGGGTAATATAATAGCATGGAACAATCAAAAATTATAGATACGTTGGAGACGTATCAAGCATCCCCAAGCTTAATTCCTGCTCGTCCTCGAGTAGGTAAATGATAAAAAGAGAATTTTTGATGTGGAATGCTACCTAGCATAATTCATAATGTAACTTTCTTTATTGTGGCATGAATGTTCAGATCCAAATGATTCAAAATAAAAGTTCATACTGGTAAAATAAATAGTAACACTTCAAGCATACTAATCAAAGTAATCACGTCTTCTCAAAATAACATGGCAAAAGAAAGTTCATCCCTACAAAATCATATAGTTAGGCTATGCTTCATTTTCGTCACACAAAGATGTTCCCAACTTCTATACCCCCGATGACAAGCCAATCAATTGTTTCATACTTAAATAATCTTAAACTTTTTCAACCTTCACGCAATACATGAGCGTGAGCCATGGATATAGCACTATGGGTGGAATAGAATATGATGATGGGGATTGTGTGGAGAAGACAAAAATGGAGAAAGTCTCACATTGACGAGGATAATCAATGGGCTATGGAGATGCCCATCAATTGATGTCAACATGAGCAGTAGGGATTGCCATGCAACGGATGCACTAGAGCTATAAATGAATTCTCAACAAAAGAAAACTAGTGGGTGTGCATCCAACTTGCTTGCTCACGAAGACCTAGGGCATTTGAGGAAGCCCATCGTAGGAATATACAAGCCAAGTTCTATAATGAAAAATTTCCACTAGTATGAAAAAGACAAACTATGAGACTCACTATATGAAAAACATGGTGCTACTTTGAAGCACAATATATGAGACTCACTACATGAAGAACAAGGTGCTACTTTGAAGCACAATTGTGGAAAAAGAGATAGTAACATTGCCCTTTTTATTTTTTTTTCTTTTTTTCTTTTCCTTTTTTTCTTTTTTTTGTTTTGTTTTCTTTTTTTCTTTTTTCTTTTAGGAAATGCTCTAATAATGATGATCATCACACTTTCATTGATTACAACATATGAATTACAACTCGAAACTAGAACAAGATATGACTCTATATGAATGCCTGCGGCGGTGTACCGGGATGGTGCAATGAATCAAGATTGACATGTATGAAAATTAATGCACGGTGGCATTGCCAAAAATACGATGTCAACTACATGATCATGCAATGGCAATATGGCAAAAGTAATGTATGTCATGATGATGATAAACAGAACGGTGGAAAGTTGCATGGCAATATATCTCGGAATGGCTATGGAAATGCCATAATAGGTAGGTAAGGTGGCTGTTTTGAGGAAGATATAAGGAGGTTTATGTGTGATAGAGCGTATCATATCATGGGGTTTGGATGCACCGGTGAAGTTTGCACCAACTCTCAGGGTGAGAAAGGGCAATGCACGGTACCGAAGAGGCTAGCAATGGCCGAAAGGTAAAAGTGCGTATAATCCATGGACTCAACAAAAAAGAACTCATATACTTATTGCAAAAATTTAGAAGTCATCAAAAATCAAGTACTACGCGCATGCTCGAAGGGGGATAGATTGGTAGGAAAAGACAATCGCTCATCCCCGACCGCCACTCATAAGGATGCACAAGCCAGGTACACTTCATGTTTCAAATTTGTTACACAACTTTAACCATACGTACGTGCTACGGGACTTGCTAACTTCAACACAAGCATTCTTTAAATTCATAATCACCCAACTAGCATGACTTTAATATCACTACCTCCATATCTCAAAACAATTATCAAGTATCAAATTGATCATAGCATCCAATTCACTTTCTATGATAGTTTTTATTATACCCAACTTGGATGCCTACCATTCTAGGACCAATTTTATAACCATAGCAAATACCATGCTGTTCTAAAAGACTCTCAAAAATATATAAGTGAAGCATGAGAGACTAGCAATTTCTTCAAAATTAAGTCACCACCGTGCTCTATAAGATATAAGTGAAGCACTAGAGCAAAAACTATCAAGCTCAAAAGATATAAGTGAAGCACATAGAGTATTCTAGCAAATTATAATCAAATTGGCTTCTCCCAAAAGGTGTGTACAGCAAGGATGATTGTGGTAAACTAAAAAGCAAAGACTAATATAATACACGACGCTCCAAGCAAAACACATATCATGTGGCGAATAAAAATATAGCTCCAAGTAAAGTTACCAATGAACGAAGACGAAAGAGGGGATGCCTTCCCGGGGCATCCCCAAGCTTAGGCTTTTGGCTATTCTTGAATATCTTGGGGTGCCTTGGGCATCCCCAAGCTTAGGCTCTTGCCACCCTTTATTCCATAGTCCATAAAAGCTTTACCCTAAACTTGAAAACTTCACAACACAAAACTCAACAGGAAATCTTATAAGCTCCGTTTGTGAAAGAAAAACAAAACCACCACATAAAGTACTGCAATGAACTCATTCTTTATTTATTTTGGTGTTAAACCTACCGCAATCCAACTTCTCTATGGTTTATAAACTAATTTACAGCCATAGATGCATCGAAATAAGCAAGCAACACACGAAAAATAGAATCTGTCAAAAACATAACAGTCTGTAGCAATCTGTAACTAACGCAAACTTATGGAACTCTAAAAATACTACCAAAATAGGAAGTCCTGGAAAATTTGTTTATTGATCAGCAGCAAAAATAATAAATGCAAAAGCACGTTCTTGTGATTTAACAAAATTATATTCGTGCGTGCAAAGTTTCTGTTTTTCAGCAGAATCAAATCAACTATCATCATAGGTTATCCTATAGGTTCTACTTGGCACAAACACTAATTAAAAGATAAAAACACATCTAAACAAAAAGTAGATGCAAGATTTATTACTAAACAGGAGCAAAAACAAAAAACATAAAGAAAATTGGGTTGCCTCCCAACTAGCGCTTTCGTTTAACGCCCCTAGCTAGGCATAAAAGCGAAGATAGATCTAACGAGTGCCATCTTTGGCACTTGGAGAGGAAAAAGAGGATCTTCTGTCTATGGCAATCATTCTTCTATTTGGGGTAAGCACATGGCCATTAATGGATGAAGTAAGATTAAGCACGTTACAGAAGTTTGCCTCTAAACTAGACTTCATCTCTTTGATAATTTCATTTTGATAAAAGCACAAGAGAGTAGTTGATTCAACCTTATCATTCATATGGTGCCCAAATATGGTTTTCATTTTTTCATAAGTATCAATAGAATCCCCTTCAAGAAAACTTTCTTCAAAAATAGAATCTAAAACTTGTTTGAAAGAAGCGGGCAAGCCAACATAGAAACTTTTTAAGTAAACTTGAATTTGGTATTGTGGTACATAGCTAGCCCGAATCCTTAATAACCTATCCCAAGCATCTTTTAAAGACTCATCAAGTAAATAGCGAAAAATTCCCAAGTCATCCTCATCGAAATTATTCAAGCTCTCATTGGTGACCCCGGTGGGTCTTTCTATAGCATCATTATTTATGATCTTAGAGAGGATAGAAGGGTTATACAAGGCACCAGAACCTAGGAAAGAGCCCTTAGTTCTTTTTGATTGGGCCATGGCAATGGGAAGGCAAACGGAAAAAGAGAGGAAAAGATTGGGAAAGAGAGGGCGAATAAAATGGCAAGGGTGAAGTGGGGGAGAGGAAAACGAGAGGCAAATGGTAAATAATGTAAATGCAAGGGTTATGGGTTTGTTGTGGGTACTTGGTATGTCTTGACTTGAGCGAAGACCTCCCTAGCAACGGCGCCAGAAATCCTTCTTGCTACGGCTTGAGCTTGCGTTGTTTTTCCTTGAAGAGGAAAGGGTGATGCAGCAATAGTAGCATAAGTATTTCCCTCAGTTTTTGAGAACCAAGGTATCAATCCAGTAGGAGGCTCCTCAAAAGTCCCACGCACCTACAAAAACAAACAAAGAATTCGCAACCAACGCAATAAAGGGGTTGTCAATCCCTTCACGGCCACTTGCGAAAGTGAGATCTAATAAAGAAAATATGATAAGATAAATCGAAAGTGCCTTTCTGCTCCCGAGCTCTTTTGAGCTCGGTGAACAGTAAAACTAAAAAAAAATAAAAAAAATTCAAAAAATTCCAATTTTTTTGAGAGAGAAACATTGACAAAAGTTTTAAGTGCTTGCAAAAATTCATCATGAAATCACATTTCTGTAAGGCACAGCAAAAAAACAAATACAGTGCTCCAAAATGCTTTCGAAAGTAGCTTTTTCAGAGTACTGATTTTGTTTTTTTATCACGCTTTCTAGAAATGTGATTTCATGATGAATTTTTGCAAGCACTTAGAACTTTCGTCAATGTTTCTCCCAAAAAAATTTGGATTTTTTTGAATTTTTTTGATTTAGTTTTGATTTTACTGTTCACCCGAGCTCATTTGAGCTCGGGTGCAGAAACTCCACGTCCAACATAAATATATTTTTGGTATTTTATAATGTAGATGCAAGAAGTAAAGATCCAAATAAAACTAGATTGGAAGCAACTATGATAAGAGATAGACCCGGGGGCCATAGGTTTCACTAGTGGCTTATCTCAAGATAGCATAAGTATTACGGTGGGTGAACAAATTACTGTCGAGCAATTGATAGAAAAGCGAATACTTATGAGATTATCTAGGCATGATCATGTATATAGGCATCACGTCCGTAACAAGTAGACCGACTCCTGCCTGCATCTACTACTATTACTCCACACATCGACCGACTCCTGCCTGCATCTAGAGTATTAAGTTCATAAGAACAGAGTAATGCATTAAGCAAGATGACATGATATAGATGGATAAACTCAAGCAGTATGATATAAAACCCATCTTTTTATCCTCGATGGCAACAATATAATATGTGCCTTGAAACCTTTTCTGTCACTAGGTAAGGACACCGCAAGATTGAACCCAAAGCTAAGCACTTTTCCCGTGGCAAGAAAGATCAATCTAGTAGGCCAAACCAAACTGATAATTCGAAGAGACTTGCAAAGATAACTCAACCATACATAAAAGAATTCAGAGAAGATTCAAATATTATTCGTAGATAAACTTGATCATAAACCCACAATTCATCGGATCTCAACAAACACACAGCAAAAAGAGTTTACAACGAATAGATCTCCACAAGAGAGGGGGAGAACATTGTATTGAGATCCGAAAAGAGAGAAGAAGCCATCTAGCTAATAACTATGGACCCGTAGGTCTGTGGTAAACTACTCACAACTCATCGGAGGGGCAAGGATGTTGATGTAGAAGCCCTCCGTGGTCGATCCCCCCTCCGACAGAGTGCCGACGAAGGATCCAAGATGAGATCTTGTGGATATAGAAGGTTACGGCAGTGGAAATTGTGTTTCGGGTGCTCCCTGGATGTTTTCGGGGTACATAAGCTTATATAGGAGGAAGAAGTACGTCGGTGGATGCCCGAGGGGCCCACAAGAAAGGGGGGCGCGCCCTATAGGGGGGTGCTCTCCTATCTCGTGGAAGCTTCGACTTCTTCTTGACTTGCACTCCAAGTCCTTTGGATCACGTTCGTTCCAAAAATCACGCTCCCGAAGGTTTAATTCTGTTTGGACTCCGTTTGATATTCCTTTTCTTTGAAATACTGAAATAGGCAAAAAAACAGCAATACGGGTTGGGCCTCCGGTTAGTAGGTCAATCCCAAAAATGATATAAATGTGTAAAATAAAGCCCATAAACATCCAAAAGGGGTAATATAATAGCATGGAATAATAAAAAATATAGATACACTAGAGAGGTATCATTGTTCCTAAGGGTTCTCTAAATACCCTCGCTATCGTGCTAGATCTCGTGGGCGATATCAAGACTACTCAACATTATGACTCTGAAGTCGAGAAGATTAAACGCTATCTCTCAGAAGGAAAGCCCTCATTCTTCACTATTGCCGATGATGGCGCCTTGTACTTCAAAGGCCGCCTAGTGGTGCCATGTGCGAGTGAAAACTTGAATCTGACTCCAAGGGTTATGAAAGAAGCTCATGATACACCTTTGTCTATTCATCCTGATAGTACCAAGATGTACCAAGACATTCGTCAGAGATTCTAGTGGTCTAATATGAAGCAAGATATTGCTCGTTATGTTGCTGAGTGTGACGTTTGTCGTCGTATCAAAGCAGAGCATCAAAGGCCTGCTGGAACTCTGCAACCTATCTCTATTCCTGAATGGAAATGGGACCATGTTGAAATGGACTTCGTCACTGGATTTCCCAAATCGCAGAAAGGTAATGATGCTATTCTTGTCGTCATTGACCGGCTTTCAAAAGTTGCACATTTTCTAGCTGTCAAAGAAACGATCACTGCTAGTCAGCTGGCAAACCTCTACATGTCCAGATTTGTCTCGCTTCATGGTATTCCATTGGTAATCAGTTCAGACTGAGGCAGTTTATTCACTTCAAGATTCTGGGCAAGTTTCCAAGAAGCTATGGGGACTCATCTGTCTTTCAGCACTGCTTTTTATCCTCAGTCGCAAGGGCAAGTTGAATGTGTCAACCAAGTTCTCGAAGATATGCTTCGAGATTGTGTTATTTCCTTCGGCAAGAAATGGGAGGAATCTCTCCCGTATGCTGAGTTCTCTTATAATAATAGCTATCAAGCTAGTCTGAAGATGGCCCCATTTGAAGTGTTATATGGACGAAAAAGCCGAACCCCTCTGAACTGGTCAGAAACTGGGGAACGTCCACTCTTCAGTCCGGATATTATCCAACATGCCGAAGAACAAGTCCGCATTATTCGCGAGAATCTCAAGACTGCTCAGTCGCATCAGAAGAGTCAGTATGACCGTCATCATAAGGACATGGTCTATCAACCTGGCGAAAAGGCTTATCTTTGAGTCACACCGATGAAGGGTGCTCACCGCTTTGGGATCAAGGGCAAGCTAGCTCCTTGCTATATTGGTCCTTTCACTATTCTAGAAAGGCGTGGAGAAGTGGCATACCAACTGGAGCTTCCGTCGAACCTTTCTCAGGTTCACGATGGGTTCCACGTGTCACAACTCCCGCTGCTTCAAGGATCCAATCCGAGGAGTGGATCATGAAGTGCTCGAATTGCAACAGGACCTCTGATACGTCTCTGTCATATCTATAATTTTTGATTGTTCCATGCCAATATTATTCAACTTTTATATACTTTTGGCAACTTTTTATACTATTTTTTGGGACTAACATATTGAACAAGTGCCCAGTGCTAGTTCCTCTCTGTTGCATGTTTTTTGTTTCGCAGAAACCCAATATCAAACGGAGTCCAAACGGGATAAAAACGGACGGAGATTTGTTTTGGAATATTTATGATTTTCTGGAAGTAAAATCAACGCGAAACGGTGTCCAGGGTGGCCACGAGACAGGGGGGCGCGCCCTCCCCCCTGGGCGCGACCTGGGCTCTCGTGGGCCACCCGTAAGTGGGTTGACGCTCGTCTTTTGGCGCAAGAAAGCTAATTTTATGAGAAAGATCTGGGCGAAAGATTCACCCCTATCGGAGTTACGGATCTCCAGATATAAAGGAAACGGTGAAGGGGTAGAATCTGAGAAGGTAGAAACAGAGAGATAGATCCAATCTCGGAGGGGCTCTCGCCCCTCCCAAGCCATGGGGGCCAAGGACCAGAGGTGAAACCCTTCTCCCATCTAGGGAGGAGGTCAAGGAAGAAGAAGAAGAAGGGGGGCTCTCTCCCCCTTGCTTCCGGTGGCGCCGGAGCGCTGCCGGGGGCCATCATCATCACCGTGATCTTCACCAACAACTTCACCGCCTTCATCACCAAATCTTCCTCCCTCTATGCAGCGGTGTAACCTCTCTCTTACCCGCTGTAATCTCTACTTAAACATGGTGCTCAACGCTATATATTATTTCCCAATGATGTATGGCTATCTTATGATGTTTGAGTAGATCCGTTTTGTCCTAGGGGTTAATTGATGATCGTGATTGGTTTGAGTTGCATGTTTTATTATTGGTGCTGTCCTATGGTGCCCTCCGTGTTGCGCAAGCATGAGGGATCCCCACTATAGGGTTTGCAATATGTTTATGATTTGCTTATGGTGGGTTGCGTGAGTGAACAAAAGCACAGACCCGAGTAAGTAGGTTGTTTGCGTATGGGATAAAAGGGGACTTGATACTTTAATGCCATGGTTGGGTTTTACCTTAATGAATCTTTAGTAGTTGCGGACGCTTGCTAGAGTTCCAATCATAAGTGCATATGATCCAAGTAGAGAAAGTATGTTACCTTATGCCTCTCCCTCAAATAGAATTGCAATAGTGATTACCGGTCCTGTTATCGATTGCCTTGGACAAATAACTTTCTCGTAACAAAAAGCTCTCTACTAATACTTACTTTATTGCATCTTTATCTAAAACAGCCCCTAGCTTTTATTTACGTGTTCTTTATTATCTTGCAAACCTATCCTATCACACCTACAAAGTACTTCTAGTTTCATACTTGTTCTAGGTAAAGCGAACGTCAAGCGTGCGTAGAGTTGTATCGGTGGTCGATAGAACTTGAGGGAATATTTATTCTACCTTTAGCTCCTCGTTGGGTACGACACTCTTACTTACCGAAAACTGTTGCGATCCCCTATACTTGTGGGTTATCAAGACCTTTTCTGGCGCCGTTGCCGGGGAGTCATAGCGTGGGGTGAATATTCTCGTGTGTGCTTGTTTGCTTTATCACTAAGTAATTTTTATTTGTTGTTCTTAGTTGTTCTCTATCTGTAGTTATGGATATGGAATGCAAAATACCAAAAAAATTAGCTGTACTTGATATTCATGAGGATGGGGTAACTCTTAAAACCCTCGATTCTCATTATGCGAAAGGTATTGTGTACTACTTTGATAATCCTGAGAAAGCCCCATTCAACTTTATAATGGGAGACACGTTGGATCAGCGTGAATACTTTAGGGATTATCGCTCGACACAAAAAGGGAAACTATTATGGGATCAATTTATTTTGTTGCGTTGGTATGCCTAGAATCTATGCTTGAGATATGATATTACTTGTTGCTCTAGGATGGAGGCTCCACACCTCCCCTTTTCATGCAAATTTAACGATAATGAAACCTTAGCATCTTATGCTAATGGTATATATGATTACTATGATGTGGAACAAATAGAAGAATTTGTTGCTTTTAAGGCCGCCTATGATATTGAAGCTTTGTTTGAAAAGTATGAAGTTTTTGATGATGATGGTTATAGGCCGGAAAATCTTGCTATACTTGGATATTGCTATGAAAATTATGAATACAATTACTATATTAATGCTTTTATGAAGAAAGTCAACGTTGTCCAAGAAGAGACTAATATTTTGCAGGAAGCTATGGCAGAAGAAATTGATGAAACAGTGAGCTCATTGGATGAAAAAGATGATGAGGAGAGCGAAGAACAAAAGGAGGAAGAGCGGATTAGCTACCCGTGCCCACCTTCTAATAAGAGTAACCCTCCAACTCATACATTATTTAATTCCCCTTCATGCTTACCGAAGGATGATTGCTATGATCCCTTGAATTTGTTTGAAATATCCCTTTTTTGATGATGCTTGCTATGCTTATGGCCAAGATGCCAATATGAATTATGCTTATGGAGATGAACTTGCTATAGTTCCTTATGTTAAACATGAAATTGTTGCTATTGCACCCACGCATGATAGTCCTATCATCTTTTTGAATTCTCCCGACTACACTATATCGGAGAAGTTTTCGCTTAGTAAGGATTATATTGATGGGTTGGCTTTTACCATTGCACATGATGATTTTGATGAATGTGATATGCATGTGCTTGCTGCTCCTACTTGCAATTATTATGAGAGATGAACAACATCTCCGCCTCTTTATGTTTTCAATACGATGAAATTGCAAGAAACTGCTTATACTATGCATTGGCCTTTACTTGGTGTGCATGAATTGTTCTTTTATGACATGCCGATGCATAGGAAGAGAGTTAGACTTCGTTGTTGCATGATATATGTTACTTTGTGCTCACTACTAAATTACAAATCATTGTTAATTAAAATTGGCTTTGATATACCTTGGGATCCGGGTGGATCCATTACTTGAGCACTAAATGCCTAGCTTAATGGCTTTAAAGAAAGCGCTGCCAGGGAGACAACCCGGAAGTTTTAGAGAGTCATTTATTTATGTTGAGTGCTTTCATATAGTTTAAAAACACAAAAATAAAGAGGGGAAACCAAAAACTTTTCAAAAAGGAAAGTGAAAGTGAGAAAGACAAGCATTGTTGAAGTGGGAGAGCTCCTTGAACTTTGTTCATGCTTACGGAAACTTTGTGAATCTTGATTACAGAAACTTTTCATCAAAAATAATTATCCCCTTGTACATTTCCATTGTATTATAAAAATAATGTGCCAAGGTTTGCCTTTAGGATGTTTACAATGCTTGTTGGTTTGTACGGTGTTGGACAGAAACTTTGTTTGTAGTGCGCGATTTTACGGTTTTAACTGGAATGTCAAATAGTTCTGATTCCTTTTGCACTGTCTTGCTGTACAACTTTTTTATTTTTTCTAATTTTGGTAGAATTTTTGGGGTAACAGAAGTATGGTGGATGTTCAGATTGCTACAGACTGTTCTGTTTTTGACTGATTCTGTTTTTGATGCATAGTTTGCTTGTTTTGATGAATCTATCTATTTATATCAGTGGATTAAGCCATGAAAAAGTTATATTACAGTATAAACAATGCAAAAAAATATGAATTGGTTTGCAACAGTACTTAGAGTGGTGATTTGCTTTATTATACTAACGGATCTTACCGAGTTTTCTGTTGAAGTTTTGTGTGGATGTAGTGTCTAATCGAGGATGTCTCGATATGAGGAGAAGGAAGAGAGGCAAGAGCTCAAGCTTGGGGATGCCCGAGGAACCCCAAGTAAATATTCAAGGATACTCAAGCGTCTAAGCTTGGGGATGCCCCGGAAGGCATCCCCTCTTTCTTCAACAAGTATCGGTATGTTTTCGAATTCGTTTCGTTCATGCATTATGTGCAAGTCTTGGAGCGTCTTTTGCATTTAGTTTTCATTTTTTCTTTTATGCACCATGATGGTATGAGATAGTCCTTGGTTGATTTATAGAATTCTCATTGCACTTCACTTATATCTTTTGAGTGTGGCTTTATAGAATGCTTCATGTGCTTCACTTATATCTTTTGAAGTTTGGATTGCCTGTTTCTCTTCATATAGAAAACCGCCATTTGTAGAATGCTCTTTTTCTTCACTTATAATTATTAGAGCGTGGGCATATTTTTTGTAGAAAGAATTAAACTCTCTTGCTTCACTTATATCTATTTAGAGAGATGACAGGAATTGGTCATTCACATGGTTAGTCATAAAATCCTACATAAACTTGTAGATCGTTGAATATGATATGTCTGATTCCTTGCAATAGTTTTGCGATATAAAGATGGTGATATTAGAGTCATGCTAGTGGGTGTTTGTGGATTGTAGAGACACTTGTGTTGAGGTTTGTGATTCCCGAAGCATGCACGTATGGTGAACCGCTTTGTGATGAAGTTGGAGCACAATTTTATTTATTTATTGTCTTCCTTATGAGTGGCGGTCGGGGACGAGCGATGGTCTTTTCCTACCAATCTATCCCCCTAGGAGCATGCGCATAGTACTTTGTTTTCAATGGCTTGTAGATATTTGCAATAAGTATATGAGTTCTTTATGACTAATGTTGAGTCCATGGATTATACACACTCTCACCCTTCCATCATTGCTAGCCTCTTCGGTACCGTGCATTGCCCTTTCTCACCTCGAGAGTTGGTGCAAACTTCGCCGGTGCATCCAAACCCCGTGATATGATACGCTCTGTCACACATAAGCCTCCTTATATCTTCCTCAAAACAGCCACCATACCTACCTATCATGGCATTTCCATAGCCATTCCGAGATATATTGCCATGCAACTTCCATCATCATCATATACATGACCTGAGCATTCATTGTCATATTGCTTTGCATGATCGTAAGATAGCTAGCATGATGTTTTCATGGCTTGTCTGTTTTTTTGATGTCATTGCTATGCTAGATCATTGCACATCCCGGTACACCGCCGGAAGCATTCATATAGAGTCATATCTTTGTTCTAGATATTGAGTTGTAAGTAAATAAAAGTGTGATGATCATCATTATTAGAGCATTGCCCCAGTGAGGAAGGATGATGGAGACTATGATTCCCCCACAAGTCGGGATGAGACTCCGGACTTTATGAAAAATAAAAGAGGCCAAAGAAGCCCAAATAAAAAAAGTGGCCAAAGAAGCCCACCAAAAAGAAAAAAAATAATAAAAAAAGAGAAAAAGAAGAAAAAAGAGAAAATAAAAAATGAGAGAAAAAGAGAGAAGGGGCAATGCTACTATCCTTTTACCACACTTGTGCTTCAAAGTAGCACCATGTTCTTCATAGAGAGAGTCTCCTATGCTTTCACTTTCGTATACTAGTGGGAATTTTCATTATAGAACTTGGCTTGTACATTCTGATGATGGGCTTCCTCAAATGCCCCGAGATCTTCATGAGCAAGCAAGTTGGATGCACACCCACTTAGTTTTCAGTTTGAGCTTTCTTACACTTATAGCTCTAGTGCATCCGTTGCATGGCAATCCCTACTCCTCGCATTGACATCAATTGATGGGCATCTCCATAGCCCATTGATTAGCCGCGTCGATGTGAGACTTTCTCCCTTTTTGTCTTCTCCACATAACCCCCACCATCATTTTCTATTCCACCTACAGTGCTATGTCCATGGCTCATGCTCATGTATTGCGTGAAATTTGAAAAAGTTTGAGATTATTAAAGTATGAAACAATTGCTTGGCTTGTCATCGGGGTTGTGCATGATTAAATACTTTGTGTGATGAAGATAGAGCAACAGCCAGACTATATGATTTTGTAGGGATAACTTTCTTTGGCCATGTTGTTTTGAAAAGACATGATTGCTTTATTGGTACGCTCGAAGTATTGTTGTTTTTATGTCAAATGAAAGACTATTGCTTTGAATCACTTGTGTCTTAATATTCATGCCATGATTAGACATATGATCAAGATTATGCTAGGTAGCATTCCACATCAAAAATTATCTTTTTATCATTTACCTACTTGAGGACGAGCAGGAATTAAGCTTGGGGATGCTGATACATCTACGTCGTATCTATAACTTTTGATTGTTCCATGCCAATATTATTCAACTTTTATATACTTTTGGCAACTTTTTATACTATTTTTTGGGACTAACATATTGGTGAAGTGGCCAGTGCCAGTTCTGTCTGTTGCATGTTTTTTGTTTCGCAGAAATCCAATATCAAACGGTCCAAACGGGATAAAAACGGACGGAGATTTTTTTGGAATATTTATGATTTTCTGGAAGTAAAATCAACGCGAAATGGTGTCCAGGCTGGCCACGAGACAGGGGGGCACGCCCTCCCCCTGGGCGCGGCCTGGGCTCTCGTGGGCCACCCATAAGGCAGTTGACGCTCTTCTTTTGGCGCAAGAAAGCTAATTTTATGAGAAAGATCTGGGCGAAAGATTCACCCCAATCGGAGTTACGGATCTCCAGATATAAAGGAAACGGTGAAGGGGTAGAATCTGAGAAGGCAGAAACAGAGAGATAGATCCCATCTCGGAGGGGCTCTCGCCCCTCCCAAGCCATGGGAGCCAAGGACCAGAGGGGAACCCTTCTCCCATCTAGGGAGGAGGTCAAGGAAGAACAAGAAGAAGGGGGGCTCTCTCCCCTTGCTTCCGGTGGTGCCAGAGAGCTGCCGGGGGCCATCATCATCACCGCGATCTTCACCAACAACTTCACCGCCTTCATCACCAACTCTTTCTCCCTCTGTGCAGCGGTGTAACCTCTCTCTTACCCGCTGTAATCTCTACTTAAACATGGTGCTCAACGCTATATATTATTTCCCAATGATGTATGGCTATCTTATGATGTTTGAGTAGATCCGTTTTGTCCTATGGGTTAATTGATGATCGTGGTTGGTTTGAGTTGCATGTTTTATTATTGGTGCTGTCCTATGGTGCTCTCCGTGTCGCGCAAGTGTGAGGGATCCCCGCTGTAGGGGTTGCAATATGTTTATGATTTTCTTATGGTGGGTTGCGTGAGTGAACAGAAGCACAAACCCGAGTAAGTAGGTTGTTTGCGTATGGGATAAAATGGGACTTGATACTTTAATGCTATGGTTAGGTTTTACCTTAATGAATCTTTAGTAGTTGCGGACGTTTGCTAGAGTTCCAATCATAAGTGCATATGATCCAAGTAGAGAAAGTATGTTAGCTTATGCCTCTCCCTCAAATAGAATTGCAATAGTGATTACCGGTCTATTTATCGATTGCCTTGGACAAATAACTTTCTCGTAACAAAAAGCTCTCTACTAATACTTACTTTATTGCATCTCTATCTAAAACATCCCCTAGATTTTATTTACGTGTTCTTTATTATCTTGCAAACCTATCCTATCACACCTACAAAGTACTTCTAGTTTCATACTTGTTCTAGGTAAAGAGAACGTCAAGCGTGCGTAGAGTTGTATCGGTGGTCGATAGAACTAGAGGGAATATTTATTCTACATTTAGCTCCTCGTTGGGTTCGACACTCTTACTTATCGAAAACTGTTGTGATCCCCTATACTTGTGGGTTATCAACCTATCCTATAAAGAACATCCGGTTCGCATTCTCGACCAAGCTGAACGTCGCACACATCAGAAGGCAATCAAATTCCTCAAGGTCCAGTGGTCACACCATTCTGAAGATGAAGCCACTTGGGAACGTGAGGATCGTCTGTGCGAAGAATACCCCGCACTGTTTCCTTCTACCTCCTAAATCTCGGGACGAGATTTCTTGTAGTGGAGGAGATTTGTAACGCCCAGATAATTATGCTACAGTGAAACTCTGCTAATGATGCCACGTCACCTACGTTATTGTTGCTAATCTTTCGTTAGTTCAAAACCGGTATGACAAACAAGGAAAGTTTTCAAAAATTGAAACAAAAATGTTCGGGCTGTGCCAATTATTGCATAAGTAATTATGGTGAAGTAAACACAATTTTAGAAAATGTCTAAATACTTAAAATGAATTAAAACAGAAAAGAAAATTAAAAAAAGAAATAAAACAAAGCAAAAAAAGAGAAAAGAAACCCCCCAAAACCCCCCTGGGCCAACTGGCCCAGCTAGCCAGCCGGCCAGCCCAACCAGCCCATCCGGGCCAGCCCACTTCCCCGTCCCCCCTTCCTTGTTCCCCCGACCAGGGTCGGAGCAGGGGCATGTCCCCTCCCAACCACCTCGCCGGCAGCGACGTCGGGAGGGGATAAGGCCGCCATGCCCCCCCCCCCCCCGCTTCCTCTTTCCCATCTCCCACTCGCCCCCGCTCTCTTTCTCGGTCCCTGCGCCTCCCCCCTCAGATCCACCTCGCTGCTTCCCCTTCCCCACCGCGTCCGAACGCCGCCATGGAACCGCCGCCGTGAAACGCCTGGCCACAGCCATTGCCTCGCCTCGCCAGCGTGTCCATCGTCTTCCTCGTCAACTGATTGCTGCAGCTAGAGCTCGGAGGCGCTGCTACGCGGTTCCCCTTCTTCGTCATCTTTGGTCGCCGCCGCTCTTTCCCAACTCCGACGACGCCCCTCTGCTGCTACTAAACCACCACGGGCCATCTTGTGTGCCGCACGGTGAGCTCCTCTGCCTCCTACTCCTCCTCGTTAAGCCCCTCGCGCACCGTAGCTACCTCGTTGCCATTGCCGTGAGCCCGTCACCGCGGATCGCCTCGCGCCGTGGCCATGCTCTCCGTCGTGCTCGCCTGAGAACGACATCATGTTTCTGGTGCTTCCAGGAACCCAACGCGCACACGTATATGCCTTCCCGTGCCCCCTAGCGTTGGATCCACTGACGCCCGAACTCCGGCGTCCGCTCCGCCGCTCACCACCGCTAACTCTGGCCGTTTCCAGCGAAGCCCCCCTCCACCGTTCGACGCGCCTCGACGCGTTCATCTGTTCGGTCCCAAACACACATCGTTCGAGCGCCCCATCGCACGATCCCCGTCCGTGCCAGAGCTGCCGTCCGCCGTGCTCGTCGCCGGCGTTGTTTCCGGCCACCCCCACACGTTCCGATGCCGTAGATAGACGCGGGGCACTCTCCTCGTTCGAACGCAAGAGACGACGCTCGATTTGTTGCCCCGTAGGTGAATCCCGACGCTCGCCGGCATTCGGCCGCTGCGTGCGAGCTCGCCGAAGCTACTCCAGCGGCTACGCTGAGCTGGCACACCTGGGGCCATCCCTGGGTCACTGCGTGTGGGCCTAGGGGCCCCAACTGGCCATGTTGACCGAGGTCAACTGCGCTGATGTGGCAGCTACTGCCACTGACATGCGGGCCCGCGTCGTTTATAAACATTTTTGTAAATAGATAAATTGCTAATTAATTAAATTAGTTAATTAAAATCTTAATCTCTCACTGACTACTAGGCCCCACCCGCTAATTAACTAATTTAGTTAGTCTAAACCCCCCTGTCTGGTTTGACTGGTCAATCGACCAGTTGACCAGCTGACATCACTCTGATATCATGCTTGCGTCATCGTTCACTGTTCTGGATAATGTTGAATTTAAATAAATAATTAAAATCAGAAAATGATTAAAACTTTAGAAAATCATATAAATTAAACCGTAGCTCAGATGAAAATGTTTTCTATATGAAAGTTGCTCAGAACGATGAGACGAATCCGGATATGCAACCTGTTTGTCCGCCACACATCCCTAGCATAGCGCACATGCAACTTTCCCCCTCCGGTTCATCTGACAGGAAATGCGAAACACCGGGGATTCTTTCCCGGATGTTTCCCCCTTTCGCCGGTATCACCTACTACCGCATTAGGGCACACCTAACACCGCTCATTGTCATGTCATGCATCGTCATGCTTATGTTTGCATTGTATTCACTGTTCCTTCCTCCTCTTCCCTTCGGTAGACTACGAGACCGACGCTGCTGCTGCCCAGTTCGACTACGGAGTTGACGACCCCTCCTTCTTGCCAGAGCAACCAGGCAAGCCCCCCTTGATCACCAGATATCGCCTATTCTTCTCTCTACTGCTTGCATTAGAGTAGTGTAGCATGTTAATGTTCGGTTACTCCTATTCTGTTACATAGCTTGTCATTGTTGCTACAGTCGTTGATACCTTGCCCGCAATCGTAAATGCTTAGTATAGGATGCTAGTTTATCATCATTGGCCCTACATTCTTGTCAGTCTGCCTTGCTATACTATCGGGCCGTGATCACTCATGGAGGTGATCACGGGTATATGCTATACATATATACATACTATACAGATGGTGACTAAAGTCGAGTCGGCTCGTTGAGTACCCGCGAGTGATTCATGGATTGGGGGCTGAAAGGACATTTGTCCCGATGGCCCTCTGTGTGGATCTTTGTGGCGGAGCGACAGGGCAGGTTGAGACCACCTAGGAGAGAGGTGGGCCTGGCCCTAGTCGGCGTTCGCGGTTACTTCATAATAACACGCTTAATGAGATCTTGGTATTTGATCTGAGTCTAGCCACTGGCCTATACGCACTAACCAACTAAGCGGGAACAGTTATGGGCACTCGACGTCGTGGTATCAGCCGAAGCCTTCGTGACGTCAGCGACTGAGCGGCGCGCATCGGATTGGACTGGAACTCCTGCTCTTGTATTAGGGAGGCTAGGTCTGCTTCTGGGAGCCCTCGCAACGTGAAGGTGTGCAATGGGAGATGGGCCCAAACCCCTGTGCCATAGGAGTTACACCGGCATGCTGACCTCTCTGTTGTGCCTAGGTGGGGCTGCAACGTGTTGATCTTCCGAGGCCGGGCATGACCCAGGAAAGTGTGTCCGGCCAAATGGGATCGAGCGTTTTGGGTTATGTGGTGCACCCCTGTAGGGAAGTTTATCTATTCGAATAGCCGTGTCCCTCGATAAAAGGATGACCCGGAGTTGTACCTTGACCTTATGACAACTAGAACCGGATACTTAATAAAACACACCCAGACAAGTTCCACAAACAACCCGGTGATCGCTTTTCCACAGGGCGACGGGGGAGGATCACTAGATTATGCTATGCGATGCTACTTGGAGGACTTCAATCTACTCTCTTCTACATGCTACAAGACGGAGGCTGCCAGAAGCGGAGTCTTCGATAGGACTAGCTATCCCCCTCTTATTCTGGCATTCTGCAGTTCAGTCCACCGATATTGCCTCTTTACACATATACCCATGCATATGTAGTGTAGATCCTTGCTTGCGAGTACTTTGGATGAGTACTCACGGTTGCTTTTCTCCCTCTTTTCCTCCTTTTCCCTCTTCTTCCCGGATGCCGCGACCAGACATTGGAGCCCAGGATCCAGACGCCACCGTCGATGATGGCTCCTACTACACTGGAGGTGCCTACTACTACGTGCAGGCCGCTGATGACGACCAGGAGTAGTTTAGGAGGATCCCAGGCAGGAGGCCTGCGCCTCTTTCGATCTGTATCCCAGTTTGTGCTAGCCATCTTATGGCAACTTGTTTACTTATGTCTGTACTCAGATATTGTTGCTTCCGCTGACTCGTTTATGTCAAGCACTTGTATTCGAGCCCTCGAGGCCCCTGGCTTGTAATATGATGCTTGTATGACTTATTTGAGTTGTGTTGTGATATCTTCCCATGAGTCCCTGATCTTGATCTACACATTTGCGTGCATGATTAGTGTACGGTTGAATCGGGGGCGTCACAATCTGTCTCTGCTATCACTAGTTCCTCATCTGAGGACATTGCCAGTATCACTGATGATGCAGGGCTGAAGGAATTGTACATGACAGACATGTACAAAAGTCTCAAAGGGCATCAGACTCTTTGTGATGTGCTCAAAAAGCAGATCCTCAACAGAAATCCTAGGAAAGAGGGTATTGCTTTTCAGAGGAAACTCAATGCAGATGGAACATATTGGAAGCCTGAGCAGTACCCCAAAACCTCATGGGTTGCTGCAAAGGGACCTCCAGTTGATCCATCCAATTTATCTGGCTTTACATGTGAATCTCCTCATTCTTCTGATGAGTCATTTGACTCCAACTATAAACTGTTCAAAAATCAGAATGGTGAAGTATTTGCTAGATATGTTGGCACTAACTGCAGGAACGGTTCCCCTATGAAGAAAATCTGGGTTCCCAAAAGTTGCCTTGAAAGTCTTCTAGTGAATGTCCTCATGACACCACCTGTGAAGAATAGGAATTCCAGATCAAATTCTTCATATGGACCAAATTCTTCATATGGCTCCAAGTACTCATATGGACTAAATTCTTCACGTGGATCAAATTCCTCAAAAGGATCAAAGTCCTCATATGATCATCATCGTGCTAACCCCTCTGTTTCGCAGGGTAGAGCTAAGGGCTATGAATATGAGCATTATTCTTCTAATCATTATGTTCATAAGTCCTTGAAGAATTTCTCTGCTTATTCATATGCTTACCCTAACCCCTCTTATGTGAAACGAAGTGGACTGGCTTCTATGCCACCTTTCTCATATGGTGCTCGCGGAGTGATGAATTCTTTGCCACCCCTTCAGATGTGGGTGGTGAAGAAAAAGAACTAATCTCTTATGCAGGGTCAGGTCTCCAGACGTGCTTAAAATGTCTGAGGAATTTGCTGGAGACCTGAACATTGCCTGAAAGGACACAGGCTAATCATGATGAAATGAACCTTCATTTCACACGTCCTCATACTGTTTTTCTGTTCTATTGCTTGATGAAATTGATCTGATGATATTGATGTCATATTCTTCACTGATGAAGTATATGAGTTCGTAAGTTGCACTAATTCATCTGCAGGATGATCAACCCAAAGCCAATGAGTGGGTCCTCGATAGTGGATGTACGAATCACATGACTGGTGACATGAATCTATTGATGGATGCTCCTTTATCACCGTCGCATCTGAAGCGTATCATCTTCGCTGACAAAGGCAAAAGTCAAGTATTGGGTCTAGGTAAGGTTGCGATCTCAAAGGATCGACACATGGACAAAGTCATGCTTGTCGAGTCCTTAGGATACAAACTTATGTCTGTCTCAATGCTTTGTGATCTTGATATGGTTGTTGTCTTTGGCAAATATCGTTGCGTTGTGATCATGGAAGCTGACAATTCCAAAGTCTTCGAAGGCTTTAGGAGAGGAGACTGGTACATTGTTGATTTCTCTACAGGACCACAACCAGCCGTATGCCTACTTGCAAAAGCTTCAGAAGGTTGGATATGGCATCGACGTCTTGGTCATGTGGGCATGAAGAATTTGCACACGCTTGCGAAGAAGAAGCATGTCATTGGCATTGAGAATGTCAAATTCCTCAAGGATCACTTATGCGGAGCCTGTGAAGCTGGAAAGATGACAAAGGCCAAGCATCTAGTGAAGACTATCATGACCACTACTCGACCATTTGAATTGCTTCACATGGATCTCTTCGGTCCTAATCATTATTCTGCTGTTACAAATGGTGCATCTCTATATGGCTTTGTTATTGTTGATGATTATTCTCATTACACATGGGTGCACATTGTCACTTACAAACATGAGGTGCAGGAAGTCTTCAAACGATTTTCCTCGAGGGCTTCAACCAACTTTGGTGTGAAGATCAAGCACATCAGAAGTGACAATGGGACTGAGTTCAAGAATTCCGGCTTGATGACTATCTTGATGAACTTGATATTACTCATGAGTTATCTACTCCTTATACTCCTCAGCAGAATGGCGTCGTGGAGCGCAAGAACAGTACTCTTGTTGAGATGGCTCGCACTATGCTTGATGAATACAAGACACCTCGTCGTTTCAGGATTGAGGCTATTGATACTGCGTGCCACATCATCAACAGAGTATATCTTCACAAATTCTTCAAGAAGACTGCTTATGAACTCCTCACTGACAAGAAACCCAATGTGAGTTACTTCAAAGTCTTCGGTGCTAAATGTTGGATTAGAGATCCTCATCACAATTCTAAATTTGCACTGAAAGCACATGAGCGTTTTATGCTTGGTTACGGAAAGGACTCGCACACCTACAAAGTCTTCAACAACGTTCTTCACAAGGTTGTTGAAACTGTAGATGTGTGGTTCGATGAAACTAATGGCTCGCAAAGAGAGCACCTACCTTCTGTGTTTGATGAACCAACACCTAAGGAATCTATCAAGTTCAAGGCTACTGAGGATGTCATTCCCACCGAAGAATCTGCTGAAGAATTCATTCTAGAACGTAATGAACGTCGAGCTGGCGCACCTAAAGAAAATGGTGCTAAGGAAAATGCTCCTGAAGAAAATGCCGATCAAATTCCTCGAAGACAACCCGCTCATCCTCACATTGCAAACAAAGTGCGAATCGAGAAGATCATCGATGACATTGAAGCACCAGGTCCTCTCACATGCTCAAAATCTTCACATTTGTCTAACTTTTGTGGGCACTTTGCTTTTGTCTCTATCATAGAGCCCACTAAGGTAGATGAAGTATTTCTGGAGCCTGAGTGGATTCAAGCTATGCAAGAAGAATTACATCAGTTCGAGCTCAACAACGTGTGGGAACTAGTCAAACGTCCAGATCCTCGCAAGCACAACATTATTGGCACAAAGTGGATCTACCGCAACAAGAAAGACAAAAATGGCCTTGTGGTGAGGAATAAGGCACGGCTTGTAGCTCAAGGCTACACACAGGTTGAAGGAATTGACTTTGATGAAACTTTTGCACCTGTTGCTAGACTTGAGGCTATTCGCATATTACTTGCTTATGCTAACCATCATGATATTATGTTACAACAAATGGATGTGAAAAGTGCATTCCTCAATGGTAAGCTTGAGGAAGAAGTATATGTTGTTCAACCCCCAGGTTTTGAAGATCCAAAGCATCCTGACAAAGTCTTCAGACTCAATAAGGCCCTGTATGGCCTCAAGCAGGCCCCTCGGGCGTGGTATGATACTTTGAAGGAATTCCTCATGAAGAAAGGCTTCAAACCCGGTTCACTCGACCCAACTCTTTTCACTAAAGCTTATGATGGTGAATTGTTTGTGTGCCAAATTTATGTTGATGATATCATTTTTTGCTATACTGACCAACGATACAGTGATGAATTTGCCTATATGATGAGTGAAAAATATCGAACGTCTATGATGGGAGAATTGAAATTCTTTTTAGGTCTTCAAATTCGTCAACAGCGCAATGGCGTCAGGAGAAGTACCTCAAGGACGTATTGAGGAAATTCGGCATGCAAGATTGCAAAGGGGTCAAAATTCCAATGCCCACAAATGGCCATCTATGCACTGGTGAAAATGGTAAAGACTTCGATCAAAAGGTATACCTCTCCATGATTGGCTCTTTATTGTACCTATGTGCATCTAGGCCGGATATTATGCTTAGTGTTTGCATGTGTGCCCGATTTCAAGCTACACCGAAGGAATCACACCATAAGGCTGTGAAGCATATTCTTCGATATCTAGCTCACACACCAACACTTGGATTATGGTATCCCAAGGGCTCTTAGTTTGATCTCATTGGATATTCAGACTTTGACTATGTTGGCGATCGTGTGGACCGCAGGTCAACGTCAGGCACATGCCATTTCCTCAGACGATCATTGGTCTGTTGGTCCTCGAAGAAACAGAACTGCGTATCACTCTCCACTGCAGAAGCTGAGTACATTGCTGCTGGACCGTGCTGTGCTCAACTACTATGGATGAAGCAAACACTCAAGGACTATGGCGTCAACGTGAAAAATGTGCCTCTCTACTGCGACAATGAGAGTGCTATCAAGATTGCTCATAACCCAGTTCAGCACTCGAAGACAAAGCACATCAAGATTCGTCATCATTTTCTTCATGATCATGTGTTGAAGGGCGACATCCCATCGACCATGTTAGCACTGAAGACCAGCTGGCCGATATCTTCACTAAGACCTTGGATGAGAAGAGATTTAGCAAGTTGTGGTGTGAGCTAAATATCCTAGAATCTTCGAATGTTCTCTGAAATGGACACACATCCTAACACTTATGCTGACTTGATGACTTAGATGCGCAACACACGAAGTAATGTTTTTATTCAAT
This sequence comes from Triticum timopheevii, assembly GCA_963921465.1. Taxonomy (NCBI): domain Eukaryota; kingdom Viridiplantae; phylum Streptophyta; class Magnoliopsida; order Poales; family Poaceae; genus Triticum; species Triticum timopheevii. The sequence continues at coordinate 283,145,872 of OY997264.1, forward strand.
CAATGAAGACTAACCATCTAAGTGTGAAGAAATTAATGAAGAAATTGATTCTCAGAACCCTACGAAAATTGTACGCGGTGTCTAAAATCAGGTTTCTTATACGGTGGGTTACGCCACCAACCAAAGTTGAAAATCTTCAATTGAGTTTTTCTTCGTTTTTTAAATTCCTCACTTTTTTAAATTCTTCAACTTTGCATTGTCTTCACTCTTTCCAGTGTTGTTCTTCATTTGAATATATATGTATATGAGTTTATGTCCTCTACAACATTCACTTATTGCTAATTCTTCAAGTTGATTTCTTTTGCTAAGTGAATGTGATCGGACCCTTACCCCTCTATGCTAAACTCAACCCAGTCTGTTCACAAATTCTTCATGTGCGTTCTATTTGAAACTCATTCAAAATCTTCACTGTCTGCTTGACAGGTGAAGAAATTGCGAACGGTACTTTTAACTTATCTTATCTGAATTTTCGGCTTTGCCGCTCGAACTATTCCACATCCCACGACAATACTTATCTATTCACCCACGATCCTACACGATCACCACCTCTCAGTACATGGGTGACACATGTCAAGCCAATGAGAAGGTCCAGGGGCATGTTCGTCCGATTTCCTCGGGCGTAAAGTTTTTCACTCCCACTATAAATACCCCTGCCACTTCCTCACTTCGTTTTTACTCCGCTCGCTCTCACTGTCGCTCGAGCTCCCCAAACCCTAGCGCCGCCGCTACTTCATCATCGCTAGTGAGGAAGAGTTTCACTGCCTCGACCTCGTTGCCATCGTACTCGCGCCGGTTGTGGATTTCTTCACTCCGCCGCCGACGTAGCCGTCTTCATCTGCCAAGTTAGGGCATGGAAGATCTGAACTGACGAACTTCACATCTACACTTCCCAGTTCTTTGTGTTCTTCAACTCGGGTAACTAAAAGTTACTTTTACTGCCCTCTTTGATTCATATGTTTTCTTGAAAATCTTCAAAGGTGTTTATTCTTCAAATCTTAACACACATGAACACCTCACATGTCATCTGCTCTTGATTCGTTTCTCTAAGCAAATGATTTTCTTCAAGATTCCTCAATTGTGTGGATTTTCAATCTATACAACTCTGGAACCTAAGACAAAGAACGTTTAGTGAAATTCCTCAAGACTCATCTGGTCAAATTCCTCAAACCTATTCTTTTTGAAAAACCTTCTGAGAACGCATATGACCTCTCCAAATTCCTCGCAACCATACTCTGTTCACAGGTACAAATGTCCGCTGCTGAATCACTAGGTTCTCATCAACTTAACTCATTTGCAGCGTTCCTCGAAGAAAAGTTGCCCACCTCTTCAGAAACTTAAGTTGTTCATATTCCTTAGCTGAAGAAAATGGCTGAAGGTAAGAAGCCACAGAAGGGTGGGAAGAGGCCTGAGGTCAATACTGCTTTCGAAATCCCTGAGGACATTCATGCTGGATACTGCACTCCTGATGAGGCCAAGTTTGGCAAGGAGGACAAAATTCACGCAAGGTGCACATACAAAGGATATAGAGGAGATGGGCACGGGAATGGAGGGAGTACATGTATGTTACTCCCAAGTATATGAAGAAATTCGCACTCAACCCTCCATGCTCAAGCCCTCCATTGGCACCAGGCCAAGTGGCAGATCCCACCAGCCTCAAGCGCGGTGAGGACTATGCTGATGAATGGGCAAAGCGCCAGGCCAAGCTGGCCAAGCAAGCAAAGGAAGCAGTGAGGAAATTCAATGCAGACTATGCTGCTGCTACTACCGCTGCTGAGGCCTCTGCTAGTAAGCCGAAGAAGGCGATGCCTAAGAAGCCTGTGCATAAGTCAAGTGCTTCCCCCTCAATGCCCTCATGGCCAAGTTCCTTAGCAATGCCCTCAAGGCCAAATTCTTCAAAGCCCTCACGGCCAATTCCTCAAACTGCTCCTCCTCCTGCAAAGTCCTCAGCTCCTCCGACAAAGTCTTCGGCTGCACCAACAAAATCTTCTGCACCTGTGCATCTCACCACATGCCAAAGGACCACAGGCATCTCAATTGCCTCAGGAGCATCTGCAAGTTCCTCAGCTGGCCCCTCTCCGCTGATGAAAAAGGCCACTGCTAGACGAGGCCTTTGACCAAGTCCTCATAAGAAGCAGGTCGCCTTCCAAGTGCCCTCTGATGACGATGAGGCTGATGATGAAGAACTTGCCGAAATCATTAGAGACAGGCAGGCCAGGGCTGCTAGAGCCAAAGGTAGCAATGTGCCACTGCTATTGGATCCAAAGTTGATCCTCGACTTCATTAACCAATGGCACAAGGACCCTAACACGCCTTTGCCGGAGATGAACCTCACTCCTGGTCAAAGTCATGTTCTGACTGCCTTCATTGAGGAAGAGAAGTGGAAATTTGAAGAAGGCAGAAGACTAAAGAAAGCGCAGTACAAGAAGCAGCGCTACCTCAAGGACAATGTTCTCACTCTTACCCCTCATCAACTCGTTGCCTTGCAAGCTGAAATCAAGCAACTGAGTGATGAATTCAATCGCTACTATGCTGATTGGAAGGGCGCCAAGGTTCGGTTCGTCAATCTGACGAAGAAACTCACTTCAAGTGTTGCAGCTCCTGTGCACTTTGAAGTTACACCGGCTGATGCATCTGCTCAGCCCACTGAAAAGCATGCCAGCACCGCTGATGACAATCAGGCTGCTGAAGAAAATGAGAGTACCAGGGCTGATGACTCCATTCCAGCCACTGAAGATATTGCCAAGGCATCCACTAGTGGTGTGCCTGAAGAAAGTGAAGAAGTCAGGGCAACTGCATCAGTTGCACCTGAAGAAACTGCACCAAAGTCCTCTGCACCTCCTGCGCCTACACCAACTCCGATCCTTCCATCTGCATCAGATGCGAAGAAGACCAAGGCTGCAGAGCGTGCAGCTGTGAAGAAAAGGAAGGCATCAACTTCATCAAATTCTTTAGCTCCGAAGAAGATGAAGCCTCTGACTAGCTCAATTGACAACCCAATTGATGACGTTCCTGTCTCATTCATGCCATCAAAGGACCTTGTTCCTTTTGGTGAAGATTATGTGATTCCTAGAGAATCTGATGAAGAAAATCCCTCTGCTGCTTCGTCAGAGCAGTTGGATGAAGAAATTGAAGTGGATGCAATCCCTTCAACCCCAGTCGTCTCCTCTCCTGTGCCTCAGTTCACTGCTGAAGAGGCCGGCGTTGAAGAAATGGAAGATGAGGATGTGGACATTGGATGTACCACACCTGTGCTAAATGATGAGTTTTGGAAAAGTCAGCACCCCAACTCTCCAATGTTCACTCCACTCCAAGTAATTCCTCAGCCCCCAGTTGCTACTGAAGTACAAATGGGATCTGAAGAACCTCATGCAACCCCGTCTGTTCATGAAGAAATTCCAGCCACTAGTGTTGAAGAAATTGTAAATGAAGAATTCAAGTCCCAGGCTGCAGCTGAAGAAGAGCCTGAAATTCCTTAGTCTGCCGATCCTGAGATTGTGATTCCTGAGGTGGTGTTGCAATTGACTGACACTCCTCAGCCCAAGCCAAAGGATCCCTTCTCAAAGAAGAAAAAATTGAAGGCTGATGATTTCTTCGGCAAGCACGTGTTCTTCACTGACTTCAACCCTTATGAAAATGCTCGTCTTAGAAGGAAGCGTTTCTGGACTGCCAGCCAGGCCAACTTCTATTCTTCACTGTTGTTCAATAAGGACAAAGTCTTCGACCACAAGCACATTCCTCACGTGGACGTGGAATCAATGCCTTGCTTCTCCCAAGTCCTCAGTATGCTTCATGATGCAGGCTTGCTCAACTTTTGCTCAGACATAGTTGAGTGGAATGAAGAGCTCATTCTTTAGTTCTACGCAACGCTGCATATCACAGGCGATGTTGTTGACATCAAATCTTGGGTGTTGGACTGGATGATAAAAAACACTCACTACAAGGCACCGGCATCTGAATTGCTTCAAGCCCTGCCAATCAGTCCTCCACCTGACGGTGCTCGTTGTCTATACGATGAGTCTAAACTCACTGCTCATTACATGCAACTACTCATGAAGCCTCTGAAGCCTGGTCAAGCACCAATGACCAAATTCCTCGTGAAGGAATTGCTATATGTGCCAAGAACCATCTATCGCATTCTGACAAAGACCATGAGTCCTATCAAAGGCCATGACTCATCCGATGAAGAAATTATTGGGATGATGAAGAATATGCTATTCAACATCATGCATGGCATTCCTATTAATTATCATGACTTCTTCATGAGGACTCTGGCGAATGTTGCACTTTCACCATTTCAGCTGAAGCCTTACGCATCGTGGATCATGAGATTCCTCAGAACAAGGTCTTCACTCAACTACAAAGCTGACTTTCAGAATCACCTCAGCTACTTGCCCCCGATTGAAGTCCTCAAGCGGACATATTCCTTAGCTGATGAGAAGGGCAAGGCACCAGCTGTTATCGATGAAGGTATTCGTCCATTGGATGGTCAGTTCCGCAAAGCTGCATCTTATTCCACTGATGACTCTGCCACTCATGATTCTGCTGCCAATGCATCCAAGCCAAATCCTCAAGCCACTGCTCCTCGAGTGATGACTGACCGTGAGCTGCTTCTAAGTCTTCACCAGAAGGTGAATCGAAACCACAAATGGGTTAAGCGTCAGTTTGGCTCTATTCTTCACAACATGACTTCTACACATAATGCAGTGAAGAAAAACCATTACTACCTCCATGAAGTTTTTGATCGCACCTAGGCTATTCTGTCACATCTCTATGGTGAAGAAGATCTGAAGCAAATGGGCTTCAAGGAAGATTTTGACTGGTCTGCTCCTCCACCGAAGAAATTCAAGAAGGTCAAGGTTCCTTCCTTGGTCGCCAGTTAATATTCTTCATCACGTGACACAGACGAGTTTGAAGACTTGGACGACACTGTGGCAGGCCCTACAACGACTCAAGACCCTGACAACGCTGGCGCTCCTCCATCATCATGATATTCTTCAGGGGCGTTAGTCCTCATTTTCAACCCTTTTGGTCATTCGATGACAAAGGGGGAGAAATTTGAGTTAGTCTTCAAGCGGGTCTATCTTATATGGGCGTTTTTTTCTAAGTTACAACTCTCGTTCTTTTGATGACTTTGCTGGATCGAGTTGTAATCTTAAACTCTATGGTGGCCTGATACTTTTGCTGAGTTCTTCTGCATGCTTATTCCTCATTAATGTTAATGCATGCATGCTGAATTACATTAGTCACCATATTTCATCATGCATTTCAAATTCTTCATATTATATGTCAAATGCGTGTATGAATTACAAGATATAGGGGGAGATCTCCATGATTATACTCTTCAAGTGTGCATTGCTTCAAAAGCAAATTCCTCACTATGCACATCTTCAGGGGGAGTTCTTCAATATCTTGCAATCAAATTCCACAACATCAGTACTTACACTTCATATATTTATTCCCATTGAAAACTTAACCTATATTGTCATCAATCACCAAAAAGGGGGAGATTGTAAATGCATCTAGTGCCCCTTAGTGATTTTGGTGTATTGAAGACTTAAAGGTTAAGGGACTGATGCGTTTGTGAGTGTACACAGGTCTATAAGTCTATGAGGAGTTTGATATTTACAGAGAAAGTCGACCCCTAAAAATGAAGTTCTTTGTCTAAAGACTTTGGATTTCTGAAGACTTTCTGAAGACTTTGAAAGTGAAGAAATTGGTGTGACCTTGAAGACTTGGTAATCATTCGAGGATCATGAAGCGTGAAGACTTTTGTTTTTACTATTTCATTTTCTCTTTCTTGAGTCATAGGAAACACCGTACTGTTAAAGGGGGTCGAGTAAATACTAAGGAAAATTTTCCAAGTGATGCACAACTCAAAATCCTACACCTACCAATCCCTTCGAGTGAAGCCATTGGAAATCTCATATAGTTCAGTCATATTCTTCAGTGACAAAGACGAAGTTCTTCCGGTCTCTAAGGAATTTGGTCTGACTAAGGAGTTAGGAATTTGCCAGTGCGGATTGCCTATACAGTGAGGAACATGATAGCCCTGAGGAATTTGAGAGTCAAAATTCCGACCGTTGCTGTGCTACGCGCCAGCTGTCCCAAAATATCTACCCTCCTAATGGTCATATCATTGAAGGGCATTTATGTCTTATCATGTCGGGCTGCTCCCTAAGCTATAAATAGCCGCCCCCTTCAACCACTAGTTGGTTGGCTGCTCCGAGAGAAACTGACACTTGTCATTTGAGAGCATCCCATCCTCCGAGGACTTTGAGCGAAAATCATCAAGTGAGGAAAACCCAAACCCAACACCTACAAACCCAAAGTGATTGAGCATCACTTAAGAGATTGATCCTGCGTGGATCCGATGCTTGTTACCTTTGAAGACGGTCCTTCTTCTAGATGGTTAGGCGTCATGGTCTAGAGCATCCAAGAGGAATTGTGGATCGCCGAGTGACCTAGTCTGTGAAGGTTTGGAAGTCACCTGAAGACTTACCACGAGTGATTGGGCAAGGTCTGTGTGACCTTAGCTCAAGGAGAATACGGTGAGGACTGTGTGTTCGGGACTGTGTGTCCTCGAGTTTAAATACTCAGCCGCTCTAACCAGACGTACAACTGAGACAGCAGTTGGAACTGGTCTACCAAATCATTGTCGTCACCAAGCTTACTGGTTCTATTTCCTCAACTCTTTCATTTCCTCATTTCTGTTGTTGTGTGCTTGTTCATATCTGTTTGAAGACTTTGATTGAAGACTTTCTCAATTTCCTCAGTTCAATTTCTTCAGTCTATCCATCTTCTCTATGTGTTATCCTGTGTTTACGCTTTCTGTACTCTATGCTTGTCTTCATTCCATTATGATGACCATGCTTGTGTTCTGTTATGTTTACATTTGAGTACTTATTCCGCTGCTAGTAGTTCTTCTATTAGGAATTTCCTCACCAGCAAATTCCTCAGTGAAGAATTCATAAAAATCGCCTATTCACCCCCCTCTAGTCGATATAATGCACTTTCAGTTATGTCATTTGGTCTGACTAACGCGCCTGCCTATTTTATGAACATGATGAACAAGGTGTTTATGGAGTTTTTGGATAAGTTCGTTGTGGTGTTCATTGATGATATATTGGTCTACTCGAAGAACGAAGAGGAGAATAAGGAGCATTTGCGTTTGGTTCTTGAGAAGCTCTGAGAACATCAGTTGTATGCCAAGTTCAGCAAATGTGAGTTTTGGCTAAAGGAAGTTGGATTTCTCGGACATGTTATATCCAGATAAGGAATAGCAGTAGACCCTACTAAGGTTGCTTCTGTTACTAAATGGGTGGCACCCACATCAGTTGGAGAGATCAAAAGTTTTCTTGGACTCGCAGTTTATTATCAAAGGTTCATTGAGAATTTCTCCAGGATTGCAAAGCCCATGACAGAGTTATTAAAGAAGGACACCAAGTTTAAATGGACTGAGGAGTGTGAATCTAGTTTTCAGGAGTTGAAGAAACGTTTGGTTACAGCCCCAGACCAACGCAAGGATTACCAAGTATATTGCGACGCTTTACATCGAGGACTTGGAGCTGTACTTATGCAGGAAGGGAGAGTTGTTTCATATGCCTCACGACAGCTTAAACCTCATGAGCTGAATTATGCTACGCATGATTTGGAGTTAGCAACCATAGGGCATGCACTGAAGACATGGACGCATTTTCTCATCAGAAACCATTGTGAGGTATACACGGATCATAAGAGTTTGAAATACATCTTCACGCAGAAGGAGTTGGACCTTAGGCAAAGCAGATGGATGGAGCTCATCAGGGACTATGATATGAAATTGCACTATCATCCTGGAGAGGCCAATGTCGTAGCAGAAGGAGTAAACTAACTAGAAGCTACAACTATTTTTTTTTTGTTTTTCTTAAGGTTTTTCAAACAAACAAGAAGAAAGCAAGAGAAGAAAATAAACTAGCATGGATCTTGCAATGGAAAAGTATGAGCACCGACAACTAGCCTGAGTGTGTGAACATGAATGTAATGTCGGTGAGAAATACGCACTCCCCCAAGCTTAGGCTTTTGGCCTAAGTTGGTCTATGCCCACAGATCAAAGCTGCCTTCTCCGGTGTGCGGAGGAGTGTCATCTGGGTGCCACTGGTTGGCAATCTCCTCCGGATCCCACTGATAAACAGATTGTCGATAAGGGTCAAGTGGTGGCTCATGCTTAGGCTCTGGGACTTGTGTCAGCCTCCAGTATGCATAAATTGCCTCGGGCAAGATGAGGTACGTGCCTGAAAGTATGTTAAACAAAGAGGGTGCAGGCAAGATAATAGTCTCACAGTGAGTTTTATTAAATATCAATTTATACTTAAGCATCTTCTTCTTATTTTTAACAATAAATTCATGTGCTACCATACTCTTATAATCTAGAAAAATAGGGGGCAACAACTTTTACTCTTTCTCATAATGCCTAATAGGTATCCTAAAGTGTGCCGCAAGGCGTGAAGCAAAGATACCACCGAAGACGGGGCCCTTTGTACGGTTTAAACTTAATCGCTTAGCAATAACAGCACCTAAACTAAAAGTTGTATCACGAAACAAAGCATGGCGCAAAATAACAATATCAGGGGCACTAAGATTTCCACTGTTCTCGCGACCAATTAAACATCTACTAGCAAATATTGCAAAGTAACGTAGAACAGGAAAGTGTATGCTAGTAATTCTTGCATCGGAAACTTTCCTCGTTTCCCCTACAACAATTCTATCAATAAATCCATCCACATCACTACGATGTGGTTCCTCTATGCTGCCCACAAAGGGTATCTTGTAGACTCGACAAAAATCATGCAGTGACATCTCCTTAACCTCATCATATAAGTGAAACTCCACTGAAGGTGGTGATCTCCTAGCATGGAAATAAAAATTTTGCACGAAAATATTAGTGAGTAGGAGATACTGTTCGCGTTGGTCGTGGAGGAAGTCGGTGAGGCCTGCATTCTCAGCCAAATAATAAAAATCATCATGAATCCCGGCTGCTCTCAAGAACTCATCACAAGGCCATTCACACGGCCGAACGTCCGCGGTGCGATGGAGATTATATTTGGGCTTTTTATCCTCTTCACTTTGCTTATCCTTCGAGCTTCGGCTCAAAGAGCCCCTCAATAATCTCATCATTGTTTTATGAAAATTTCTGATTTTTTTAGTAACTCAAAATAAAAGTGAACCAAACTCAAGAAAGTTGATTGCAACCACTCCCATAAGTGCCTAGAGACTATATCATGCATTAGAAATACTTGGGACCAAATAATATTTGACATGCAAGCTCATGAACAGGGTCACCTAGGCAGTAAAAATTTGCAATGAATAAAGCACTAGAATAAGAGCTAATTGGACCATTGGAGGAGTCACATACCAAAGAACAATCCCCCGAAGCAGTTTTGTGAATGGAGCTTTCAGCAAGGAGATCGAAAATGGCAGCAAGATGAGCTAGAACTCGTGTTTGAGCTGTGTGGTGATTTTTTTGGGAGGAAGGAGTGTGTGGGTGCTGGAATAAGTGGAGGGGGGCCACCAGGGGCCCATGAGGCAGGGGAGTGCGCCCTGGACCCTCGTGGCCAGGTGGTTGCCCCCTCTCGTGTGTTCTTAGTGCCAATAATTCTTAAATAATCTAGAAAAAAATCATATTTCATTTTTGGGACATTTGGAGAACTTTTATTTTCAGAGTATTTTTTATTGCAAGCATAAATCAGAAAACAGACCAAAAAAATACTATTTTTGCTTTATTTAATCTAAATAACGGAAAGTAAAAGGAGGGTACAGAGAGTTGTGCTTTCTAACTTCATCCATCTCATGTTCATCGAAAGGAATCCATTAACAAGGTTGATCAAGTCTTGTTAACAAACTCATTCCGAATCGCATGAAACCGAAGAATTTTCTAATAGCACTAGGTTACCTCAACGGGGATATGTACATCCCCAATAATAAGAATATCATATTTCTTCTTCACAGTAAGAAGAGGAAATTCAAAACCTCCAATAGTAATAGTTGGAATTTTTCCAATAGAATTTATACTGTGGACTTGAGGTTGTTTCCTTGGAAAGTGTACCGTATGCTCATTACAATTAACATGAAAAGTGACATTGCCTTTTTTGCAATCAGTAGCAGCCCCTGCAGTATTCAAAAAGGGTCTACCAAGGATAATCGACATACTATCGTCCTTGGGGATATCAAGAATAACAAAGTCCATTAAAATTGTAATGTTTGCAACCACAACAGGCACATCCTCACAAATGCCGACAAGTATAGCGGTTGATTTATTGGCCATTTGTAAAGATGTTTTAGTAGGTGTCAACTTATTCAAATCAAGTCTACGATATAAAGAGAGAGGCATAACACTAACACCGGCTCCAAGATCACATAAAGCAGTTTTAACATAGTTTCTTTTAATGGAGCATGGTATAGTTGGTACTCCTGGATCTCCTAGTTTCTTTGGTATTCCACCCTTAAAAGTATAATTAGCAAGCATGGTGGAAATTTCAGCTTCTGGTATCTTTCTTTTATTTGTAACAATATCTGTCATGTACTTAGCATAAGGATTCATTTTAAGCATATCAGTCAAACACATACACAAAAAGATAGGTCTAATCATTTCAGCAAAGCGCTCAAAATCCTCATCATCCTTTTTCTTGGATGGTTCAGGAGGAAAAGGCATGGGTTTCTGAACCCATGGTTCTCTTTCTTTACTGTGCTTCCTAGCAACGAAGTCCCTCTTATCATAACGTTGATTCTTTGATTGTGGGTTATGAAGATCAACAACAGGTTCAACCTCTACATCATTATTATTGTTAGATTGAGCATCAACATGAACATCATCATTAACATCATCATTGGGTTCATGTTCATTACCAGATTGTGTTTCAGCATCAGAAATAGAAATATCATTGGGATTCTCAGGTGTGCCAACAATAGGTTCACTAGAAGCATGCAAAGTCCTATCATTTTTCTTTTTCTTCTTTTTAGAAGGACTAGATGCATCAACATTATTTCTCTGAGAATCTTGCTCAATTCTCTAAGGGTGGCCCTCAGGATGCAAAGGTTCCTGAGTCATTCTACCACCTCTAGTCACAACTCTAATAACATTATCATTCTTCTTATTATTTAATTTATTGAGAAAATTATTTTGAGCTTTGAGCACTTGTTCTACTTGAGTGGTAACCATAGAAGCATGTTTACTAATAAGTTCAAGTTCACCTTTAACTCTAGACATATAATCACTCAAGTGTTCAATCATATAAGCATTACGTTTCAATTGTCTACCAACATAAGTATTGAAGTTTTCTTGTTTAACAATAAAATTATCAAACTCATCCAAGCATTGGCTAGCCGACTTATTACGAGGGATATCACCTTCATCAAATCTATAGAGAGAATTTACCTTTACTACCTGTGCCGGGTTATCAAGACCATGTATTTATTCAATAGGAGGTAAATTCTTAACATCTTCAGCTTTAATGCCCTTTTCTTTCATAGATTTCTTTGCCTCTTGCATATCTTCAGGACTGAGAAATAGAATACCCCTTTTCTACGAAGTTGGCTTAGGAGTTGGTTCAGGAAGTGTCCAATTGTTTTCATTAGTCAACATATTATTCAATAACAATTCAGCTTGATCAATAGTTCTTTCCCTAAAAACACAACCAGCACAACTATCCAGGTGGTCCCTGGAAGCATCGGTTAGTCCTTTATAAAAGATATCAAGTATTTCATTTTTCTTGAGAGGATGATCAGGCAAAGCATTAGGTAATCAGAGAAGCCTCCCCCAAGCTTGTGGGAGACTCTCTTCTTCAATTTGCACAAAATTATATATTTCCCTTAAGGCATTTTGCTTCTTATGAGCGGGGAAATATTTAGCAAAGAAATAATAAATCATATCCTGGGGACTACGCACACAACCAGGATCAAGATAATTAAACCATACTTTAGCATCACCCTTTAATGAGAAGGGAGATAACTTAAGGATATAGTAGTAACAAATTTTTTCCTCGTGAGTGAATAGGGTGGCTATATCATTCAATTTAGTAAGATGTGCCACAACAGTTTCAGATTCATAGCCATAAAAAGGATAAGATTCAACCAAAGTAATTATCTCAGGATCGACAGAGAAATCATAATCCTTATCAGTAATACAGATAGGTGAAGTAGCAAAAGCAGGGTCATATTTCATTCTAGCATTTAGAGACTTTTCTTTTAGCTTAGCTAATAATTTCTTAAGATCAGATCTATCATTACAAGCAAGAAAATCTCTAGCAGTTTCTTCATCCATAACATAACCCACAGGCACAACAGGCAATTCATATCTAGGGGCAGAATCTTCATCATCACTTTCATCAATGTTATCAGGTTCAATAATTTCATTCTCTCTAGCCCTAGCAAGTTGTTGATCAAGAAATTCACCTAGTGGCACAGTGTTATCAAGCATAGAAGTAGTTTCATCATAAGTATCATGCATAGCAGAAGTGGCATCATCAATAACATACGACATATCAAAATTAATAGCAGAAGCAGGTTAAGGTGTCGCAAGTTTACTCAAAACAGATGGTGAATCAAGTTCCGCATAGTGGTCAGCAGATATAAATCCCAAGTGATTCAAAGAATAGAGCTATGCTCCCCGGCAACGACGCCAGAAGATAGTCTTGATAACCCATAAGTATAGGGGATCGCAATAGTTTTCGAGGGTAGAGTGTTCAACCCAAATTTATTGATTCGACACAAGGGGAGCCAAAGAATATTCTCAAGTATTAGCAGTTGAGTTGTCAATTCAACCACACATGGATAACTTAATATCTGCAGCAAATTTAGTAGCAAAGTAATATGGAAGTAACGGTAACGGTAGCAAAAGTAATAGTAGAAGTTTTGTATTAATCGTAACAGTGCAACGGTAAAGTAACTAAGCAAAGAGCAATCTGTGAAAAGCTCGTAGGCATTGGATTAGTGATGGATAATTATGTCGGATGCAATTCCTCATGCAATAGTTATAACATAGGTGACACCGAACTACCTCCAGTTCATCAATGTAATGTAGGCATGTATTCTGAATATAGTCATACGTGCTTATGGAAAAGAACTTGCATGCCATCTTTTGTCTTACCCTCCCGTGGTAGCGGGGTCCTATTGGAAACTAAGGGATATTAAGGCCTCCTTTTAATATAGTACTGGACCAAAGCATTAACACTTAGTAAATACATGAACTCCTCAAACTACAGTCATCACCGGGAGTGGTCCCGATTATTGTCACTTCGGGGTTGCCGGATCATAACACATAGTAAGTGACTATTGACTTGCAAGATAGGATCAAGAACTCACATATATTCTTGAAAACATAATATGTTCAGATCTGAAATCATGGCACTCGGGCCCTAGTGACAAGCATTAAGCGTAGCAAAGTCATAGCAACATCAATCTTAGAACATAATGGATACTAGGGATCAAACCCTAACAAAACTAACTTGATTACATGGTAAATCTCATCCAACCCATCACCGTCTAGCAAACCTACGATAAAATTACTCACGCACGATGGTGAGCATCATGAAATTGGTGATGGATGATGGTTGATGATGACGACGGCGACAGATTCCCCTCTCCGGAGACTCGAATGAACTCCAAATCAGGCCCCGAGAGAAATTAGGTCTTGGCGGTGGCTCCGTATCGTAAAATGCGATGAATCCTTCTCTCTGATTTTTTTCTCCCCGAACGTGAATATATAGAGTTGGAGTTCAGGTCGGTGGAGCATCAGGGGGCCCACGAGGCAGGGGGCGCGCCCAGGGGGGTAGGGCGCGCGCCCCACCCTCGTGGACAGGGTGTGGGCTCCTGGCCTTGATTCTTTCGCCAGTATTTTTTATTAATTCCAAAAATATTCTCCATGAAGTTTCAGGTCATTCCGAGAACTTTTATTTCTGCACAAAAATAACACCATGGCAATTATAGTGAAAATAGCGTCCGTCCGGGTTAGTTCCATTTAAATCATGCAAGTGTTTGGAAAAGTACATACGATGGAGACGTATCAGCATGACATCTTTCATTTGATCCCATGTGGTGATTGGTGGTTCACCTCTTTATTCTCGACACTCAAGGACTTGTTCCCACCATATGTGTAACGCCCCGGATCCGATGCGCCAGGTGTCTGCCAGTTATTCGCCGTCATTGCCATGTCATTTGCTTGAGTGTTGCATTTTATCATGTCATCATGTGCATTGCATTGCATACGTGTTCGTCTCATGCATCCGAGCATTTTCCCCGTAGTCCATTTTGCAATCCGACACTCCTATGTCCTCTGGCGTTCCCCTCTTGTCCCTTGTTGTGAGCGGGTGTTAAACATTCTCGGAATGAACCGTGATTTTCCAAGCGGCCTTGGTACACCACCGGTAGACCGCCTGTCAAGTTTCGTGCCATTTGGAGTCCGTTTGATACTCCAATGGTTAACCGGGGTACCATAAAAGCTTCTTTTGTTGCATCCCAACACCCCTCCAAAGTGGCCCAATAACCCATCCAAAACCCCTCCATGCTCTCGGTCGTTCGATCACGATCGTGTGGGCAAAAACTGCACCTGATTTGGACTCTCCTAGCTCCCTCTACCTATATATTTGCACCTCCCCCCGAATTCCTCCTTGCGACCTCCCTCTACCTATATATTCAAAAACCCTAGCCTTCGTCCTCCTTGCGACGCCGGACAAATTCCCTGCCGCCGGACGTGTCCACGCTGCCGCCTCCGGCCAATCGTTTCTCGCCACGTTACCACCGCCGGCCCCCCCTCTCTCCTCCGCCGCCAGGGCCCGCGGGGCCCAGATCCGGCCCGCGGGGCCCAAGCCGCCGCCCAAGGAAGCCCGCGCCTCACCCCGCCGCCCGCCGGCGCCTCCCCGCTGAGCCCTCCGCGTCGCCACCGGCCATCGGAGCTTCGCCGGCGCTCGCCCTGCCGCCGCGCTCCACGCTGGAGGCGCCGGAACCGCCCCGTCCTCCCGTCGCCGAGCCCTACGCCGCCGGCCACCGGCGACCGCCGTCGTCCTCCCGCGCGCGACCCCGGAGCCTCCCGCCGCCGGCCATCCCCGCCGGAGCTGCTCCGACCGCCATCACCCGTCCCGCGACCCGCCGCCGCTCCCCGCACCTCCCCGGCGTCGCGCGCCTCGCCGGAGGCCGCCGCCTTGCCGGATCCAGGCGGGTGGATGAGATCCACCCGTCCCGCAATCCAAACGCACCCTGAGCCGCCTGGATCTCGCCGTGCCGGATCCCGTCGTCCCATCGACTTTTCCGCAGGGTATATTTTTTCTCCAAGTCCCCGGATCTGCATATTTTGTTAACCTGTTCATCGCATCATAACCTCATGTGTGCTGCTCCGTTTTGTGTGTGTAATATATCAAAATGTTCATCATGATGTGCTCTTCATTTTGTTCCATTGTGCCATGCTTGTTTGAGACCATCTTGATGCCCAAATCATCGTTGCAAGAGTGCTATATGATGTTGTCTGCTGTAGTTTAACAGAACTTGATGATTTGTCTTTTTCATTGCATTTTTGTGTGTGCATCCTATGAGCTTGATGTCTACATGAGTTTTGTGCTACATCATGCCATATTTACAGTGGTGCCGTCCATGTATTTTTGTGTGCCTTGTGGTGAGTGTATCGAGCGCGTGCAGTGGGGTACTTGTTGTTGCTGTTTTGCTAGGCTGAATCGGCTATACCATGATGCTATGTTAACCTGCTGCTACAAGTCATTCTATGCATAATCTGGAGATGTTCACTAAGGATGTTTTGTTATACATGTCATGCTCTATCCATATATGCCCCTGGTTGCATTTATAGCTTGCTGTAGATTGTTTATATCATGCTCCAAATTTGCTAAATAATGTTGCTGTCAGCCTGTTAACATTAAGATCAGTTTTGCCATGTGCTTTGCTAGTGCTCCATGCACCCTATGAACTTGCTCTTGCCATGAATAGCTTCATAAATATGTCATATTACTTTTGGTCACCTTGTCATGCCATGTATTGCTCTGTGGTGAGTGGTACAAGCTCACCAACATGCCTACTTATTGTTGTTCCTACCATGTCTGAATCTGTCATATCATTTGCCATGTTTGCATGGATGCTATCATACTTTCTTTTGATCTTTGGAATAAGTTCAGTAAGGGAGTTTTGTTCTTTGTCTTTAGTATTAGCATGCCATGCCTTTGTTTGCCATTATAAGTTTATGTAGCATGTTGTTTGATAGCTCTAAACATTGCAACATGATGTTATTCCTGCTAAGTCTGAAACTGTTATTATTTGCAATCTTGCCATGTCCTTTTGGGCATGTTCTAGTGATTTCTGGAGATAGCTCAGTGTTCATGTTTTGTCATGATTTACCTGTACTTCATGCCCATGCATTTTGTTTTCACGTTGAGATCTGTAGCATATTGTTTTGATGCTTGCAAGATGCCTAGTTGCTGTTTTGGACAGCTTGTCCTTTAAACTTGTATGGTGCGTATGTGTTGCACCGTTGCTCCGTTTTGAGTGTGCTCTATATGAAACTTGCTTGATTTTGCATGAAGTTTCATATTATCATGTTGAAAACTTGTTTCGAGGTGTTT
The DNA here is from genome assembly GCA_963921465.1 of Triticum timopheevii. Lineage (NCBI taxonomy): Eukaryota > Viridiplantae > Streptophyta > Magnoliopsida > Poales > Poaceae > Triticum > Triticum timopheevii. The sequence continues at coordinate 283,162,464 of OY997264.1, forward strand.
GTATTCATTTTGCATCAATGCCATGTTTAACTTGTTTTGCTCATATCTTCTAGGCCGTAGCTCCGAACTAAATGAACTTTAGGTGTAACTTGACTAGAATCTCGTGTAGATCATCTTGGTGCATCTTAACTTGTTGTAACTTGAACATAAGGTTTATTCAGATCTGGACCAACTTCTAAATTTGCATATGAGGACTTACCGGATTTGTTATATGTTGTTTCCGGCCTCATTTAAACTTGTCTTGATGTGTTGTTCTTGTTTGCATCATCTCTTGCCATGAGTAGCCTCATCTAGCTTTGTCATGCATCATACTTGGTTGAGCATCATGTCTTGTCTACGTGTGGTGTGTTTACCATGTTGTGTGCTTCTTCTCGATAGTTCCTGTTTCGTTGAGATCGTGAGGATTCATTCATCTACGCTTGGTTCGGCTTCATCCGTTTGTCTTCTTCAAGGACTCGTTCTTCTTCCTTGCGGGATTTCAGGCAAGATGATCGTTGCCTTGGATCTCACTACTATCATTGCTATGCTAGTTGCTTCGTTCTATCGCTATGCTGCGCTACCTATCACTTGTTCCTCAAGCCTCCCAATTTGCCATGTCATCCTCTAACCTTTTCACCCTTCCTAGCAAACCATTGCTTGGCTATGTTACCGCTTTGCTCAGCCCCTCTTATAGCGTTGTTAGTTGCAGGTGAATTTGAAGATTGCTCCATGGTGGACAGGATTATGTTGGGATATCACAATATCTCTTATTTAATTAATGCATCTATATACTTGGTAAAGGGTGGAAGAGTCGGCCTTATGCCTGGTGTTTTGTTCCCGGATTTTGCGTTCCTTATGCGGTTGGATGATTTATGGGACCCCCTTGACAGTTCCCTTTGAATAAAACTCCTCCAGCAAGGCCCAACCTTGGTTCTACCATTTGCCTCACCACCACCTATACCTTTCCCTTGGGTCGGCCAACCCGAGGGTCATCTTTATTTTAGCCCCCGGGCCAGTGCTTCTCTAAGTGATGTTCCAAACCGAGCCGCCTGCGGGGCCCCCTTGGGGAAACTCGAGGTCTGGTTTTACTCGTAGCCTGTCTCATCCGGTGTTGCCCTGAGAACGAGATATGTGCAGCTCCTATCGGGATTGTCGGCTCATCGGGCGGCTTTGCTGGTCTTGTTTTACCATTGTCGAAATGTCTTGTAAACCGGGATTTCGAGACTGATCGGGTCTTCCTAGGAGAAGGAATATCCTTCGTTGACCGTGAGAGCTTGTGATGGGCTAAGTTGGGACACCCCTGCAGGGTATAAACTTTCGAGAGCCGTGCCCACAGTTATGTGGCAGATGGGAATTTGTTAATGTCCGGTTGTAGATAACTTGACACCTGATCCGATTTAAAACGCATCAACCGTATGTGTAGCCGTGATGGTCTCTTTTCAGCGGCCGGGAAGTGAACACGGTTTTGGGATATGTTTGACGTAAGTAGGAGTTCAGGATCACCTCTTGATCATTGCTAGCTTCACGACCATTCCGCTTGCTTCTCTTCTCGCTCTCATTTGCGTAAGTTAACCACCATAGTATGCTTAGTCGCTGCTGCAACCTCATCACTTTACCCCTTCCTTTTCCCATTAAGCTTTGCTATTCTTGATACCCATGGTAATGGGATTGCTGAGTCCTCGTGGCTCACAGATTACTACAACAACAGTTGCAGGTACAGGTTATGCGATGATCATGACGCGAGAGCGATGTTTGCTTGTTTTGGAGTTCTTCTTCTGCTTCTTCTTCGATCAGGGGATAGGTTCCAGGTCTGCAGCCTGGGCTAGTAGGGTGGATGTCGTTTGAGTTTCTGTTTGTGTTTCATCCGTAGTCGGATGGTGATCTTATGTAAGATGATGTTGTATTCATGTGGCATTGTATGCCTTTTGTATGTATCCCCATCTATTATGTAATGTTGATGTAATGATATCCACCTTGCAAAAGCATATCAATATGCGGTTCTATCCTTGGTGGAACCTTCGAGTCTCTTTAGGATAGTATCGCATATTGGGCGTGACAATATGAGCACATAGTCTTGGAACTGAAGGGATGCCATAACAATCTTCTTCTCTTCCTCATAGTTGTGCAAACAAAAGATCTTGTCGACCTTCAATGCCGAAAGGTAGTCTTCGGGATCATTCCTTCCATTGAACTTGGGCATGGTGAACTTGAGCCTGCCATAGCATTGCTCTTCATTGTGTTGGGGTCAAGGGTGATGATGACGCCCTTGACGTGGATGATTGTCAACCTCATATTGCTCTTGGCATGGAGGATTTCCATAGTCATCATGCTCTTGGTGAACTTGAGGTTGTGGAGCAGCTTGAGGAACTTGACGATGCACTCTTGCTTGGTAGTTTTGCTCTTGAATTTCTTTGCAAAGTGCTTCCTCTTGATTGCGCGTATCTCGGTTGCGGTTGCCGACGACTCGACTTGACTCTCGAAGGGCACGTTGTGCCTCAAGTGCTTGTGCTTCACGTTGTTGTTGTTGAAGACATTGAGCCTCGACGTCTTGTTCATCTTGGTGTTGGCGTGCTCGCTCTTCCTCTTGGTGACGTTGACGTTGCCTTTCTTATGCTTGTGCAAGAGTAGCTTGGTTTGGCGATCACGATGTGCTTGCTCTTCAAATTGCTCTTGTTGATGATTGCCGTGTAGAGGATTGCGAGTTGCTTGACGGTCTTGGCGCGTGGTGATACGTCTCCAACGTATCTATAATTATGAAGCATTCATGCTATAATATTATCTATTTTGGATGTTTATTGGCTTTATTATACACTTCTATATTATTTTTGGGACTAACCTATTAACCGGAGGCCCAACCCATATTGTTGTTTTCTTGCCTATTCCAGTGTTTCGAAGAAAAGGAATATCAAACGGAGTCCAAACGGAATGAAACCTTCGGGAGCGTTATTTTTGGAACGAACGTGATCCAGGAGACTTGGAGTTGAAGTCAAGGAAGCTTCAAGGTGGCCACGAGGGTGGAGGGCGCGCCCCCCTATTGGGGGTGCCCCCCTGTCTTGTGGGCCCCTTGTGGCTCCCCCGACCAACTTCTTTCGCCTATATATTCCCATATACCCTAAAACCTTCAAAGACAACAATAGATCGGGAGTTCCGCCGCCGCAAGCCTCTGTAGCCACCAAAAACCTCTCGGGAACATGTTCCGGCACCCTGCCAGAGGGGGGACCCCTCACCGGTGGCCACCTTCATCATCCCGGCGCTCTCCATGACGAGGAGGGAGTAGTTCACCCTCGGGGCTGAGGGTATGTACCAGTAGCTATGTGTTTGATCTCTCTCTCTCTCTCTCTCTCTATCTCTCTCTCTCTCTCTCTCGTGTTCTCTCTATGGCACGATCTTGATGTATCGCGAGCTTTGCTATTATAGTTGGATCTTATGATGTTTCTCCCCTCTACTCTCTTGTAATGGATTGAGTTTTCCCTTCGAAGTTATGTTTTCGGACTGAGTCTTTAAGGATTTGAGAACACTTGATGTATGTCTTGCCGTGCTTATCTGTGGTGACAATGGGATATCACGTGATCCACTTGATGTATGTTTTGGTGATCAACTTGCGGGTTCCGCACATGAACCTATGCATAGGGGTTGGCACACGTTTTCGTCTTGACTCTACGGTAGAAACTTTGGGGCACTCTTTGAAGTACTTTGTGTTGGTTGAATAGATGAATCTGAGATTGTGTGATGCATATCGTATAATCATGCCCACGGATACTTGAGGTGACATTAGGGTTTTGGTTGATTTGTGTCTTAAGGTGTTATTCTAGTACAAACTCTATGATAGATTGAACAGAAAGAATAGCTTCATGTTATTTTACTACGGACTCTTGAATAGATAGAACAGAAAGGAAACTTTGAGGTGGTTTCGTACCCTACCATAATCTCTTCGTTTTTTCTCCACTATTAGTGGCTTTGGAGTGACTCTTTGTTGCATGTCGAGGGATAGTTATATGATCCAAGTATGTTATTATTGTTGGGAGAACTTGCACTAGTGAAAGTATGAACCCTAGGCCTTGTTTCCTACCATTGCAATACCATTTGTGCTCACTTTTATCATTAGTTACCTTGCTGTTTTTATATTTTCAGATTACAAATACCCATATCTACCATCCATATTGCACTTGTATCACCATCTGTTCGCCGAACTAGTGCACCTATACAATTTACCATTGTATTGGGTGTGTTGGGGACAAAAGAGACTCTTTGCTATTTGGTTGCAGGGTTGCTATCTTCATCCTACGCCTCCCACGGATTGATAAACCTTAGGTCATCCACTTGAGGGAAATTTGCTACTGTCCTACAAACCTCTGCACTTGGAGGCCCAACAACGTCTACAAGACGAAGGTTGTGTAGTAGAGATCAAGCTCTTTTCTGGCGCCGTTGCCGGGGAGGTGAGTGCTTGAAGGTATATCTTTAATTAGATCTTGCAATCGAATCTTTTAGTTTCTTGTTTTATCACTAGTTTAGTTTATAAAATAAAACAACAACAAAATGGAATTGAGTTTGCCTCATACGCTTCATCTTTTTAATATCTTTCGTGAGTATGATGAAAAGGAAAATTGTGCTCAAGTGCTAGAAGAAGAAGTCTATAAAATGTTTGGTATTACATCTTTGAATGATGAGCATGATTGCAATGTTGTTAGTATGAATTCCTTGAATATCCATGATGCTAATGATATGCAAAGCCACAAGCTCGGGGAACCTATGTTTGATGAAGATGATATTTTTTGTCCCCCATGTTTTGAAGAGCAAATTTATTATGATGAAAGCATGCCTCCTATTTATGATGATTATATTGATGAAAGTGGGTTTGGAAGAGTGTCAAATTTAGGAAGTAATGATCCCACTATTCTGGAGGATGTCGAATATTATTGTGACAATTATGAAAGTGGATTTGGAGAGGTCATGAGTTTATTTAGTGATGAATCCACTATTTCGAAAGAGGTTCCAATTGATTATGAGAACAAAGTTGCTATCTATGATGATTATTGTGATGACTTGTGTGCTATTAAGAATAATGATAACCATGAAACTTGTCATCGTGATTTTAGTTTTCAATTGGATTATGCCTCACATGATAATTATTTTCTTGAGTTTGCTCCCACTACTATTCATGAGAAGAAATTTGCTTATGTGGAGAGTAGTAAATTTTCTATGCTTGTAGATCATGAAAAGGATGCTTTATGTGCTGGTTATATTGTTGAATTCATTCATGATGCTACTAAATATTATTATGAGGGAGGAACATATGCTTGTAGGAATTGCAATAATATCAAGTTTCCTCTGTATGTGCTTAAAATCTTGAAGTTATGCTTGTTTTGCCTTCCTATGCTAGTTGATTATTATTCCCATAAGTTGTTTGCTCACAAAATCCCTATGCATAGGAAGTGGGTTAGGCTTAAATGTGCTAGTCATATGCTTCATGATCCTCCCATTATGTTTCAATTCTTATCTTTTATGTGAGCATCATTGTCATCATCATGCCTAGCTAGAAAGGCATTAAGGAAAAGCGCTTGTTGGGAGAAAACCCAATATTTACCTTTACTATTTTTGTGTCTTCAATGATTATGCTACTATAGTAATCATGTTTTATAGCTTTTGTTTCAATAAAGTGCCAAGTAAGACCTTTAAGATAGCTTACGGTGATAGTTGTGTTGATCATGCTGAAAATCAGAAACTTTTGCACCTAGTAAATTAGTTTTGATAATTCACAGAAACATGCTTCTGATATGATTTTTTCGTTTTGGATTGGTACACGAAAATTTCTTAGGACTTCCTAATTTGGTAGAATTTTTGTAGTTCCAGAAGTATACGTTTGATACAGATTACTACAGACTGTTCTGTTTTTGACAGATTCTGTTTTCTATGTGTTGTTTGCTTATTTTGATGAATCTATGAGTAGTATCGGAGGGTATGAACCATAGAGAAGTTGGAATACTGATAGCACAAGTGCTCCCTGGGTGGTTTTGGTAATTAATGTCAACATATCTCTTGTTGGACTAACACTTTTACCTAGTATGTTTCAGATAAGTTCAACAATGGAGTGGCATGGACTAGAGGATGTGGAACCCCTTCAAGATGCTAAGGACAAAGGATTGGTTCAAGCTCAAAGCACAAGACTCTAAACTTTCTATTTTAGTGATCCAATATCACATTGAGTTTGTAGGAAAAGCCAATACTATTAAGAGGGGATGAGGTGTTGCTTAATGGCTTGCTTGCTCAAAGTGCTTAGTGATATGCTCCAAAGCCCTCAACTACTTTATTACATCCACATATGACCCAAACCAAAATTCCAACTCGGGCCCACCGATTCTTTCTATCCGGCGCCACCGAGTTCAGATGTCATAGCCACTGCCACAAACCCTAGTCAAATCGGTCCCATCGATAGGGATCTCGGTCTCACCGAGATGGGATTGCAATCTCTCTATATGTATCCATTACCAAAATCGGTCCCATCGAGTTTGCGTAATCGGTCCTACCGAGATTACAATGCAAACTCTTTGTTCCTCTTTGTAACATTTCGGTCCAACCGAGATTAGCAAATCGGTCCCATCGAGTTTGCCTGACCAACTCTCTGGTTAGCTTATTACCAAAATCGGTCCCACCGAGTTTGACTAATCGGTCTCACCGAGATTATGTTATGCCCTAACCCTAACCATATCGGTCCCACCGAGTTGCATGTCAGCCCCACCAAAAATCCTAACGGTCACATTATTTGCTAAATCGGTCCAACCGAGTTTCACGATTCGGTCCCACCAAGATTGGTAAGTTGTGTGTAACGGTTAGATTTTGTGTGGAGGCTATATATACCCCTCCACCCACTCTTCATTCGTGGAGAGAACCATCAGAACGTGCCTACACTTCCAGCATTCATTTTCTGAGAGAGAACCACCTACTCATGTGTTGAGACCAAGATATTCCATTCCCACCATATGAATCTTGATCTCTAGCCTTCCCCAAGTTGCTTTCCACTCAAATCTTCTTTCCACCAAATCCAAATCCTGTGAGGGAGAGAGTTGAGTGTTGGGGAGACTATCATTTGAAGCACAAGAGCAAGGATTTCATCATCAACACACCATTTGTTACTCCTTGGAGAGTGGTGTCTCCTAGATTGGCTAGGTGTCACTTGGGAGCCTCCGAAAAGAGTGTGGAGTTGAACCAAGGAGTTTGTAAGGGCAAGGAGATCGCCTACTTCGTGAAGATCTACCCTAGTGAGGCAAGTCCTTCGTGGGCGATGGCCATGGGGGGATAGACAAGGTTGCTTCTTCGTGGACCCTTAGTGGGTGGAGCCCTCCATGGCCTCGCACAATCGTTACCCTTTGTGGGTTCAAGTCTCCATCAACATGGATGTACGATAGCACCAACTATCGGAACCACGACAAAAACATCCGTGTCTCCAATTGCGTTTGCACAGTCCAATCCTATCCCTTTACATTCTTGCAAGTTGCATGCTTTACTTTTCGCTGCTCATATACTCTTTGCATGCTTGCTAGATATGTATTGTGATTGTTAAACTTGTGCCAAAACTCCACTTCAACTTAAAGAAATTAAAAAACTACAACTTTTTCACTTAGTGTCTAATCACCCCCCCTTTAGACACCTCTTCTCGATCCTTTCAAATGGTATCAGAGCTTTGGTCTCTGTCGGTGTCAAAACCAACGAATATCGGGTAGGGGGTCCCGATCTATGCGTCTTAGGCTGATGGTAACAGGAAGCAAGGGACACAATGTTTACCCAGGTTCGGGCCCTCTCGATGGAGGTAAAACCCTACTTCCTGCTTGATTAATATTGAAGATATCAGTAGTACAAGAGTAGATCTACCACGAGATCGTAGAGGCTAAACCCTAGAAGCTAGCCTATGATGATTATGATTGTAATTGTGATCGGCCTTCTAAGGACCAACCTCTTCGGTTTATATAGTCATCGGAGAGGGCTAGGGTTTACATGGAGTCGGTTACAAGGAAGGAAATACAATACCCGGATCACCAAGCTTGTCTTCCACGCAAAGGAGAGTCCCATCCGGACACGGGACGGAGTCTTGAGTCTTGTATCTTCATGCTCCAATACTACGGACGATGTATATGGTCCGGCTATCTGGATACTCCCTAATCCAGGACTCCCTCAGTAGCCCCTAAACCAGGCTTCAATGACGATGAGTATGGCGCGCAGTCTTGTCTTCGGCGTTGCAAAGCGGGTTCCTTCTCCGAATACTCCAAAGTAATTATTGAACACTTAAACCGTGTCCGGATCCACAAAATGATCTTCACATACCACCGTAAAGAGAATGATATTTCACAAATGCAATCTACTGATAACTTTTTCTAGACAACGTGACGTGTCGTTACGGTCGGGTCATTATTCAAACCGTTTTCCCACAACCAGCTACAGCACATATTGCGAGGCGGTTTCCTTGACACATCTTGTCGAAGCAGAGGTCGTGTCCCCTTATCACGGGATTCTCATCAATACGGGTATGGGTAATCCCACCACGCCATCAATCGTGGCGCTCGGGAAGTAAGCGATTCTCAATGGGCAAGTGGGGAGGCGCACCGCTTTCGTTGCTTCTATAAAGGGATAAGAGTTCCCCATTTTTACCCACGCCTTCTTCCTCCTTTGCCCACTCTTACCCCCTCGAGCTCCAGCGCCCAAGCCCAAGTCTTCTCCGCACAGCTAAACATGTCCGGAGCAGGAGGCAAGTGGGTGGCCTCCACCGTAAAAGAGAAGCATATCGCGAATCTTCGGGCGGCCGGATACTTGGCTGCAGACATCGCGCACCGGCTACAGGACAAAGGGCAGGCAATTCCGACCCCGGAACCTCACGAGAGGGTCGTGTTTGTCACCCACTTCGTCCATGGACTGGGATTTCCACTTCATCCCTTCGTCCGCGGGCTCATGTTCTACTACGGGTTAGATTTCCATGATCTATCCCCAAATTTCGTCGTCAACATCTCGGCGTTTATCGTCGTGTGCGAGGCTTTCCTTCGCATCAAGCCTCACTTTGGCTTGTGGCTACAAATCTTCTGCGTGAAGCCGAAGATCGTGAACGGCCAGCAAGCAGAGTGCGGAGGGGCCATGGTTGGAAAGATGCCTAACGTCACCTGGCTTGACGGCTCCTTTGCGGAGACCGTGAAAGGGTGGTAGTCGGGGTGGCTCTACATCACAGAGCCGCGCGGTGCCAACTGGGCGGCAGCCCCTGAGTTCCGATCCGGAACCCCCATGTGGCTCACCTCCTAGGAAAGGAAGGGACTGGCCTGGGGCGAACCTACAGAACTGACCGGACTCCAAAACTGCATTAAGAGCATGAAGGACAAGAACACCAAGCTTGTCAACGTAATGCAGGTCATGCTCATTCGCCGGATTCTTCCGTTCCAAAGGCGGGCATTCAATCTGTGGGAGTTCGTCCCGGCCGAACACCAGACGCTTCGAAAGCTCTACGACATGACGCACAATGCCGCATGGAAGGTGTTGTTCAAGGCCTCTGAAGTACCTCCACCCACATCCGAGGACCGCAGACTTCATGCCACGCGGCTCCCCAGTCCGGTGAGTTTTCTGACTACCACCGGATTCGGTTCTTCACAATATATTCCTAAGGGAGTCTTAAGTAATTGTGCATATTTGATCAGGATTATATGGAGATAGCGGAGGAGATTGATTGTCCGGCTCTGCTGCCAGAAGGCCGAGCTAATACTCTCCTGACGGAGATGATAGTCCCCGCGCCCTATAAGGCACCGAAGAAGAAGGCCGAAAAGAAGGCCCCGGGGACCGGGAAGGGTCTCCGGCATAAGGTTGTACTGGAAGCCTCGTCCGAAGACAACGAGGCACACTACTCCCCTGAAGGGGAGGAAGAAGAAGAAGGGGCCACCCCATCCGGAGAGGATGAGGGGCCAGAGAAGGCGGACCAGGGGGCCGGGAAAGGCCCCCGGCACAAGGCCGTTATACCCACGTCGTCCGAAGATGACGAGGTAGATTCCTCCCGCGGAGGCGGGGGGAAACACGAAGAACTTCTGCCTCCCCACACTGGGGAGGAGAAAAAGAGGAAAGCCGCCCCGGAGGGGAGGCTGGGACGTCCAAGAAGGGAAAAACGTCCCTTCCAGACTACTCCACCACGGACGCACATAGCGAGGAAGGGTGGCTTCCCAGGGGGAAGCCCCTGGCGAGATCGTAAGTCTCTACACTCCATTGTGCTTTAGTGCAACTTTGCTTCATAGTATTGTCATAACGCCGAACATGTATGCAGTCCGGCCAGGGTCCATTCCGGGGTATCGTCTTCGAATGGATCCTTGAGTGATTCGGCGATGAACTCGCTCCCGACGGCCACTACTCCTCAGCCTATGGATGACACGGAGGTGTTGTCCCAAAGGCTCCCAGAGTAGGGGGAGGTGACTCTGGAGACGCCCCAAGGCAAAATTCCAGATGTCGGACACGCGGGGTTCAAGATCCCCGCAGATCATGTCGATGAGAGCCGCAGCAAGCCGGACTCTCATCCGGATACTGTGCCGGAGCCTTCGATGGCTCCGGATGCGGGCAGGCGGCCCCTCTCTAGGAGGGTGAGCCATCTGTGCCGATGACTTCCGTCACGCCAGAGGCGTCGGATAGTCTGCTGGAAGCGCTTTGCGGAGCTTCCATGGATGACGAGCACCGTACTCTTATGAGTGTGGTGATTCAGAAGGTTCTGTCCGCCAAGAGCGGACTGACCGAAGCGTGTACCAGCCTCCTAACAGGCTTTGAGGTAAGTAATAGAAATGTGTGAAATTACCATCCGATAGGTAGTAGCCCCTGATACTCTGTTCGGTGTTCGAAAAGAAAAGCCAAACAGAGGGTCAATTATAATCCGCAGGAGCCTAATTGTAAGTGTGTATGTGAATGAGCAGGTTGTGCTACTTGCCGCTGCTATCCGCACAGCCGAGGTAGCCGGACCGAAGCGGGACCTAGAGCAGGCACAGGGAGAGCTAGACCTTGTGAAGAGGCAGCTCGAAGAGAACAAAGGTGAGTGATTCCCCGCTCTCATAGAATGAAGGATAGATAAAATTTGTTAGTCTAACGACGAAGTGTCGTGACTGTGTAACAGGGGCCACCATCGAAGTGGCATCCCTAAAGAAAGCATTGTCCGAGGCCGAAGACAAGGCGGCCTTTGAATGAAAGGAGCGCGAAAAGCAAGATGCTAGAGTGGGCGGGCTACAGCAAGAGCTCTGGGACCTCGGCAAGAAGTTGAAGTCCGTGGAGCATGATCTGAAGATGAAAGAGGCCGAACTTGCGAAGGCCCTTACGAGTATGAGAGACGCCAAGGCCGAAGCCAACAAGGCACATCAGGAAATCCAGGCGGCCAAGAAGATAGCGGCGGGTAAGACATTCTTTATGCAAAGCAAACATGTAGAGGAGGCGTTTCTTTTACTTACCCGAATTCGGAGCTCTCCAAGGGCATTCGCAGATCTGCCACGCAGCGTCTCAGACGCCGCGGAGTTCTACCGTGCCGAGGAAGGGAGCTCCACGGAGAAGCTATTCTGGTGCAAGTATGCTGGGGCCGAACACCCAATGCCTCTGAGTGACCAACTGAAGCAGTTGGTCGAACTCCATAGGGCGGCCGAAGTGGCTATGAAAGATTTCATAGTCCGGATGTGGCCTGGTGAGCCCCTGCCCACTAGCTACTTTGGCCTGATCAAGCGGATGGTGAATGCCTGTCCGCGGCTTGAAGTTATCAAGCGATCCGTTTGCATTGAGGGTGCCCGCCGGGCCTTTGCCCGCGCGAAGGTGCATTGGGGCAAGCTGGATGCGGAGAAGCTGGTGAAGGACGGGCCGCCGGAGGGCAAGGCGCATTGCTATCCCGAGAAGTATTACGATGGCGTTATGAAGGGCGCTCATCTCGTGGCCGATGAATGTACCAAGGACAAGATCTTTGACTAAATGTACCTCTGTCGCTGTTGTAATTTAAAGACAAAGTTAGTTGTGCTATGTAGCACTGTTTGATTTAAAATATTACCTTCTGTGTGGCTGTTTATACAATTCTGAAAGTAGGCCAGTCGTTGGCTTCCGCCCCCATGTAACTAGTACCGAGGTGTTCCTAGAAAAACCCGGATACTCTTTATCCAAATCTTTGGTCCCTTAAGGAGGTATCTGGCGCAGCGAACAAGGCAATCGGACTATGCGGCTTTATAACTTTCACTTAGCCATAGAAGTCTATGATTTTAAATTTCGGTGAAGCCCCTAGAATTCGGAGGGCCGAATTGGAGCGCTATACACGCCTAAATCAGATGAGGCCGATTCATCGCCTAAAGCGGAAAAAATCTTTAAGGATTTTAAGACCTCTCGAACAGCGACCAGCTCTCGCGGCATCATGCCGGTCAGTTTTCGGGTTTCTCTACCGAGGTGCTTGTCCGAAAGAACTGGTACACAATCATAGTAGTTCTCCCTACGCTACCTTAGCCGATATAACGGAACGTAAGGTACCAAAACAAGGGAGCCGGGCAAACCCAACTATTGACCCAAGACGTGATTCAGAGCTGATGCATATAGTGTTATAAGTTTGGGGTGCCGCACTGATGAAAGTGTTCGGACTTGCTTTGTCGTATTGCGAGGAGCCATATGAAGCCCCTGGCAAACTTAATCGTACCAAGGTGTACGGATGCAATATTAAATAAATATTTGCAAGAAAAACGAGCAAATAAGGATAATAAGCTGATGCTATATATATTATCTCCCATTGATAAATAATACGTTTAAGCGTATGTTTACAATGGTAGCATTTAAGCAGAAGTAAATAATACTATTTAACATGTCCTATCCAAGGGCAGGCTGCATGTAGGTATGTAAAACAGGTATAACGATCGTGAACAGATTCCACCTGGGTATTTCCTTTTGTGCGCAAAGCCTATTGCCTCCTTGGTTTTCTCTCCTATGTAAGTCCGACAATCCGGCTCTTCTGAAGAGGCTTCCCTAAAGCAATGTCCTGAAAGATAAAAAGGGAAGGTGATGAAGGTATGTTGTGGTGATACCGCACTTTTGACTGGGTCACTGCCCATGGTATTTTGAGTGCGTAATTGTGTATGAATGGCACAAATGCTGCTTTGATGGGGCTTGAGCGGAGGCCGGAGTGCTAGTCGCGCTCTTGGCATGCCTGATGATCCTGTTGCGGGGTGCTCCGGACTCGCTTGATGGCGCTTGAAGTTGTTGTCACCGGATTGGTTTGTCGAAGGAGGCCGCATTGTACTTCTGCCGCGAGGGCTGCAGTATGCTCTTCTATTCGGAGAGAGCGGTCCATGTTTTCGTTGACTGTTATGACCCCGCGCGTTCCTGGCATCTTGAGCTTGAGGTATGTGTAATGTGGTACCGCATTGAATCTGGCGAATGCGGTTCGTCCCAGCAGTGCGTGGTAACCACTGCAGAAGGGGACGGTATCGAAGATTAACTCTTCGCTTCGGAAGTTATCCGGAGATCCGAAGACCACTTCCAATGCTATAGAGCCTGTACAACAGGACTCTACTCCAGGAATTACACCTTTAAAGGTGGTTTTTGTGGGCTTGATCCTTGAAGGGTCGATGCCCATTTTGCGCACTGTGTCTTGATAAAGCAGGTTCAGGCTGCTGCCGCCGTCCATAAGGACTCGCATGAGGTGGAATCCGTCGATGATTGGGTCTAGTACCAATGCGGCTGAGCCGCCGTGACGGATGCTAGTAGGGTGATCCCTACGATCAAAGGTGATCGGGCAAGCTGACCATGGGTTGAATTTGGGGCCGACTGGCTCCATCGCATAGACGTCCCGTAGTGCTCGCTTTCGTTCCCGCTTGGGAATGTGAGTGGCGTAGATCATGTTCACCGTTTTCACCTGGGGGGGGGGGGATTTCTTCTGTCCCCCCGTGTTCGGACGTCGGGGCTCTTCGTCATCGTCACTGTGCAGCCCCTTATCCTTGTTTTTGGCGCTTATCTTGCCGGCCAGTTTGAACACCCAGTAGTCTCTGTTGGTGTGGTTGGCTGGCTTGTCCGGGGTGCCGTGAATTTGGCACGAGCGTTCCAGTATACGGTCCAGACTGGACGGTCCCTGATTGTTTCTTTTGAACGGCTTCTTCCGCTGATCGGACTTGGATCCGCTGTATCCGGCGTTAACTGCCGTGTCTTCAGTGTTGTCACCGTTGTTCCGTCGCTTATGTCTGTTGCGCTGTGGCTTGCCGTTATTGTCACGAACATCCGAAGTGCCAGAATGTGGTGTAGTGCTGCTGCGAGCCAACCAACTGTCCTCGCCCGTGCAAAAGCGGTTCATTAGTGTTGTGAGAGCTGCCATGGACTTGGGTTTTTCCTGGCCGAGGTGTCGCGCGAGCCACTCGTCACGGATATTATGCTTAAAAGCCGCCAGGGCTTTGGCGTCCGGACAATCGACTATTTGCTTCTTTTTAGTTAGGAACCGAGTCCAGAATTTCCTGGCTGACTCTCTGGGCTGTTGAGTAATGTGGCTCAAGTCATCGGCGTCCGGTGTTCGCACATATGTGCCCTGGAAATTGTCGAGGAATGCGTCTTCAAGGTTTTCCTAACTGCCAATGGAATTTGCTGGCAGGCTATTTAACCAGTGCCGGGAGGGTCCTTTGAGCTTAAGGGGAAGATACTTGATGGCGTGTAGATCGTCTCCGCGGGCCATGTGAATGTGGAGAAGGAAATCTTCAATCCATACTGCTGTGGCGGGGCTTGGAGCGGCGTCTACGACGCCCATGCTTTGTTTTTCTCCCTGAGGGGTTATCCTCCGTTGCCTCATCGCCATTGGTTTCCTTCGGAGTGTCCACCATGTATATATCATAGGAAGAGGTGGCTGTCCACCGCCCAGTGAGCAGTGGTTCATGTTCTTCTCCTGCATCGTCGTCCATACTGTCGATGTCTTCGGAGTCGAAGTCAAGCACGTCGGTTAGATCATCGACCGTGGCAATGAAGTGGGTGGTGGGTGGGCAACGAATTCCTTCGTCACCTGCTTCCCACTCGAGCCGGACATAGTTCGGCCGAGGGCCTCCTGACAAAGAGAGAGACTTTAATGAGTTCAGCATGTCGCCAAAGGCCGAGTGCTGGAAGATATCCGTAGCGGTAAACTCCATTACCGGAGCCCAACCAGGCTCGGCGGGCTCGGGAGCGCACGGACCAGAACCTGTAACTGGATACGAGTCCGGGGGTCCGGAGTCACAGGCTTCCTTAGAAGTGAGGCCTGTGTTCGGCTCTACAGCCGATGAGAGTGGGGCCTGCAGGGTGGGGTCCATCCACCCGTCCTTGGGCCATGCGGTCTGCTCCGGATTTAGGTCCGGGACTACTGCAGGGGTAATATCCTGAGCATTGTCCGACAGCAGGTCTAGGCCGTGCTCATCGTGATGTCCGGCGCTCCTGGCACAGGCCCGACTCCGTCAAAGATCAAGTCTCCGCGGATATCGGCCGTGTAGTTCAGGTTTCCGAACCTGACCTGATGGCCAGGGGCGTAGCTATCGATCTGCTCCAGATGGCCAAGCAAATTGGCCTGCAGGGCAAAGCCGTTGAACACAAAGATCTGTCCGGGGAGAAAAGTTTCACCCCAGATCGTGTCGTTGACGATGATTGAAGGAGCCATCAAGCCTTGCAGCGACGACACAGAGGAACTCTCAATGAAAACACCAATGTCAGTGTCAAAACCGGCGGATCTTGGGTAGGGGGTCCCGATCTGTGTGTCTTAGGCTGATGGTAACAGGAAGCAAGGGACCCAATGTTTACCCAGGTTCGGGCCCTCTCGATGGAGGCAAAACCCTACTTCCTGCTTGATTAATATTGACGATATGAGTAGTACAAGAGTAGATCTACCAAGAGATCGTAGAGGCTAAACCCTAGAAGCTAGCCTATGATGATTATGATTGTAATTGTGATCGGCCCTCTAAGGACCAACCTCTCTGGTTTATATAGTCACCGGAGAGGGCTACGGTTTACACGGTGTCAGTTACCAAGAAGGAAATACGATATCCGGATCATGAAGCTTGTCTTCCACGCAAAGGAGAGTCCCATCCGGACACGGGACGGAGTCTTGAGTCTTGTATCTTCACGCTCCAATAGTCCGGACGATGTTTATAGTCCGGCTGTCCGGATACCCCCTAATCCAGGACTCCCTCAGTCTCCATTGCTTTGGTTTAAACACCATTGGAGGAAGAATGAGTCTACTTTGGGGAGTCTTAGACATAGAGTGCCTATACTTGATGGAGAGTATTTTCATGAGTGGAAAAATGAGATGCTTGTGATTTTCAATGAATATCATTTGAACAAGTACATTGCTAGCCCTCGTGCACCTCATGTTGATCCTATGCATCCTACCCTTGATGAGTCAATTGACATGATTCGCAATCTTAGAACTGTTAATCTTATCACTAGAGGCTTGCCTAGAAACTTGATTGGAAGTTTGCCTACTCTTGAGTGTGCCTACACTATATTGAAATTTCTTGAGGAACCTTTTCCAAATTATTCCTTGAAAAATCTAGATGAAATTTGCCATAAGTCTATTGCCTTGAGTAAGATGAATTCCAATGATCCTATGTTTGGTGACTGTCTATTTGAGCTTACAAACCTTATGCGTGCCAAAGGAGATGTTGGAATTATTAGTGATATTATTTCCGAAGCTATTAAAATTCATAAAGAAGATCATTTTCAAACTAACGAATCACCCTCTCTAGGATTTGATCCACCAATTGACGATGTTGAACATGGATACTATGATGAGGATGATGATAGTGACTTTGATCTTGATGATGCAATGAGACACTTTGGTCTTATGGCAAATCTTCAGGGATACATGGCAGGAGGAAAGGAATGGGTTCTTGACAGGGGATGTACCGATCACATGACCGGAGATAAAGATATGTTTCATGAGCTTGCTAAAAATGATGACCCTCGAAAGTATGTCACTTTTGGTGATAACTCAAAGGGTAAGGTGCTTGGCCTCGGTAAGGTGGCCATATAACATGATAGCTCCATACAAAATGTCATGCTCGTTGAATCTCTTGGATACAATTTACTTTCAGTATCTAGACTTGCTGATTTTGGTTTCAATGTCCTATTAATTGAAATAGATTGCCAAGTGTTTCGTAGAGATAATCATAAAATGGTCTTTACCGGTATACGTAGAGGTGATCTTTACATTGTTGATTTCACTAAAAATGCTCAACCTAGAACTTGCTTCATCGCTAAATCATCTAAAGGTTGGTTATGGCATAGACGATTAGGTCATGTGGGCATGCAAAACCTTGACAAGCTTATTAAAGGAAATCTTATCCTTGGCGTTAACGATGTCATATTTGATAAGGGTAGACTTTGCAGCGCTTGTCAAGCAGGTAAACAGGTTGGAGGAAGGCATCCTGTGAAGAACATCACGACCACAAGGAGGCCACTCGAGCTACTCCACATGGATCTTTTTGGTCCCAATGCCTACAAAAGTCTCGGTGGAAATTCTTTTGGTCTAGTTATAGTTGATGATTTTACACGATTTACGTGGGTGTTCTTTATCGGTGATAAATCGCAGGTCCAAAAGATCTTCAAAAACTTCGCTGGGAAGGCCCAAAATCAATTTGAAGTGAAGATCAAGAAGGTTCGCCGCGACAACGGAACGGAGTTCAAGAACGCAAATGTGGACACCTTTCTTGACGAAGGGATTTCACATGAGTTCTCGGCTACGTACACACCTCAACAAAATGGAGTTGTTGAGAGGAAGAACCAGACGCTCATTGAAATGGCGAGAACGATTCTTGATGAGTACACGACACCAAAGCACTTTTGGGAGGAAGCGGTTGAGACAGCTTGTCACGCAACAAATCGCTTGTATCTTCACAAGCTACTTGGGACTGCATACGAGCTCCTCACCTGTAACAAACCCCAAGTTGGATACTTTCGAGTATTCGGCTAAAAGTGCTACATTCTTGATAAGCATCATCGTTCTAAATTTGCTCCTAAGTCTCATGAAGGTTTCCTACTTGGTTATGGCTCAAACTCTCGCACTTACCGTGTCTACAACAATTTCACCCGAAAGGTTGAAGAGACGGTAGATGTGAAGTTTGATGAATATAACGGCTCGCAAGTAGAGCAACTGCCAATTGATGTAGGAGACAAAGACCCTTCAGAAGCAATCTAAGACTTGCCTATTGGCAAGATTCGTCCAACGGAGGTGAAGGAGAGTACCTCGTCCGTCCAAGTGGAAGCTTCCACCTCACGACAAGATGAACCAAGAGTTGATACAGAAGCATCCACAAGTGGGACACACCAAGACGAAGAAAACGAGGAAGTACACCAAGATGAATGTCAACAACCTCCTTCTTCACCATGATAAGAGAACGACACGTCAACAATGAAGAAGGCCAAGAAGAAGAACAAGATGAAGAAGATGTTCCACCTAGATCCAAGCAAAAGCTTTCACGAGTTCGAGCAAGGGTTTCTAAAGACCATCCCGTCAAGCAAATTTACAATGACATCCAAACCAGGAGAATCACTCGCTCTAAAACTCGTTTAGCTAACTTTTGTGAACACTATTCATTCATCTCTAGCATTGAACCTATGAAGGTTGAAGAAGCTTTGGAAGATCCGGATTGGATAAACGCCATGCATGAAGAGCTACACAACTTTGAGAGAAATCAAGTTTGGACATTGGTTGAGAAGCCCGACAACAACCACAACATCATCGGTACCAAATGGGTGTTTCGCAACAAGCAAGATGAAGATGGACAAGTAGTTTGCAACAAAGCACGTCTCGTCGCCCAAGGCTACACTCAGGTCGAAGGTATAGACTATGGTGAGACATATGCCCCCATTGCTAGACTTGAGTCCATTCGCATCTTACTTTCCTATGCTAATCACCATGATATCACCTTGTACCAAATGGACATTAAAATTGCTTTTTAAATGGTGAAATAGAGGAGGAAGTTTATGTTAAGCAACCTCCCAGCTTTTTAATCCTAAGAAACCTAATCATGTTTACAAACTTCACAAAGCTCTTTATGGTCTTAAACAAGCTCCTAGAGCGTGGTATAAATGCTTGACCAAGTTCCTTATTGAAAAAGGCTTTGAAATTGGAAAAATTGATTCTACTCTTTTTACTAAAAGGGTTAATGGAGAACTATTTGTGTGCCAAATCTATGTTGATGATATTATATTTGGTTCAACTAACCCTCACTTTAGTGAAAAGTTTGGAAAGCTAATGTCGGAGAAGTTTGAGATGTCGATGATGAGTAAACTCAAATTCTTTATCGGTTTTCAAATCAAGCAAACTAAGGAAGGGACCTTTGTCTCTCAAACAAAGTACACCAAGGACTTATTCAAGAAGTTCAATATGCACGAATGCAAAGGTATGACTACACCCATGCCTACTAGTGGATATCTTGATTTGACCAAAGATGGTGAACCGGTTGATCAAAAGGTTTATCGCACTATGATTGGTTCATTGTTATATCTATGTGCTTCACGTCCCGATATTATGCTAAGTGTGTGCATGTGTGCACGATATCAGGCCACTCCTAAAGAATGTCATCTTAAGGCCGTGAAAAGGATAGTGAGATACTTAATCCATACACCAAATTTTGGCATTTGGTATCCAAAGAGGGTCTCTTTTAATCTGGTTGGCTACTCCGACTCGGACTATGCCAGTGACAAGGTTGATAGAAAGTCCACTTAGGGTACTTGTCAATTTCTTGGTAGGTCTCTTGTGTCTTGGTCTTCCAAGAAACATAACTCGGTATCCTTATCCACCGCCAAAGCGGAATACATTGTCGCTGGTTCATGTTGTACTCAATTACTTTGGATGACCCAAACTCTTAAAGATTATGGGATATATGTGAAACATGTTCCATTGCTTTGTGACAATGAAAGTGCTATCAAGATTGCTCACAATCCCGTGCAACACTCTCAAACTAAGCATATTGAAGTTCGTCATCACTTCATTCGAGATCATGTTGCCAAAGGGGACATTAATCTTAAACATGTTCGCACCGATAAGCAATTAGCAGATATTTTCACTAAACCACTTGATGAGAAAGTGTTTTGCAGGTTAAGAGGTGAATTGAACATCATTGATACTTCAAACTTGGAGTAGGAGCTCCATTTGATACATGCAAGACATGAGCCTATGACTAATCCTTGATATTTCTCTTATGATGATAATCTTATGACTTGGATATATTTGCACCTTGCATGTTATCTAACCCGTGTAGGTACTTGGATGAATCTAAATCTATGAGATTGCAAATCACTCACATCTTGAGGAATCTCTACATCACCAAGTCTCTACACAATGGTGGTTGAAAACAAGGAAGAACGAAACCCTTCTAAAATATCCTTTGACAAATTCTATTTTTGAACATTATGATTGTCATTATGGAAACACAAGTTCTCTTCCTTGCAAAACTAACCCATGTAGGTAGATGAACTCAAATTCCAAAGTGGTGCTCCCAACCCTTGATGAGCTACATCAACCTTGAGCAACCCACATAAGTTCAACTACATGATCACGATCAACACCACCACCCAAGGTATGTTATTCCATCTTAGAGAAGCTTTACTCCAAGACATGAGTCAAAGCAACTCGACAAGATGTGAACACATCAAGATGCTTAAACGAAAAATGGTAACCCCATTTTGAGCTTAAACGATGAGTATGACCTATGATCAAGTGATTTCACTTGACTCCTATGTCAATATACTCTAACATAGGTGACTTTGTCGCCGACCAATTCTAGATGAAGTTCTTTTCTGTGCTCTTGCATTTGTCTCATGCATAAAAAAACTTCATCTAGATTTCTTTTATTTTCTGTTCTGCATTCCCTGCATCCAATTCATTGCAAATCCTTCAATTAATTCCTTGCAAATCCTTGTGAGATCTTACTTGTCTAGTGAGCTGAGGTGACAAGTGTTCTCTCTGTGATGAACTCGGTCCCACCGGCCTGTTAGTTTCGGTCCATCCTTTCGGTGCAACCAAAGCACACAACTCGGTGCCACCGATTTCACTACAGAAAAGACAACTTGCCACTTGTTCCTGCATTCCTTTTGATCCAGGTCCACTCAATGATTCTTGTCCTCTACTAGCATCACATTCGACTTGCTGCCTTGCTCTGTGACTCAAGGACCAAACCCATTTGTAACAAATATCCAGAAGAACCCTTCTTGGAAATTGATGTCAAAGGGAGAGAGAGAGATCACATCAAAGCTTAATCATATCCATAGGGGGAGATAATACTCAAGGGGAGAGAGAGTAATCATCAAGGACCCCAGATGCCTTGTGTTCAAGAGGAGAGAAGTCACATGTCTTCAAGAGGGGAAAGACATGTTTGTTTGTTTGCATTTTCTCTGGTTATTTTCCTTGAGCTCTGATTTTCTGTTCCCTACCTTCTCCGAGTATCCCGTGCTAGATTCAAGGGGAGCAAGACATCTAAGGGAAGGAAATCCTTAAATTCATTGCACATCTTTACCTTTGGGGACATGTACATATCAAATGGAGTACTCAGTACTCACTCTCTACATGTCATCCGGTCTTGGTTCTCTAGTGGTTTCTTTTGTTTGCTCTGGCTAGTAGGTGCATCTGTGTTATCTAACCTTGTTTACGCAGGTTCATTCCATCCTAAGCCAACTCAAGACCACAAGGTAAGTATATGCATCACAGTCATGTGTATGAGGATTTCTTGCTGATGTACATACTGTTTGCAAGAAGGGCTCATGAGCATGAAGGTACAGTCCCCATATTCACATCATTTGCTCTGATGCATATAGCCAAGATACATGTAACACATTGCTTACTTTGTCATGTTTATGCATTCAGATGCTCCTATATTTCATATTTACATGATTGCATACATGTAGGGGAGCCTATGCATGTTAAATGTATTTCCAAAGCTTTACTTGTTATTCTCTATATCTTTGTCTAAAGCTTTGATGTATGTTGTCATCAATTACCAAAAAGGGGAGATTGAAAGCACAAGTGCTCCCTGGGTGGTTTTGGTAATTAATGTCAACATATCTCTTGTTGGACTAACACTTTTACCTAGTATGTCTTAGATAAGTTAAACAATGGAGTGGCATGGACTAGATGTGGAACCCCTTCAAGATGCTAAGGACAAAGGACTGGCTCAAGCTCAAAGCACAAGACTCTACACTTTCTATTTTAGTGATCCAAGATCACATTGAGTCTATAGGAAAAGCCAATACTATCAAGAGGGGATGAGGTGTACTGCTTAATGGCTTGCTTGCTCAAAGTGCTTAGTGATATGCTCCAAAGCCCTCAACTACTTTCTCACATCTACATATGACCCAAACCAAAAGTCCAACTCGGCCCCATCGATTCTTTCTATCCGGCGCCACCGAGTTCAGATGTCATAGCCATTGCCACAAACCCTAGTCAAATCGGACTCACGGTCTCACCGAGATGGGATTGTAATCTCTCTATATGTATCCATTACCAAAATTGGTCCCACCGAGTTTGCGTAATCGGTCCTACCGAGATTACAATGCAAACTCTCTATTCCTCTTCGTAACATTTCGGTCCAACCGAGATGAGCGAATCGGTCCCACCGAGTTTTCTTGACCAACTCTCTGGTTAGCTTATTACCAAAATCGGTCCCACCGAGTTTGAGTAATCGATCTCATCGAGATTACGTTATGCCCTAACCCTAACCATATCGGTCCCACCGAGTTGCATGTCGGCCCCACCGAAAATCCTAACGGTCACATTATTTGCTAAATCGGTCCGACCGAGTTTCATGATCCGGTCCCACCGAGATTGGTAAGTTGTGTGTAACGGTTAGATTTTGTGTGGAGGCTATATATACCCCTCAACCCACTCTTCATTCATGGAGAGAGCCATAAGAACGTGCCTACACTTCCAGCATTCATTTTCTGAGAGAGAACCGCCTATTCATGTGTTGAAACCAAGATACTCCATTCCTACCACATGAACCTTGATCTCTAGCCTTCCCCAAGTTGCTTTCCGCTCATATCTTCTTTCCACCAAATCCAAATCCTGTGAGAGAGAGTTGAGTGTTGGGGAGACTATCATTTGAAGCACAAGAGCAAGGAGTTCATCATCAACACACCATTTGTTACTTCTTGGAGAGTGGTGTCTCCTAGATTGGCTAGGTGTCACTTGGGAGCCTCCGACAAGATTGTGGAGTTCAACCAAGGAGTTTGTAAGGGCAAGGAGATCACCTACTTCGTGAAGATCTACCCTAGTGAGGCAAGTCCTTCGTGGGTGACGGCCATGGTGGGATAGAAAAGGTTGCTTCTTCATGGACCCTTCATGGGTGGAGCCCTCCGTGGACTCGCGCAGCCGTTACCCTTCGTGGGTTGAAGTCTCCATCAACGTGGATGTACGATAGCACCACCTATCGGAACCACGAAAAAAACATCCGTGTCTCCAATTGCGTTTGCACACTCCAATCCCATACCTTTACATTCTTGCAAGTTGCATGTTTTACTTTCCGCTGCTCATATACTCTTTGCATGCTTGCTTGATATGTATTGTGATCGTTAAACTTGTGCCAAAACTCCACTTCAACTTAAAGAAATTAAAAAACTGCAACTTTTTCACTTAGTGTCTAATCACCCCCCTCTAGACACCTCTTCTCGATCCTTTCAAATACAGTAGATATTACACCAACATGAATTTAGAATGAGTTCATTACAGTATCTAAGTGGTGGTTTTATTATACTAACAGAGCTTACGAGTTTTCTGTTGAGTTTTGTGTTGTGAAGTTTTCAAGTTTTGGGTAAAGATTCGATGGACTATGGAATAAGGAGTGGAAAGAGTCTAAGCTTAGGGATGCCCAAGGCACCCCAAGAAAATATTCAAGGACAACAAAGAGCCTAAGCTTGGGGATGCCCCGGATGGCATCCCCTCTTTCGTCTTCGTCTATCGGTAACTTTACTTGGAGCTATATTTTTATTCACCACATGATATGTGTTTTGCTTGGAGCGCCATTTTCTTTTGTTAGTATTTTCTTGCTGTTATTTAGAATAATGCTTTGCATCTATATTTTCAATAAAAATGTCAAGGATAGCCTTTACCATGCTTATTTTGCTAGTATACATGTTGCCGTTTGCAAACAGAAAGTTTACCGCTGTTGCAAAATTTCCCTAGAAAAGTCAGAGAATAGTATAATGTTGAAACTTTTGGCATATTGAGCTCTGATAAATCTTATACAGTGAGGTATTTTTCTCATAATTTTTGGAGTTAGGGAAGTATTGATACTCTTGCATTCTTTACAAACTGTACTGTTTTGGCAGATTGCTGTTATGTTTGCATTGTTTGCATATGTTTGCTTGTTTAATGATTCTATTTGAGGATATGAGTATTAAATATGAAGAGACATTTAGTATGAGATGTTGAATAGTAATTTTAATGATTTGTTATAGTAGAAAATGATAAGGTTTTTGCATTGGTTTATACTAACTTATCTCACGAGTTCTTGTTGAGTTTGTTGTGGATGAAGTTTTTGAGATTTAGGAAACCAAGATATAAAAGGAATTAAGGAGACACAAAAGCTCAAGCTTGGGGATGCCCAAGGCACCCCAAAATAATATTTCAAGAAGTCTCAAGCATCTAAGCTTGGGGATGCCCCGTTAGGCATTCCACCTTTCTTCTTCAACAACTATCGGTTAGTATCGGTTGAACCTAAGTTTTTGCTTCTTCACATGAGTTGTGCAATCCTTGCAATGGCATTTTATTTTGTTTTGCTTGCTGCTTGAATAAAATACCAAGATCTGAAATTCTTAAATGAGAGAGAGTCTTCACATAATTACATAATTATTTAGCTACTCATTGATCTTCACTTATATCTTTTTGAAGTAGTTTGTCATTTACTCGTGTGCTTCACTTATATCCTATGAGTAAATGGTTGAATGAGTTGAATGTCATAAATCTGAAATTATATATGTTTCATATGCTTACCCCATTGGGAGTGATGACTTCACATCTAAGAAGTAGACGTAGTAAATTTTTTGAAGGTTAGCAAGCATTGTATTGGTCGCTTGAACAATTCATGAAAGAATATTGAAGCAAGAGAGATTTCACATATAAATATACTATATTAGACATCTTCTATGATTGTGAGCCCATTAATTATTTTCAAACCTGAGCAAATTAGTTGAAATTGGACAAGGAAGACAATGTAATGAGTTATGCTTGGGTATATTTGTATGGAAGTTATATTGTTATAGATCATCGAACATGTGGTGCTTGCTTTTTAGAATCCTTTGCTAGCCAAAATATCTGTACTAAGCGGGAATACTGCTTGTGCATCCAAATACCTTGAACCAAGTTTCTTCCATGAGTGTCCACCATACCTACCTATATGTGGTATTTACCTGCCGTTCCAAGTAAATTTGCATGTGCCAAACTCTAAACCTTCAAATAATAATCTGTTTTGTATGCCCGAATCGCTCATGTAGCGACTAGGGGCTATCCGTATCTTCCATGCTAGGTGGCTTATTCTCAAGATGGGTGGACTCCGCTCATCATTCACGAGAAAAATGGCTGGTATCCGGGATGCCCAGTCCCATGATCAAAAGATCAAAATCAAATCAAAAATAATTGCAAACAAAACTCCCCCAGGACTGTTGTTGGTATGGACGGTACCCCGTTGTTTCGGATGGCCGTGGAGTGTGATTGTTGGTGGAGGGGGAGTAAAAACTTTACCATTCTGTTTGGGAACCGCCTATAATGTATGTAGTATGGAAGATATTGGGAACTCTTGGTTGTTATGTTGACACTGAAAGCATACCTCTCAAAATTATTTTCATCTCTATTTCAAAAACGAGCTCTGGCACCTCTGCAAATCCCTTCTTCCCTCTGCGAAGGGCCTATCTTTTACTTTTATGCAAGAGTCAGTAGTATTCCTTCTCATTCCTACCCACTCTTTAGTTGGCAAGCATCGTGTGTTGGGGAAAGATCTAAGCATATATGGCCATGCAAATATATTTGATCATGAATTATTATTGTTGACAATTATCTATATGATAAGCGAGTTGGGAGGCGAAATACTAAGCCCCTATCTTTCTCTATGTTCAGTGGATGCTATTTGTTCTAAGAATATGCTTTGAGTGGTAGCAATCATGGAAGACTATATGATAGTTGAGTATGTGAAGTTTGCTAAATCAAAGCTCTGACATAGACCCTTCCTGAAAATAAGATGAATTGCAATTGTTTGATGATTGAGAACATAGTTTGCTAGTTTTCAAGAAAGTTTATGGTCTATGCTTTAACATGTGAATAGCTTGTTACTTGATCTTGAGAAGTTTTATGAGATGAACTACTGTTATGACATATAATGATGCTAGAAAAGGTGATTGAAATTATCATTGATCAAACTTGCACACCTACTAGCATTCACACTTCATAAATTATTTCTTTTATCATTTACCTACTCGAGAACGACCATGAATTAAGCTTGGGGTTGCTGATACGTCTCCAACGTATCTATAATTTATGAAGCGTTCATGCTATAATATTATCTATTTTGGATGTTTATGGGCTTTATTATACATTTTTATATTATTCTTGGGACTAACCTATTAATCGGAGGCCCAGCCCATATTGCTGTTTTCTTGCGTATTTCAGTGTTTCGAACAAAAGGAATATCAAACAGAGTCCAAACAGAATGAAACCTTCGGGAGCGTTATTTTTGGAACGAACGTGATCCAGGAGACATGGAGTTGAAGTCAAGGAAGCTTTGAGGTGGCCACGAGGGTGGAGGGCGCCCCCCCTACTGGGCGCGCCCCCTGTCTCGTGGGCCCCTCGTGGCTCCCCCGACCGACTTCTTTCGCCTATATATTCCCATATACCCTAAAACCTTCGAAGAAAACAATAGATCGGGAGTTCCTCCGCCGCAAGCCTCTGTAGCCACCAAAAACCTCTCGGGAGCCTGTTCCGGCACCCTGCTGGAGGGGGGATCCCTCACCGATGGCCATCTTCATCATCCTGGCGCTCTCCATGATGAGGAGGGAGTAGTTCACCCTCAGGGCAGAGGGTATGTCCCAGTAGCTATGTGTTTGATCTCTCTCTCTTTCTCTCTCGTATTCTGTCTATGGGACGATCTTGATGTATCATGAGCTTTGCTATTATAGTTGGATCTTATGATGTTTCTCCTCCTCTACTCTCTTGTAATGGATTGAGTTTTCCCTTTGAAGTTATCTTTTCGGATTGACTCTTTAAGGATTTGAGAACACTTGATGTATGTATTGCCGTGCTTATCTGTGGTGACAATGGGATATCACGTGATCCACTTGATGTATGTTTCAGTGATCAATTTGCGGGTTCCGCACATGAACCTATGCATAGGAGTTGGCACACGTTTTCATCTTGACTCTCCGGTAGAAACTTTGGGGCACTCTTTGAAGCACTTTGTGTTGGTTGAATAGATGAATCTGAGATTGTGTGATGCATATCGTATAATCATGCCCACGGGTACTTGAGGTGACAATGGAGTATCTAGGTGACATTAGGTTGGTTGATTTGTGTCTTAAGGTGTTATTCTAGTATGAACTCTATGATAGATTGAACGGAAAGAATAACTTCATGTTATTTTACTACAGACTCTTGAATAGATAGAACAGAAAGGATAACTTTGAGGTGGTTTCGTACCCTACCATAATCTCTTCGTTTGTTCTCCGCTATTAGTGGCTTTGGAGTGACTCTTTGTTGCATGTCGAGGTGTAAGTGCATCTAGTGCCACCCCTAGTTGGTTTTGGAGTATTGACGACAAAGTTGGTTGAGGGACTAATGCATTTGTGAGAATTGGAGGATAACGCAGGTAGTGTCCCTTATTGATTCGGTTTACCTACCGGAGATGACCCCCAAAAATGTATGAAGACATTGAAGACAATGGTGGTATGAGAAGATATTCATATTGAAGACTATGACATGAGAAGACATTGTGTGAAGACTTTGGAGCGCGAAGACTGTGTGGTTTCGTTGTTTCCTTTTCTTATTTGTTGAGTCATAGGAACCACCGTACTGTTAAGTGGGGTCCAAGTGAACTAAGTCAGAGTGTGTGAAGACTTTGGAGCGCGAAGACTGTGTGGTTTCGTTGTTTCCTTTTCTTATTTGTTGAGTCATAGGAACCACCGTACTGTTAAGTGGGGTCCAAGTGAACTAAGTCGGAGTGACTGAAGTGATGCTCAACCCAAATCCTATGTCTTCGAGCGAAGACAATGAGAGCAAATCTTATCCAGAGCTGGATGAGTCAGCTTTGCTTGTAGCCCAAGTAAAGTTGCCGCGTGTGTTTGAAATCTGACTGTTGGAACACGTGTCAGTTCCTTAGTGACCCAGGGTCATTTTGGACAAATCAGGTCGGGTTGCCTAGTGGCTATAAATAGCCCACCCCCTACACCATAAATTGGTGGCTGCTCAGATTTTGTGCACGACTTTTGTCATTTGAGAGCAACCCACCTCGAAGCATTTGAGAGAGAGAAATCCTTGCGAGGACAAAGCCCAAACACCTAGAGCCAAAGAGTGTTAGGCATCACTGAAGTCTTTCTGTCTGTGTGACCTGAAGACTTCTTACACTTGAGGACTATGAATCCTCCAGCCGGTTAGGCGTCGCGTTCTGAGCATCCAAGAGTCATTGTGGATTGCCGGTGAACGAAGTCTGTGAAGGTTTGGAAGTCTCCCTTGAAGACTTACCAGAGTGATTGGGCGAGGACTGGGTATCCTTAGCTCAAGGGGAATAAGGTGAAGACACGGTCTTCTGAGTTAAATCTCTGCCTCCCTAACCAGACGTACAGTTGTCACAGCAACTGGAACTGGTCCAACAAATCCTGTGTCTTCAACAAGCAACTGGTTCTATCCCTTCCAACCTTACTTAAGTTTGTCTTCATGAAGTCATTGCCTATCTGTTTATCTGTTTGACTTCATTGCTTGACTAATATTGTTGATTGGCTTCACACTATCTTCCATTTTGATCCATACTACCTAACTGCTATTAGTCCTGTACTTTCACATCATTACATACTTGACTATGGCTTGTTTTGGGTAGTTTATCTTCCGCTGCATATCAATTAGGTTGTTTCTGTTGTTTGTCTTCGAAACTTCCAAGTTTTGAAGACTTTCATAAAAATCGCCTATTCACCCCCCTAGTCGATATTAGCACTTTCAATTGGTATCAGAGCCTGGTACTCCCTTGTTCTGTGTGATTCGGTTTAACCACCTGGAGTTTTAGCTATGTCGACTGCAGGGATAATCAAGGTCTCCGCTGCTTGCCCCGTGTTCGATGGAACTGAATATCTCTACTGGAAGAATAAGATGCGCATGCATCTTGAAGCCATTGATGTCGACCTCTGGTATGTCGTCAAGAACGGCGTTCCCAAAATTGGTGAAGGTGTCACCCCCACTGATGTCAAGAAGTTCATTCAACTAGACTCTACTGCAAAGAACATCATCTGTGGTCATCTGACCAAAGGACAGTATGGACGTGTGAGTGCTCTGGAAACGTCGAAGCTAGTCTGGGACTGGCTATCCAACGTCAACGAAGGCGTCTCAACATAGAGAGATCAAAGAATCAGTGTTCTTCGCAACCTCTTCAACCGCTTCAAGAGAAACGACAACGAGAATGTCCAGCTTACGTTTGATCGCCTCACTGATATCACAAATGAACTTCAAGCTCTTGGCGCAACTAAGATTACCAAGCATGAAATCGTCAAGACACTGCTAAGATCACTTGACAGCTCCTTTGACACCCTTGCCCTCATGATACAAGAATGCCCTGACTTCAAGACACTCGATCCGTCTGATATACTTGAGAGGCTCAACACATATGAGTTCCAGCTATCTGAGAAAAGAGATATCTATGGTCCAAGCTATGGCCGAACTCGTGCTTTGAAGGCAAAAGTTGTTTCCTCATCTGAAGAAGAATTTGACTGCAGTTCTGAAGATCCTGAAGACATTGGAAGGGAACTTGCTATGCTTGTGAAGAAGTTCCAGAAATTCACAAAGAAGAAAGGCTTCAGAAAGTCTTCACGATCTAGCTCAAGGAATGATGAAGCTTCCACACATGATCACAAGAAGAGAACCTGCCACAAGTGCAAGAAACCTAGTCACTACATATCTGAGTGTCCACAGTGGGACAATGAGAAGAAGAAGAAGAAAAGCAAGGAATATGATTTTGATGACAAGAAGAAGAAGAAATCCTCAAAGTCTTCTAAGTCTTCTTCCAAGTCTTCATCATACAAGAAGAGCTCATCTGGCAAGGCTCGTGCTTTTGTTGGCAAGGAAATGGATTCAGAGGAGGAGTCTGCTTCAGAGGAGGCGGAGGTGGAGTCTGGAGAGGAGTCTAACCCTGGCGTTGCAAGTCTGGCTCTAGCCACTGCCTATGTTGCCAAGTCCATCTTCAACACTGAAGACAATGACTTCCACACCAACGTTGAAGCTAATGACGAAGACGATCCTACTCCCAACTACTGCTTCATGGCACGTGGTGCCAAGGTAAAATCACGCGATGCTTACTTTCAAGCTTCAAGTGAAGATGACTCTGATTGTGAATCCAAACCCAGCTACAAAACACTTGCTAAAATTGCAACTGAACAACAAAAGGTTATGGAACATACTCAAAAACTGTTAGACAAAAGCGATGACCTGTTGGACGCTGAAATGACACGTTCACAGTCCTTAGTTGATGACATAAAAAAATCTTCATGCTAAGTACCAAGAACTTGAAGGTCATCATGAATCGCTCTCAACTACTTATGAAAGGCTTTCCTATGATTATCTTCAAAGGAAACAAGAGCTTGAGAAATTGAAAGCGGCTCGTGAAGATCTTCAAAAGGTGAATGAGTCACTTCGCGCCCAACAGATCACTTCCGCTCAGGATGGATTTGAACCACCATGTCTAAAATGCATTGAGCGTGATAATGCTACATCTGTTGCTGAATGTTCCACTGCTGCTACTGTTTCATTGTCTTCACCTACTGATGTGGTTACTAACCCCTCTGCGGAGGATACCACTGCTGTTGCTGATGAAAATGCTATGTTGAAGACATTGCTTGAAACAAGGATGTACAAAAGTTTGAAGGGACATCAGACTCTCTGCGATGTCCTCAAAAAGCAGATTCTGAACCGAAACCCTAGGAAAGAGGGTGTTGGGTTCGAAAGGAAAATGAATGTTGATGGCTCGTACTGGAAGCCTGAGCAGTACCCCAAAACCACATGGGTTGCTGCAAAGGAACCTTCAGTAGATCCATCTACCTTATCTGGCTTTACCTGTGCTAATCCTATTATCATTGATGAATCCTTTGATGCAAACTATAAGCTGTTCAAAAATCAGAATGGTGAAGTGTTTGCTAGGTACATTGGTACTAACTGCAGGAATGGACCACCTATGAAGAAGATCTGGGTACCTAAGCGGTACATTGAGAATCTTCCTTTGAATGTCGTCATGACACCACCAAGGAAGAAGACAAACCCCAGACCTATAGCTTCATATGGCCCAAAGGCTTCATACAGATATAGGACTCACATGAGTCAACCTAACGCCAATGTTTTGCAGGGAAATCATGCTCAGACTTATGAATATGAGCGTGTATCTTCGAACCGCTATGTTCATAGGACTAAGAACTTTTCTGCTTATTCATATGAGTATCATTCATCTCCTGCAAGGCTATTTGCTAGGGCTTCAAAGCCAAAATTCTCAGATGCTACACTTAGACTCATCGCTTCTAAGCCCCCACTAAAGATGTGGGTGGCAAAGAAGAACTAACTCTCTTTTGCAGAAAATGGTCTCCTGTAGCGACCCGACCTCAGATGGTCAAGTCTCTGTGCTCAGGTGTCATCCCTGGATCAGTAATGCTAACACCACACAGTACTTCGAAGGATTTATAACAGAGTAGCAATCACACACTTATTACATCGAATGTCTCAAAAGAGAACTTATTACAATAATATGGCTTAAGGCCATCTAATGCGATAACAGCGGAAGGCTTGGAAGATAAAGTGAGTCCATCAACTCCAACGGCATAACTGAGCTGCACGGCAACGACCTACGAACCTTACTCCTCGTCTGAAAAGTCTGCAACATAATACGTTGCAGCCCGAGAACGGGTCAGCACATGGAATATGCTGGCAATGTAACACAAAAGAGGAATAACAGAATAATGCTACCACTACATGCATATTTGGCTGGTGGAAAGCTCTATGGTTACAATTTTGCGAAAAGCCAATTTTTCCCTACTACAAAGGAATCAATTTTAGTTTAACTATCATGGTAGTTGAAACATCATTTGAGAAGGTAAACCCCAAGTCAATGATCCCAATTAAAAGTAATTAACAACCCATCAATATTAACTTTAAGAGTGTTGAGATACATGCGAATACTCAAGTACTAGATACTCAGAATTGTCCATGACCGGGGACACGACTAACCATGATTAGATTGTACACTCTGCAGAGGTTTGCGCACTTTTCCCCGCAAGACTCGATCGCCTCTGTTGGTTCTCGCGCTGCATGGTGTTTGAGAGACGGATGACCGAGACACAGTCTTTCAGAAGCATTAACTCTCTACTCCGGGCAGACCATACCAAACCTACAAACCCACTACCTGCTGATCCACCTCTTCAAGAGCTTCACGCAACTTACTCAAACTATGCTAGAGCCCATAATAGCTTGCGGCTGCACACGGAAGTTTCTAGCATGAATAGACTCAGTTCCCTTTGAGCCTGGGTGGCGGTCCATAGGAGAATCACACGGTAACCCCGGGATTTCCAAAAATAAAACAGGCAATCACTGGTAACCCCAGGTGCCTCAATCCACCCAGATGTGTATTAAAGTTGCAACCTTAAGTTAACCATTAATTAACAATCTCACATCTGTCATGGATACACTCAAACCCAATCCACGTCTACGAGCATAGCATGGCAATATAAGCATAACGTAGAAGTAACTCCCAAGGGTTTGATAATAAACAGGGCAATAGGTTCTACCTCATCAACTACTTCCCAATACCCACATGTTAAAGGCATCCTAATCATGCAATGTTTGAAGACTGAAACTAATGCATAAAACTGGGTATGAAAAGAGTATGATCAATGTGTTACTTGCCTTGCTGACGATCCGGGTATCCTAGAGACTCGTAGTAACACGCTTCGCACTCCGGGAATTCTATCGCAAGCAAACAATAACATACATAAGCAACAATCAAAGATGCACAAGTAGAACTCCAACTAAAAGAGTTTTACCGGAGAGTTCAACTTAAGAACTCCGGTTTGCAAAAAGAATCAAATCAAACGAAGCAACGAAACTCAAACGACAAAAGAAACAACTTCGTTTTGCTATTCTGGATCTAGGTCAAATTTTACAGAAGAAAAATCTTGTTTGAGTTGATTATTCGGAAAGAGGGTTTCGAGATGAAACTCCAGGCGCTTGAATCACCTGATTCTTATAAACGAGCGAAAAGATAAACAGGTTTGAAAATCGGATCAGAAATCGCGATCAGAATAATCACGGAATAAATCCGATAAAAAGAAAAACGACGAACTGCTAAAAGAATGAACGTTCGTTAACAGAAACTAAACAGTGAACACGTTCGTTAGAACGAACGGACGAATGGACGTTCACTAAGTAAATAAACCGGAAATAAAATAAACTGATCTAAGAAAAAACGATCTAGGGTTTTTCAAAAAAAACAGAAAGGTTTATTTTAAAAAAAACGGCGGCGGGGTCGGGTATCTCCGGCGAGGCTCGTCCAGCGGGGCGGCGGCTCCGGCGGGGCTTGGCGACGGGCGGCGGGGCTGCGGGGTGGCGGCGGGAGGCGGCGGCGACGCGGGGCTCCGGCGGCGGCGGATCGGGGCTCGGGCTGCTCGGGCTCGGGTTCCGGCGGCGGCGCGGGTGGCGGGTGGTGGCGGGTGGCGGTGAGGCGGCGGGGCGGCGGCTTATAAAGGGGCGGGGCGGGGCGGCTTGCTTGGGCGAGGGGGCGCCCGGGGGTGGAGTCCGGCTCGGACTTCGCCCTCGGCGTCCGTGCGGCGCACGGCGCGCGCGCGGGGAAGGCGGCGGCGGCTGGCTGGGCCGGCCTGCTCGGCTGGGCCTTCGGCCCAGTCGGGCGCGAGGTTATTTTTTTTAAAACATTACGCCGAAAGAAAAATTCCTAGAAAAATAAATAAAAATCTAAAAATTCCAAAACAAGTTTTCTCCGTCTAAATAAAATATTTAGAACAAGATGAACTTTTCTTGGCCCCTAAAATGCAATTTTAAAACATGCAACATTTCTAGGAGCAAATAAAATCCCGAATAAATTCAAATAAAATCCCAAAAATGATTTTAACATTTTTCCTCAGATATTTCAATTATTTTGGAGAAGTCATATTATCTCCCCTCATTTATTATTTAAAAATGAAATATTTTCCGGAGAGAAAATAATTAAAATCAAATCCTCGTCTTCACTATTTGATAAAAATTTCAAATATGAAAATTAGAAAATCCCCAACTCTCTCCGAAGGTCCTTGAGTTGCTTAGGATTTTGAGGGTTGCAAACGAAAAAGAAATAAAATATGATATGCATGTATGACCTATGTATAACATGCCAAATTGGAAATTTGGGATGTTACAAACCTACCCCCCTTAAGATGAATCTCGCCCTCGAGATTCAGGTTGGCTAGAAAATAGGTGCGGATGTTCTCTGCGAATATCCTCCTCTCGCTCCCAGGTGGCTTCCTCCTCAGTATGATGACACCACTGAACTTTGCAAAACTTGATCACCTTGTTGCGAGTGACTCAGCTATCAAACTCAAGAATCTTTACTGGCTTCTCCTCATAAGTCAAATTATTATCCAGCTGAATCGCCTCCAAAGGTACTGTATCATTCAACGGTATATCGGCCATCTCAGCATGACACTTCTTCAGCTGTGATACGTGAAACACATCGTGAACTCCTGACAATCCTTCAGGTAACTCCAGCTTGTAGGCAACTTCTCCCATCCGTTCCAAAATACGATACGGTCCCACAAATCTCGGCGCTAACTTACCCTTGACTCCAAAACGTTTTACTCCCCTCAAGGGTGATACTCGTAGATAGGCTCTGCCTCCAACTTCATAAGTTACTTCCTTGCATTTTGAATCTGCATAACTCTTCTGTCTGGACTGAGCAATCTTTAGTCTGTCTCTGATTAGTTTAACCTTCTCCTCTGATTCCTTGATCAAATCTGGTCCAAACAACTGACGGTCTCCTACCTCATCCCACATCAATGGTGTTCTACATCTGCGTCCATACAGAGCTTCGAATGGTGCCATCTTCAAACTGGCCTGGTAACTGTTGCTGTAAGAAAACTCTGCGTACGGCAAATTGTCATCCCAACTAGATCCATAATCTAGCGCATAGGCTCTCAACATATCCTCCAAAATCTGATTGACTCTCTCTGTCTGCCCATCGGTCTGCGGGTGAGATGCTGTACTAAACTCCAATCGGGTTCCCAAAGTCTGGTGTAACTGATGCCAAAACTTTGAAGTAAACTAGGTTCCTCTATCTGATACGATGCTCCTCGGAACTCCATGTAAACATACGATCTTGGTCATATATATCTTGGCCAACTTCGCACTTGTACACGTTGTTTTCACCGGGATGAAATGAGCTACCTTAGTCAATCGATCCACAACTACCCATATAGAATCATATCCTGCCCTGGGTTCTGGGTAATCCGGTGATAAAGTCCATACCAAGTTTATCCCACTTCCATTCGGGTATTGGCATAGGCTGTAACAGTCCTGCTGGCTTCTGATGTTCTGCCTTCACTCTCTGACATACATCACATACGGCTACATACTCGGCAATATCCTTCTTCATTCCAGTCCACCAGAAATGTTCCTTCAAGTCCAAATACATCTTGGTGTTTCCGGGGTGAATCGAGTATGGTGAGTCATGGGCCTCCTGAAGTATCAACTTCCTGATCTCTGAATTGTTGGGCACATAAATTCGGTCCTCAAACCACAAGGTATCATGCTCATCCTCGCGAAAACCTTTGGCTTTACCTTCGCCCATCCTCTCTCTTATCTCAGCAATCTCTTTGTCTTCCTTCTGAGCTTCTCGAATCTTGTCCAATAGTGTTGACTGGACTTCCATTGTTGCAAGAAAACCTCTTGGAACAATCTCCAATCGAAGTTCCATGATCTCTGCAGCTAACTCCTTTGGCATTCCATTGCTCACAAGAGCATTAGCATAACTCTTCCGGCTCAACACGTCTGCTACGACATTGGCTTTTCCTGGATGGTAGTGTAGCTTCATGTCGTAATCCTTTATAAGTTCCAACCATCTCCTCTGCCTGAGGTTCAACTCCTTTTGTGTGAAAATGTACTTCAAGCTCTTATGATCCGCGTACACATCGCAACGGTTTCCAATAAGATAATGTCTCCAGGTCTTTAATGCATGCACTACGGCTGCTAACTCCAAATCATGCGTGGCATAGTTCAACTCGTGTGGCTTCAGTTGTCGTGAGGCATACGAAACAACCTTTCCTTCCTGCAT
Source organism: Triticum timopheevii (assembly GCA_963921465.1). Taxonomy (NCBI): domain Eukaryota; kingdom Viridiplantae; phylum Streptophyta; class Magnoliopsida; order Poales; family Poaceae; genus Triticum; species Triticum timopheevii. The sequence continues at coordinate 283,198,931 of OY997264.1, forward strand.
AAGCACACATCCAAGTCCCAAGCGAGAGGCGTCACAATACACTTGAAACTCCTTATGTATATCTGGCAAGGTCAGCACTGGGGCTGTAGTCAATCGCTCCTTCAGCTCTTGAAAACTTGTCTCGCACTCCTCCATCCATTTGAACTTAGTATCCTTCTTTAACAATTCAGACATTGGTTTAGCAATCTTGGAAAAATTCTCAATGAATCTCCGATAGTATCCTGCCAGTCCAAGAAAACTGCGGATCTCGCCAACTGAAGTGGGTGCCAACCATTCAGTGACCGACTGAACCTTACTGGGATCTACTGCTATACCCTCTCCTGATATAACATGCCCAAGAAATCCAACTTCCTTCAACCAAAACTTGCACTTGCTGAATTTGGCGTATAACTGGTGTTCCCTGAGTTTCTCGAGAACCAAGGGCAAGTGTTCCGCGTGCTCCTCTTCGTTCTTCGAGTATATCATAATATCATCAATGAATACCACAACAAACTTGTCCAAATACTCCATGAACACCTTGTTCATCATACTCATGAAATAGGCAGGGGCGTTAGTCAGTCCAAATGACATGACCGTATACTCATATAATCCATACCGTGTGGTGAATGCTGTCTTGGGTATATCCTTCTCTCGGATCTTCAACTGATGGTATCCCGATCGCAGATCAATCTTTGAAAACACCTTAGCTCCTTGTAACTGATCAAACAAATCATTGATCATTGGTAAGGGATACTTGTTCTTTATCGTTACTTCATTCAGAGCTCGGTAATCAACAACCATCCTCAGGGATTTATCCTTCTTTTCCACCAAAAGTACTGGGGCTCCCCAAGGTGACGAGCTTCTACGAATGTAACCTTTCTCCAACAGCTCCTTAATCTGCTTCTTAATTTCCTCCAGATCATTTGCTGGCATCCGATAGGGTCTCTTAGATATCGGTCCTGTTTCTGGCAATAGCTCTATCAAAAACTCGATGCCTCTGTCCGGTGGCATACCAGGTAACTCTTCGGGGAAAACATCCGGAAAATCCTTTACTACAGGTACTTCCTCCTGTACAACTCCCGTGAGGGCGTTTACTTGGCTCCTCCTAGGCACATGCCTAGATACATACTTAATCCCTTTTCCCTCCGGGGTGGTAAGATAAATTGACTTACTAGCACAGTCAATACTTCCTTCATACTTTGACATCCAGTCCATACCTAATATCACATCCAATCCTTGCGACTCCAAGATAATTAGGTCAGACGGAAATACATGTGTTCCAATGATTAGGGGTATCTGGGTGCACCATCTGCTAGCCATGTACTCTGATCCAGGCGAGCTCACTAAGAGGGGTGTCCTAAGGGTTTGGGTTGGTAACATAAACTTTTCCACAAATCCCCTTGATATGTATCGAAAAGAACAATAGCGGTAAATGACTGAACCAAAAACTTACCTATTACCGCGTCCGGCTGCTCTTCAACCTCCTCCACGTTAACGTGGTTCACTTGTCCTTTGTTGAATGGATTGGGCTTCTTCCCTGCGCTCCCGTTTCCATTCCCATTCTTTCCTTCAGAGCAGTCATTGGCATAGTGCCCTGTCTTCCCGCACTTGTAGCAAACAACTTGGCTTAAGTCCCTCTTTGCGGGTGTAGATGGGTTAGAGCGGTTCTGATTATTGTTGGCTCCATTCCCATTCCCGTTCTTCGCACCATTATGGTTATGCGATCCTCCTCCAGCATGGTTATATCCTCCATGGTTATGAACAAGTCCTCCTGAGTTCGGGGTCAAACGAGGCTTCTGGTGAGCTCCTGAATTGTATTTCCCTTGTCCATACTTCCTCTTACGATTATCAATCTGCTGCTGCTTCCCTTCAATCATCAGGGCCTTATCTACCAACTCCTGGTAGTTGTTGAAGGTGGCTACCATCAACTGCATACTCATCTCATTGTTCAGCCCTTCCATAAACTTCTGCTTTGCGGCATCTGTGGCCACATCATCAGGGGCATAACGTGACAACTTGCTAAACTCATCCACGTACTGGCCAACAGTACGATTCCCCTGGCGTAGGTTGCGAAACTCACGCTTCTTCATCTACATAGCTCCAGTCGAGACATGGGCAGTGCGAAAAGCCTGCTGAAACTGAGCCCATGTGACAGTGTCGATAGGATAGGTGGCTGTGAAATTCTCCCACCATGCTGCTGCAGGTCCATCTAGTTGGTGTGCGGCAAAACGCACCTTCTCAGCATCTGGGCATCCAGCGGTGGTTAATTCCCTTCCAATACGACGTAGCCAATCATCTGCAACTATTGGCTCGATGCTACTGGAGAACACCTGCGGCTGTAACTTTAAGAAACGGGCGAGGTTATCCACTGGCGGTGGGTTGTTGTTGTTGGCATTGTTGTTATTGGCATTGCCCTGGTTCTGAACTAACAACTGCATCAGGGCATTCTGCTGCTGGATCAACTGGGTGATCTCCGGTGGGAAAACAAACTCAGGGTCTCTCCTCGGAGGCATCTGATGGGTTTAGATGGAAGAGATTTAGAATAGAAAAAGATCTAGGGGAGAAACACTACCCATATGTATATGAGGCAAACACAAGCATTCATTCAATCAATCAAGCAAGGGCATACAAAACAGTCTAAGACTATCGCAAAAGTGCTCACTACTACTAGTTACATGGGGGAAATACTATTATCATATGGTGGTCATCTAGAAATTTTGATCGGTGGAAGACTCCATGATGTCTGCTCCAGCTTTATCTTCGTAATCATCATCACTTGAATCGGAGTCGGTGTTGTCGATGATGATGTAGTTGTCTGGACGTATGAGGTCTTCTTTCGGAACTGGTCCTCCCATAAAGATTCCGATCTTCTCAACTAAGTCATCATTCTTCTCCAATAGGGTCTTGATTTCCTCATATGCATCGCGTGTGAACTTAAGTTCTTCCTCCAGCTCGATGATCCTGGTCTTCGCCTTCTTCAACTCGATCATGTCTGCGCACATCTGGTTCTCCTGTCGTCGAATGTGTTGGTTTTGCTCCTGGATAAAGGCTGCGACAGATCTATCCTTCCTGGTGCTGATCATCTCCCATTGTTCATCTCGGCGCCCACATATTTGATAGGTGGTATCCTCAAGTTCCTTGTTGTAGATGTTGTAGATTTCTCCAATGCGTCCCATGGTAATATGAGCTGCCATACTCTTGCCCAGGCTCCAAGTGGGTGCTTCGAAAGAAAACTCTATGGGTTTGGAATTTGGCGAGAACGTCCTTCCTAGTACTCGTACTTGAATCATCCAGCGCTCTTCTTCCGGTAGGATGGCGCTGTTCGTCCCAGTGAAGCTTGGTATTCCAATATTCAAGTACCTAGTGACTTCCTTCAAGTGGCGTCCAAAAGGTGTGTCTTCATCCGGCTGTGCAAACTTGGTCTTCATCTCCTTCATCCTAAAGAGTGGAAAGAGAAGAGGGGTCAGAAATGAGAAGAGAAGTGTGACCTATGGTTTATCTTAGTGGTCGTGTCCTACACTCAGCGTGTGCTCTGATACCATCTTGTAGCGACCCGACCTCAGATGGTCAATTCTCTGTGCTCAGGTGTCATCCCTGGATCAGTAATGCTGACACCACACAATACTTCGAAGGATTTATAACAGAGTAGCAATCACACACTTATTACATCGAATGTCTCAAAAGAGAACTTATTACAATAATATGGCTTAAGGCCATCTAATGCGATAACAGCGGAAGGCTTGGAAGATAAAGTGAGTCCATCAACTCCAACGGCATAACTGAGCTGCACGGCAACGACCTACGAACCTTACTCCTCATCTGAAAAGTCTGCAACATAATACGTTGCAGCCCGAGAACGGGTCAGCACATGGAATATGCTGGCAATGTAACACAAAAGAGCAATAACAGAATAATGCTACCACTACATGCATATTTGGCTAGTGGAAAGCTCTATGGTTACAATTTTGCGAAAAGCCAATTTTTCCCTACTACAAAGGAATCAATTTTAATTTAACTATCATGGTAGTTGAAACATCATTTGAGAAGGTAAACCCCAACTCAATGATCCCAATTAAAAGTAATTAACAACCCATCAATATTAACTTTAAGAGTGTTGAGATACATGCGAATACTCAAGTACTAGATACTCAGAATTGTCCATGACCGGGGACACGGCTAACCATGATTAGATTGTACACTCTGCAGAGGTTTGCGCACTTTTCCCCGCAAGACTCAATCGTCTCCGTTGATTCTCGCACTGCATGGTGTTTGAGAGACGGATGACCGAGACACAGTCTTTCAGAAGCATTAACTCTCTACTCCGGGCAGACCATACCAAACCTACAAACCCACTACCTGCTGATCCACCTCTTCAAGAGCTTCACGCAACTTACTCAAACTATGCTAGAGCCCATAATAGCTTGCGGCTGCACATGGAAGTTTCTAGCATGAATAGACTCAGTTCCCTTTGAGCCTGGGTGGCGGTCCATAGGAGAATCACACGGTAACCCCGGGATTTCCAAAAATAAAATAGGCAATCACTGGTAACCCCAGGTGCCTCAATCCACCCAGATGTGTATTAACGTTGCCACCTTAAGTTAACCATTAATTAACAATCTCACATCTGTCATGGATACACTCAAACCCAATCCACGTCTACGAGCATAGCATGGCAATATAAGCATAACGTAGAAGTAACTCCCAAGGGTTTGATAATAAACAGGGCAATAGGTTCTACCTCATCAACTACTTCCAAATACCCACATGTTAAAGGCATCCTAATCATGCAATGTTTGAAGATTGAAACTAATGCATAAAACTGGGTATGAAAAGAGTATGATCAATGTGTTACTTGCCTTGCTGACGATCCGGGTATCCTAGAGACTCGTAGTAACACGCTTCGCACTCCGGGAATTCTATCGCAAGCAAACAATAACATACATAAGCAACAATCAAAGATGCACAAGTAGAACTCCAACTAAAAGAGTTTGACCGGAGATGAAACTCCAGGCGCTTGAATCACCTGATTCCGGTAAACGAGCGAAAAGATAAACAAGTTTCAAAATCGGATCAGAAATCGTGATCAGAATAATCGCGGAATAAATCCGATAAAAAGAAAAATGACGAACTGCTAAACAAATGAATGTTCGTTAACAGAAACTAAACAGTGAACACGTTCGTTAACAGAAACTAAACAGTGAACACGGACGAACGGACGTTCACTAAGTAAATAAACCGGAAATAAAATAAACCAATCTAAGAAAAAAAGCGATCTAGGGTTTTTCAAAAAAAAAAGGTTTATTTTAAAAAAACGGCGGCGGGGTCGGGTACCTCTGGCGAGGCTTGTCCGGCGGGGCGGCGGCTCCGGCGGGGCTTGGCGACGGGCGGCGGGGCTGCGGGGTGGCGGTGGGAGGCGACGGCGACGAGGGGCGACGACGGCGGCTCCGGCGGCGGTGGATCGGGGCTCGGGTTGATCGGGCTCGGGCTCCGGCGGCGGCGCGGGTGGCAGGTGGTGGCGGGTGGCGGTGAGGCGGCGGGGCGGCGGCTTATAAAGGGGCAGGGCGGCTTGCTTGGGCGAGGGGGCGCCCGTGGTTGGAGTCCGGCTCGGACTTCGCCCTCGGTGTCCGTGCGGTGCACTTCGCGCGCGCGGGGAAGGTGGCGGCAGCTGGCTGGGCCGGCCTGCTCGGCTGGGCCTTCGGCCCTGTCGGGCGCGAGGTTATTTTTTTTTAAAACATTCCGCCGAAAGAAAAATTCCTAGAAAAATAAATAAAAATCTAAAAATTCCAAAACAAGTTTTCTCCGTCTAAATAAAATATTTAGAACAAGATGAACTTTTCTTGGCCCCTAAAATGCAATTTTAAGACATGCAACATTTCTAGGAGCAAATAAAATCCCGAATAAATTCAAATAAAATCCCAAAAATGATTTTAACATTTTTCCTCCGATATTCAATTATTTTGGAGAAGTCATATTATCTCCCCTCATTTATTATTTAAAAATGAAATATTTTCCAGAGAGAAAATAATTAAAATCAAATCCTCGTCTTCACTATTTGATAAAAATTTCAAATATGAAAATTAGAAAATCCCCAACTCTCTCCGAATGTCCTTGAGTTGCTTAGGATTTCGAGGGTTGCAAACGAAAAAGATATAAAATATGATATGCATGTATGACCTATGTATAACATGCCAAATTGGAAATTGGGGATGTTACATCTCCAGCCAGCAATCAATGGCATCCGATACTATTACTGGGGACCTAAAACTCATTTAGGATGCACGATAAAATGTCCTTCAATATACTTCATCTGAATCCCTTATCAGTCATACTATGTCCTAACCTTGATATAAGATGTGACTGTCCCTATATGTGTCAAAAGCTTATGCTTCACAACACTTTTGTGAAGCCTATCCTCCTAACTGCACTATAGGGTACATCACCAAAAGCTTCGGAATGGATTATGGACAGTGGATGCCCCCAAATCATATGACTGGTGATCGAAGTCTTCTCATAGACTCAACCTTACGTCCATCCGACGAGAGTCACATTACATTTGCTGACACTGTTAAAAGCAAGGTATTGGGTTTAGGTAGAGTTGCAATCTCAAAGGATCAACACATGGATAAAGTGATGCTTGTTGAATCCCTTGGTTTCAACTTAATGTCTGTCTCAATGCTTTGTGACTTGAACATGATTGTGATATTTGGCAAATATCGTTGCCTTGTACTAATGGAATCTGACAAATCTCTAGTCTTTGAAGGGTATCGAAAAGATGATCTATACATGGTAGATTTCTCAGCAGGTCCACAGCTTGCCGTATGTCTTCTCACAAAAGCTTCAGAATGCTGGCTCTGGCATCGAAGGCTGGGACATGCTGGCACGAGGAACTTACACTCACTCGTCAAGAAGAAGCATGTCATTGGCATCGAAAATGTCAAGTTCAAGAAGGATCATCAGTGTGGTGCCTGTGAAGCTGGAAAGATGACAAGGGAAAAGCACCCCTCGAAGACAATCATGACAACATCTCAACCCTTCGAGTTGTTACACATGGACTTGTTCAGACCTACTCACTACTCCACCCTCACAACAACTGCCTGTCTCTATGGCTTCGTCATTGTTGATGACTACTCAAGATGCACATGGGTTCATATAATTCTGTACAAGACTGAAGTGCAAGATGTCTTCAGACGCTTTGCAAATCGAGCAATGAACAATTATGGTGTGAAGATCAAGCACATCATAAGTGACAATGGCACTGAATTCAAGAACACTGGACTTGATCTGTATCTGGATACAATGGGAATCACTCATGAGTTTTCTGCTCTGTACACACCTCAGCAAAACGGCATTGTTGAGCGCAAAAACAGAACCCTCATTGAGATGGCTCGAACAATGCTAGATGAGTAGAGCTACTTACTGGCAAGAAGCCAAACGTCACTTACTTCAGAGTATTTGGAGCAAGATGCTGGATAAAGGATCCCCATCACAAGTCAAAATTTGCACCTAAGGCTCATGAAGGCTTCATGCTTGGCTATGGAAAGGATTCCCACTCCTACAGAGTCTTCAACCTTTATCTCTACAAAATCGTTGAAACTGTGGATGTGAAATTTGATGAAACCAATGGTTCACAGAGAGAGATTCTGCCAAGCACACTGGATGAAGCTCCTTCAAACGAGTCTATCAAGCTGATGGGAACTGGTGAAATCATGCCCTCTGAAGCACAGCCTGAAGAGGAACTTATCATCTCTGCACCAAATCAACCTGAAGACAATGCTCAGTCCGAAGACAATCCTCCCAATGATGACAATGAACAGCTAGAGCAAAATCTTCGTCCTGTTCATCCTCATGTTGCAAATGAAGTTCAAATAGAGAAGATAATTGACAGCATCAATGCACCTGGTCCGCTCACTCGATCAAGAGCAACACAGCTAGCAAACTTCTGTGGGCACTTTTCATTTGTGTCAATATCAGAACCCAAGAAAGTTGCTGAAGCTTTTATGGAACCTGAATGGATTCAAGCCATGCAAGAAGAACTTCAACAGTTCAAACTGAATAATGTCTGGGAACTTTTCAAGCGACCTGATCCTCGCAAACATAACATTATTGGAACAAAATGGATATATCGAAACAAGCAAGATGAGCATGGTCAAGCCGTCAGAAACAAAGCACGTCTTGTGGCTCAAGGATACACTCAAGTTGAAGGAATAGACTTCGATGAAACATTTGCTCCTGTTGCTAGACTTGAAGCCATTCGCATACTGCTAGCCTACGCTAATCATCACAATATCTTGCTATATCAAATGGATGTAAAGAGTGCATTTCTCAATGGCAAGATTGAAGAAGAAGTATATGTCGCTCAACCACCTGGCTTTGAAGATCCAAAACATCCTGATATGGTGTACAAGCTAAACAAGGCACTGTATGGCCTCAAACAAGCCCCTCGTGCCTGGTATGATACAATCAAAGACTTCCTGAAGAGCAAAGGCTTCAAACCCGGATCCCTCGATCCCACTCTCTTCACCAAGACATATGATGGTGAACTGTTTGTGTGCCAAATATATGTGGATGACATAATCTTCGGATGCACCAACCAGAAGTACAGTGATGAGTTTGGGTACATGATGCAAGAGCAATATCAAATGTCCATGATGGGTGAGTTGAAGTTCTTCCTTGGTCTTCAAATTCGTCAGCAGAGGAATGGCATCTTCATATCTCAAGAGAAATACCTCAAAGACTGTCTGAAGAAGTTTGGAATGGAAGACTGCAAAGGCTACACGACGCCAATGCCAGCCAAACACCATCTTGGTCCCGACGACAATGGTAAAGAGTTCGATCAAAAGGTATACCGCTCCATGATTGGTTCTTTGCTTTATTTATGTGCATCTAGGCCAGATATTATGCTTAGTGTTTGCATGTGTGCTCGATACCAAGCAGCACCAAAGGAATCGCATCACTTAGCTGTGAAGCGAATTCTTCGATATTTGGCTTAGACCCCAACACTCGGATTATGGTATCCCAAGGGCTCAAGATTCGATTTGGTTGGATTCTCGGATGCTGATTATGCTGGTGACAAGGTGGATCGCAAGTCAACATCAGGCACATGTCATTTTCTTGGTCGATCACTTGTCTGTTGGTCTTCGAAGAAGCAGAACTGTGTATCACTCTCAACTGCTGAATCTGAATACATTGCTGCTGGATCCTGTTGTGCTCAGCTTATATGGATGAAGCAAACTCTCAAGGATTATGGCATCAACCTGAATCAAGTACCTCTCTTCTGCGACAACGAGAGTGCCATCAAAATAGCCAACAATCCAGTCCAACACTCGAAGACAAAGCACATTGAAATACGTCATCACTTTCTCAGAGATCATGTTATGAAGAAAGATATCGATATCCTTCACGTCAACACTGAAGAGCAACTGACAGATATCTTCACAAAGCCCTTGGATGAGAAAAGGTTTTGCAAGTTACGGTGTGAGCTAAATATCTTGGAATCCTCTAATGTCCTGTGATCAGGCACACATCCTAACACTTATGCATGTTGATGACTTAGATGTGCAACACACAAAGTAATGTATATCTTCAATAAATGAAGATTTACACTCTGAGTGTGAATACATTAACATGGAATTTGACTTCGGAGCGCCACAATAATTGTGCGCCGTGTCTGGGTCTAATACTTCCTATACGGTGGGTAATGCCACCACCAACTTTTCTTGTTTGAAGGTGTTTCACTCGAGGCGTTATATTGCAATGACTTCACATTTGGTTTGTCTTCAGTTTCAATTTGTCTTCATGACTTTCTACACTATGATGATTTGATTGCTTTCTGATATATATATATATATATATATATATATATATATATATATATATATATATATATATATATATATATATATATACTAGTGTTCTGTCCTCTACAGCATTCACTTATAGCTATGTCTTCAAGATTGGATCTTTTGAACTAAGTGAATGTGATCGGACCCTAACCTCTCTATGCTTCCTATCTCAAAATCTATCTATCCAAATCATATGCATTCTGTTGAAACTGTCGAATGTCTTCTCTGGGTCCTAGTCAGCAGAAGGCAAAGAGACAAACATTAAATCTGTTTTAATGGCTTATCTTTACTGTTGAAATCCGGAGAAGCCGGAACAACTCTCCGACATGCCTGGCGGGCGTGGGAACGTGGGACAACCCTGAGTGTGTTGCATGCTTGACACGTACCCCTCAGATATGAACCGCCAGGAGCACCAGCGTAATTGCGCTATGTCTCTCACCTACTTATAAATACCTGTCCCCTGCGGTAAAGAAATCCTTCTCCCACCTCTCCACCTCCGTCAAAACCCTAGCGCCACCACTAGCTCGCGACGACGCCGGCGACGAAGCGCTTAGCTGCCGCGACTTCTCCGACGCCGTCCTCACGCCGGCCGCGGACATCGTCCTCTCCGCCGTCGCCGTAGGTGTCCTCCGTCGCCAAGTTAGGGCACGGTGGGCTGAACTGCTCGGTCTCCTATTCTTCCATCTAGTAGTTCTTCGTGCGGTAATTATAACTCTATTTTTACCACCTTTTTGATCTTCAAGATTCATCCTGTTTACCGAAAGTAGTTTCTGTCTATTCAAGCTAGATCTATTCCGTCTGCATCTCATACTGCTTAGTCGATTCACTTAGATTTTTTGTGTAGTTTGATTCCTCACTTGTACTTATTCACGGATTGGTACAAATATGGAACCAACTCACCTATATAAGTGAATGTCTTCGCATCATGAGGTCAATATCTTCAAACTGATTTATCTTCAAAATCTTTTGAGAATGCATATGACCTCTTCCCCTTCCCTCGCATCTCTAATGCTGTCACAGGTACATGTCCGTGGGAGAATCCCTTGGTTCTCATAGTCTGCATTCGTTTGCAGAATACTTACAGCATCATATAAATTCTCCTAAAGCCAGTTCCTGCTTGACCAGCAAGCGCAAATCTCTGAAGCCTTTGAACGTATTGAAGCCATTCAGCTTGAAGTTCATGGCTGCAGAAAAGTCAACAAGGAAGGGTGGCAGACAGCGCAGAGAAGGAACATCTAAAGATCTGCCTGATGATTTAGCAGAACTGTACAAGACAGATCCTGAAGAGAACTATCATCAGAGAAAGACGCGAATCCAATGGATTCGACGCTATTGGGCTGAGGAGTGGTTAAAGTACAAGTTTGTCACAAAGGAATATGCAGAGAAGCATGCCATCAAGAGACCTTGGGGTGATATCCTCTATCGAGGCCTTCAACCCAAGACCCGAGCTGAAGCCATTGAACAAGGCTTCTATCCTTGTATGGTCCGTGGGCCACAGCCAGCGAACGCAGATCCCACCTCACTACTATGGTGTCGTGATGACTCTCTCTTCAAGCGCAACTACCAGTTTGCTGTGGCTTCGGCCAAGAAGAACAAGAAGTCCTTGGGTTTGGACTTCAACCCAGGTCCCTCTGCTCCCCGTGCTGATGGCTCTCGTGATGCTAATCCCAATGTCATTGGCCCCTACGCCAACCTTGACGGCCTCATCGCCTACATCATGGTCCAAGGCGCCAGAGTAGATCATTCTGACAATGGTGCTGACTCTGATGAAGCCCCTGCTCCTCCTCCAAAGCAGCAGAAGCAAAAGAAGTCAAAGGCTTGTACCTCAGCTGCACCTCCAAAGACTTCACGTGCGAAGCCACTGGCCACTGCACCTCCTGAAGCCAGTGTGCAGTCTGAAGATCAATCCCGTGTCTCCAAGAGAACGTAGAAGAATAAGCAACTTGTCAGACCCTCTGATCAAAGAGCCTTGACTCCTGCTGCCATTCTGCGTGAAGAACCCATTGATCTATTAAGTGATGAAGATCTTGATGATGATGCTCTTGAACAGCTGATAAAGAGCAAAGAAGAAGCAGAAATCTTCAGCAACTTACCTCTCTTTGATGTGGCCATCATCCACAATTTCATTGATGAGTGGTTCGACACCCCCAACGTCAGCTTTGAAAATTTACAGCTCCCCATTGGCCTCAGTGTCTCCTTCAATGGAGCCATTGCTTCTGAGCTAGCTCTTGCTCAGCGCATCGCTGAGCTCAAGAACAAGATTGACTATGAGAAGGCTCAATTGAAGAAGCATGTGGCCAAGCTAAGTTTTCAAGACGTCCACAACTTCAAAGTCATGCTCCACGAGCTTAAAGAAGCTTTTCTGAAGAAACGCCAAGAAGCTCGGGGCTCACGAGAACGCATGAAGATTTTGGCTGACAAGTGTGTGCTTGCCTACAATGAGGCTGAGAAGCGCAAGTCCCTTGGCTGTCCTGGCATTGACCCCAGGATGGCTGCAAAGAGGAAGAAGAAGCACCCTGCTGAACAGCCTGAGCCTTCGAGCCAAGAAGCCCCTCGCATTATCTTCCCAAGCAGCATGACAGGCTCGAAGCCAAAGGTCTCCACAACCGCTTCACAACAGAAGAAGACGAGGGCTGCCGGGGCTGACGCCAGAAAGAGAAAGAACACTGAAGCCTCTGATGCCGCTCCCTCCAAGAAGAAGCGCAAGACCAAGAAGACTAGGGCTGCTTCCACAAAGCCCTTAGTCGTTGAACCCATTTCCGTGGTTCGCCCTGTGTCAGTTCATCAAGAACGAAGAATGGTTGTCCATGAGCCTGCTACCACAGAGGCTCATGAGGCTGAAGATATTCCAGCAGCTGCACCCACCGCTGCTGAAGACATTGGTCAAGATGAGAATGTAAATGATGATGAAGTTCTTCCTCAGATCGAACATCAAGTGGTATCATCGCCTGTTCATACGAACAGCGAACTCATCAGCATTGGTCGTCCATTGACGCCAATTGCTCAGGATGCTTCGTGGGCTGATCACCCACAACAACAACAAGACTCCCCCAGTACTCCCCAACAACAACAACAAGCTACACCCCCAGTGCAAGAAGAGGATGAAGACTTTCAGGCTCAGCCACTTCCATCTCCTAACTTGAAGCTAGCACTTCGCAGGCTTCGCAGAGGACAAAGGCCTGAAGTCCCTCTGTTGAGCGTTCCCGAAGGAGAAGTGCAACGTTCACCTGTTGCACGCCAAGTATTTTCTGAACCAGCTCCAACAGTGAACGTCTCCGAGTCTGAAGCACATGCTGCTGAAGACATTCCGGCTGCATCAGCCGAGGAAATGAAGAAGAAGTATGTGTACCAACTGCCCCAGTGATTGAAGAAGAAGCAGTTCCAGATGTGAACGTGCATGTGCCCGACCCTCCTATTCGTCAAGAGGAGGCTGACAATGTTGAGGCTGCCACCACCAACGCCAATGAAGCCAGTGACGTAGTCATGGCTGACGCTAATGTGGAGCCTGCACCAACCAGTGTGCCTGAAACCAATGAGGCCACTGTGCCCGAAGCAAATGTGGCCACTGAACCTAAAACCAATGAGGATGCTGCCCTTGAAGTCAATGAGGATGCTGCACCTGAAGCCAATATGACAACTGCTCCTGAAGCACCTGTTGTGCAGCCTGACTCCTCTGATGTTGCCCCTGCTCCTGTTCCGCCACCAAGGCCTCACACTATTGAGCAAGCATACAATCATGGTCAGCTTACTACTGTCTGATGGCCCATTCTGGTGCCTCCGCCCACTGCCTCAGCACCGCAATTTGACTATCATGTTGAGCATAGGCCTCAGGTCCAAAAGCCAAAGCCACGGTTGCCAAGGTTTCCAGGTACTGCCAACTCCCCCGGGTCCTTCAATGCTAGTGGCTACAAGAGCCACAATACCTTCTTTGACAGCACCAAGAACCCCTACTCCAAGCCAAGGATTTCATCAGACCGGTTCTGGAGCTATCAGCAGAGAAGCTATTACTCATGCGTGCTATTTGATCAAGGGCGCATTTTCCCTCATATGCGTTTGACACTGAAGCTATTGCTGGACTGCCGTTCTTAGAAGAAGCACTTGATTGCTTTCGTGATGCTGGTCTGCTCCATTTTGTGACAGACAAAGAACATTGGAATGAAGAGCTATTGGCTCAATTCTATGCCACTCTGCACATTCGCGGCTACTACAAAGACATCAAGACTTGGGTTCTCGAGTGGATGACTGGAAATGTTCATCATGAAGCCAAAGCTATGGATATCATCGAGCTTACTGGGCTAGCCACTCCTGGAGAACTGTATGAGCCTAACTGTCAGCTACACCGCAATGCTGTGGAGAGCATCTTCCACAAGCCAGAACCAAATATGAGCCAGATGTTGAGCATGATGAAGCCTTTGCCATCTAACGCTGAGTATCCCACACATTTCTTTGTTGAAGACCTTGAGTATCTGCCTCGAACCATATATCATATCATCAGGCGAACTCTATGGCCAGTCAAGGGACACTCATCAGCGGCCAAGCTTGAAGGAGCTATGAAGACTTTGGTCTTCTATATTCTCAATGGCATCAGCTTCAACACTCAGGAATTCTTCATCAGGCAACTTGCTGCTTTCGGCTCTGACCTATTTGGTCTGAAGTTTTATGCTCCATGGGTCATGCGCCTCATCAATCGACACTCATCTGTCAATTATCAACCCTCTGCTCGCAATCATATAATCTTTCTGCCAGAGGTTGATATGTCAGTTGATGCTATATATTCTGACCCTGCCAAGACGCCGCTTTGTCTTTAGAACATTGAGCACCAAAGCTTCACTCAGCCAATTGAAGGTGTTCAAGCAGCAACACGAATCTATCCACGGGCTGGTAACACTCGTCTGCCTCACAGAGCGCCCACTGAAGCCACTGAAAGCACCATTGCCCAAAGGCCTCAGAAGCGTTCTCATGTTCTCAATGACCGAGAACTTCTTGTGGCTCTTCATCAGAAACAGGATAAGCATCATTTCTGGCTCAAGAGACAGATGCAAAGCCTCTTGGTGGATGTCAATCGCATTCACAACCTTGCCACCAAGAATGCCATTTGTTGCTCATGAAACTTGCCGAAGATCATGGAAGAGTTTGACCCTGCTCAGTGCTGAAGCTGATCTTCAAGATGATGGCTTCAATGAAAGATTCCAGTTCGACTCCACTCCTCCACGGACTGCTACCCTGCGTCGAACTCCATCTCTTGAAGACTCTGAATATTCCTCTTCCGCGGCAACAGTTAATGCTAGAGTTATCGATGATGAAGATGATGCTACTTCACCACCTCCTGCTACTGCGTGCATCGACACTGCACCAAGTTCGTCTGCACCGCCAACCAACGACAACGACCTAGCTGCTTCACCTACTCATGACGAGTAGATGCTCTATGTCTTCAAACCTTTTTGGTCATTACTGACAAAAGGGGGAGAAGCGTATGAGTTGATAGTCTTCAAGCGGGTTCATATGGGCGGTTGCATTATATTTTGCTGCGTGCTTACAACTCTTGCGTTTTGAAACTTTTGGTTCTTTGAGTTGTAACACCTAAACTTGATGGTCGTCTGCTACTTCTGCTACTTATTTGCTTTACTATGATGCGATGATAAATTCGGCATGTGCGATGACAACTTCCGCACTTAGATCATTCTGCAGACGTCCATTTTTCATTATGCATGCCAATCTACTCGCTATATCATTTCATGCATGATGAATTATCTTCATAAGTTGAAGTGGATCTCCTCAAGTACAACCTGCCATGTGCATTTGCATTCCAAAAGCAAACTACTTATATGCACATCCTCAGGGGGAGCCCTTGCAACTTATGAAGACAATTCCCTATCCTTACAATTTCACATACTTTATCCCCGTTGAAAACTTCAACCAGTTTGTCATCAATCACCAAAAAGGGGGAGATTGTAAGTGCATCTAGTGCCACCCCTAGTTGGTTTTGGAGTATTGACGACAAAGTTGGTTGAGGGACTAATGCGTTTGTGAGAATTGCAGGATAACGCAGGTAGTGTCCCTCATTGATTCAGTTTACCTACCGGAGATGACCCCTAAAAATGTATGAAGACATTGAAGACAATGGTGGTATTAGAAGATATTCATATTGAAGACTATGACATGAGAAGACATTGTGTGAAGACTTTGGAGCGCGAAGACTGTGTGGTTTCGTTGTTTCCTTTTCTTATTTGTTGAGTCATAGGAACCACCGTACTGTTAAGTGGGGTCCAAGTGAACTAAGTCAGAGTGACTGAAGTGATGCTCAACCCAAATCCTATGTCTTCGAGCGAAGACAATGAGAGCAAATCTTATCTAGAGCTGGATGAGTCAGCTTTGCTTGTAGCCCAAGTAAAGTTGCCGCGTGTGTTTGAAATCTGACCGTTGGAACACGTGTCAGTTCCTTAGTGACCCAGGGTCATTTTGGACAAATCAGGTCGGATTGCCTAGTGGCTATAAATAGCCCACCCCCTACACCATAAATTGGTGGCTGCTCAGAGTTTGTGCACGACCTTTGTCGTTTGAGAGCAACCCACCTCGAAGCATTTGAGAGAGAGAAATCCTTGCGAGGACAAAGCCCAAACACCCAGAGCCAAAGAGTGTTAGGCATCACTGAAGTCTTTCTGTCTGTGTGACCTGAAGACTTATTACACTTGAGGACTGTGAATCCTCCAGCCGGTTAGGCTTCGTGTTCTGAGCATCCAAGAGTCATTGTGGATTGCCGGTGAACGAAGTTTGTGAAGGTTTGGAAGTCTCCCTTGAAGACTTACCAGAGTGATTGGGCGAGGACTGGGTGTCCTTAGCTCAAGGGGAATAAGGTGAAGACACGGTCTTCTGAGTTAAATCTCAGCCTCCCTAACCAGACGTACAGTTGTCACAGCAACTGGAACTGGTCCAACAAATCTCGTGTCTTCAACAAGCAACTGGTTCTATCCCTTCCAACCTTACTTAAGTTTGTCTTCATGAAGTCATTGCCTATCTGTTTATCTATTTGACTTCATTGCTTGACTACTATTGTTGATTGGCTTCACACTATCTTCCATTTTGATCCATACTACCTAACTGCTATTAGTCCTGTACTTTCACATCATTACATACTTGACTATGGCTTGTTTTGGATAGTTTATCTTCCGCCGCATATCAATTAGGTTGTTTCTGTTCTTTGTCTTCGAAACTTCCAAGTTTTGAAGACTTTCATAAAAATCGCCTATTCACCCCCCCCCCCTCTAGTCGATACTAGCACTTTCACAAGGGATAGTTATATGATCCAAGTATGTTATTATTGTTGACAGAACTTGCACTAGTGAAAGTATGAACCCTAGGCCTTGTTTCCTACCATTGCAATACCGTTTGTGCTCACTTTTATCATTAGTTACCTTGCTGTTTTTATATTTTCAGATTACAATTTCCCATATCTACCATCCATATTGCACTTGTATCACCATCTCTTCGCCGACTAGTGCACCTATACAATTTACCATTGTATTGGGTGTGTTGGGGACACAAGAGACTCTTTGCTATTTGGTTGCAAGGTTGCTTGAGAGAGACCATCTTCATCCTATGCCTCCCACGGATTGATAAACCTTAGGTCGTCCACTTGAGGGAAATTTGCTACTAACCTACAAACCTCTGCACTTGGAGGCCCAACAACGTCTGCAAGAAGAAGGTTGTGTAGTAGACATCACGTGGCTCGACGTCGAGTGTTCGATGTTAGTGCACTTGAGCCGGAGAGGGTGTCGTCGGAGTGTTCACTCGAGCGGCTCCGTCTTGAGTAGGACGAAGTGGTAGAAGACCGGTTTACCAACAAGGCACGAATCTCATCCATTCTTGCATCGTTCTCTTGTTTGTGAGCGTTGAGCTTTTTGTCGAAGTAGTTTCTTGTTCGTTGCTCGGAGAGTGGCAAGTTGATGGCGAGACTGGCGATCCGGTTGCTCATTGCTTGTTATTCTTGATGCAAAGCTCTTTGTGCACCGAAGAGGGGGCTCTTGGTGACATAGGATGACATGTCGGCATCTTGATCGATGATGAGTGGGTTGGTAGAAGAACTTGGCATATCCATCATTCTAAGCAAAATATGTGAGTGGGAGAAAGAGAAGAATTTATACCAAATGTATCTCGACTGATGTTGAAGATGGATCAATGATCACTCAAATGTGGAACAAGGAAATAGCACAATTGGTACCAATTCTTTTCGGTTCTCGCACCTACACAAGGAAAAGCTTATGGTGGAGCTCGGTTAGGATGGTGGCACAAAATTTGATGCAATTGTTAGTGAGCCTCAATAATGTTGGAAAAGATTCACAAATTTGTAAATGCAACAAGTAGACCAATAACGAGATATGGTACATGGAAACACACACGCTGTCGGTGTCCTAGACTTGGGGGTATCCAGTCCTGCCTGCCTGCGGCCCACCAGTTGGCTCCATCGATGGCCTGGTATGGCCCAGCTTTGACACCAACACAGAAAGACCCTCGCGTGAGGCGGATGACGCCAAGGCCCTTGAAGGAGTTGGCCTCCTCAGGAGGGCTCCTGAGGGGCGGAGAGATCTATGCAGCTACCTCATGAGGCTCAGCTGACGTGAGCCATGACGACCAAGGCCAGGCGTGCGCCAGGCGGGTGCAGAGCGTAGGTTTCCTCTTCGGTGCAAGGGAGGCAAGCCACATGCGCGGAGTCCCGAGGAATCAACCAAAGGTTTCCATTCTGGTGCAACGAGACCAAGACCGCCACGACGGCAAGACAGAGGTCATCACCGAGCCCACCGCAACGTCACGGCCAGAGGCTTTTCACAGGCGAAGACTACTTTTGTCAGGATAGACTATACTACTTGTCCCCTTCCAAATCCCACCGTTGTGGAATCCCTTCCCGCTCATATTTGGGAGGAGGACCGAGGCACTATATATAGGACTTAGCCACCACCATAGGGGGAGAGACATCGATTCCACCCCGAGCACCTCAATAGCTCAAGAATACCTCACGTCCCGAGGCTTGTTCATCCTTTGTACTAGTTCATCAATAGCCCCTCGAGGCAATCCACCACACCACACTGGAGTAGGGTATTACACCACAACGGTGGACCGAACCAGTATAAATCTCTGTGTCTTTGTGTCTCTGTGAGCTCTACGCGCTACGCTAGGGAGGATCGCGAGTAGGCAGGCTGGGCAGGTTGAGATCTCCACACGCACCCCAGTGTTCAAACCTCTCACGGGTTACCGGATCCCGAAATCCAACATTTGGCGTGCCAGGTAGGGGTGCATCAGAATCCTCTTCCTCGACCTCCAGATCGTACCACTGACCCATATGGCGGGCACTCCTCCATCGGCCTCGACGATGCGCGAAGCGCCGGGGCTGCGCTGCTTCGCCCTCTCCCTGCGACAAGTGAAGTGGCTGCACAAGTTCTGACCGGAGATGTCGCCGCGCTACGACGGCGCGGTGGATCCAGCCCCCTTCCTTCAGGCATACAAGGAACCAGTTTGGGCGGCTGGTGGAGACGACAAGGTGAAGGCCAACTGGTTCCCCATGGCCCTTGCAGGCGTGCCACGTGCTTGGTTGCTCAACCCGCCAGCATCTTTTGTGGCCTCCTGGGAGGAGCTGCGCGACCTCTTCCTTGCCCACTACGCAACGCCGGTACCCCTGGTCATCGCAGCTCTCCTGGGCGGCTCGCACACGCCACCCTCCGACCGCCACGTCAAGCAGTTCTACCGACGGACAGGCAACACTTAGGCGGGCTCGGGGGCTCCCCCGGGCTAGGCGGTGCCCCAACCTGACCTCGCCTTCGGCCCCAAAGATCACCCTATTGCCACGATGGGGGCAAGCGCACTCCCGATGCTCTGCACCCCAACCATCTGCCACGTGGCAATAACCAAGACCCTCATCGACGGCGGAGCCGGCCTCAACATGCTCTCCTCGGAGATGTTTGGTCTGCTCCATGTACCGCCCAGCCGGCTCCGCATCTCCAGGCCCTTCTCTGGAGTTGGAGAGAGCTCCACCAGGCCCCTGGGGCAGATCCGCCTCGCTGTCACCTTTGGGACCCGTGACAACTACCGCACCGAGCTTGTCGACTTCGACATCGCCAAGATCAACCTGCCGTACAACACTATTCTGGGATACCCAGCCTTGGTGCAATTTATGGCTGTGACCCATCCCGCGTACAACCTCATGAAGATGTCGGGCAGCAACGGTGTCCTCACAGAGGCAGGAGACACCAATGGCGCGTTAAAGGCCCTGAAGCTCGCCTTCAAGGCAGCCGCGACCGTGATACCCGACAAGAAGGAGGATCAGGAGGCCCAGAGGCAGCGCCTGCCAAGAAGAAGCAGTTGTTCTCCCAGGACCAAGCCGAGACGAAGCAAGTGCCGGTCTGCGAGGATGCGACAGCCAGCGCCACCTTCACCATAGGGGCTGGCCTCCCATGGGATCAAGAGGAGGCATTGAAACTTTCTGTGAGCCAACAAGGATGTATTGGCCTGGGAACCCAAACACCTGACCGGGTCCCGAGGGGGATAATGCAGCACCATCTGAGAGTATGCCCAAATATGCGGCCGGTGAAGCAGAAGGCTCGCCGGCAGTCCACCGAGAAGCAGGCCTTCATCGTCCAAGAAACCCATAAGCTACAAGCTGCAGGGGTCATCAGAGAGGTGCGGTACCCAGAGTGGCTGGCGAACCCCGTCATCATCCCCAAGAAAGGAGGGAAGGAGTGCATGTGTGTCAACTTCACCAACTTCAACAAGGCTTGCCATCAAGATCCCATTCCGCTCCCTCGCATCGACTAGATCGTCGACTCCGTTGCAGAGTGCGACCTGTTGTGCTTCCTGGACGCCTTCTCTGGCTACCACCGGATCAAGATGGTTGTGGAGGATGTGGAGAAGACGGCATTCCTCACCCCATGCGGGCTGTACTGCTACACCTGTATGCCTTTCGGGCTGCGCAACGCCG
Organism: Triticum timopheevii; assembly: GCA_963921465.1. Taxonomy (NCBI): domain Eukaryota; kingdom Viridiplantae; phylum Streptophyta; class Magnoliopsida; order Poales; family Poaceae; genus Triticum; species Triticum timopheevii. The sequence continues at coordinate 283,219,718 of OY997264.1, forward strand.
GAGCAACATTCCAGCGGTTGATGCACATCGCCCTCGGTTCGCAGGTTGGGAGAAATGCGTAGGCCTACATCGATGATATAGTGGTGAAGTCTCGGGAGTCCAGGACTCCGATAGAAGATCAGGAAGAGACGTTTGCCAGCCTGCGCACGATGGATCTTTGGCTTAACCCCGAGAAGTGTGTGTTGGTCCCCTCCGACAAGCTGTTGGGCTTCTTGGTATCACACAAAGGGATCGAGGCTAACCCAGAAAAGGTCAAGGCGATAGAAGACATGAACCCCCTGCAGACCCTGAAGGAGATGCAGAAGCTGGCTGGCTGCGTAACCTTGCTTGGACGCTTCATTTCCAAGCTGGGGGAGAGCGCCCTTGCGATTTTCAAGCTGTTGAAGACGAATGATCCATTCGAGTGGACCCCCGAGGCAGACACAGCTTTCCAGGACCTCAAGAGATATCTGACCAGTCCTCCCGTGATGGTGGCACCGCGCCCTCTCAAGACCTTGGTTCTCTATCTGGTGGCAACCCCACACTCAGCTAGCGCCTCCCTAGTAGCGATAAGGAAGGAGCGCCCGGTCAAGAAGCCACAGCAGGATGCACAACCAGCAAGCGAAGTGCAGCACCGCCTAGGGAAGGCATCTGAAGTCTCTGCCGGCGCAGCGGCCAACATCCCTCCTGAGGCTACAAATAACCCCATGGCTATCGAGGGTCCGGAGCACAGGCCTCATGAGGCCAAAAGGGAGCTGAGCCCCCGTGAAGAACAAGATTCTGCTGATGCCTCCTCCCTCGTTGAGCACCCCATATACTTCGCCAGCACAGAATTGAGGGAGGCCCGAGCCCGATACCCCATGCCACGAAGCTCTTGCTCGCACTTCTAGTCGCCTCCAGGAAGCTGCACCACTACTTTCAAGGCCACCCCATCAAATTTGTCTCAGCATACCCGCTAGAGAGGGCGCTACGGAGCCCGAATGCAGTTGGGCGAGTTGCTGAATGGAACATTGAGCTTTAAGCAGGGCGCAGGGGCTTTTGCTCTGCAAGGCGCAGGGGAAGGAGCCGTCCTCATCTCGCTCACCAAGGACAAGCTTTGCTATGCGGTACAACTCTACTTTCAGCAGAGCGAGAAGGTCTCCAACAACAGCGCAAAATTCAAAGGCTTTCTCGCTGGGCTCAGGGCCGCAGCCGCGCTAGGGGTAAAACGCCTCACCATCAAAGGCGATTCTCAGCTTCTTGTCAATTTCTCCAACAAGGAGTACACGCCTAAGGATGAGCACATGGAGGCGTACCTAGAAGAAGTGCACAGGATGGAGAAGCGGTTCATGAGCATGGAGCTACAGCATGTGTCGCGCGAGACGAACAAGGAAGCAGACGACATCGCCAAAAGAGCCTCTTGCAGGCTCCCTCAGGAGCCAGGGGTGTTTGAGGAGTGGCTCTTCAAGCCATCTGCGGTCCCACATGCCACGACTCCAGCACCGCCTCAGGAGGACCTGCCACAAGCACCAGAGACAAGAGCTCCAGTCTGTGGTCATCCCTCAGGAGCCCGCTTGCTGCTCGCGCTTGAGCCTGAGGAGGGGTACTGGACGGAGGAGTTCAAGGCGCACTTGCTTCAGGGGACCCTACCAGGGAAGGAGGAGGATGCTGAGCGTGTGGCCCGCCAGGCCATCGCGTACTGCATCAAGGATGGTGAGTTATACCGCAGGAGGCCGAATGACGTTTCTTTGCGGTGCATCTCCAGGGAACAGGGGCTCGAGCTACTGGCGGACATACATGGTGGGGACTGCGGGCACCACTCCTCGTCCCGCACCCTGGTGGGCAAGGCGTTCAGCAGCGGCTTCTACTAGCCCATCACGCTCAACGCCACGGAGCTGGTGCGCTCTTGTGAAGCATGCCAGTTTCATGCCAAGCAGATCCATCAACCCGCGCAGGGCCTCCAGACGATACCGCCCACGTGGCCGTTCGCGGTCTGGGGGCTGGACATCTTGGGGCCATTCCCTCGGGCGTCGGGAGGCTACCATACCGCTACATCACCATCGACAAGTTCACCAAGTGGGCGGAAGTAGAAGCCGTGCGCACCATCCCAGCAGGATCAGCCGTCAAGTTCATCAAGGGAATCGTGAGCCGATTTGGGGTCCCCAATCGCATCATTACCGATAATGGCTCGCAGTTTACCAGCAATCTTTTCAAAACATACTGTGCTAACCTTGGAACGCAGATCTGCTATGCCTCGGTAGCACAACCACGGAGCAATGGATAGGCTGAAAGGGCCAATGCGGAGGTCCTAAGGGGCCTCAAGACCCACACTTTCAGGAAGAAGCTCGAGGCCTGTGGCAGGGGCTGGCTCGACGAGCTGCAGTCCGTGCTATGGTCCATCCGCACCACCGCGACCAAGCCAACAGGAGAAACACCTTTCTTCCTCGTCTACGGAGCAGAAGCGGTTCTGCCTCACGAGGTCAGGCATCGCTCTACGCGGGTCCTGGCATTCGACGAAACGCAGCAGGACGCCACACGGAGGATGGATCTCGTGCTGGGGGAGGAACGCCGCCATCAAGCCTCGCTCCGGGCAGCGAGGTACTAGCAGGCGCTGCGGCGATACCACTGCCGCAACGTATGCTCCAGGACGTTAGAGGTGGGGCGATCTCGTCCTGAGGCGGGTGCTCTCTAGGGAGGGGCTGCATAAGCCCTCTCCCATGTGGGAGGGCCCGTTTAGGGTTGCCAGTGTCTCTAGGCGTGGCACCCCGCGCCTGGAGACACAGGACGGGATCCCCATCCAGAACACCTGGAACATCCAGCACCTCCGGAAGTTCTACCTTGAAGAAAGGCTCTGGCCTGTGAAGCAAGGCTCCGGCCATTGAAGGTCTCTGCTTGTGACACTCTCACATAATATTGAGTGGGGCTGTACACGCCCCGGAGTCTCCTGAGAGTCGCCCTGGGGCCTCATGGGGGCTCCCTCCCATGTCCTAGTGGCAGCACTTAGCTCCGCGCTGGTGCGAAGACTAGATTAGGTGTTGGACGCGGCTGTTCATTTGCTTTCTGAAGTTGCTTGCGGTTTTTCTTTGTAAGTTTTCAATGGATTTGGTATTCGCGAGCGCTGTTTCCTCAAGTGTGTTTTCTCCTAAGCTGATTTTATCTAAGGACGTGGGGGAGGTGGAAGTCGCCCGCTACTTCTCCTCGCGCTCCTCGCGCGTGGGACTAGGTAGGTGTGTGCGCCCAGGGCTTGCCTTTGTGCGCACGCACCGCGCCGAACCCCGTTATTTCGGCTTTCTCCTCGCGAGGAGCAATTGATCGAGTCCGCTGGCACTAGCACCCCTCATTTCTGTGCCCCCAGGCAGCGCGACGTGGTGCATCAGGCCCTTAACCTATGGCAGGGGGCTCGTGTAGAGGGGAGCAAGCCGCTCGGAAAATTTTCTCTTCCTACAAGGGACGGCTCTGCCCTGCTGCGGCTCCCAAGGGCACAAGGTGTATCTCTTGAGGGCATAGGGTGTACCCTCTGGGAGGCCTGTCAAGTACCAAAGGATAGGTATTCATGAGGTGGAGGACGACTGCACGTATCAAGCTAAGTCTTCCTACCTTGACCCGCTCAAATTACAAATACTGCAACACAGCATCAAAGACAGCAACCATAACATAAAAAGGCATAACAGCAGCAGTTCATTACACGCCGTTGCAGGGTACATTCTTCTTTTTTTTGATTTGCGGGAGAAAGGAAAAGCTAAACAAAGAGGGCCCGAAGACGTGCAGGCTTGGCACCAGTGCCGCATCCTCAAACAGTGCCTCAAGGTAGCCTGGTGCTCCACCAGTTCTCCCACAGGAGATCTGGGGCCACCGGCCTTGAGTCCAAGTTCACCGGCCCCCAGCTTCAAGCTGGGCTCCTCTCCAGCTTCACCGGGGCGCTATGACGGGACGAGCCACCGGCGTCCTCGACACGAGCACGACGATGCGGAGGCCGGTCGTAGGCACCGCTGCTCGAGCTCTCGTCCGAGGAGGAGCTGCCGCCACGAGAGGAGGAGCGTGAGTCGCCAAGGCCAAGTTCGCCATCGCCACCATCGTCGTCGCTGCTGTCCTTCAGGCAGCACCCCACGCGGCGGCCGTCCCCCCTGAATACCCTCACATAGAGGGTTGCCATGCCGTCGTATTTGAAGTGGAGGGTGCACCTTCCGCCCAGGCCACGCGCGCGGGCAAAAGTATGCGAGGCATGGGTCAGCACCACGCTGCCAGAGGCGGAAACCTCGGTGCTGACTCACGAGGCTCTGCTGTAGCACCCGTCAGCCTGCAGCCATTGGCCAGCAAGCCCCGAAGAAGGAAGCTCGCCGGAGAAGAAGCAAGGGAGCCGGAGCGAGGTGCCAGCCGGGCTCTCCGACCACACCACGAACTTGGGTAGCACCTCCAGCAAAGAAAAGTGCGGCCGAGGCAGACGCACAATCACGGCGCGCCTCCCTTCGTCATGGGGGCTGCTCCGGGGACGGTAGCCCCGCCACGGGGAGAGGTCCCATCACGGGCACCCGGTGCAACGCTGCATTTGGGGGTGCGCGCCCGTGCCCCTGGATGCTGCCAGAGGGACCGCAGGGTGCTTGTGGGGACGGCCACGACCCCTCTTGGGAGAAGGGCAGGCTGGCCCCTCCTTGGGGGACTTCCCTTTCTCGGCAGCTGAGAACCTCTTTGGCGACGCCATGGGAGCAAGATGGAGAGGAAAGAAGCAAGCGGGAGCAAGACAAAGGGAAGATGGACAGGGGCTCCGCCCCTCTCTCACATTTATAGTCAAGGGAGGCCAACCGCCGGCCTCCACGACCTCGCGCCATCATGACCCCCTTAATGCAGCATCGACTAGTCAAGTCGAGGAGTTGCCGAGGCAGCATGGGGAAGCGGAGTCGCCCACGTCCAATCAGTTGCCACGCGTCATCAAGGCCACAGGCGGTTAGGGCCCGCGGCGCTCCGCACTTGCCCCTTGGCTTCACCTGGAAGCCAAGTCCGAGTGCGCCTTAGGCCCGGGGGCTACTGTTGGCGTCCTGGACATGGGGGTATCCAGTCCTGCCTGCCTGCGGCCCACCACATGGCTCCATCAACGGCCTGGTATGGCCCAGCTTCGACACCAACGCAGCAAGACCCTCGCGAGGGGCCAAGCCTCGCGAGGCGGACGACGCCAAGGCCCCTGAAGGAGTTGGCCTCCTCATGAGGGCTCCTGAGGGGCGGAGAGATCTATGCAGCTACCTCATGAGGCTTAGCTGATGTGAGCCATGACGACCAAGGCCAGGCGTGCGCCAGGCGGGTGCAGAGCGCAGATTTCCTCTTCGGTGCAAGGGAGGCAAGCGACAGGTGCGGAGTCCCGAGGAATCAACCAAAAGTTTCCATTCAGGTGCAACGAGACCAAGACCGCCAGGACGGCAAGACGGAGGTCATCGCCAAGCGCACCGCAGCATCACGGCCAGAGGCTTTTCGCAGGCGAAGACTACTTTTGTCAGGATAGACTTTACTACTTGTCCCCTTTCAAATCCCGTCGTTGTGGAATACCTTCCCGCTCATATTTGGGAGGAGGACCGAGGCAGTATATATAGGACTTAGCCACCACCATAGGGGGAGAGAGATCGATTCCACCCCGAGCACCACCCCAGCTCAAGTACACCTGACCTTTTGAGGCTTGTTCATCCTTTGTACTAGTTCATCCATAGCCCCTCGAGGCAATCCACCACGCCACACTGGAGTAGTGTATTACACCACAACGGTGGCCCGAACCAGTATAAATCTCTATGTCTTTGTGTCTCTGTGAGCTCTACACGCTAGGCTAGGGAGGATCGCGAGTAGGCAGGCTGGGCAGGTTGAGATCCCCGCACGCACCCCAGTGTTCGAACCTCTCACGGGTTGCCGGATCCCGAAATCCGACACACGCAAATAGATAAGTGGGGTCGTGCAACCAAGGAATGAGCCAAAAATGTGGACTCCACGAAAATGCTCTTGTTGCACAACACTAGAAAGATGCTAGCACAATTGCACAATAGGCAGATACGAAACTTGTGCACAACCTACTAAGAAAAATGCAACGACTTCCATCCCAAGTATGCTATATGTAAGGTATCCCGGTGATATGATCCAAGATGATCGAGTATGACAATATTAATGTAGTATGATGCTATGGTTCTTGCTTATAAGCTCTTTGCTTATCTTTCCCTCTTGCTTAAAAGCATGTTTGGCTCTTTCTCTTTTGAGCTCTTTTCTCATGCAAAACTTCACAAACCAAGATAGCAATTTTGTATATGCGATGACAACTTTGTGATACAAAAAATGATACCAAGATATGCACGACGATGATATGGTATGTATGCTATGGGAAGTATGATCAGTAATGTGCACAAGTCACATTGCCGGCAATACTCAAAGGCTAGTCTCGATGGGAAAGCTATGCAAAATTGGGCTATGGTGGTTATCAATGCAATGGAAAAGGAATAGACAAAGATGTCGTCGAGGTTACCATCAAGGTAGTCATTTGTAAGCAAGGACGGTTGTTGGCGATGACGAGTCCTTGGCGAAGATGAGCAGTGGTGATGTTTATGTCAAACTGTACCTATATAGCCGAAACACAATAAGACACGGGAACCACAACTCAAATTCTCAAAGACCAAAATGTGTCAAAATTGATGGAGGTGCTAGCAGGTATGCAATGGTGGAGCTTGCGAAAAGCGGTGGCGGTATGAGGAAGTGATGGTGGTATGCGGAAGAAAATTGGGCGAAAGTTAGGCGGGAAATGGGGCGGTGGATGGAGTTGTTGCTGTCAGGGGCCGGATGTCCTGGATTGGGGGCTGGATGTCCGGGGTGGCCGGATGTCCGGGGTCATGGGCCGGATGTCCGGGCTCGGGATCCGTGGATGAACTCAATGAACTCCACGGGGAAACGTCATATCCTGGGCAAAATTCATGAGATTTTGTGGATGGAAATTGGGAAAAGGATGGGGGAAAGCTAGATCTACCTGCTACACACGAAATCCGTGGATCAAATCCAACAAAACTTCATCACACCAACAAATCACAAAAAAAATCGGGGCTACTTTTGGTGGGTATTTTCGAAATTGGGGAAGAACACAACAAAATCAAGCTAGAAAAAGAGGGGTAGGGGCTCCGAATACGTGATAAACATGGCTCATGATACCAAAATGATGTAGGGTAGAACCCTAGATGCCCAACCTTTCACGATTGGAGGGGATCCTATGAAGAACACGAAGAAAACAATGAGAGAAACGAGGGTAACATGAGGGGAAACACAAGAGAAATTACTCAACCAACAAGATCCGGTCACACATATGCTAGATCCTCGAAACACAAAGAGTGATACACGATTCAAAGTCAACAAAGGACAATACAAAAGGTCTTCTCCATGAGGAGGTCTTGAAGGGTCTTCCCATGATGGGGTCATGAATCCGCTTGGGGGATCTTCTCCGAAGAGGTCATGAGCTCCGAGGAGAAGTAACCAAGTGGATGAGCAAAGCTCTATCTCTAATATGAGCTAAACTAATGATAACCCTAGAAAGAGGGTGGAGGAGGAGTATATATAGTCTCGGTGGGCGAAGGGGTACATGGGACTTGGCCCTTACACTGTATGCGGACAGGGGAGGCCGGACGTCCGGGCGTCGGGCCGGATGTCCGGGCGTTCACGAGACGCCGGATGTCCAGGCTGTCGGGTCGGATGTCCGGGCTGGACTGGTGCCGTATGATGCTCTCTCGATAGGGCTGGTCCAGATGTCCGGGCTACGGGCCAAATGTCCGGGACTCCGCGAGGGGCCAGATGTCCGGGTTGTGGTGGCTGGTTCTGTAGACTTTGGGATGCTTGTTTGGATATCCAGGCGGAGAGCCGGATTTCCGGGGCGTCGGGCCGATGTCCGGGCGGGCCGCCGAATGCCCGGGCCCTGTAGACTTGGCCGCTGGTCCATTGCTGCATGCGTCACCTCCAGGGGCCGGATGTCCAGGGTCATGGCCGGATGTCTGGGTCCTAGGAGGTGTTCTTGACTCCTTCCGTTGGTTCTCTTCATCCGTGAACTTGTGGACCTGTCCATCTTCACGTGCATCCTCGGGAGGGTCCTTTTCGTATCTAATCATGCACAACATTCTGGACTTAGGTAGTAGACATGTATCGAGTGGATCATATGAGATATCACTAAGGAAAGAAGTCCCCTCGGTCTCGAGAGCTCTAGCTCGTGCTCGTGTCATAGGTCCTCTTGGCACTTGGTGAGACGATGGTTGGTCCATGGGGATGACCTCGGGATGCTTCGCATCTAGCTAGCTTGCCATTGGCCCTGATGCGTTGAACACCTTTCATTGGTGTTACTCGAAGTTAAGCCTTTTCGCTAGGACGATATACCATATCTTTGTGATGGTAGTCATACTGCCTCTTCTGACGTGACTGAGTTGTCTTCAGATTCTCGCGAATAACGCGGACTTGTTCTTCGGAGAGTTGGATAATATCTGGACCGAAGAGTGAACCTTTCCCAGTTTCTGACCAATTCAGTGGGGTCCGACACTTTCATCCATATAACACTTCAAAGGGGCCCATCTTCAGACTAGCTTGATAGCTATTGTTCTAAGAGAACTCAGCATACGGGAGAGATTCCGCCCATTTCTTGCCGAAGGAAACGACACAAGCTCGAAGCATGTCTTCGATAACTAGCACCTAGTTTAGTATTAATAAATATGCTATTGCCCATCAATTTTTGGCAACTAAATAAAATAATTTAATATTTTATTATTTGTAAAAGGCATTTAATTAACTGTTTTTGCTGTCGTTTTATTCATTTTAGAGCATTTAAACATTTTATAAAAATGTGGTTTCTCCACCATTATTACTTATGATTTATTTGCCACATTTAGAACATTTTAGTTTTGACTTTTGAAAACTTTGTTTGTTTGACTTGATTTTGTATTTGAATTTGAATCGGTTTTGAATCAACGCGAGATTAACAACAGTGATAGAGGTGACACGATGTCATTAGTTTAGGGTTAATGTAGCTTACTTATTCGGGCATTACAATTCTCCTCCACTACAAGAAATATCATCCCAATATTTTGGAGGTAGAAGAAAATATAGCGGGGTATTCATCACGAAGGCGATCCTCGCGTTCCCAAGTGGCTTCGTCTTGAGAATGATGTGACCAGTGGACCTTGAGGAACTTGATTGCCACAGCCCTAGCTTAGCCCCTGTTGCTTATGCTTGATCTTCATGTCATGATGTTTAAAATTCAAATAAACTTAAAATGGGGATGGCAGAAACCCGCAGCACCACCTAAATCAACTAGGGTTACTGAAATACTTTTTCAATGAACCTGAAATGCCCTTCTAAAATGTACATCATCTTTGCTTTAGTCTAGAACCTCCGACAAAAATGGTGCACACTTTTCTAGGACAACAGAAGGTCATTGAACTAAATCATATTCTATTTGCATTTGGGCATTTAAAAACTATAAAATATTTTAAATGTCTAAATAATCATAAACTAAAATGTTTACTATTGGATATATTCCAAACAGTGGCCGTGAGAAGTTTCAGGATTTCTGAGAATGTCTAGGTATTTTTAATAAAGCCCTAAAGACTACAGAATAATAGAAAGAAGAAATAAAAACAAAGGACAGAAAACCCACCTAACTTACCTGCAGCCACCTAGTCGGCCCGTTATTGTTGGCCCAGCCCATCCCCTCCCGCGTCATCTTCCTCGCGCCTACGGGCACTGTGCATGGCGCGCACACAGCCGAGTCGCGGCCACCTCCTGCTTCCACCTCCTGCTTCTACTCCTCGTCCTGACCCGTGTCCGGAGACGCCCCGTGGCCCCTCGCTCCTCTCCCTCACTCTCTGCACTCTCCCTCGCCCTCTAGTGCCTTCCCCGGCTCACTCGAGCACGCCCGTTGCCGCCAACGAGCACCACCGTAAACACCGACCTCCCCACGTTCAGCCAGCTAGCACACGAGCTCCGCCTCGCCGCAGAGCACCTCTACACCGAGTCACACGAGCCCGGACGCCCTGCGGAGACGCCTTTGAGCTCATCTTATACCTCGGACCCGCCGGTCGCTGTCGCTCGATTCGCCGCCGTCTCCGCCTCCCCAAGTCCGCTGAGACCGTCCTCAACCCCGTTGTGAGCTCTGCCATCTTCTCCCATGCTCCCCATGCTCGTACGCGCCCTCTAAACGCCCGGGCCACTGGAGCCGAGAGCTCCTGGCCGCTGTTGATGGAGCTGTCATGGCCACAGCCGCCGCCGCACGTCTTTGAGCCTGCCGTTGTGCTCACCGTCCTCCCAGGAGCTGAACGCACACACCAGATCCTCACGCCGTGCTCCATAGCCCCGTTTCCATGCATGCCCGAACTCCGGCGGCCGCCTGGCTCGACGCCGGCGTCATCACCGGCCACCCCCGTGCACACCGCTTGGTCCACTCGATGCGCGAGTTCACCAGTAGCAGGTAGATGCCCTCCACCTGCCATTTGGTCACCGGAGGAGGAATCCTGACGCCTCTGTCGTCCCTGGCATCACCGGCGACGAGCCGCGGGTCAACTCCGGTGAGTTGACCCGGGGTTTGACCCCGTCTGACCAAGGTTTGACCAACCTAGTTCACTGACGTGTGGGGCCAGCCCTGCTAATTAACCTAGGTTAGAGTTAATCAACTAGGTTAGTTAAGTTAGTCACTGACATGCGGGACCCACTTGTCAGGTTTGACCTAGACCCGGCTTGTTGACCAGCTGACGTGACAGTGATGCAGTGCTGACGCAATAAGTCATTTTCTGGATTAAACTTAATTCAGGAAATTCCAGAAAATGCCCAAAACTTCTAAATTTCATAGAAAATTATGTATAACTACAAATAAGATAAATCATATATGAAAAATGATCAGAAAAATCCAATCTATCCATCTGAAAATTTTTCATGCACGTTAGAACAACTTATAGCTACCGTTTAGGAAAAATCGTGTAAATGGCATTTGAATTTCCACATATGGAGTTTGAATTTGAATCTTGGATTCAAACCAAGTTCGTTTAACCTGTTGCTAGTTGCATTAGCTCAAATCACAGCATATTGACATGTCATGATCATGCATCATATTGTGCATTGCATTGATTGTGTTCTTCCTTGTTTGCCGGTGTTTGTCCCCTCTCGATAGACGTGGTTCCGACGATGAGATTGATGACACCGATGAAGAGATATACTATCTTCAGAAGTGCCACAGAAGAAAAAAACCCTTTTTCATTCTGATACAATCCCACTCTCTCGCTCTTGCTCTCTTTTACTGCATTAGGACAACAACGATTGAACTGTTACATGTTGCGGTAGTTGAACCCCTTTCTCTGCTTGACTTGTCATTTCCACGGTAAATAGATGAAACCCACTAGCATGAGTAGGAGTTGTTTGAGCCCTGATGTGCCTACTCATTTATGCTTGTTTGTCATGCCTGCTACTGCTTAGAGTTGAGTCAGGTCTGATTCAATGGGGATGAATTTGAATGGTGATGAACATGTTCTACTATGTGTGAGCTAAGCATGTGAACATGATTTGGTAAAGGTAGCAGTGAGAGGCCATGTAGGAGTACATGGTGGGTTGTCTCATTGAAGCCGTCCTCGGGAACTGAGTTCTGTGTTTGTGATCCATGAATAGCTACTACCACGCATTGGAATGCTTAAGTGCCCCTCTCGACTTATTAATCAACTCGATCTTTGTCCACGAGTTGCAGCAAGTTTCTGGTGTTTGTAGGTAGTGCTAGTAGTCTACCAAGTGGCACAAGGTACAGGTGGGCTTGGGACAGACTATGTGCAGTGGCACGGTGTACCAAGTGGCACCCGGATGGTGGGCTTGGGAACCCTGCTCACATCGTTGGGGGCCGTGAGCGACACCCCGGCCGGATTTCCTTGCTAATGGAACCCGAATAGGCGATAAACCTAGACTAGAGACTTGTGCGATTAGTCAGGTCGTGGCCGACAACCTCGCCAAGCTTCTGCTTGAAGGTTGCCGAGATACATGATGTGTACATGGCGGTAAGTGGCGAGAACATGTGTGAAGAAGTACACCCCTGCAGGGTTAATATGATCTATTCGAATAGTCGCGTCCACGATAATGGACCTTTGGGTTGCCTATACAGTTCATAGACAAGTGAAAGTGGATACTCTAAAATGTGCAAGATAAGCGTGAGTGCTATGGATGGCGTTCTTGTAGGGAGATGGGAGAGGATCCATAGTGGTGTATTGATATGGTGAATATGTGGACTCGTGTGCGCCACCTCAAAAGAGTTGCTTGCAGTCATAGTTCAGGATAGTTGTTGAGTCAAAGCTGGCTTGCTGCAGTTAACCCCACCAGCCCTTTGTTCATAATGATGCATATGTAGTTAGTTCTGATGTAAGTCTTGCTGGGTACATTCGTACTCATGTTTGCTTAATTTATGTTTTAACAGAGAGACTCCAGTCTCGCTAGTAGTTCCGCATGGACTTCGACGTTTAGCTTGTTACCTCTGCTATGATCTTGTGCCCTCGACAGGATCTGGTTGATAGTTAGGCTTCTCAGCCTTTTTCATTTGTAGATGTCTGTACTCAGACATGTTAAGCTTCCGCATGTGCTTGACTTGTATGCTCTGAATGTTGGGTCATGATACCCATGTTTCTAATACTTGGCTCCTCGGGGCCTAATGAATAAATACTTGAGTTGTAGAGTCATGTTGTGACGCCATGTTGTATTTGCACATATCGAGCATATTGGGTGTATGATTATTGAAATGCTTGGTATGTGTGGGATTCGACAACCTATTTGTTTATTCTTGGTAGCCTCTCCTACCGGGAAATGTCTCCTTGTGCTTCCACTAAGCCATGGTAGCTTGCTACTGCTCCGGAACACTTAGGCTGGCCGGCATGTGTCCTTCTTCGTTCCTGTGTCTGTCCCTTCGGGGAAATGTCACGCATTGTTCCTTTAAGTCCCTATAGCTTGCTACAACTTGGGTTTATATGTTGTTGATCGAAACGTTTGTTGCTGGGTCATGTATGCCTGTCCCTGTAAGTTAGCGCCACCTTGGGTTTACGACTAGTCATGTCGGCCCGGGTTCTTTGTCATATGGATGCTAGCGGCACAGTCATATACGTGAGCCAAAAGGCGCAAACGGTCCCGGGCCAGGTAAGGTGGCACCCATGGGAATACCGTGAGTGAAGCCTCAAAGTGATATGATGTGTTATATGCTAGATCAGTGTGACTTAGGATCGGGGTCCTGACAGCTTTGGTATCAGAGCTTGACTGCCTGTAGGATTACCAAGCCAAACTGGTCGAACCTGAGTTTAGAAATTCCGTAGTTATGTAGGGGAATTGATTGTGGGATTGAACGTAAGGCTCTTTTTACTCCTTATACCTTATGCCCTTCTGATCCGAGTCATCACACCTTTCTTACGGGGTTAAGAACCAGGCTTTCTCTTCCTTCTATCAGGATCATGTGTTACTAATTCGTAGACTTATAGGATTGATGGATTCAAGCCTCAGTTCAGTCCCTACTATTTTCATGTGTTCATAACTGGCCTCAGAACCTTTTGTGCTTCGGAGTGGTTATGCCACCATTTTGCAGGATGTCTCAAATCTTCTTAAGCATTTACAGCCGTTATGCTGTCTGAGTCATCCCAGGTTTCTAAATAATCTGATGCATTTGCAAATCCCTTCTTACCGTTCCGAAGTTCCTTCGTGCCAGATCAACCACACTAACCAGTGTGTTGAGGTACTTCATTGCCTCGGTGCATATGATGGAGTTATTATTATGACCCTAGGTGTTGATCGCCTAGTAATCTAGCCATGTCTTGTCTTCAGTGTGATGATTCTGGCCATCATTCCCGAAAGCATTCCGTGATGCCACTTAGTAGTAGGTATTCTATTCCTGGGTCTTTGAACCCAAGATTCACCCTACTTACTTCATGTTGGTAGTGTTTGCTAGTTCCTTTAGGATATTAGTAATCTTTGCATTAGTCCTCAAGGTCTGTGGTATTTCCTTCTTCCAAATACTATGAAATGCTTATGGCAAAAGTTCCTCGCTGAATGAAAAGATCACAACAAGAGTGCTCTCGACGAGTTCTCGATTCTATGTTGATACTCTGCCAGTCCTACCTCTCTACATGGATTATCCGGAAGAAACTTGTTGAACTTGGTTCGACATATTAATCTATGCATCCACAACTCAGAAAATCGTATGTTCCTTCGAGTTATCCCTCTTTAGTTGTCTTCTGACCCTCGTCTATCAATTGATAGTAAGGAGTAGTTGTGCATTCGTGTTATCGATGCCTATTATTTCTGTGGTCCGACAAGCCATTCTATTCCGGAATGACTAGGAGAAACAAACCCCAGTACCTTATCCATTTCCAAGATTGGGTCAAAGCAGTTGTGTTCCATAGATCAACATGCTAATCTAGCTCTTGTTCTGTTCTACCTTGGAGTATTACCATCTTTATATCAAGAATATCATGGGAATTGCACACCATCCTATGAACTCTTGATACAGTGATACTTCTCGCCCTCATTATTCATTTCTCGGTTATCGTGTTGTTGCAACCGGAATGCCGACAGGTGAACTATGATGTGTGAAATCAATACTCCTAGGAACTTTGTTGCTTGGTAGTTAAAAGACAATAATTTCATCCTTAGCGTGTTGGTTATTGAATCACCATCCTAAGGGTGATCATGCTACCAAGTCCATATCTCTGGTGCACTCCTCTATCAATGAGTTAGGGCTATGCCAATCCCTTGCTTATTTGATCATGTCGTCTTGCCCTGAAAAGCAAGATTGTTCTCAATCTTAATAGCATATCGGTGGTTCGTGATTTTCCGAATATCTTCTCGGAAGTATCACCAGGTTGTTCCCTGGCTGTTATGTTGAGCTCGTGATCAAGTTGGTTTCTTGTAACCACCCTTTCCCCAAGAATCTGTGTTGGGTACCCCTGACCTAGTTGGTTAAGCTAAACAACAACTTGGAGAGTTGGAAGATAAAAGCCGTCTGACTTGGTTCATTTTCAAAGGGATATCCTTGTGTTTGTGTGTCATGAAGATAGGTGGTATTTTCATCGATTGACCCTCGTGATCAATTAATGGACCTATCATCTTATCCAATCCTTGATTTGAGTATAGGCTATCATCAAATCAAATTAGAACCAATGATATTCGCAATGTTGTCTTACCCATGGCCGTTTCCTCGAGCATGCACCATTATATCTTTTGGTCTGACCAATGCTATCACCTTCTTCACATAATTGTGGAACTCCACTTATATGGAAACCTAGATGAATTGTTGTTGATCCCGTCAGCAACATTGTTATCTTCTCCATGATCTGTGTTGAACATCCAGCTAGTGTTGGAAACTTTTATAAGCATTATCTTCATGTTCCGTTCATGAAGCATATGTTCGGCTGAAAGGAGTGACTTCCACTGGTTCACGTGCACTTGGTGCAAGTTGCCGCCGTGAATTCGAGAAAGTCAATGTTGCTTCCTCTGGAATCACCCCAAATCAGCCATGCATAAGTGCGAAGTACTTTGTGGTTTGGAGACTTGCAACCTTCATTTTATATGTGTCCCTAGCACACCAAGCCACTGATTGATTTATTCAAGGAAAAGAAGTCTCTTCTTAAGGGCAAGACTTATGCAAGGACTTCGAAATCCTTGTTGATGGTTCCCCACCTGAACTCGGTAGTGTTTTATTATAAGATTACTACGTGGTCATGCTTGTCTGAGACAGCGTGTTCACATGTTTGTTGCAGAACCAGCTCATATTTTGGAGCTTGCTATTGTAGTTCATTTCTCGAGAATCTCGCAACATCATCTCGTCAGTTTGTGTTGCAAACTCTCTCTTTTCTTCCTAGACTTGATGAGACTGGAATAACCTGACACCAACCAAATCTGAATCTCAGGTAGATATGATGGTTGGAACGTGTCCCAAGAATTATAATATTGGTCTCTCTGTAACCCGGTAACGTGGATGTCATGGCCAACACACCCAGCCGAAAGACCCATTATTTTAGTATCTTGATTGAGGAAGTTGGCCACCTCCCCATAAGGATTTCGTAGGATTTACCCCCTAGTTGTCCCTTATGGATTTTTGTGTTCCCTAAGGCCGACCTCTTACTTGATGTTCTAGAAACTAGACCATTTTATTAAATGGGTTACGCTAGCACATCGAGGAGAACATTACAAGTGGAGTGCTAAATGTCTCTTGGTCGATCATCTAGATTTTGTCCCCTTGGCCTCACTAAGGTGAAACCTGAGAAAGTGTTATCTTCCTTTGCAGCTGCATCCTCCACCAATATCCATCATGGTGGTATGTTGTGTTGCCAGGATCCTTGACACGTATATTGGTAAACCTTGATGAATATGGAACTGCTCAAGTTCTTGAGAGCACGCACAAGCACTAGGTGTTATCACCGGCACTAACTGGGATTTCTCCCAGTTTTCTTCGGTTATGCTATAACCATTCCAACAGTGGAATCACTCTCTACTGTTGAGTTTCTCCCTAGCTACTAGAATCATTCCCAGCATTTGCATTTTATTCCCAGCTTGCACCCGCCGTTGTACCAGTCTATCATGGGTTCCATCCATTTCCGATGATAAGCAAAATCATTCCTTGTGTTGTCTTTAACAAGGTAATCCACATCATCCATTCTAGTCTGGGTATGCCATTCCTTCGAACTCAGTCAAACGATCATATGGGAATTACCTCAGGCTGGTATAGAGAATTTTATTGATCTCTGAATAAAAAATAATTCTTTTTGCCACTTAAAGTAATAAATCTACGAGTCACCCTTCTCCAAGATGTCTCGTTATGGTATCATGACAACTCAACTCCTCGCTACGTTAACAACCGTTCACCACCTTCTTAAGCGTGAAATTATTGTCTACCTAGTGAAACTTCATCAGCTGCTTCACTCCATCCCTTTGGATGTGTGCTTCGTGTCTCAGCTCGAGAGATGTTGCTAAGTCTCATTCCGTGAGTTGATCCTGAGTTGTTCGATCTTCGAGGAGATCGATCCTTCTAGAGTTTTCCCTTTCCTCTCGTTGTCATGGTGGTTGGAGTTCTCGGAGCAAGACATCGAGACAAAGATGGTGATCAAATCAACATTCTTATGAAATGCAACCTGGATCGTGAAGATTGTGTTAGTTGTGTCCCCCTTCATCTTACCCTACGCTTGAATCTCGGGACGAGATTCTTGTTTAGTGGGGGTGAGTTGTCACAACCCTAGCTCAGCCCCTATTGCTTCTGCTTGATCTTCATGTCATCATGTTTAAAATTAAAATAAACTTGAAATGGGGATGGAAGAAACCCCCAGCACCAGCTAAATTGTCGGATTTCCAGTTCCGGCAGACCCTTGAGGTTCGAACACTGGGGTGCATGCGGAGATTTTGCCCTCTACCTACCTGTTCCTCGCCGGCTCGCTGAGATCTAAACTACGAAAGGAACAACGCAAGAGACACAGAGTTTATACTGGTTCAGGCCACCATTGTGGTGTAATACCCTACTCCAGTGTGTGGTGTGGTGGATTGCCTCTTGGGCTGATGATGAACAATACAAGGAAGAACAGCCTCGCGAGGGTCTGTTCTTGGCTAGGACGATGAACTGCTAGGAGGAGTTCAGCCGCCCTTCTCTCTCTCTCTCTTGCTTGATTCCCGTCTCTCTACCCTGGGGGTGGCTACTCCTATTTATAGGCAAAGGCCCTGGGCCTCTTCCCAAATATTGAGCGGGAAGGGCGCCAACAATTGGCCATTTTGAAGGGAAACATCGGGTACACTTATCCTTACTAAAGTTGGTCCTCGCCTGTCAAAGGCTCTGGTGGTGACGCCTGCTTGTGCTCCACAATGACTTCCTGCCGTTGGGCTGGTCTTGGTCTTATTGCACCAAAATGGATGCCTTTGCTTGATACTCTCGCCTGCGCTTGCTCCCTTTGCACCAAAGAGGAAAGAAGGACACTGCGCGGGCTGGCGCTCGACTAGCGCCCTTGGTCGTCATGGCTTGCGTCATGGGCACCTCGCGAGGTACCCCACCTTGCTCTCTCCGCCTCCTCGTGAGCCAGCCTGATGAGGCCGTGCCTGTGGAAGCTCCTTGTCGTCCGCCCCGCGAGTCTTGGCCCCCTCGCGAGGGTCTTGAGCTTGTGTTGATGAAGATGGGCCGTGCTGGGCCCCCCTTTGAGCCACGCCGCAGGCCGCAGGCAGGCAAGTCTGGGGACCCCCGTTCCCAGAATGCCGACAGTAGCCCCCGGGCCCAAGGCGCGCCCAGACTTGGCTGAGTAGAGAGGCGAAAGGGCAAGTGCGAAGCGCCGCGGGCCCTAACAGCCTGCGGCCTTGGGCGCCGCGTGGCGGTTGATTGGACGTGGGCGCCTCAGCAACCGCGTGAGTTGATAAAGGAGCAACATCTGTCTAGGCTTTGCCTCCTTTGCTTTCTCCGGTTGCTGCTCAGATCCCCTTTCTTGCGCCTCTCCTTCCTTCCTCCGTAATCTTCAGATCTACTCCATCCCCGCGCCCTAGCAAGACATGGCGCCTCGCCAGGCCCCGACCGGAGCTTGGTATTCGTCCGCCTTGGACTCGCCGAACGTGTCGGAGGCGAGCCTTGCCTGGGTGCGCCAGATGGCGGCGGCGCAGGGCATCGACGGGGCGAAGGTGTTGAAGGCCGGCTCTTCCCTCCCTGAGGGCCAAGGGAGCACCTTCTATCCGCTCTTCGTGAGCGCCATTGTTGCTGGTCTGGTGCCTACCTTTTCTGAGTTCTTCTTCTCTGTCTTCCGCCATTACAATCTTCAAGCTCTGCATCTCCATCCCAACTGTCGCGGCAGGGAGCACGGTCTACTTCCGTGGCCGCCGGGCACCTATGGGGCACGGGAGGCCCCTTTCCTGGTTCGGAGAGGGGGTGCGGAGGCCGCGCGCAGAGCGGATCGAGGTCCGGGCGCGCGGTGGAGTGAGAGAGACGGCGGGCGATCTTTTTACCCAGCTTCGGAGCTCTCCGGAGAGATAAAACTCCTACTGCTGCCTTGTGTTGTTATTTGATCTTGCTCGAATGCGAGCGCACGGTGGTGTGTCTCTCGAACCCTAACCTTGTGTTCTTCAGATGAACCGAACCCCTTCTACGTGCGCATGGGCCTCCCTTTTATAGTCTAAAGGGGGCACCAACAGGTGGCAGCGTAAGAAGAGGGGGTAGAAAGGTAAAAACGCAAGTTGGTGTAAGAGTGACCAACAGTGCCCCTACCTAACTGACGGCAGGGGACAAGGGCATTTAATGCCCGTCCGGTCGCCCCAACAGTGCGAGGAGGCGATCGTCAAGTGAGCCACCGGTTGCCACGATGGCGCCTCTATCAGCTCCGCTTGCCACCTTGCTCCGCATGGCTGTGTAGTGCCTCGCCACGTGCCTTTGGGACGGTCTTGTGATGACACGTCGCTGGATGTGCTGGAGTTGGGTTGGCAATCTTGCTGTGGCAAGCGCCTTGCCGCAGTCCTCCTCTTGTCGTGCCGGCAAGCTTGCCGGCCCTCGGGCCTTGCCGGGGCGCGCGGGGCGCCGCGGCAAGTCCCCTGGAGGTGCCTCGGTCGGCCTTCCCGGCAAGCTCCTCTTGCCGGGGCTTTTGTTTCCTTCCCGGCGAGCTCTCCTCGCCGGGCCTTGGTTGACCTTCCCGGCAAGCTCCTCTTGCCGGGGGCTTTAGCTTGAGTACTCTGTCCCTGAACGGCATCAGCGCAGCCGTGGAGGACCTTGGCGGACGCCCGGCAAGCCCTGCCGTGGGTTGCCGCGACTGCCCGTGCACAAGTTCGGGGTACTAAGGTACCCCCCTACTTTAGTACACCGACAGTAGCCCCCGGGCCTGGGCCATACACGGTGCTGAGCGTTGTTGGGCCAGGCCCAAAACAGTGCACGGGCACGCGTGGCCTGGGTCCACACAAAATCGGACTCCGCTTCCACCGCGCCCTCCCACAACGGCACGCGTCAAACGCGGCATCGTGGGCGACGTGGGCGATGTGTGCGGGGCTGAGTCCCTGCGAGCGCGCGTCAGGCCATGACGGAGGGGACGGCCCACGCCCTCCCTCCTAAACGGAGGTAGGTGTGGGGGCGTGGTGCATTTACTGGACGGGGCCAGCGCGCGCGGCTTTTGAGGCGTCCGCTCCCATGCTCACGGGGTGGGGCGAGACTGCCTCACCCGTCCACTCGGCGCTGCATCCCTGCCACGCGGCTCTCATGCGCTTGGGGTCACGGACGGTGGGATTGGGGAATCCGGGCCGTCGTGAGCAGAGGCAGCGGGTCGGCCCCGATTCCCTGCTCTCCCGTGCCTTGATTCGCCGAGCGGGGCGGCCGGGCTCCCACCCTGCTCCTTTATAAGGGGCAGGGGGGAGGGCACAGAAGCCCACACTCCTTCATCTCCTTCTTTCCTTTGTAACTTCTCCCCCCCTTCCTCACATTTGTCATGGAGAAAGGGAATCCTGGCCCCTCGTCAGTGGCGGCGAGGGTTGCCGCCAGACAGCGCATCCCTCCCTCTTTCGCTCCTGAGCCGGTCGAGAGGGGAAGAGGGAGGGGGCGAGGCCGAGGGCGAGGTCGAGGGCGTGGCCGAGGCGCTCGGGGGAGAGGCGGCCGGGGTAGTGCGCCGCCCCCGTCTCTGCCGACGGCTCCTCTCCTCGAGGCGGTCCATATTGGGGACGACCCCTGGGAGTTCTTCGTCAAGCTGCGCCGGGCGCCTCGTCGACGTCTTCGTCTTCCGGCTCCATTTGCGAGCGCGATGGAGCCGGACCCGCCCTTGATGCTGGAGTTGCGCATGAGGGGCTGCGGGATCAGCGGCACTCGAGTTAGTGTCGTATCCCCAGCCCCCGGCGTGATGTACTTCGACCGAGGGTGGAAGACGTTCGCCCGCATCCACAGCTTGACGGCGGGGTTTACCCTCCATTTTAAGTTAATGGAGGGCAACCTTCTCGCCGTCAAGGTCTTCGGGGACTCCGGCACCCGGGCGAGATGCTGCGTGGACAGCTCCTCCGATAGCGAAGGTCCCTCCTCGAGCGAGAGTGACGAGGAGGGGAGCGACAACGACGACGAGGGCGGCGGGTCCGACTAGGCGTCGGACGCTACCTCGCGTGCGCCACCGGCGACCCCATCATCCGGGTCGCTGGCCTTCTGAACTCCCCGGGGCCGTCTCCTTGGGCGGCTGGCGTAGGGAGGCGGCGGAAGAGGAAGAGGGGTGGCGGCCAGGCCGTCAAATCGGAGTACGAGGGCGAGGTGCCCTCGACAGCGCGCTGACGTCCTGCCGCCCCGTCTTCGAGCTCTGCCTCCGGCGCCTCCGTCTCCGCCAAGCTCCTGGCCGGGCCCCGGGAAGTTCTCTTGGTGTCTTCTGGCACCCGTAGCTCGCCTAGGCGTTTCCTTTGCCCTCCCCGGCAAGCTTCTCTTGCCGGAGCCTCCTTGACCTACTTCCTGAAGAGAAAACAGGAGAGGGATTACGGGCACCTTATCTTTTAATTTGTAAGCCTTCGGGCCTTAGCTGTATTTAAAGCTTGTAATCCTCTCTATCATGTTTTTCATCCTCTTTGGACTCACACTAAATCGGGATGTTTTTTAATGAAAAGAGGGCAAAGCTTGCCGGATTAAGTCTTTTACTTGATTGCGTGCCTTGTACGTTTTCACCCTACGCTTTTAGGGAACTTGCCGGCGCGGGCACCTTGCCGTGGGCGCCGAGTGCGGAACGTCGGCAACGGAACTGCAACCGACAGGAAACCTTGTCGCGGAGCTAGTCGCGGCTTACTTAAGTCGTTGAGCGGATTCGAAACGACAGTAAGGCAACTAGTTACAAGTTGGTTCCCTGCCGGCGGTGTCGCGGCCGACAAGAAACCTTGTCGTTGGGCCAGCCACAGTTCACCTAAGTCGTCGAGCGAACTCGAAACAACGGTCGGTGCGCGACTAGCTACGAGCCAGCTCCTCCGCGCACAGGTTCTTTTCGTACAAGGCATGACCGTTCAGAGACGCGGCCTCGCTTTCCCCAGCCCACAAGAGGATGCATGACGAGGGATGGAAAACTTAGCTGGTATTACAGTCCCTGGCGACTCTGGCTTGCCGGGGGTGAAACTTGATATTTGCAGCTCCCAGCAACTTTGGCTCCGCCGGGACCTAGGCGCTGGTGCGTCTTGCTCTGTCCTTGCCGCCAGCGTTATAGCCCCCGGGAACCATGACTTGCCGCGTAGGGGTCTTGGCGGCCGCAGCCCCCAGTGAAATCGGCTTGCCGGGGCCTCTTCGCCAGTGCGCCCTTCTGGTTTCTCCTTGTTGCTGTTATTACAGTCACAAAAATAACTAAGACAGCGCTGTAATAGGTTACTCTTTGCAACGTAATCTCAAGTTGGGCAATGCGATGCCATGTTTCACCCCTTTGCATGTTTACACTCTACGCTTCTAGGGAACTTTCCGGTGCTAACACACTTGCTGAGTGCGGAACGTCAGCAACCTGCTGGCGGTGTTGTACCCGGCAAGAAATCTCCTCGGGCTAGTTGCAGCGCACTTGCATTGTTGAGCGGACTCGAAAACAAAGCAAGGGCGCAACTTAACCACGAGTTAGCTCCTCTGCGCACAAGTTTCTCATACAAAGGACGTCCCATGGCAAGGCTTGCTACGTTACATCCTCGATTCCATTATACCCCTTGTACGTTTTCGCCCTACGCTTCTAGGGAACTTGCCGGTGCTAACACACTTGCTGAGTGCGGAACGTCAGCAGCCTGCTGGCGGTGTTGTACCCGGCAAGAAACCTTCTCGGGCCAGTTGCAGCGCGCTTGCATTGTTGAGCGGACTCGAAAACAAAGCAAGGGCGCAACTTAACCTTGAGTTGGCTCCTCAGCGCACGGGTTTCTCGTACAAGGGACGAACGTACGAGGAACATAACATAAGCGCTTAAAACTTAAAGAAAAGAGCTACGCGCTCGAGCTCGGGTGACTTAGCTTTTCTGTCTTTCGCGGTCCGGCGAAGCCGCGCTCCTCCCTTGATTCCCTCCCTTGTACGTTTTCACCCCCCCCCCCCCGCTCTTTCAGGGAACCTGCCGGTGTAAACACACTTGCTGAGTGCGGGACATCAGCAGCCCGCTGGCGGTGTTGCTTCCGGCAAGAAGAACTCGTCAGGCTAGTTGCGGCGCGCTTTCGTCGTTGAGCGGACTCGAAACGGATCAAGGGCGCAACTTAGCCACGATTCGACCCTTCTGCGCGCAGGTTCTTTGTACAAGGTACGGATTCTCAGGGAGTACAATCCAAAAAGCTTTAAAGCTGGACGCTTTCTTTGCCCTACTGGCTAGTGGAGCTCGATGGTGCATCCTTGACGGTAGCGCGGCACTCCGAGGAGGCGTGCTTGCCGGAGCAGATACCAGAGTTGTTCTTGCCAGGTTTGATCTTTGGCGGATACGCCTTTGCTTTCTTGCACTTGCCGGTGGAGCTCGATGGTGCGCTCTCGACGGCAGCGCAGCACTCCGAGGAGGTGCGCTTGCCGGAGTGGGCATCAGGGCTGCACTTTCCGGACTTGAGCTTCTCCTTCCCCCGGGGAGCTTCAGCGGCAAGTGGCTCGCGCCCTGCTGCGGCTGCTGCTTCCCGGTAAATCTTGTCGGCGCAGATGAGTGCATCCCTCTTGTCACCTTGGACAGAAATGATACTCATCGGGCCAGGCATCTTGAGCACGTTGTATGCGTAGTGAGAGGCTGCCATGAACTTGGCAAGCGCTGGTCGGCCGAGTATCCCATTGTATGGCAATGGGATATCAGCAACATCGAAGGTGACCCTCTCTGTCCTGAAATTCAGCTCACTGCCAAATGTCACTGGCAATGTGATCTTCCCCTTGGGCTTGCTCCTTCCCGGATTTATCCCTTGAAAGGTACCAGTCTCTTCGAGCTCGCTGTCGGGGATCTGGAGCTTCTTGAGCACTGCGGAGGAAATCAGGTTCAGGCCGGCCCCGCCGTCAACCAACATCTTTGTGACCTTGAGGTTGCGGATTGTTGGCGAGACCAACATTGGCAAGCACCCGACCGCAATGATGCGATCAGGGTGGTCTTCTACATCGAAAATGATGGGCGTGCCGGACCATTTCAGAGGCCTGCGTGCCTCGACGGATGGCTCCGTTGCGCTCACCTCTCGCACCCACTGCTTGAGTTGGTGGTGTGAGGCGTGCAGAGAGGCGCCGCCGTCGATGCACAGCACCTCTGTCGCCTTCTGAAACTCTTGGTCATCGGTCTCATCTTCCTCCATCTCATCTTCATCTTCGTCCTTGTCGCGGCCGCGGGGAGGCCTATCTCCTTGTCGCGGCTTGGGCTTGCCGCGGTGTCCTCCCCGGGCGGGAAGCTTCTTACTGGATCCTCCGCCACCTCCCTGGGCTCTCTCCTTATCGCGGCGCTCGTACTCTGCCTTCTGTAGCTCCGCCATCTCTTCGACTTTCTTGCAGGTTTGGAGATCATGGCCCTTGGTGCGGTGGATCTTGCAATACCGCTTGCCGGAGCCGTCCTGCTTGTCGGCGGCTGCCACAGCCTCGCCAGAGTCATCGGCCTTGGCCTTGTCGGAGCCGCCTCCGTTGCCGGAATGCTCAACAGCTAGCACATCCTTAGTCTTTCTCTTCCTGTTGTTCCGTCTCCGGTTCTTCCTTGCCGGGGCGGTATCCTCACTGTCAGATCCTTCTGCTCCCGCAACCTCTCCGGGGATTTTCCTTCCCTCCTCAGCCCGTGCACACTTGTCGGCCAAAGCATAGAGCTCGCTGACGTCTCTAATCTTGCACATCGCCATCTCCTCCCTCATCCTGCGGTTACGCACGTTCTGATGAAAGGCGCTGATAACCACGGCAGGGTGGACGTCTGGGATGTTGCGTTGCACCTGGCTGAATCTCTGTATGTACTTGCGCAGGGGCTCCCCCTCCTTTTGAACGAGCAAGTGGAGGTCACTTTCCTGGCCATGAGGCTTGTGGCCGCCCGTGAAGGCGCCGACAAACTGATGACACAGGTCAGCCCATGAAGAGATGGAACCGTTCGGCAAGTGCATGAGCCAAGATCTGACATTGGGCTTGAGTACCAGTGGGAAATAGTTGGCGAGGATCTTCTCATCGTGCCCTCCGGCAGCCTGCACTGCGATGGTGTAGATGCTGAGGAACTCCGATGGATGTATCCTGCCATCGTACTTCTCGGGCACGTCTGGCTTGAAGTTCTTGGTTTTGGGCCACTGGACTTGCCGCAGCTCGCGGGTGAACGCAGGGCAACCTGCCGCGTACGGCAAGTCGCCTGGCTCCCCTAGTGCATGCATATCGATAGTGGGCCCAGCACGTTGGTCAGATTGACGTCGCGTCTCCCTTCTGCGCTCGATGCGAGTGCGAGCGTCTTCGTGTCGCCGTTCTTGGAGAACGTGGCGCTGGCCGCGTCTAGTTCGCGGGTCCGACGACGCGGTGGAGTCGCCGTCGGGGTTGGTCCGGCGAGCCGGCGATCTTGGCCTTCGGGGCTGGGAGTGCATGGAGGTGGCTCCCCCAGGGGTCTTGTCGGCGTCGGCTTGCGCTTGTACGCCTTGCCGGGGCCTCGATGCGCTCGGTTGCCGGGGCTTGTCACCGTTGGCGAAGGCGATGAGGCTGTATATGGTCATCCTCCAGTCGTCGATCTTGTGCGGCGCCGGAGGGTAGTCTAGGAGCAGCTGGGCTCGGGCCAGCGCTTCCTCTGCTGTCTTGGGTGGTGGTGGCGACGAGCGGCGCGAGGAGCGGGATGTGCTCGGACTCCCAACTGGATTGGGAGGTGCGTCACTCCGCCCTGGCGACCGTACCTCGCTCGCGCCAGCATGCGGGCGTGCATGCTGACCTCGAGCGTCTCGCGACCCACCAGCTTGGCCTTGCTCCAATGCGAGCACGGTGCTAGGAGCACCGGGGCGTTGTCGGCCTTGCACCTCCTGGGAAGGGTGTGGTGTATGCATGGTTGCCGACGCTTGCGGGGCCTTGTTTTTGGATCTGGTGACGACGTGAGCCCCACCGTCGGCACCCGCTCCTCCGCCGGCGCCCACTCCACCTCCCGTTTGCTCCGGCGGTGGTGGCGGAACCGATGTAGACGGAGCGGCTACCTCCGAAGGCTTCTTCTTCGGTGGCATGTTGATGAAGGCGCTGATGCAGCGCGCGCGGAGACCGGATCGGATGCTCACGACCTCGACGCGCCCCCTACCTGGCGCGCCAAAGATGTCGCGGCGGGGAGCACGGTCTACTTCCGTGGCCGCCGGGCACCTATGGGGCACGGGAGGCCCCTTTCCTGGTTCGGAGAGGGGGTGCGGAGGCCGCGCGCAGAGCGGATCGAGGTCCCGGGCGCGCGGTGGAGTGAGAGAGATGGCGGGCGATCTTTTTACCCAGCTTCGGAGCTCTCCGGAGAGATAAAACTCCTACTGCTGCCTTGTGTTGTTATTTGATCTTGCTCCAATGCGAGCGCACGGTGGTGTGTCTCTCGAACCCTAACCTTGTGTTCTTCAGATGAACCGAACCCCTTCTACGTGCGCATGGGCCTCCCTTTTATAGTCTAAAGGGGGCACCAACAGGTGGCAGCGTAAGAAGAGGGGGTAGAAAGGTAAAAACGCAGGTTGGTGTAACAGTGACCAATAGTGCCCCTACCTAACTGACGGCAGGGGACAAGGGCATTTAATGCCCGTCCGGTCGCCCCAACAGTGCGAGGAGGCGATCGTCAAGTGAGCCACCGGTTGCCACGATGGCGCCTCTATCAGCTCCGCTTGCCACCTTGCTCCGCATGGTTGTGTAGTGCCTCGCCACGTGCCTTTGGGACGGTCTTGTGATGACACGTCGCTGGATGTGCTGGAGTTGGGTTGGCAATCTTGCTGCGGCAAGCGCCTTGCCGCAGTCCTCCTCTTGTCGTGCCGGCAAGCTTGCCGGCCCACGGGCCTTGCCGGGGCGCGCGGGGCGCCGCGGCAAGTCCCCTGGAGGTGCCTCGGTCGGCCTTCCCGGCAACCTCCTCTTGCCGGGGCTTTTGTTTCCTTCCCGGCGAGCTCTCCTCGCTGGGCCTTGGTTGACCTTCCCGGCAAGCTCCTCTTGCCGGGGGCTTTAGCTTGAGTACTCTGTCCCTGAACGGCATCAGCGCAGCCGTGGAGGACCTTGGCGGACGCCCGGCAAGCCCTGCCGTGGGTTGCCGCGACTGCCCGTGCACAAGTTCGGGGTACTAAGGTACCCCCCTACTTTAGTACACCGACACCAACTCTGTCCTTCTTCTGGCAATCTTCGCCTACTATTGTGAGGCTCACGTAGGGGTGAAGCCCTCAGTGGCCTTGCTGCACCACTACATCTCCCTCCGGACTTCTCGTGGTCCCGTCTCTGTGTGCACGAGCTTCGTCACGTGCGGTAGCTCCATCGCCATTTCGAACCCCGGGAAAAGGATTGAGGGCTTCAGGAGCAAGTGGGTCTTGGCTTGATGCTGGGCGTAGACACCCCCGGCTGATCTTGCCAACGGGGAACCCCTCCAGCTCTGACGACTGGTCTCGAGTGGAGCTTGTGGACCCCCGCGCAAGGCTGGTGTTGGAGAAGATGGACGCGGATCTGAGGCCGGCCAGCATGGCGGCGACGAAGCTGACTGGCGCATCGCTGCTGAGGGAATTCCTGGAGCACCAGCTAGATCCGCTTCGTCAGTACCCACTTCCGATGTGGAGGCCCCACCCGAGCCCCGCGGTCTTGGCCGACAAGGATCTGGCTGCGGTTCTCCAGTCTTTGGTCGGGGGCGACGTGGCGAGGTTGGAGGGCGCTCCTACGCCCCTGTTCCTCCGCGAGGACTGGGAGCAGGTAGTGGGGTCCATGCCCGTCTTCAACGGGGATGGGCCCGTGCCCGCGGAGGCTCCCGAGGACCCATTGGACGTGTCCTCCAGCGACTCCAGCGAAGAGAAGGAAGAAGGGGAGCGGGAAAAGGGGGCTGACTCCGAGGCGACTGACAGAGAGTCAAGGGCTCCCCCCTTTGGCGCAGGTCCCGCGCTCTCCGCCTCTCTCTGGGTGATGACGACGAGGATGATGACGAGCAGGGCGGCGGGAGCCTGCCCCCGATCCCGAAGAAGGACAGGACCGGGCTGATCTCCCGCTGGTTGTGCCCCGGCCCCGAGGCGGTCCGCAGACGCGCCTCCTGCTCCCGAGCTCCTTGAGGCTGATCCTTGCAGCCAGCTCTCGGGCTTCAAGTACGGCCGGAGGCTGCTCGAGCCCGCGAGCGACGACCTGTAAGTGCTTGATACCTGTCTTGTTTCTTGTTCTGTTGCTGAGGCTTGACGTTCGTATCTCTCGGCTAGGCTGGCGCCCGTGGCAAGAAGTCGAAGGGAGCTCCTGAGGTTCCATCTGTGGTAGCGCCTCTGCCCGCGAAAGAAGGTGGCCGTGACGCACGGGCCTCTCCTGCCCGGGCGTCCTCGCGACGCCTGGCTGAGCCAGCTGGGGCGAGCTCAGCCCCCACGGCCCAAGCAACTCCCGAGGTGCCCTTGCCTGATGCCGCCACCACGGCCGTTGGGGCGCAGCAGGCTCCGCCTCAGGATACCATGGTCACGCTGCCGTCTTCTCCTCCTACTCCACCGACTGCTGCTTCCCCGACTCCTCCTACTATTCTGGATCGTGCTGCTGCCGAACTGGACCGTCTGTAGCAGGATCTTCTGAGCGCCGACCCTCGTTTAGTGGCCGGGCGTTTGGAGCTAGCTTCTGGCTGGATTCGCTCCGATGCTTCGATTCGGGTGGCGCTGGTCCAGGCCTCGACGGCTTGCGACGAGGAGAAGCAAGCCGTCCTTGGGGCGAAGTCTGCTCGCGATGCCGCCTTGGGGGAGGTGGCTAATGTCCGAGGTCACTGCAAGGCGCTGGAGAGCGAGCTGAAGGGCCTGCAGGACCAGCTCGCCGAGGAGACCTGCCTTCGCCAAGAGCAGGAGGAAGGCATGAAGGCTCGCAAGGCGGCCGTCAAGGACCGGGACGACAAGCTCAAGAAGCGTTGTGACCGCCTAGGCGCGCTGGAGCAAGAGTTGGAGGCGAGGAAGGTCGAGCTGGACGGCAAGGCACGGGTTCTTGCCGAGGATTGCATGGCCTTCACGGAGATGGAGGAGAAGGCTCGCACTTCGCTGAAGACGCTTTATGAGAGCGGCCTGGAGAGCCCGCTGGCCGGCGATGAGGACGGCCCTGCCAAGCTGCTTCCCTTCCTGGTTCGTGCTCTTGAGGATGTCACCCTTGGCCTTGGCCCTACGGCTGAGGCCGAGGCGCGTGCCTTGTCTTATGCAGCGCTGACGCGGGTCCTTACCCACATCTATCTTCGCGACCCCAACGTCGACCTCGACAGCCTGCTGGAGCCAGTGAGCGGCGAGCTTGCCGCTGCCGCTGCTGAGGCCGTGAAGGGTCGTGCGGAGGCTCTGCTGGGGAAGTTCCGGGCCTTCAGCACCAAGCCGAAGAGGGGCGCTGCCGACCCTGCAGCTTCACGAGGCGAACCTGCTCTGCGCAGCTCCACCGCCGGCAAGTAACTCCGTTATGGCTCCCGTCCTGCTTTTAATTCCTGCACATGTACCATGCCTCGGGGAGGCGTTAAGACTTGCATTTGGTGCTGTGATAACAGTATGGATTGTAATATTTGCTTTTGAATTCCTTGAAATTTGCGCTATTTCCTTCCTACTTGCTTATGTTCTACGCCGGCAGAGCCCGGCCCCGTGCATACCTCAGCCGCCGTTAGCCCCGACCGGAAACCAGGATGGGACCAAGGAGTGAGGGGCTACATGACAAGTTAGGCTCCTGAGTCGCGATGCTCAGGAGTCCCCCTTGGCGCTCGAACAACAAGTAGGGAGGTGAGATGTGGGGGTGACTCCTTAGGGAGGTGAGATGCGGGTGGATCTACCGTTCTATGTCTGCAGAGCCCGGCCCCGCGCATACCTCAACCGCCGTTAGCCTTTCGGAACTAAGGAGTGAGGGGCTACGTGACCAGTTAGGCTCCTGAGTCGCGATGCTCAGGAGTCCCCCTTGACGCTCAAATGGCCTTCGTACCTTGGCTCCACTCGGGGAGGGATGTGCGACGAACCAGGCCCGGGGGGCCTGGCTGGGTGGCGTGCGTCTGGGCGTGACCCAGGCGCAGCCCCCGTGCCCAGCCCCCTCGCGCGGCACTCCCGAGGGAAGGCGTTGCGATGAGGCTAGACACTGAGCTCTGGGCTCCCTGAGGTTGATGCGGCCCGGGGGCCACCCTCAGTTGTTTATCACCAGCGCGGAGCATAGCGCTTCCGTATGTGTACGGGCATAGCCGCTCCTAGGCAGTGTCGTCAGCCAGCGCGGAGCATGGTGCTTCCACTGGTGCGTGGGAGGGGGCTCCCCTCCGAGAGGAGCCCCCGGGGCGTGTATAGCCCCGCCCTGACATGTGGCTGGCACGGTAGTGCCTCACGAGGTGTATCTGGGCACCCATGAGCCAGCGCGGGACTCACGGGGCCCTACCTCAAGGCGGGTTGCGCCTGGCACTGGGCCTTATCTTGGGGTGTGTTCCTGCAAATTTGGTTAGATGTCGAAACTCTACGTCCTCGGGTCCCAGCCCTTGAGCTGGTCTCAGCCGTCGCTGGTATGCCAGGTCGCGATGCCATGGACAAGACCAGAGGGTGAGGGCCGGAGAGGTGGTAGGAGCCCTGAGTCGCGATGCTCAGGTACCCCCCTTTAACGCGCAAGCTTGGTTAGATGTCGAAACTCTACGTCCTCGGGTCCCGGCCCTCGAGCTGGTCTCAGCCGTCGCTGGTATGCCAGGTCGCGATGCCGTGGACAAGACCAGAGGGTGAGGGCTGGAGAGCCGGTAGGAGCCCTGAGTCGCGATGCTCAGGTACCCCCCCCCCCCTTTAACGCGCAAGCTTCCGACATCCAGGAAGAAAAGGTGCCACAGACAGGCACCAAATAACAAGCATGATGGGTCGAAAGCATGGCCCTAAGATAAACGCAAGAGGGGTACACGCCGCTGGGTCTGACCCGAGCGACTTGGGGATAATGCAGCCCGAGGGGCGCCCCTAACAAAGTAAGCTAAGAACACGAGCAAAAGGGATACACGCCGTAGGGACGGACCCACGCAGCCTGGGAATGATGCAGCCCTGAGGGCGCTCCCAGCTGGAAATGAAACTTGAAAGATGTCACCTGATAGTGTTGACGACGAAGGGGTTTTCGTGTAGCAGACTCGGTGGGCTGTGGTAGCCGATCCTCACGAGCCCCCAGGCCCTGGGGCCTCAGGAGGCTCCGGAGGCACTGGTGGCTCCTCGCGGACCATCTCCATCTCCGCCAGGGCTGCGAAACGCCTGACCTCTTGAGCCTCCAGGATGCCCCACTTGAGGTGCTAGTACGTGGCAGCCGTGTTCGGCAAGCCATAAGGCATGCGAACGTAGCTGTGGGGTGGACCTTCGCAGTGCCCCATTTGCGAGGGCCAGAAGAGCTCCTGAGAGGCGGCTTGGTTGAGCCCTGGTATGTCGATGCAGACGAGCAGCCCACCATCCTCGCCTGGATGGGGGGCCACAGCGGGTAAGCTGCGGCTGCCTCTCATGAGTCGTGACTCCTGTAGCTCCTGAATGGCCTTGCTGACGAACTCCTGAGGGTTTGGCCCTCCTTGCCTTGCTCCTTCTTGAGGGAAACGTGCTTCGAAACACGCCTCCAAGTGGTGCCCAAGCACCTCCCTCATGACCCTGGCGAGGTCGGCGACCCTCCAGCAGAGAGCCCCCGAGCCCTGCCTGAGGAGGGTGCCGGGCGCGCTTCCCTATGCGATGGAAGGAGGTTCCCCCTGGGCAGGCGCGGGCCCTGAGGGGCCTGCCTCTTGAGGGGCCGGGCCGGACGATGTCTTCTTCTTGGGGGCGGCCTCGGGTAGCCTCCTGCTTCCGCGATCTGGGTCTTCCAGTGATGCGGCCTGAAAGGCTCGTTCCAGGGAGCACACTGCGTCTCTCTCTTTGCAGGGCACTGTGATGACTCCGCCACTTCCTGGCATCTTGAGGACGTTGTAGCTGTGGTGGGTTACGGCCGTGAACTTGGCCAGCACTGGGTACCCGAGGATGGAGTTGTATGGCAGGCGAATGTGGGCGACGTCGAAGTCGATGAGCTCGGTGCGGTAGTTTTCGCGTGCCCCGAAGGTGACAGGGAGGCGGACCTGCCCAATCGGGACCGTGGAGCCGTCGGTGACTCCGGAGAAAGGTTTGGTTGGCTGAAGCTGATTGTAGGGCACTTGGAGATTGTTGAACGTTTACACGGACAGGACATTGAGCCCTGCCCCGCCATCGATGAGGGTCCTGGTGACTAGCACGTTGCTGATGATTGGGGAACAAAGCATCGGGAGGACTCCGGCTGTGGCCGCGCACTTGAGCTGATCCGCTGAGCTGAACGCAATGGTGCACGCTGACCACCTGAGAGGGCACGTGGCCTCGAGCTTGGGGAGGACTGCATTTACTTCGCGAGCGAACTGCTTGAAGATGTGTTGAGAGGCTGGGGCTTGAGCTCCGCCCAGGATGCAGGCGATCGCACGTGGTTCCTGGAAGCCCCCAGCCCCCTCGTCCTGATGACGGTCCTCATTTCTCCTTGGCTGCGGCGGCAGCGGAGGGAGGCCTGCGTTACCTTGCGGGCGATCCTCGCGAGGCTGATCCCTCCATGCTCCCTCACGAGGTGGGTCCTACCAGCGATCCTCGCAAGGTTGGTCGCGCCACCCTTGGCGTGGGCCGCGGTCTTCCCAGCGTCCTGCGTTCCTTCCTCCCCCTCGGCCGTAGCCCCGGTCGCTGCGGTCGGGACGTTGGCCGATCCTTCCTTCACGCACGGCACGGAGCTCTTGGCATTCATTAGTGTTGTGGGTGTGGAGGTCGTGGTACACGCAGTACCGACTGCCCTTGGAAGATTCGGGCTGATCTTTGCCCCGCTTGGTGTCTGGTTCTGCCGCGAGCACGGCAGCCCCTTGCGCTTCACGTCCTTGGCCTTGGGCTTATTCTCTTCTGGGTCTGCGGCAGGCAGCTCGAGGAGGGAGAGACGCCCTTCCTCAGCCCTGGCGCACTTGGTCGCCAAGTTGAACAGCTCCATGGAGGTGCACAGGTCTTCATGCATCGCCAGCTCCTCCTTCATCTTGACGTCGCGCACGCCGTCGGAGAAGGCTGAGATGATGGCCTCCTCGGTCACCTTGGGAATCTTGAGGCGCGCGTTGTTGAAGCGCTGGATGTACTTCTGCAGGGTTTCCCCTGGTTGCTGCTTGATACGGCGCATGTCGCTCACAGCGGGTGGCCGGTTGCGAGTACCCTGGAAGTTGGCGATGAAGCGGGTGCGCATCTCGTCCCAGGAGGAAATCGTGCCTGGAGCCAGGTTCAGGAGCCAGGTGCGGGCCCCGTCCTTGAGCGCCATGGGAAACCAGTTTGCCATGACCTTCTCGTCTCCGTTGGCAGCCTCGATGCCCAGCTCGTAGAGCTGGAGGAACTCTGCAGGGTCAGCCGTGCCGTCGTAGCGAGGAGGCAGGTCTGGCTTGAACTTGCCGGGCCACGCGACGCTGCGCAGCTCGGCGGTGAAGGCGCGGCAGCCTGCTGTGGCCAGGGGAGGCCTTGGGTGACGAAGAGCTTGGTCCTGCGGGTCCCCATGCGCTGCAGCTGGGAGCAGCGCGGGGTCTTGACGTGCTGGAGCAGGAGCGTGTTCGCGATGAGCCGGAGCAGGAAGCGCTCAGGCAGCTTCTCGAGGGCGAGAGACTTCTTGGCAGCTCTGCTCTTGCCGCGCTGGCGCCTGACGGAGCGGGTTCCGCCTAGGGGCCGCGCGCCTTGGGGCCAGGGCGCCTTCTTTAGGGGGAGGCGGCTAAGGCGCCCCCAGAGCTTCATTGCCCGCGCAGGGCGGGGCGCGGTGCAGCGAGAAGGACGGTGTGGGGGAGCCCCCAGCGGCGCGGACGAGCTCGGCGACTCGGTCGAGCTACTCTTCATAGACGTCATCGATTGGGTGGTAGCGCAGGAGCTCGTTTGCCGCGATGAGCGCAGCTTGAGCCTCCATGGCTGGGCGGGGCACGCGGGACGAAGAACCAGCTGGGGTGAGCGAGGGTGTAGCAGTGCGGCCGTCTTGCCTCATGAATGGATGCTGGGACGATGCTTGCTGCTCGTTCCCCGCCGGGCCGGTGGCGGCGTTGATGGCAGGTGACGGGGAACGACGAGGGCGTCCGCCGACGGGAGCCGTCTGGACGACGCGGGAAGCGAGGGCGGCTCGGCGCTCGGTGCGAGCCCGACAAGCATCAGACATGGTTGCGACGGTCGGAGAAGAACATGGCATCGGAAGACGAATTCCGGCGCACCCCTACTTGGCGAGCCAAATGTCGGATTTCGGGTTCCGGTAGACCCTTGAGGTTCGAACACTGGGGTGCGCGCGGAGATTTCGCCCTATACCTACCTGTTCCTCGCCGGCTCGCTGAGATCTAAACTATGGAAG
Source organism: Triticum timopheevii (assembly GCA_963921465.1). Taxonomy (NCBI): domain Eukaryota; kingdom Viridiplantae; phylum Streptophyta; class Magnoliopsida; order Poales; family Poaceae; genus Triticum; species Triticum timopheevii. The sequence goes on from OY997264.1 coordinate 283,254,018, forward strand.
GAACAACGCAAGAGACACAGAGTTTATACTGGTTCAGGCCACCATTGTGGTGTAATACCCTACTCCAATGTGTGGTGTGGTGGATTGCCTCTTGGGCTGATGATGAACAATACAAGGAAGAACAGCCTCACGAGGGTCTGTTCTTGGCTGGGATGATGAACTGCTAGGAGGAGTTCAGCCGCCCTTCTCTCTCTCTCTTGCTTGATTCCCGTCTCTCTACCCTGGGGGTGGCTAGTCCTATTTATAGGCAAAGGCCCTGGGCCTCTTCCCAAATATTGAGCGGGAAGGGCGCCAACAATTGGCCATTTTGAAGGGGAACATCGGGTACACTTATCCTGACTAAAGTTGGTCCTCGCCTATCAAAGGCTCTGGTGGTGACGCCTGCTTGGGCTCCACAATGACTTCCTTCCTGCCGTTGGGTTGGTCTTGGTCTTATTGCACCGAAATGGGTGCCTTTGCTTGATACTCTCGCCTGCGCTTGCTCCCTTTGCACCAAAGAGGAAAGGAGGACACTGCGCGGGCTGGCGCCCGACTGGCGCCCTTGGTCGTCATGGCTTGCGTCATGGGCACCTCGCGAGGTACCCCGCCTTGATCTCTCCGCCTCCTCGTGAGCCAGCCTGATGAGGCCGTGCCTGAGGAAGCTCCTTATCGTCCGCCCCGCGAGGCTTGGCCCCCTCGCGAGGGTCTTGAGCTTGTGTTGATGAAGATGGGCCGTGCTAGGCCCCCCTTTGAGCCACACCGCAGGCCGCAGGCAGGCAAGTCTGGGGACCCCCGTTCCCAGAACACCGACATAAATCAACTAGGATTTTTTTTGAAAAGACAGTAGGATAGGCTCCTACTGGTTGTATATATTTCTTCCTTTGTAACTAGTTACATGTGTGTTACAGAGAAGAGTACAAGGTGGTGTTCTATCATCCCTCCACCCCGGGGGGGAGTGGAGTTATAGATGAGCACCAGAACAAGTGTTCACTATACAAAAGATCGGGGAGGTAGTTTAGGCAAGTGAGTCACAAAATTTAGTTACAAAAGATCTTTGCGCCTCCTTCACCCTGTATTGGAGGAGGCCAAAATCACTCCTGAAACATGTCAACCAGGAATCAGTGATGGGGTTGACCCCTCTGAAGTGTTTGTTATTGTGTTCCTTCCATAAACTCCAAGCTGCTGTGAGGAAAATTTCCATGAAGAGATGTCGACGTCTAGACTCATTTATTTGTGCAGTCAGATCAAGCCTGGAGTCAAACTCTGGCCATGCAATGTCAATCTTCTCCGAGCAAGTTTTACTGAACGGGTAGGTGAAGATCATATGGTCCACTGTTTCTTCAATTTGTTGTCCACAGAGAAGGTACTCAAAAACCTCACCAATGTTGTAGTGACGACGCTTCAGCATGTTCCTTGTGTTCAGGTGATCGAGAAGCAGCAGCCATCCAAAAAAATTGATTTTCATGGTGCTTTTAGATCTCCACAGCAGCCCAAAGGTTGGGTGTCTCGGCGCCAGTCTAAAGCAGAATTTGTAATAATCAGCAGCTTTAAACTCAGTTTTGCCCCAGGTATAGTGCCACACGTCAGTGTTAGTCGTGGATGGGCGCATGTGTGTGGTTAGGGTTTGCATACCACGGACTTCCATCAATGCCTCAGGAGAGAGCGGCAGGTGAAAAAGGTCATGCAGTGACATGCTCTCCAAGAAATCCTTGACGGACGCGTCTTCATGCAAGGCAAAGGAAAAGGCCCGAGGGTGCGAGGTCTCCAAGGTGTTGTCAAGCCATAGATCTTTCCATATGAGAGCAGTTGTCCCGTCAACCACTTGTACGCACGAAATGCCGCGGTATTTAGGTGCAAGTTTAAGCACGTCACGCCACCAGAACGAGCCCACCGCGTCCACGACGTGCCGAATTTTGCCTGCATAGTAGGTGTCCCAAAGCAGGTGCACCCATGGGACATCCTTCTTGTTATAAAACTTGTGGAGGAATTTCATGAGCAAAGCTTCGTTTTGAAGTTTCAAATTAATCACTCCCAGGCCTCCATTTTTCTTGGGCCTGCAGACCAAGTTCAGGCGGCTTGCGAGTTGCATTTATCCCCTTGTTCGGTCTTCTTATTCCAAAGGCAGCGGTGACGGATCTTATCCAACATCTGAACTATTTGTGGGTTTAACTTAGTGTGCACATGGCATAAATAAGCAGGGATCTTACGGCCGCATTGAGCCATGAAAGCTTCCCCCCATATGACATCATGGAGATCGTGGCAGTGAGGCGTCGCTCGGCCCTGCAAACAAGAGGCATGAGGTCTTGCACCGTAGGTTTGCAGGTACCCATGGGAAGTCCAAGATACGTAAAAGGCATGGCGCCAACCGAACAGCCAAAGATGGCAGCAAGCTCAGCAGTCGAACTATCATGCAGGTTTATAGGGATAACGGTGGACTTGTTGAAGTTGATCTTAAGACCAATGGGCAGTGCATAATCCGATAGAATTTGCTTGATAATTTCAGCTTGGCGTGGGCATGTGGGGAGGGCCAGGATGGTATCGTTGGCGTACTGGATGACGGGGTATTCAGATTGACCCGAGCAAGGAAAAGGCAGCTCGATCCTCCCCTGCCTAAACGCATTGTTGATGGCAGCTTGAAGCAGATCAGCCGCAATGACAAAGAGCAGGGGGGAAAGGGGATCACCCTGGCGTACCCCACTCTTACAAATGGAATTGGCGGCCCGGTACGCCATTTAGCAGAATGGATGATCGTCCAGACGAAAAGATACAGCGAATCCAGGTTAGCCACTTGTCTGAGAAACCCATATGCCGCATGATGTTGATCATAGGATCATGGCCAATAGTGTCAAATGCTTTTGTGAAGTCCATCTTGAGCAAAATGATTTTTCTTTTTGATGCATGACATTGGTGGATGTATTGGAAGGCCCAAGCCAGGCAATCTTGGATGGTCCTGCCCTTTAGGAAGCCGTACTGGTTGCGATGGACTAGACTCAGGATGATCTTTTGTAGTCGATTAGCCAAGAGTTTGGTGATCAGTTTGAGGCAACAGTTAAGCAGCGTAATCAGTCTATAGTCATTGACTGATTCAGGCGAGCGAACCTTTGGGATCAAAGTAATCAGACCATCATTGATGCTTGTTAGATCAAGGTCACCCGCGTGGAATTGGGATCATAGGGTATAAAAGTCATACTTGATCAGAGGCCAGCAGGCCTTGAGGTATCGTCCACTAAATCCATCCGGGCAGGTGCTCGGTCAAGAGGCATCTTTTTTACCACAACATCTATCTCATCATGTGTGAATGGTTCCGTTAAGTGATCAAGATTACTGGATCGCCTTAATAACAAAGGTAAGTCAAATTTCATTTCAGCAGATGATATAGAGCCCAAGCGATTTTGTATGTCTGAAAGAGGAGAGCCTCTTTGCTAGTGTGATCCTCCACTAGATTGCCTTCATTATCCAGGAAACTAGCGATATTGTTTTTTTTGACAGAAAGACTGTAAGGGAACCCCCTACAGTATAATTGGTGCAACAAACCCAAATTGCAAGTACCATGCCTTGAACCTGGGTGGGTGGGAAGGCATCAGCCCCTTCCCACCACTAGGATATGCCTTAGTCTGCGAAACTAGCGATATTGTTATTACGGTAGCGTTCTGTGGCCACTGCCTGAAAAAACTTCGTATTCTCATCACCGAATTTGATCCAACGGATTGTGCACCGTTTCTTCCAGTATAGCTTTTGATACTGTAAGAGCCTCAGAATATGATTTTTGAGGATGGTACGAAAGTTGCTTTCAGGGATGGTAAGGGGTCTTTTGTTTTCCAACTCGTCAAGATGAGCCAAGGTTTGGTTACAGTTGTCAATGGCGATCGTCAAGCGAGAGATGTTTCTGCTCCAAATCTTGAGGGCATGTCTGAGCCTTTTGAATTTAGCACAAAGGACAATGGCTGCATTAGACAAGTTCACCAGTTTGTTCCAAGAGACACACACAACATCCATGAACCCAGGGTGAAGAAGCCAATAAGACTCGAACCTGAAAATCTTACTGCGTGGTATGCACGTTTCAATTGAGACAACGCAGGGTATGTGATCGGAGACAGGCTTACCGAGCGGCTTAACCAGTGTTTTGGGGTATACGTTGGTCCAGTCAGCAAGGTAAAAAACCAATCTAACTGCTCGAGTAAGGGATCAAGTTGCATATTACTCCACGTATAGGCTTGGCCTTTAACAGGAAGCTCAAGAAGGTTTTGCGCACGGATAATATCATTGAATGTGAACATGTCAGTGGTACTACCGCCAGGTTTATTGCGATTATCAGGCGCGCGAATATAGTTGAAATCACCCAGCAAAAGCCAGTCCTGTGAGGTAGGAATGTCTAGCTCATATAACCAGTTTGTGTATGTCACCCGTTCATCCCCAGTACAGGGCCCATAAATATTAGCTAACCTCCAAGTTTGCCGAGATTGCGTGTTGGTGAAGTTGACAACGAGTGCAAAATGATCAGAGAATAAAACCGAGCCCGTAAACATTGAGCTCTTCCAGATCGTAATAATACCACCCGAGGCGCCACGAGAAGGCACGAAAGCAAAACGATCAAATTGTCTGGGAAAGCATGATTTGATAAAAGCAAGATCGAACGAGGTCTTTTTGGTTTCTTGTAAACAAACGATCGCACAACCACTGGTGACGATAGCATTATGGAGAGTTAACTGCTTAGGTTCAGAGTTCAGACCGCGAATATTCCATGAAAGAACATTCCAAGAGCGCAAAAGAGACATAGAATGCAGGTAAATTAAGCAGAAGTTGGATTACCACTACCTCCAGCAGCTGCAACGTCAGGATCATCTTCTGAATCTTCGACAAGCGTCACGGTAGTTGGTGCTGCCAAGAGAGCTTCTGCAGTTAATTCTGCAGCTGGGATAGCACACCTGTTGACGCCAACAACTTGTAGTGTAGCAATGGGAGTTGGGGGAAGGATATCATCAGAAACCTGCAAATTTGTGGTGGAGGAAGAGAAGTCCACCTCAGGTATGATTCTGGGCTTAACCTCGGAAGTGGCTGTGCGGGTATCAGTGGGCATGTTGACCTTGAAACCATTGTATTTGTTGGTCCTGGTGCTGCGACGAACTTCAACAATGGAAATTGGCGCAATAGCAGTTTTGGAGCGACGGCCACGGGTCACCAAGGGTCCAGAAGGTATTTCAATGTTGACAGTTGCCAGACCCAAACCATCGTGCGTGGGTTCTGTCAGTTGTGAAGAGGAGGAGCCAGGGCCCTGAAGGCTAGTCTCAGCATCTGTGCTTGTCAACAGTTGAGTTACAGGCATAAATTCAGAAACAGCAGAGTGAGGGTCTGCAGTTGGGAGTGCCTCATCTTCAGAAGCAGACGACTGAAAGTGCGCAAACGGCATAGCTGACAGTGCATTTGATGACGTAGTATCTTCAGGTTGCAGCTCCTGAATGACCACAAAATCAACTAGGATTACTGAAATACTTTTTCAATGAACCTTAAATGCCCTTCTAAAATGTTCATCATCTTTGCTTTGGTCTAGAACCTCTGACAAAAATGGTGCACACTTTTCTAGGACAACAGAACGTCATTGAATTAAATCATATTCTATTTGCATTTGGGCATTTAAAAGCTATAAAATATTTTAAATGTCTAAATAATCATAAACTGAAATGTTTACTGTTGGATATATTCCAAACAGTGACCCTGAGCAGTTTCATGATTTCTGAGAATGTCTAGGTATTTTTTATAAAGCCCTAAAGACTACAGAATAATAGAAAGCAGAAATAAAAAGAAAGGACAGAAAACCCACCTAACTTACCTGCAGCCACCTATTCGGCCCGTTACTGTTGGCCCAGCCCACCCCCTCGCGCGTCATCTTCCTCGCGCCTACTGGCTCTATGCGTGGCGCGTGCATAGCCGAGCCGCGGCCACCTCCTGCTTCCACCTCCTCCTTCTCCTCCTCGTCCTGACCCACGTCCGGAGACGCCCTGTGGCCCCTCGCTCCTCTCCCTCACTCTCTTCTCTCTCCCTCGCCCTCTAGTCCCTTCCCCGAGCTCACCCGTGCGCGCCCGTCGCCGCCGACGAGCACCACCGTGAACACCGACCTCCCCATGTTCAGCCAGCTAGCGCACGAGCTCCGCCTTGCTGCAGAGCACCTCTACGCCGAGTCCCACGAGCCCGGACGCCCCGCGGAGATGCCTTCGAGCTCATCTTCTACCTCCGACCCGCTGTCCGCCGTCGCTCGATTCGCCGCCATCTCCGCCTCCCCGAGTCCACTGAGACCGTCATCGACCCTGCTGTGAGCTCCGCCATCTTCTCCCCTGCTCCCTGTGCTCGTACGCGCCCTATAACTGCCCGAGCCACCGGAGCCGAGAGCTCCTTGCCGCCGTTCATGGAGCACGTCTTTGAGCTTGCCGTTGTTCTCACCTTGCTCCAAGGAGCTGAACGCACACACCAGATCCTCACGCCGTGCTCCGTAGCACTGTTTCCCTGCATGCCCGAACTTCGGCCACCGCCTGGCTCGACGCCGGCGTCATCTCCGGCCACCCCCATGCACACTGCTTGCTCCATTCAATCTGCGGGTTCACCACCAACACGTAGATGCCCTTCGCCGCCCATTTGGTCGCCGGAGGAGGAATCCCGATGCCTCCGCCTCTTCATAGACGTCATCGATTGGGTGGTAGCGCAGGAGCTCGTTTGCCGTGATGAGCGCAGCTCGAGCCTCCATGGCAGCGCGGGGCGCGCGGGACGAAGAACCAGCTGGGGTGAGCAAGGGTGTAGCAGTGCGGCCGTCTCGCCTCATGAATGGATGCTGGGACGATGCTTGCTGCTCGTTCCCCGCCGGGCCGGTGGCGGGGTTGATGGCAGGTGACGGGGAACGACGAGGGCGCCCGCCGACGGGAGCCGTCTGGGCGACGCGGGAAGCGAGGGTGGCTCGGCGCTCGGCGCGAGCCCGACGAGCGTCAGACATGGATGCGACGGTCGGAGAAGAACAGGGCGACGGAAGACGAATTCCGGCGCACCCCTACCTGACGAGCCAAATGTCGGATTTCGGATTCCGGCAGACCCTTGAGGTTCGAACACTGGGGTGCGCGCAGAGATTTTGCCCTCTACCTACCTGTTCCTCGTCGGCTCGCTGAGATCTAAACTACGAAAGGAACAACGCAAGAGACACAGAGTTTATACAGGTTCAGGCCACCATTGTGGTGTAATACCCTACTCCAATGTGTGGTGTGGTGGATTGCCTCTTGGGCTGATGATGAACAATACAAGGAAGAACAGCCTCACGAGGGTCTGTTCTTGGCTCGGATGATGAACTGCTAGGAGGAGTTCAGCCGCCCTTCTCTCTCTCTCTTGCTTGATTCCCGTCTCTCTACCCTGGGGGTGGCTAGTCCTATTTATAGGCAAAGGCCCTAGGCCTCTTCCCAAATATTGAGCAGGAAGGGCGCCAACAATTGGCCATTTTGAAGGGGAACATCGGGTACACTTATCCTGACTAAAGTTGGTCCTCGCCTGTCAAAGGCTCTGGTGGTGACGCCTGCTTGGGCTCCACAATGACTTCCTTCTTGCCGTTGGGTTGGTCTTGGTCTTATTGCACCGAAATGGGTGGCTTTGCTTGATACTCTCGCCTGCGCTTGCTCCCTTTGCACCAAAGAGGAAAGGAGGACACTGCGCGGGCTGGCGCCCGACTGGCGCCCTTGGTCGTCATGGCTTGCGTCATGGGCACCTCGCGAGGTACCCCGCCTTGATCTCTCCGCCTCCTCGTGAGCCAGCCTGATGAGGCCGTGCCTGAGGAAGCTCCTTGTCGTCCGCCCCGCGAGGCTTGGCCCCCTCGCGAGGGTCTTGAGCTTGTGTTGATGAAGATGGGCCGTGCTAGGCCCCCCTTTGAGCCACACCGCAGGCTGCAGGCAGGCAAGTCTGGGGACCCCCGTTCCCAGAACGCCGACATAAATCAACTAGGATTTTTTTGAAAAGACAGTAGGATAGGCTCCTACTGGTTCTATATATTTCTTCCTTTGTAACTAGTTACATGTGTGTTACAAAGAAGAGTACAAGGTGGTGTTCTATCATCCCTCCACCCCGGGAGGGAGTGGAGTTATAGATGAGCACCAGAACAAGTGTTCACTATACAAAAGATCGGGGAGGTAGTTTAGGCAAGTGAGTCACAAAATTTAGTTACAAAAGATCTTTGCGCCTCCTTCAACCTATATTGGAGGAGGCCAAAATCACTCCTGAAACATGTCAACCAGGAATCAGGGCTGGGGATGACCCCTCTGAAGTGTTTGTTATTGTGTTCCTTCCATAAACTCCAAGCTGCTGTGAGGAAAATTTCCATGAAGAGATGTCGACGTCTAGACTCATTTATTTGTGCAATCAGATCAAGCCTGGAGTCAAACTCTGGCCATGCAATGTCAATCTTCTCCGAGCAAGTTTTACTGAACGGGCAGGTGAAGATCATATGGTCCACTGTTTCTTCAATTTGTTGTCCACAGAGAAGGTAACCAAAAACCTCACCAATGTTGTAGTGACAACGCTTCAGCATGTTCCTTGTGTTCAGGTGATCGAGAAGCAGCAGCCATCCAAAAACATTGATTTTCATGGTGCTTTTAGATCTCCACAGCAGCCTAAAGGTTGGGTGTCTCGGCGCCAGTCTAAAGCAGAATTTGTAATAATCAGCAGCTTTAAACTCAGTTTTGCCCCAGGTATAGTGCCACACGTCAGTGTTAGTCGTGGATGGGCGCATGTGTGTGGTTAGGGTTTGCATACCATGGACTTCCATCAATGCCTTAGGAGAGAGCGGCAGGTGAAAAAGGTCATGCAGTGACATGCTCTCTAAGAAATCCTTGACGGACGCGTCTTCATGCAAGGCAAAGGAAAAGGCCCGAGGGTGCGAGGTCTCCAAGGTGTTGTCAAGCCATAGATCTTTCCATATGAGAGCAGTTGTCCCGTCAACCACTTGTACGCACGAAATGCCGCGGTATTTAGGTGCAATTTTAAGCACGTCACGCCACCAGAACCAGCCCACCGCGTCCAAGGCGTGCGGAATTTTGCCTACGTAGTAGGTGTCCCAAAGCAGGTGCACCCATGGGATATCTTTCTTGTTATAAAACTTGTGGAGGAATTTGATGAGCAAAGCTTCGTTTTGAAGTTTCAGATTAATCACGCCCAGGCCTCCATTTTTTTGGGCCTGCAGACCAAGTTCCAGGCGGCTTGCGAGTTGCATTTATCCCCTTGTTCGGTCTTCTTATTCCAAAGGCAGCGGTGACGGATCTTATCCAACATCTGAACTATTTGTGGGTTTAACTTTAGTGTGCACATGGCATAAATAAGCAGGGATGTTACGGCCGCATTAAGCCATGAAAGCTTCCCCCCATATGACATCATGGAGATCGTGGTAGTGAGGCGTCGCTCGGCCCTGCAAACAAGAGGCATGAGGTCTTGCATCGTAGGTTTGCAGGTACCCATGGGAAGTCCAAGATACGTAAAAGGCATGGCGCCAACCGAACAGCCAAAGATGGCAGCGAGCTCAGCAGTCGAACTATCATCCAGGTTTATAGGGATAACGGTGGACTTGTTGAAGTTGATCTTAAGACCAATGGGCAGTGCATAATCCGATAGAATTTGCTTGATAATTTCAGCTTGGCGTGGGCATGCGGGGAGGGCCAGGATGGTATCGTTGGCGTACTCGATGACGGGGTATTCAGATTGACCCGAGCAAGGAAAAGGCACCTCGATCCTCCCCTGCCTAAACGCATTGTTGATGGCAGCTTGAAGCAGATCAGCCGCAATGACAAAGAGCAGGGGGGGAAAGGGGATCACCCTGGCGTACCCCACTCTTACAATGGAATTGGCGGCCCGGTACGCCATTTAGCAGAACGGATGATCGTCCAGACGAAAAGATACAGCGAATCCAGGTTAGCCACTTGTCTGAGAAACCCATATGCCACATGATGTTGATCATAGGATCATGGCCAATAGTGACAAATGCTTTTGTGAAGTCCATCTTGAGCAAAATGATTTTTCTTTTTGATGCATGACATTGGTGGATGTATTGGAAGGCCCAAGACAGGCAATCTTGGATGGTCCTGCCCTTTAGGAAGCTGTACTGGTTGCGATGCACTAGACTCAGGATGATCTTTTGTAGTCGATTAGCGAAGAGTTTGGTGATCAGTTTGAGGCAACAGTTAAACAGCGTAATCGGTCTGTAGTCATTGACTGATTCTGGCGAGCGAACCTTTGGGATCAGAGTAATCAGACCATCATTGATGCTTGTTAGATCAAGGTCACCCGCGTGGAATTGGGATCATAGGGTATAAAAGTCATACTTGATCAGAGGCCAGCACGCCTTGAGGAATGCTTGTCCTAGAAATGCTTGTATCTAGACTTATTTTAGTTATAGATACATCCATTTTATCCATTTCTAGGACAACAATTTCTGAACAGAGGGAGTATATTATATATGTTTATATGATGCAGTAGCAAATATCATTTATATTTCATCATAGATAATAAGTGATGGGTTTAGACATACACATTGATGTAACGATGACAGGCCGGAATGAAACACGATGAGAAGAGGTATATAGCTAATCATTCTTTGTTTGTGCCTTATACATGATAATACAAAATGTTTATTTTTTTTATTTTTTTTCTGAATATAGGAAACATAGATATGGATTTTGGAGATGCACAAAAAGAATGCATCAACAAGGGTTCTGAAGGATGACGCTGAAAGGGGCCGAAAAATCACCGAGTTTTTCACAACAAAATGATGTGGAGGCGGTGATATCTCATAAAAAAACAAAAAAGGATGCCAATTTACATGTTATCGCACAAGGTATTCTTTTCAATGTTTTGGAACGAAGGGAGTATATAATATAGTAAAACATAGATATAATCTAAACATGGAATTATAGGTGATAAATGCTTACATGTATTGCATGCGGGCTCACAACCATCTACGAGACAGGGCGGTTGAAAAGATACATAATATTAGCACGTTCGTTTCTGGCCAAATGAAAGAAGACGGAGAAAAAGACCTAGACCCATCAAAATATTGTCATTTCTTACAACATGTTAATACTTATCTATAACAAAATATGGTTAGTATCGCCTCATTATCCATGCATATCATGATGTATTTTTTTAATTAATCCATGTGTATAATGATTTTTTATTTTTTATACCTAATTGTGACTAGGACTTATATGATATTTACATCGGCTGTTCATTCCAATTAACATGCCTCGGACTCATTGGTATCTGTCAGTCGTCAATGCCAAAAAAACGTGAGATTCAAGTATTGGACTCACTTGGTTCTCGGATCGAATGAACTGAGCTTACTACTACGGTAACTACTATTGTTTTTTTGGTCCTCTTAACATATGTTTTGTTTGCCTTAACCCCTACTATTTTCCATATATAAAGTAGTTACGAGGACTTGAAAAGCATCTGAAACTTGGAGAACAGAGTCCAGAGTTTAACAGAGATCATAAGTGGCTCAATCTCAATGTTACAAAATGGAATGTCGTAGAATAGTTTCATGAGGCAATACAAACCGATCGGTAAGCACTTGTCACAAATAAAAAATATTGTGTTTGATACTCATGAACACAAAAAATATCATATAATAGATAATATTGATAGTAAAATGTCGTAGTGTATCTATTAGTTGATGAAGCAGTTTTTATTATACTTGCTCAAATATTGTGCAAATGAAGGTAAAGACAACTTGCCTGATATTGTGAGACAATTTTTTAAGTGCATCAAGTAGATCTCCATACTTTTTAATAGATTTTTAGTTGGATCATCACTTTATATGTATACATTGTTAATGTGCTATTTTGTTATCACTTCACATTACAAGTTAAGTGGACTTCAATTATTATGCAATTGTGACAGTGATATATTTTCTCTATCTGTGACTATTTCAGAAGCCCGTGGCAACGCACGGCATTCTACTAGTATTCTTCAGTGACAGAGACGAAGTTCTTCTGGTCTCTGAGGAATTTGTTCTAACTGAGGAGTTAGGAATTTGCCAGTGCGGATTGCCTACACAGTGAGGAACATGATAGCCCTGAGGAATTTGAGTGTCAAAATTCCGACCGTTGCTGTGCTACGCGCCAGCTGTCCCAAAATATCTACCCTCCTAACGGTCATATCATTGAAGGGCATTTATGTCTTATCATGTCGGGCTGCTCCCTAGGCTATAAATATTGGTTGGCTGCTCCGAGAGAAACTGACACCTGTCATTTGAGAGCATCCCATCCTCCGAGGACTTTGAGCGAAAATCATCAAGTGAGGAAAACCCAAACCCAACACCTACAAACCCAAAGCGATTGAGCATCACTGAAGAGATTGATCCTGCGTGGATCCGACGCTTGTTACCTTTGAAGAATGTGCTTCTTCCAGATGGTTAGGCGTCATGTTCTACAGTATCCAAGAGGAATTGTGGATTGCCGAGTGACCTAGTCTGTGAAGGTTTGGAAGTCACCTGAAGACTTACCACGAGTGATTGGGCGAGGTCTGTGTGACCTTAGCTCAAGGAGAATACGGTGAGGACTGTGTGTCCGAGACTGTGTGTCCTCGAGTTTAAATACTCAGCCGCTCCAACCAGATGTACAACTGAGACAGCAGTTGGAACTAGTCTACCAAATCATTGTCTTCACCAAGCTTCCTGGTTCTATTTCCTCAAGTCTTTCATTTCCTCATTTCTGTTGTTGTGTGCTTGTTCATATATTTTTGAAGACTTTGACTGAAGACTTTCTCAATTTCCTCAGTTCAATTTCTTCAGTCGGTCCGTCTTCTCTCTGTGTTATCATGTGTTTAGGCTTTCTGTACTTTGTGCTTGTCTTCATTCCATTATGATGACCATGCTTGCGTTCTCTTATGTTTACATTTGAGTACTTATTCCGCTGCTAGTAGTTCTTCATTTAGGAATTTCCTCACCAGCAAATTCCTTAGTGAAGAATTCATAAAAATCGCCTAATCACCCCCCCTCTAGTCGATATAATGCACTTTCACTGGGTATCAGAGCAAGGAACTCCCTTGTTCTGTGTGATTTTGGTTTAACCGCCTGGAGTTTTAGTTATGTCGGCTGCAGGATTGAGGAACGTATCTTGCCCCATCTTTGATGGTCATGAGTATCCTCGGTGGAAGGCCATGATGAAGAAGCGACTCATGGCTATGGACAGCCAACTGTGGACCATCACTGAGATTGGTCTTACCGATCTATGCAAGATGGCGGAGGCTGATGACATTCGCAAGTACACTCTACTCAACCTCACAGCGAAGGATGTCATCTGCTCCTGTTTGTCCTGAAACCAGTTCAGGAACGTCATGCATCTCAATCATGCAAAGCTAATCTGGGACCGGCTCTCTGAGGTCTATGAAGCTCATCGTAGTCGTCATGATCCTCGGTTTGAGGATTACAAGGATTCTCTCAAGGACATGACTTTCACACCTGAATCGTCATCCTCTTCACCGTGCCTTATGGCAGAGGGTGCCAAGGTAACTGAAATGCTACCTTTCTGAATCTAGTGATGATGAATCAGGTAATGAATTTGGCCCCAGCTATGTCAAACTTGCTTCCCTTGCCACTAAACAACAAAGAGCTTTGGAAAAAGTTCAATACATGCTAAATAAGAGTGATGATATGTTGGGTGAAGAAATGGATCAGTCAAAAGCTTTGGTTGAGGGTCTTCAGAGACTTCAGTCCAAGTTTGACACCCTTCAAGGTCATCATAACACTCTCTTATCTAATCACGAGAAGCTTTCTTCTGAATCTCTTCAAAGAAAGCAAGATCTTGAGAAGCTAAGAGTGGATTATGAAGATCTTCAGAAGGAGCGCGATTCATTACTTGCTCAACAAATCAGCGCTACTCAGGAAGAATTTGATCCTCCATGTTTGAAGTGCATTGAACGTGAATCTGCTAATTCTTCACGTGAATGTTCAAATGCTTCTAATGCTACAAATTCTTCATCTGTGTAACGCCCAGATAATTATGCTACAGTGAAACTCTGCTAATGATGCCATGTCACCTTCGTTACTGTTGCTAATCTTTCGTTAGTTCAAAACCAGTCCAAAATTCAAATTCAAAATATGACAAACAAGGAAAGTTTTAAAAAATTAAAAAAAATGTTCGGGTTGTGCCAATTATTGCATAAGTAATTATGGTGAAGTAAACACAATTTTAGAAAATTTCTAAATACTTAAAATGAATTAAAAGAAAAAAGAAAAATAAAGAAAAGAAATAAAACAAAGCAAAAAAAGAAAGAGAAAAGAAACCCCCCCAAACCCCCCGGGCCAACTGGCCCAGCTAGCCAGCCGGCCAGCCCAACCAGCCCATCCGGGCCAGCCTCCTCCCCCGTCCTCCCTTCCCTGTTCCCTCGACCAGGGTCGGAACAGGGGCATGTCCCCGCCCAACCACCTCGCCGGGAGCGACGCCGGGAGGGGATAAGGCCGCCACGCCCCCCTCCCCCCGCCTCCTCGATCCCACCTCCCACTCGCCACCGCTCTCCCTCTCGGTCCTTGCGCCTCCCCCCCTCTAGATCCACCTCTCTACTTCCCCTTCCCCAACGCGTCCGAACGCCACCATGGAACTGCCGCCGTGAAACGCCCGGCCACAGCCATTGCCTCGCCTCGCCAGCGTGTCCATCGTCTTCCTCGTCGACCGGTGAACGCAGCTGGAGCTCGGAGGCACTGCTACGTAGTTCCCCTTCTTCCTCATCTTCGGTCGCCGCCGCTCTTCACCAACTCCGGCGACGCCCCTCTGCTGCTACTAAACCACCACGGGCCATCTTGCGTGCCTTAATGTGAGCTCCTTCCCTCCTACTCCTCCTCGTTAAGCCCCTCGCGCACCATAGCTACCTTGTCGCCGTTGTCGTGAGCCCGTCGCCGTGGATCGCCTCGCCGCCGTGGCCATGCTCTCCGTCGTGCTCGGCTGAGCATGGCATCGTGTTTCTGGTGCTTCCAGGAACCCAACGCACATGCGCACATGCCTTCCCATGCCCCTAGCGCTGGATCCACTCACGGTCGAACTCCGGCGTCCGCTCCGCCGCTCGTCGCCGCTAACTCCGGCCGTTTCCAGCCAAGCCCCCCTCCACCGTTCAATGCGCCTCTACGCGTTCGTCTGTTCGGTACCAAACACGCATCGTTCGAGCGCCCCGTCGCGTGATCCCCATCCGCGCCAAAACTGTTGTCCGTCGCGCTCATCGTCGGCGTTGTTTCCGGCCACCCCCGCTCGTTCCGATGTTGTAGATAGACGCGGGGCACTCTCCTCGTTCGAACGCAAGAGGCGGCGCTCGATTTGGTGCCCCGTAGGCGAATCCCGACGCTCGCCGGTGTTCGGCCGCTGCGTGCGAGCTCGCTGGAGCTACTCCGGCGGCTCCGCTGAGCTGGCACACCTGGGGCCACCGCTGGGTCACTGCCTGTGGGCCTAGGGGCCCCAACTGGCCATGTTGACCGAGGTCAACTATGCTGATGTGGCAGCTACTCCCACTGACATGCGGGCGCGCGTCGTTTAAAAACATTTTTGTAAATAGATAAATTGCTAATTAATTAAATTAGTTAATTAAAATCTTAATCTCTCACTGGCTGCTGGGCCCCACCCGCTAATTAACTAATTTAGTTAGTCTAAACCCCCCTGTTAGTGTCCCTGACGATGACATGTGGGTCCCACTGGACCCACCTGTCTGGTTTGACTGGTCAACCGACCAGTTGACCTGCTGACATCACTCTGATGTCATGATTGCATCATCGTTCACTGTTCTGGATAATGTTGGATTTAAATAAAATATTAAAATCAGAAAATGATTAAAACTTTAGAAAATCATATAAATTAAATCGTAGCTCAGATGAAAATGTTTTCTATATGAAGGTTGCTCAGAACGACGAGACGAATCCGGATAAGCAACCTGCTTGTCCGCCACACATTCCTAGCATAGCAAACATGCAACTTTCCCCCTCCGGTTCATCTGACAGGAAACGCTAAACACCGGGGATTCTTTCCCGGATGTTCCCCCTGTCGCCGGTATCACCTACTACCGCGTTAGGGCACACCTAACACCGCTCATTGTCATGCCATGCATCGTCATGCTTATGTTTGCATTGTATTTACTGTTTCTTCCCCCTCTTCCCTCCGGTAGACTATGAGACCGACGCTGCTGCTGCCCAGTTCGACTACGGAGTTGATGACCCCTCCTTCTTGCCAGAGCAACCAGGCAAGCCCCCCTCCCCCTTGATCACTAGATATCGCCTATTCTTCTCTCTACTGCTTTCATTAGAGTAGTGTAGCATGTTACTGTTCGGTTACTCCTATTCTGTTGCATAGCCTGTCATTGTTGCTACATTCGTTGATACCTTACCCGCAATCCTAAATGCGTGATCACTCGGGAGGTGATCACGGGTATATGCTATACATATATACATACTATACAGATGGTGACTAAAGTCGGGTCGACTCGTTGTGTACCCGCGAGTGATTCACGGATTGGGGGCTGAAAGGACATTTGTCCCGACGGCCCTCTGTCTTGATCTTTGTGGCGGAGCGACAGGGCAGGTTGAGACCACCTAGGAGAGAGGTGGGCCTGGCCCTGGTCGGCGTTCGCGGTTACTTCATAATAACACGCTTAACGAGATCTTGGTATTTGATCTGAGTCTGGCCACTGGCCTATACGCACTAACCAACTACGCGGGAACAGTTATGGGCACTCGACGTCGTGGTATCAGCCGAAGCCTTTGTGACATCAGCGACTGAGCGGCGCGCCCCGGATTGGACTAGAACGCCTGCTCTTGTATTAGGGAGGCTAGGTCTGGTTCCGGCCGCCCTCGCAACGTGCAGGTGTGCAATGGGCAATGGGCCCAGACCCCTGCGCCATAGGAGTTAGACTAGCATGCTGACTTCTCTGTTGTGCCTAGGTGGGGCTGCGACGTGTTGTCCTTCCGAGGCCGGGCATGACCCAGGAAAGTGTGTCCGGCCAAATGGGATCGAGCGTGTTCGGTTATGTGGTGCACCCCTGCAGGGAAGTTTATCTATTCGAATAGTCGTGTCCCTTGGTAAAAGGACGACCCGGAGTTGTACCATGACCTTATGACAACTAGAACCGGATACTTAATAAAACACATCCAGACAAGTTCCACAGACAACCCGGTGATCGCTTTTCCACAGGGCGACGAGGGGAGGATCGCAGGGTAGGATTATGCTATGCGATGCTACTTGGATGACTTCAATCTACTCTCTTCTACATGCTGCAAGACGGAGGCTGCCAGAAGCGTAGTCTTCGATAGGACTAGCTATCCCCATCTTATTCTGGCATTATGCAGTTCAGTCCACCGATATTACCTCTTTACACATATACCCATGCATATGTAGTGTAGATCCTTGCTTGCGAGTACTCTGGATGAGTACTCACGGTTGCTTTTCTCCCTCTTTTCCCCCTTTTTCCTCTTCTTCCCGGATGCTGCAACCAGACGTTGGAGCCCAGGATCCAGATGCCACCGTCGACAACGACTCCTACTACACTGGAGGTGCCTACTACTACGTGCAGGCCGCTGACGACGACCAGGAGTAGTTTAGGAGGATCCCAGGCAGGAGGCCTGCGCCTCTTTCGATCTATATCCCAGTTTGTGCTAGCCATCTTATGGGAACTTGTTTACTTGTGTATGTACTCAGATATTGTTGCTTTCGCTGACTCGTTTATGTCGAGCACTTGTATTCGAGCCCTCGAGGCCCTTGGCTTGTAATATGGTGCTTGTATGACTTATTTTACTTTTAGAGTTGTGTTTTGATATCTTCCCGTGAGTCCCTGATCTTGATCGTACACGTTTGCATGCATGATTAGTGTACGATTGAATCGGGGGCATCATAAGTTGGCATCAGAGCCGACTGCCTATAGGAATCCCCCTTCCACACTCCTTGGCCGAAGTCGAGTCTAGTCATTACAAAACTTTTACTAACTTGGTTGTGTGCCTTACGGGCCCACGTTGCCATTGGGTGGTATTAGGATCTTTTACTTCTCGACCTTTACTCTGGGGCTCTGAACTCTCTCCTACTCGGGTTAAACGAATTTACTAACTCTAACATTAGGATCCCATTACCACGTTCACCCCAAAGTTGGATAAGCCATATTTATTCTGTAGGATAGTATTTTGAATAGTACCCACATTGTCATTTGACTCCATTGAAACATCTTTGTTTTCATATGGAACCCACGAGGCAGGTCGTGCGCCACACGGCGGCCATTGGTGCCTCAGGATCACCTGCTGTGCTAGCTGAGATGATGACCTATCTGGGTTATCGCTGGCACCCTGAGTACACCGTCTACGAGGAGTACCAGGACTTTAACCAAGAGCAGTATCGTGCCATCGTCCACCTCTACTCTTGGGAGTATGACTCCACTACTGTGCTGCACACCGCTCATGGTGTTGGAGTGACCATCGAGATGGCAGTTCACGATGCTACCTATGCTGCTCTGACACGTCTTCGTGGAGAGTATCGGGCGTTGGACACTTCCCCTTTCAGGCACATTGCTATTGCATCCGATGTTGGTGCAGAGGGATACTACACTGCTGCCTACTCCACCGTCACCCGAGAGCCCTTCCACCATTAGAGCCTGGTTCTGCATGCTGATGGGTTGGACCGAGATAACCGAGCTCTTCGCCACGAGCGGTACACCACTTTTCAGCACCTTTACAGGGCTCTGACGCTGTAGCGCCCCTTTGTTCTATCTAGACAGCTGCCGCGTTCTGCGATCTACCCAGCTAGGACCGTGATGCCCCACTATGTCGTTTGGCCAGAGGTGGGAGGCTACTCTCCCGCACTTGGTCCTCTTCTGCCACCGGAGTGTCGGGTTCTACACTAGAGTATCCGCGCCCCCAGGCCGCTGACGTGGACTATCCGTTGCCTCACTACCAGTTGTCAGGCTACGACTACCTCCACAGTACCTCCTGGGACTGATGTAGTCTTGCTCATTAGTATTAGATGCATTCGTCGCGAGCCTGCGTGCCACCTATGATGACTTAGTCTATGTACTGAACTCTGTGTACTGAACTCTACATTCGACAACTTTTGTAAGTTATGCCGACTACTATGTAGTATCTATCATGCTCCTTTCATTATGCATGTTTCATCATGAATGATTCTTGTCTATGCAATTTATCAATGCTGAACTACCCCTGTTATATATTAGCAGGATGGTTAGACCAGGTGGTCGTGGTCATG
Source organism: Triticum timopheevii (assembly GCA_963921465.1). Taxonomy (NCBI): domain Eukaryota; kingdom Viridiplantae; phylum Streptophyta; class Magnoliopsida; order Poales; family Poaceae; genus Triticum; species Triticum timopheevii. The sequence continues at coordinate 283,273,226 of OY997264.1, forward strand.
GCGGCAACGCCCCACCACCGCCTGAGTACATGGCTGGTATGGTCCAACAGCTCGAGATGAATCGCCAGTTCATGGAGAATATGATGGCTCAGTTCCCTCGCCCCAATATGAATCAGCAGCCAAACCCAGTAACTCTACAGGATTTCATGCGTCTCAACCCAACCATCTACCGCAGCTCAACTCAGCCTCTGGATGCTGATGACTGGCTTCGTGACATCACCTATGAGATGGAGTCTGCTGACGTAGCCTCTGCCAGCTACGTCACCTTTGCTTCCTTCTTCCTGAAGGGACCAGCAGCTCAATGGTGGGACAGCCACAGGCGTACTCTGCCAGTTGGGACAATCATCACCTGGCCAGACTTTCAAGCTGCCTTCCGTGCCCGCTTCATTCCTCAGGGGATCATGGACAGGAAGAAGCGTGAGTTCCGCAACCTCACCCAGGGCAACAAAACTGTGGAAGCTTATCAGCGGGAGTTTCTGGACTTGTCCCGCTATGCTGAAGAAGACATTGCAACTGATGCACGCAGACAGGAGAAGTTCTGTGACGGCCTTCAAGCTGACATCAAGCTCGCACTACTAGTGCATGACTTTGCCGATTTCGCCACCTTGGTGAACAAGGCCATCAATGTCGAGATTGGTCTGCAGGAACACCAGAGCTCTGACAGGCGCAACCGTGACATGGGCTCATCTTCAGGCCCGCCCTCGCAGAAGCGTAAGATATGGATCCTGAACAGCATGTACCGTCCAACTGCACCTGCTCCATGGCAGACCTATGCTGCACCTCGTCTGCCGCTCCCACCATCTAGGCATCCAAGGCTTCTAGCTACACCACCCCGAGCTCCTGCTCCCACTCCCAATAATGGTCTGTGCTTCAGGTGTGGTCATCTAGGACACCGTGCTAGGGAATGCAACCAGAACCAGAATCAACTGGCCCTTCCTGCAGCTGGTCGTGGTAACAACCAGCCCCACAACAACAATGCCAAGTCTTATTGTCGTGTTCATGCCAACCACGTTGATCTGAACGAATCTCAAGACCAGCCTGCTACTGTGATGGGTACACTCCTCAAAAATTCAGGACCAGCATCCATTTTATTTGATACAGGAGCATCGCATTCATTCATGTCAGAAGATTTTGCATTCATGCATGGCATTAAAAGCGAAGACATGAACGCTTCGCTATTAGTACATGAAAGTGCGTTATGTCAACTAGAGGGGGGGGGGGGGGGAATATGCGATTTTTATGAATTCTTCACTGAGGAATTTTCCGGTGAGGAAATTCCTTAGCGAAGAATTACTTGCAGCAGAATAAGTACTCAGAAGTAAGCATAACAGCATACAAGCATGGTCATCATGATGAAATGAAGACTAGGACAGAGTACAGAAAGCGTAATCACAGGATAACACAAGATGAAGACAAACAGACTGAAGAAATTGAACTGAGGAAATTGAGAAAGTCTTCAGTCAAAGTCTTCAAGCACAGATATGAACAAACACTCAACACAGTAATGAGGAAATGAAAGGGTTGAGCAAATAGAACCAGTTAGGTTGGTGAAGAAAATGATTTGGTAGACCAGTTCCAACTGCTGTCTCAGTTGTATGTCTGGTTGGAGCGGCTGAGTATTTAAACTCGAGGACACACAGTCCCGGACACCCAGTCGCTGAGCACGCAGCTCAGGACACCCAGTCCTCACCGTATTCTCCTTGAACTAAGGTCACACAGACCTCGTCCAATCACTCGTGGTAAGTCTTCAGGCGACTTCCAAACCTTCACAGACTTGGTCACTCGGCGATCCACAATTCCTCTTGGATGCTCTAGACCATGATGCCTAACCGTCTGGAAGAAGCACAGTCTTCAAAGGTAACAAGCATCGGATCCATGCAGGATCAATTTCTTCAGTGATGCTCAATCACTTTGGGTTTGTAGGGGTTTGGTTTTGGGTTTTCCTCACTCGATGATTTTCGCTCAAAGTCCTCGGAGGATGGGTTGCTCTCAAATGACAAGTGTCAAATTCTCTCGGAGCAGCTAACCAGCTAGTGGTTGTAGGGGGCGGCTATTTATAGCCTAGGGAGCAGCCCGACATGATAAGACATAAATTTCCTTCAATGATATGACCGTTAGGTGGATAAGATATTTTGGGACAGCTGGCGCGCAGCACAGCAACGGTCAGAAATTTGACTCTCAAATTCCTCAGGGCTATCATGTTCCTCACTGTGTAGGAAATTCGCACTGGCGAATTCCTAACTCCTCAGTCAGAACAAATTCATCAGCGACCAGAAGAACTTCGTCTCTGTCACTGAAGAAAGTGACTGAACTGTATGAGATTTCCAAAGGCTTCACTCGAAGGGATTGGTAGGTGTAGGATTTTGAGTTGAGCATCACATGGAAATTTTTCCTTAGTATTTCCTCGACCCCCTTTAACAGTACGGTTTTTCCTATGACTCAAGAAGGAGAAAATGAAACTATGAAAAAAAAGTCTTCACGCTTCATGTTCCACAAATGAATATCAAGTCTCCAAGGTCACACCAATTTCTTCACTTTCAAAGTCTTCAGAAAGTCTTCAGAATATCAAAGTCTTCATCCGAAGAACTTCATTTTTAGGGGTCGATTTTCTCTGTAAATATCAAACTCCTCATAGACTTATAGACCTGTGTACACTCACAAACGCATTAGTCCCTTAACCTATAAGTCTTCAATACACCAAAATCACTAAGGGGCACTAGATGCACTTACAATCTCCCCCTTTTTGGTGATTGATGACAACATAGGTTAAGTTTTCAACGGGGATTAACATATGAAGTGTAAATACTGATATTGAGGAATTTGATTGCAAGATATAGAAGAACTCCCCCTAAAGATGTGCATAGTGTGGAATTTGCTTTTGAGGCAATGCACATTTGAAGAGTTGAATCATGGAGATCTCCCCCTATATCTTGTAATTCATACACGCATTTGATATACAATATGAAGAATTTGAAATGCATGATGAAATATGGTGCCTGATGAGATTCAGCATGTGTGCAATGACATTAACGAGGAATAAGCATGCCGAATAAAGCATCAAAAGTACCAGAGCATAGTGCAACAAAAGTAACAGCGCACCATCGGGTTTAAGATTACAACTCGATCCAAATAAAAGTTTCAGAAGAACGAGAGTTGTAACTTAAAAAAATGCCCTTAATATAGACCCGCTTGAAGACTAACTCAGATTTCTCCCCCTTTGTCATCAAATGACCAAAAGGATTGAAACTGAGGACTAACGCCCCTGAAGAATTTCAAGATGATGGAGGAGCGCCACCGTTGTCGGGGTTGTTTGTTGTATCAGGGCCTGCCACAGTGTCGTCCAAATCTTCATACTCATCAGTGTCACGCGATGAAGAATAAGAGCTGGCCACCAGTGGAGGAACTTTGACCCTCTTGAATTTCTTCGGAGGAGGTGCAGACCAGTCAAATTCTTCCTTGAGACCCATAGTCTTCAGTTCTTCAGCGCTATAGACATGAGTGAGGACAGCCCAGGTGCGGTTGAAGGTTCCATGAAGGTAGTATTGGTTCTTCTTTACTGCATTGTGTGTTGTGGTCATATTGTGAAGAAGTGCACCAAACTGACGCTTTACCCATTTGTGATTGCGATCAACCTTCTGATGAAGACTGAGGAGTAACTCACGGTCAGTCATCACCCTGGGTGCTGTAGCTTGAGGATTTTGCTTGGCTGAGGTATTTGCGGCAGAGTCATGTGTGGCAGAGCCGTCATTGGTAGAGTAAGATGCAGCCTTGCGAAATTGACCATCCAATGGACGAACGCCTTCATCGATCACAGCAGCTGCCTTGCCTTTATCATCAGATGATGAAACTGTCCGTTTGAGGACTTCAACGGGAGGCAAGTAGCTACCGTGGTTCAGAGTGTCAACTTTGTAATTCAGTGAAGATCTTGCCCTGATGAATCTCATAATCCAAGGCGCATAGGGCTTCAGCTCGAATGGTGACATAGCAATATTGGCCAGAGTCCTCAAGAAGAAATCATGGAAGTTGACGGGAACGCCATGAATGATGTTGAAAAGCATATTCTTCATGATGCCAATGACTTCTACATCATTTGAGTCGTGGCCTTTGATAGGACTCATAGTCTTCGTCAGAATGCGATAGACAGTCCGAGGCACATAGAGTAATTCCTTGATGATGAATTTGGTTCGTGGGGCCTGCCCAGGCTTCAAAGGCTTCATGAGCACTTGCATATAGTGATTTGTCAGTTCAGGGTCACTGTAGGCGCAATGTGCACTGTCATGGGGAGGATTGAGAGGAAGGACACGAAGCAATTCAGTTGCTGGTGCCTTGTAGTGAGTGTTTTCAGTCATCCAATCCAACACCCATGAGTTGACATCTTCAGCGTCTCTAGTGATATGCAGTGTAGCGTAGAATTGAAGAATAAGTTCTTCATTCCAATCGCAAATGTCCGTGTAGAAATGTAGTAATCCTGCATCATGAAGAACACTGAGGACTGGCTCGAAGCATGGCAGAGATTCCATGTCCACGTGAGGAATATGTGCATGATCGAAGATTTTGTCTTTGTCAAACAGCACAGAGGAATAGAAGTTGGCCTGACTAGCAGTCCAGAAACGCCTCTTCCTTATGCGAGCAGAGTCATAGGGGTTGTAATCTATGAAGAATACATGCTCGGCAAAGAAGTTTTCAGCCTTGAACTTCTATTTGCTTGAGAACGGATTCTTTGGCTTTGGCAGAGGGATGTCAGTGAGTTGCATCACCACCTCAAGAATCGCGAGCTCAGGTTCTTCAGTCTGAGGAATTTCTGGTTCCTCTTCTTGTGCAACCTGAGGATCAGCAGCAGCAGGTTCTTCAGCACTAGTGGCTGGAATTTCTTCATGCACAGAGGGAGTGGGATGAGTTTCTTCAGAGCCCATTTGAATTGTTGTTGCAGGGGACTGAGGAATCTGTTGGATAGGTGTGAAGATAGGAGTATTGGGATGCTAACTTTCCCAGAAGTCATCATTCATCATAGGTGTGGTGCATCCTATATCCACATCTTCATCTTCAATTTCCTCAACACCAGCCTCTTCAGCTGTGAACTGAGGCATAGGTGAGGAAATGACTGGCGTTGAAGGGATTTCGTCCACTTCAATTTCTTCATCCATCTGCTCTGACGAAGCAGCAGAATGATTTTCTTCATTAGATCCACTTGGGATCACATAGTCTTCTCCAAAAGGAACAAGGTCCTTTGATGGCATGGATGAAATTGGAACAGCATCAATCGGATTTTCGAGTGAGCTGGTCATTGGCTTCATTTTCTTCGCAGCCGAAGAATTTGACGCAGCTGATGCCTTCCTTTTCTTCACTGCAGCTCGCTCTGCAGCCTTGGTATTCTTCACATCATAGGCAGATGGAAGAATTGGAGTTGGTGTAGGCGCGGGAGGAGCTGAGGAATCTGGTTGATTTTCCTCAGGCGCAACTGATGCAGTTGCCCTGATCTCTTCAGTTTCTTCAGGCGCACCACTAGTGGATGCCCTAGCAATTTCTTCAGCAACTGGAATGGAGTCATCAGCCCTGGAACTAGCATTTTCTTCAACTGGCTGAAAATCATCAGCGGTGCTAGCATGTTCTTTAGCAGGCTGAGCAGAGTCTGCAGCCTGAGGGTTTTCTTGTTGCGTTGGGGCTGCAACATTTGTGAATTTCTTCGTCAGCTTGACGAATCTCACTTTATCTCCTTGCCAATCAGCATAGTAGGCATCAAAGTCTTTGCTGAGGGCTTGGATTTCAGACTGAGCCTTGAGAAGTTCCTCAGGTGTCATTCTGACAACATTTTTCTTCAGGAGCTTCTCCTTTCTGTATTGCGCTTTCTTGATCTCTCTTGTCTTTTCAAACTTCCATTTCTCTTGAGTGATGAAATGGGTCAGCATGTGACTTTGACCAGGAGTCAGATGAAAATCAGGCATTGGGGTGTTTGGATCCTTGTGCCAGAGGTCAATGTAGTCAAGGATCTTCCTTGGATCCAAAAGCAGTGGCACAGATGTGCCTTTGGCTCTAGCGGCCTTCACCTGTCTGTCTCTGATGATTTCTGCAAGTTCATCATTAGAAGCTTCATCATCAGAAGGAACATGGAATGCGACCTGTTTCTTCTTTGGACTTGGCCGAGGACCTCGTCCAGCTATTGCTTTAGTCTTCAACAGTGTGGGGCCTGATGAGGAAATTGGTGCAGCTGAGGAACTTGCTGAGACACCAGAGGCAATCGAGAAACCAGTAGTCCTTTGACATGTAGCCAGATGCACAGGAGCTGAGGACTTTGGTGGAGCAGTAGCAGTGTGAGGAATTTGCCGTGAGGGCATTGCTGAGGAACTTGGCCGTGAGGGCGCTGTTGGTGAAGCACTTGGCTTACGAGCAGGCTTCTTTGGCATAGATTTCCTCGGTTTGACCGAGGCCTCAGTAGCAGTAGCAGTGGCAGAATCCTCATTGAATTTCTTCACTGCCTCCTTGGCTTGTCTTGCCAATTTAGCTTGGCTCTTAGCCCATTCTTCAGGAAAGTCCTCACCACGTTTGAGGCTTGTGGGGTCAGCTACTTGGCCAGGTGCCAATGGAGCTCTTGGGCATGGAGGATTGAGGGCAAATTTCTTCATGTACTTTGGAGTCACATATCTGTATTCCCTCCATTCCCTTGCCCATCTCCTTTCAATCCTCTGAATGCGCACCTTACGCTGATTTTTGTTTTCTTTGCCGAATTTGGGTTCATCAGGTGTGCAATAGTCCTTATAAATGTCATCAGGGATCTCGAAAGCAGTCATGACCTCAGGCTTCTTTCCTCCTTTCTGCGGTTTCTTACCTTCAGCCATATTCTTCAGATGAGGAATTTGAACAATTGAACACTCTGAAGAAGTATGCAGTTTTTCTTCGAGGAACGCTACAAATGAGTTAAGTTGATGAGAACCTAGTGATTCAGCAGCAGACATGAGTACCTGTGAACAGAGTATAGGTGCGAGGAATTTGGAGAGGTCATATGCGTTCTCAGAAGGTTTTTCAAAAAGAACAAGTTTTGAGGAATTTGACTAGATGAACCTTGAGGAATTTCACTAAGCGTTCTTGTCTTAGGTTCCAGAGTTGTACAGATCGAAGATCCACACAATTAGGGAATCTTGAAGAAAATGATTGCTTAGAGAAACAGTTCAAGATCATATGATGTGTGAGGTGTTCATATGTGTGAAGATTTAAAGAATAAACACCTTTGAAGATTTTCAGGAAAGTTTGAGAATCAAAGTGAGTAATAAAAGTAACTTTTAATTACCCGAAGTGAAGAACACGACGAACTGAGAAGAACAGATGTGAAGTTCGTCAGGTTAGATCTCCCATGCCCTAACTTGGCAGAGGAAGACAGCTACGGCGGCGGCGGAGTGAAGATTTCCGCAACCGGCGCGAGTACGACGGCGAAGAGGTCGAGGCAGCGAAGCTCTTCCTCACCGGCGACGATGGAGTAGCGGCGACGCTAGAGTTTGAGGAGCTCGAGCGAGAGAGAGCGGTCGAGCGGAGTAAATGAAGTGAGGAAGGGGAGAGGGGTATTTATAGACACGGTGAAAAACTGTTCGCCCGAAGATTTGGGACGAACGTGCCCCTGCCCTTTCTCCTTCTCGTGACATGTGTCACCCACGTACTGTGTAGTTGAGATCGTGTACGATCATGGGTGAATAGAATAATGCATTGTGGGATGTGGAACAGTTTGAGCGGCAAAACCGAAAATCTGGATAAGATTTGTTTTAAAGTTTCGTTCGCAATTTCTTCAGCTGACAAGGACACAGTGAAGATTTTGAACGAGTTTCAAATAGAACGCACATGAAGAATTTGTGAATAGATTGGGTTGAGTATAGCATAGAGGGTGAAGTCCGATCACATTCACTTAGCAGAAAAAGCAACATGAAAAAATAGCCATAAGTGAATGTTGTAGAGGACATAAACTCATATATATATATATATATATATATATATATATATATATATATATATATATATATATATATATATAGCCAATGAAGACAAACGACGGAAACAGTGAAGATTTTGCAAAGTTGAAGAATTTGAAAAACTGAAGAATTTCAAAACTGAGGAAAAACTCAAATTGAAGATTTTCAACTTTTTGTGGTGGCGTGACCCACCGTATAAGAATGATGATTTCAGACACCGCGTACAATTGTCGTAGGGTTCTAAGAATCAATTCTTCATTAATTTCTTCACACTTAGAGTGTTATTCTTCATTGATTGAAGAAAAACGTTTCTTCATGTGTTGCACATCTAAGTCATCAATTTTGCATAAGTGTCAGGGTGTGTGTCCTTTTCAAAGAACATTCGAAGATTCTAAGATATTTAGCTCACACCGCAACTTGCTAAATCTCTTCTCGTCCAAGGGCTTAGTGAAGATATCAGCTAGCTGTTCTTCAGTCTTCACGTGCTCGATGGAGATGTTGCCCTTCAACACATGGTCACGAAGAAAATGATGACGAATCTGAATGTGCTTTGTCTTCGAGTGCTGAACTGGGTTGTGAGCAATCTTGATGGCACTCTCATTGTCGCAGAGGAGAGGCACATTCTTCACGTTGACGCCATAGTCCTTGAGGGTTTGCTTCATCCAAAGCAGTTGAGCACAGCAAGAGCCAGCAGCAATGTATTCAGTTTCCGCAGTAGACAGTGATACGCAGTTCTGTTTCTTCGAGGACCAACAGACGAAAGATCGTCCGAGGAAATGACAAGTGCCAGATGTTGACTTGCGGTCCACACGATCACCAGCATAGTCAGAGTCAGAATATCCAATGAGATCAAAAGCAGAGCCCTTGGGGTACCATAATCCTAGTGTTGGTGTGTGAGCTAGATATCGAAGAATATGCTTCACAGCCTTATGGTGTGATTCCTTCGGTGCAGCTTGAAATCGGGCACACATGCAAACACTAAGCATTATATCTGGCCTAGATGCACATAAGTACAATAAAGAACCAATCATGGAGCGGTATACTTGTGATCGAAGTCAATACCATTTTCATCAGTGCATAGATGGCCATTTGTGGGCATAGGAATTTTGACGCCTTTGCAATCTTGCATGCCGAATTTCCTCAGTACATCTTTGAGGTATTTCTCCTGAGATATGAATATGCCATTGCGTTGTTGACGAATTTGAAGACCTAAGAAGAATTTCAACTCTCCCATCATAGACATTTGATATTCTTCACTCATCATATAGGCAAATTCATCACTATAACGTTGGTCAGTACAGCCAAAGATAATATCATCAACATATATTTGGCACACAAACAGTTCACCATCATAAGATTTAGTAAAGAGAGTAGGGTCGAGTGAACCGGGTGTGAAGCCATTCTTCACGAAGAATTCCTTCAATGTATCATACCACGCTCGAGGGGCTTGCTTGAGGACATAGAGGGCCTTATTAAGTCTGAAGACTTTGTCAGGATTCTTTGGATCTTCAAAACCTGGGGGTTGAGCAACATATACTTCTTCCTCAAGCTTACCATTGAGGAATGCACTTTTCACATCCATTTGATATAAGATGATATCATGATGGTTAGTATAAGCAAGTAATATGCGAATAGCCTCAAGTCTAGCAACAGGTGCAAAAGTTTCATCGAAATCAATTCCTTCAACCTGTGTGTAGCCTTGAGCTACCAGTCATGCCTTATTCCTCACCACAAGGCCATTTTCATCTTGCTTGTTGCGGTAGATCCTCTTTGTGCCAATGATATTATGCTTGCGAGGATCTGGACGTTTGACCAGTTCCCAGACATTGTTAAGCTCGAACTAATGTAATTCTTCTTGCATAGCCTGAATCCACTCCGGCTCCAAAAATGCTTCATCTACCTTAGTGGGCTCTGTGATAGAGACAAAAGCATAGTTCCCACAAAAGTTAGATAAATGTGAAGCTTTTGAGCGTGTGAGAGGACCTGGTGCTCTAATGTCATTGATGATCTTCTCCACTTGCACATCTTTTGCAATGCGAGGGTGAGCTGGTTGTCGCTGATGAGTTTGATCAGCATTTTCTTCAGCATCATTTTCCTCAGCATTTTCTTCAGGTGCATCAGCTCGACGTTCTTCATGAATTGGAATGAATTCTTCAGCAGATTCTTCAGTAGGAATGACATCCTCAGTTGCCTTGAACTTGATAGAATCCTCAGGTGTTGGTTCATCTAACACAGTAGGTAGGTGCTCTCTTTGCAAGCCATTAGTTTCATCGAACCGCACATCTACAGTGTCAACAATCTTGTGAAGAACAATGTTGAAGACTCTGTAGGTGTGCGAGTCCTTTCCGTAACCGAGCATAAAACCTTCATGTGCTTTCGGTGCAAATTTAGAATTGTGGTGAGGATCTCTAATCCAACATTTAGCACCGAAGACTTTGAAAGAACTCACATTGGGTTTCTTGTCAGTGAGGAGTTCATAGGCCGTCTTCTTGAAGAATTTGTGAAGATATACTCTGTTGATGATGTGGCACGCAGTATCAATTGCATCAATCCAAAAACGCTGAGGCGTTTTGTATTCATCAAGCATAGTGCGAGCCATCTCAACAAGAGTTCTGTTCTTGCGCTCCACGACGCCATTTTGCTGAGGAGTATAGGGAGCAGATAACTCATGAGTAATACCAAGTTAATCAAGATAGTCATCAAGGCCGGAATTCTTGAACTCAGTTCCATTGTCACTTCTGATGTGCTTGATCTTCACACCAAAGTTGGTTGAAGCCCTCGAGGAAAAACGTTTGAAGACTTCCTGCACTTCATGTTTGTAAGTAACAATGTGCACCCATGTATATCGAGAGTAATCATCAACAATGACAAAACCATATAGAGATGCATCATTAGTGACTGCTGAGTAATGATTAGGTCCGAAGAGGTCCATGTGAAGCAATTCGAATGGACGAGTAGTGGTCATGATAGTCTTCGCTGGATGCTTGGCCTTGGTCATTTTTCCAGCTTCACAGGCTCCGCATAAGTGATCCTTGAGGAATTTGACATTCTCAATGCCAATGACATGCTTCTTCTTCGCAAGCGTGTGCAAATTCCTCATGCCTGTGTGACCAAGTCGTTGATGCCAGAGCCATCCTTCTGAAGCTTTTGCAAGTAGACACACGGCTGGTTGTGGTCCTGTGGAGAAATCAACAATATACAGGTCTCCTCTCCTAAAGCCTTCGAAGACTTTGAAATTGTCAGCTTCCATAATCACAACACAGCGATACTTGCCAAAGACAACAACCATATCAAGATCACAAAGCATTGAGACTGACATGAGGTTGTATCCTAAGGACTCAACAAGCATGACTTTGTCCATGTGTTTATCCTTAGAGATTCCAACCTTACCAAGACCCAATACCTGACTTTTGCCTTTGTCAGCAAAGATGATATGCTTCAGATGTGACGGTGATAAGGGAGCATCCATCAATAGATTCTTGTCACCAGTCATGTGATTCGTACATCCACTATCGAGGACCCACTCAGTAGTTTTGGGTTGATCATCCTGCAGATGAATTAGTGTAACTTACAATCTCATATGCTTCATCAGTGAAGAATATGATATCAAGTTCATCAGATGAATTTCATCAAGCAGTAAACAGATATAGCAGTATGAGGACGTGTGAAATGAAGGTTCATTTCATCATGATTCGCCTGCGTCCTTTCAGGCAATTTTGTCAGGTCCCCAGCAAATTCTTCAAATGTTAAAGCACGTCTGGAGACCTGACCCTGCAGAAGAGATTAGTTCTTTTCCTTCACCACCCACATCTGAAGGGGTGGCAAAGAGTTCATCACTCTGCGAGCACCATACAAGAATGGTGGCATAGAGGCCAAACCGTTTCGTTTCACATAAGAGGGGTTAGGGTAAGCATATGAATAAGCAGAGAAATTCTTCGAGGACTTATGAACATAATGGTTTGAAGAATAATGCACATATTCATAGCCCTTAGCTCTACCCTACGAAACAGAGTTATTAGCATGATGATAATCATATGAGGACTTTGATCCTTTTGAGGAATTTGATCCACGTGAGGAATTTGGTCCGTATGAGGACTTGGATCCATATGAAGAATTTGGTCCATATGAAGAATTTGATCTGGGGTTCCTGTTCTTCACAGGTGGTGTCATGAGGACATTCACCTGAAGACTTTCGAGGCACTTCTTGGGAACCCAGATTTTCTTCATAGGAGAACCATTCCTGCAGTTAGTGCCAACATATCTAGCAAATACTTCACCATTCTGATTTTTGAGCAGTTTATAGTTGGAGTCAAATGACTCATCAGAAGAATGAGGAGATTCACATGTAAAGCTAGATAAGTTAGATGGATCAACTGGAGGTCCCTTTGCAGCAACCCATGAGGTTTTGGGGTACTGCTCAGGCTTCCAATATGTTGCATCAACATTAAGTTTCCTCTCAAAGGCGATACTCTCTTTCCTAGGGTTTCTGTTGAGGATCTGCTTTTTAAGCACATCACAAAGAGTCTGATGCCCTTTGAGGCTTTTGTACATGCCTGTCATGTACAATTCCTTCAGCCCTGCATTGTCAGTGATACTAGCAATGTCCTCAGATGAGGAATTAGTGATAGCAGAGGCAGGTGAAGAATTTGTAACATTTGAAGCATTTGAACATTCAGGTGAAGAATTAGCAGATTCTCGTTCAATGCACTTTAAGCATGGAGGAACAAATTCTTCCTGAGAAGCGCTTATTTGTTGAGCTAGTAATGAATCGCTCTCCTTCTGAAGATCTTCATAACTCACTTTTAGCTTCTCAAGATCTTGCTTTCTTTGAAAAAATTCATAAGAAAGTTTCTCATGATCAGATAAGAGAGTGTTATGATGACTTTGAAGGTTATCAAACCTAGACTGAAGTCTATGAAGATTTTCAGTCAGGGCTTTAGTGCGATCTATTTCTTCACCCAACATATCATCACTTTTGTCTAGCATGTTTTGAACCTTTTCAAAAGCCCTTTGTTGTTTTATAGCAATCTTAGCAAGTTTAGAGTAGCTGGGCTTGAGATCCTCATCAGATTCATTTTCACTAGATTCAGAGGAGGTGTATTTGAGTACCTTTGCACCTTTCGCCATGAAGCAATAGGTGGGAGCATAGTCATCATTATCTTCATCAGGCTTGTAGGTGGGGTCAGTTTCTTCAGTGTTGAAGATGGACTTGCTAACGAAGGCAGTAGCGAACGCCAGACTCGCCACACCAGATTCGGATTCTTCAGACGCCTCCTCTTCCTCATTTTCCTCAGATTCAGCTTCAGAGTCCATTTCCTTGCCAATGAATGCCCGAGCCTTCTTGGAGTTGCTCTTCTTGTGAGATGAAGACTTCGAGGATTTTGATGATGAAGATTTTGATGATTTCTTCTTCTTCTTTGCATCATCAGAACTGTAATCCTTGTATTTCTTCTTCTTTAATTCCTTTTCCCACTTAGGACAATCTTGAATATAGTGACCAGGTTTCTTGCATTTGTGGCACAGCCTTCTCTTATAGTCACTTGATGAGGAATCACTGCTTCTTGAGGATTTTCCAAAGCAACCACGTCTTGAGAACTTCTGGAATTTCTTCACGAGCAGTGCTAGCTCCTAGCTCAATTCTTCAGGATCACCAAGGTTACTACTAGAGTCCTCACATTCAGACTCAGACACAACCTTGGCCTTCAGGGCACGTGGTTTGCCATAGTTCGAACCATAGAGATCTCTCTTTTCAGCAAGCTGGAACTCGTGAGTATTTAGCCTTTCGAGGATATCAGCAGGATCAAGAGACTTGTAGTCAGCCCGTTCTTGTATCATCAGGCCCAGAGTATCAAATGAGGAATCAAGCGATCTCAACAGTTTTTTCACCACCTCATGGTCAGTGATGTCAGTGGCACTGAGGGCTTGAAGCTCATTTGAGATGTCAGTGAGGCGATCAAAGGTTTGTTGGACATTTTCATTGTCGAGTCTTTTGAAGCGGTTGAAGAGATTCCGAAGAACATCAACTCGAGAGTCACGCTGAGTTGAGACTCCATCATTCACTTTGGACAGCCTATCCCAGATAAGCTTAGCAGTTTCCAAAGCACTCACTCTTCCATACTGTCCTTTACTCAGATGGCCACATATGATATTCTTCGCTTGAGAATCGAGTTGCTTGAATATCTTCACATCGGTAGCGTTCAGTGAGGGTGAGACAGAGGGAACACCATTTTCCACAACATACCACAGATCGTTGTCAATTGCCTCAAGATGCATTGGCATCTTGTTTTTCCAGTAGGGGTAGTCCGTCCCATCAAAGGTAGGACACCCAGCCGAGACCTTGATCATACCTGCGGTCGACATAACTAAAACTCCAGGCGATTAAACCAATATCACACAGAACAAGGGAGTACCTTGCTCTGATACCAATTGAAAGTGCGTTATGTCGACTAGAGGGGGGGTGAATAGGCGATTTTTATGAATTCTTCACTGAGGAATTTGCCGGTGAGGAAATTCCTTAGCGAAGAACTACTTGCAGCGGAATAAGTACTCAGAAGTAAGCATAACAGAATACAAGCATGGTCATCATGATGAAATGAAGACTAGGACAGAGTACAGAAAGCGTAATCACAGGACAACACAAGATGAAGACAAACAGACTGAAGAAATTGAACTTAGGAAATTGAGAAAGTCTTCAGTCAAAGTCTTCAAGCACAGATATGAGCAAACACTCAACACAGTAATGAGGAAATGAAAGGGTTGAGGAAATAGAACCAGTTAGGTTGGTGAAGACAATGATTTGGTAGACCAGTTCCAACTGCTGTCTCAGTTGTACGTCTGGATGGAGCGGATGAGTATTTAAACTCGAGGACACACAGTCCTGGACACCCAGTCGCTGAGCACGCAGCTTAGGACACCCAGTCCTCACCGTATTCTCCCTGAACTAAGGTCACACAGACCTCGTCCAATCAATCGTGGTAAGTCTTCAGGCGACTTCCAAACCTTCACAGACTTGGTCACTCGGCGATCCACAATTCCTCTTGGATGCTCTAGACCATGACACCTAACCGTCTGGAAGAAGCACAGTCTTCAAAGGTAACAAGCGTCGGATCCACGCATGATCAATTTCTTCAGTGATGCTCAATCACTTTGGGTTTGTAGGGGTTCGGTTTTGGGTTTTCCTCACTCGATGATTTTCGCTCAAAGTCCTCGGAGGATGGGTTGCTCTCAAATGACAAGTGTCAAGTTCTCTCGGAGCAGCCAACCAGCTAGTGGTTGTAGGGGGCGGCTATTTATAGCCTAGGGAGCAGCCCGACATGATAAGACATAAATGCCCTTCAATGATATGACCGTTAGGTGGATAAGATATTTTGGGACAGCTGGCGCGTAGCACAGCAACAGTCGGAAATTTGACTCTCAAATTCCTCAGGGCTATCATGTTCCTCACTGTGTAGGCAATTCGCACTGGCGAATTCCTAACTCCTCAGTCAGAACAAATTCATCAGCGACCAGAAGAACTTCGTCTCTGTCACTGAAGAAAGTGACTGAACTGTATGAGATTTCCAAAGGCTTCACTCGAAGGGATTGGTAGGAGTAGGATTTTGAGTTGAGCATCACATGGAAATTTTTCATTAGTATTTCCTCGACCCCCTTTAACAGTACGGTGTTTCCTATGACTCAAGAAGGAGAAAATGAAACTACGAAAACAAAAGTCTTCACGCTTCATGTTCCACAAATGAATATCAAGTCTTCAAGGTCACACCAATTTCTTCACTTTCAAAGTCTTCAGGAAGTCTTCAGAATATCAAAGTCTTCAGCCGAAGAACTTCATTTTTAGGGGTCAACTTTCTCTGTAAATATCAAACTCCTCATAGACTTATAGACCTGTGTACACTCACAAACGCATTAGTCCCTTAATCTATAAGTCTTCAATACACCAAAATCACTAAGGGGCACTAGATGCACTTACAGTACACACCCATGTGGGCCAATGTCGGACCTCCATGATTTGCAACGACGTCCCCGTTGAAATCGAAGGACTAGAATTCCTTGTCTCTCCCATCGTACTGAAGTCATGTAGCATTGATGTCATTCTGGGAATGAATTGGTTAAAAGTGCATACTGCTTCTATAGTTTGCGCCACTAAGACCGTCGATCTGCTACACCCTTCTGATGAAATAATTAGCTACAATGCTCATCTAGTTCAGAATGCCGATGCAAGGCTTTATGCCTTGAACGCATTGAACGCTGCACCCCTCGAGGGCATTGAAAATATTCCCGTCATTCGCGAAATTCAAGATGTCTTTCCTGAAGAACTTCCAGGGAAACCCCCTGCTAGAGCTGTCGAGTTCATCATCGACTTGACCAGGCACCACTCCTATAGCCAAGCGCCCCTACAAGATGCCGCCACATGAACTCACTGAGCTTAAGGAGGAAATCGACAAATCTCTTCGCAAAGGTTTCATTCGCCCAAGTTGCTCTCCTTGGGGAGCACCTTCTCTCTTTGTCAAGAAGAAGGATGGGACAAACCGATTGGTCCAAGACTACCGCCCTATTAACCAGGCTACCATTCAGAACAAATATCCTCTTCCTCGGATCAATGATTTGTATGATCAACTGGCTGGTTCATCAGTGTTCTCTAAACTCTACTTGAGGTTGGGTTACCACCAGATCCGTGTTCGCGAAGAGGATATCCCAAAGACCGCATTTGTGACTCGCTATGGATCATACGAGTACACCGTCATGTCTTTTGGATTAACCAATGCTCCAGCCACCTTCTCTCGTCTGATGAACCATATCTTTATGGAATACCTCGACAAGTTTGTCATGGTTTATCTGGATGATATCCTTGTATATTCCAAGAATGAAGAAGAACATGCTGAACATCTTCATCTTGTTCTGGAAAAGCTTAGAGAGCATCAACTCTATGCCAAGTTCTCCAAGCGTGAATTCTGGCTTCCCGAAGTAACCTATCTTGGGCATGTCATCTCCAAGGATGTATTGCCATCAACCCCGAGCGAGTTCAGGCTATTCTCGATTGGACTCCTCCGAAGAATGTCAAGCAAGTCAGAAGTTTTCTCAGACTCGCCAGCTATTGCCGTCGATTCGTCGCGAACTTCTCCAAGATCGCTAGACCTCTGACTAACCTACTTCATAAGGGCGTCAAGTTTGAGTGGACAGAAAAGTGTCAGGAAAGTTTCCAGGCGCCCAAAGACAAGTTGACTTCTGCCCCAGTGCTTGCTCCTCCAGATACTAAGAAGAACTTCGTCATTTATTGTGATGCTTCACGTCAAGGCCTAGGCGCTGTCCTAATGTAGGAGCGTAAAGTGATTTCTTATGCCTCTCGGCAACTGCACCCTCACGAAGAGAACTATCCAGTTCATGACCTCGCGCTTGCTGTTGTTATACACGCACTAAAACAGTGGCGACATTACCTTCTCGGTAATCGTTGCGAGATCTTCACCGACCACCAAAGTCTGAAGTATCTGTTTACTCAGCCAGACCTGAACCTCCGTCAGCAGAGATGGATGGAGACGGTTGCAGACTTTAACTTGGGTATTTCTTATACCCTAGGCAAGGCTAATGTAATGGCCGATGCCTTGAGCCGCAAATCTTACTGCAACCACCTCCAGGTTCACAAAGTTCAGCCCTCACTTGTTGAAGAATTCAGAAAGCTGAACCTCCATATTGTTCCTCCTGGTGCACTCGCTCCCCCTCCCCCAGAGTTTCAAAAGATGAATCTTCGTGTTGTTTGCTACGTCTTGAGCTTGCGTTGGTTTTCCTTGAAGAGGAAAGGGTGATGGAGCAATAGTAGTGTAAGTATTTCCCTCAGTTTTTGAGAACCAAGGTATCAATCCAGTAGGAGGCTCCTCAAAAGTCCCACGCACCTACACAAACAAACAAAGAACTCGCAACCAACGCAATAAAGGGGTTGTTAATCCCTTCACGGCCACTTGCAAAAGTGAGATCTAATAAAGATAATATGATAAGATAAATATATTTTTGGTATTTTATAATATAGATGAAAAAAGTAAATATTCAAATAAAAGTAGATTGGAAGCAAATATGATAAGAGATAGACCTGGGGGCCATAGGTTTCACTAGTGGCTTCTCTCAAGATAGCATAAGTATTACGGTGGGTGAACAAATTACTATCGAGCAATTGATAGAAAAGTGAATAATTATGAGATTATGTAGGCATGATCATGTATATAGGCATCACGTCCGTAACAAGTAGACCGACTCCTGCCTGCATCTACTACTATTACTCCACACTTCGACCGACTCCTACCTGCATCTAGAGTATTAAGTTCATACGAACAGAGTAACGCATTAAGCAAGATGACATGATGTAGAGGGATAAACTCAAGCAATATGATATAAACCCCATCTTTTTATCCTAGATGGCAACAATACAATACGTGCCTTGCAACCCTTTCTGTCACTGGGTAAGTGATACGTCTCCAACGTATCTATAATTTTTGATTGCTCCATGCTACTTTATCTACTGTTTTAGGCAATATTGGGCTTTATTATCCACTTTTATATTATTTTTGGGACTAACCTGTTAACTGGAGGCCCAGCCCAGATTTGCTGTTTTATGCCTATTTCAGTGTTTCGAGGAAAAGGAATATCAGACGGAGCCAAAACGGAACGAAATCAACTGGAGAAGTTATTTTTGGAAGGAAACCCACCTGATGGACTTGGACCCCACGTCAGAAGATACGGGAGGTGCTCACGAGGGTGGGGGGCGCGCCCACCCACCCCCCCCCCGGGCGCGCCCCCTGCCTTGTGGGGCCCCCTTAGCTCCTCCGACGTACCCCCTGCACCCATATATACTCTTGTACCCTAAAACTTCCAGAACAGAAGATAGATCGGGAGTTCCACCGCCGCAAGCCTCTGGAGCCACCAAAAAACAATCGGGACCTGTTCCGACACCCTGCCGGAGGGGGATCCCATCACCGGTGGCCATCTTCATCATCCCGGCGCTATCCATGAGGAGGAGGGAGTAGTTTACCCTTGGGGCTGAGGGTGTGTAACAGTAGCTATGTGTTTGATCTCTCTTTCTCTCGTGTTTTCTCTCGTGTTCCCTCTATGGCACGATCTTCATGTATCCCAAGCTTTTCTATTGTAGTTGGATCTTATGATGTTTCTCCCCCTCTACTCTCTTGTGATGAATTGAGTTTCCCCTTTGAAGTTATCTTATCGGATGGAGTCTTTTATGAGAACACTTGATGTATGTCTTGCCATGATTATCTATGGTGACAATGGGATATCATGTGCCACTTGGTGTATGTTTTGGTGATCAACTTGCGGGTTTCGTGACATTGGGAACCTATGCATAGGGATTGGCACACGTTCTTGACTCTCCGATAGAAACTTTGGGGCACTCTTTGAAGTACTTTTATGTTGGTTGAATGAATCTGAGATTGTGTGATGCATATCATATAATCATGCCCATGGATACTTGAGGTGACAATGGAGTATCTAGGTGACATTAAGGTTTTGGTTGATTTGTGTCTTAAGGTGTTATTCTAGTACGAACTCTTTTATAGATTGATCCGAAAGAATAACTTTGAGGTGGTTTTGTACCCTACCATAATCTCTACGTTTGTTCTCCGCTATTAGTGGCTTTGGAGTGACTCTTTGTTGCATGTTGAGGGCTTGTCATATTATCTATCTATGTTATTATTGTTGAGAGAACTTGCACTAGTGAAAGTATGAACCCTAGGCCTTGTTTCCTATCATTGCAATACCGTTTACGCTCACTTTTACCACTTGTTACCTTGCTGTTTTTATATTTTCAGATTACAAATACCTTTATCTACTATCTATTTTGCACTTGTTTCACCATCTCTTCGCCGAACTAGTGCACCTATACAATTTACCATTGTATTGGGTGTGTTGGGGACACAAGAGACTTTTTGTTATTTGGTTGCAGGGTTGTTTGAGAGAGACCATCTTCATCCTACGCCTCCTACGGATTGATAAACCTTAGGTCATCAACTTGAGGGAAATTTGCTACTGTCCTACAAACCTATGCACTTGCAGGCCCAACAACGTCTACAAGAAAAAGGTTGTGTAGTAGACATCAAGCTCTTTTCTGGCGCCGTTGCCAGGGAGGCTAGGTAAAGGGCACTCACTCACACCCCGTCAACTAAGCTCTTTTCTCGCGCTGTTGCCGGGGAGGTTAGCGCTTGAAGGTATATCTTTAGATCTTGCAATCGAATCTTTTTGTTTCTTGTTGTAGCACTATTTTAGTTTATAAAAGAAAACTCCAAAAAAATGGAGTTAAGTTTGTCTCATACGCTTCATCTTTTTAATGTCTTTGATGAAAATGATGGGAAGGAAAATTGTGCTCAAGTACTAGAAGAAGAATTACATAGAATGCTTGGCATAAAATATGTGAATGATGAGCATGATTGCAATGTTGTTAGTATGAATTCCTTGAATATCCATGATGCTAATGATATGCAAAGCCACAAGCTTGGGGAAGCTATGTTTGATGAAGATGATATTTTTGTCCCCCAAGCTTTGATGAGCAAATTTACTATGATGAAAGCATGCCTCCTATCTATGATGATTATTGTGATGACATGTATGCTATAAAGAATAATGATAACCATGAAACTTGTCATCTTGATCTTAATTTTCAATCACATGATAGTTATTTTGTTGAGTTTGCTCCCACTATTATTCATGAGAAGAATTTTGCTTATGTGGAGAGTAGTAAATTTTCTATGCAAGTAAATCATGAAAAGAATGCTTTAGGTGCTGGTTATGTTTTTGAATTCATTCATGATGCTACTGAAAATTATTATGAGGGAGGAACATATTCTTGTAGGAATTGCAATAATATCAAGTTTCCTCTCTATGTGCTTAAATTCTTGAAGCTATGCTTGTGTTACCTTCCTATGCTTGTTGATTATTGTTCCCATAAGTTGTTTGCTCACAAAATTCCTATGCATAGGAAGTGGGTTAGACTTAAATGTGCTAGTCATATGCTTCATGATGCTCCCGTTATGTTTCAATTCTTATCATTATCATCATCATGCCTAGCTAGAAAGGCATTAAAGAAAAGCGCTTTTTGGGAGACAACCCAATATTGATCCTTATTGTTTTTGTGTGTCCACATGATTATGCTACTGTAGTAATCATGTTTTATAGCTTTTGTTTCAATAAAGTGCCAAGTAAGACCTTTAGGATAGCTTACGGTGATAGTTGTGAAAATCAGAAACTTTTTCACCCAGTAAATTAGTTTTGTTAAATCACAGAAACGGGATTCTGATCTGATTATTTTTGCTCTGGATTGTTACACGAATTGCTTAGGACTTCCTAATTTGGTAGGATGTTTGGAGTTCCAGAAGTATACGTTTGATACAGATTACTACAGACTGTTCTGTTTTTGACAGATTCTGTTTTCTATGTGTTGTTTGCTTATTTTGATGAATCTATGAGTAGTATCGGAGAGTATGAACCATAGATAAGTTGGAGTACAGTATATATTACACCAATATGAATTTATAATGAGTTCATTACAGTACCTAAGTGGTTGTTTTATTTTCTTATACTAACGGTGCTTACGAGTTTTCTGTTGAGTTTTGTGTTGTGAAGTTTTCAAGTTTTGGGTAAGGATTCGATGGACTATGGAATAAGGAGTTGCAAGAGCCTAAGATTGGGGATGCCCAAGGCACCCCAAGGTAATATTCAAGGACAACCAAGAGCCTAAGCTTGGGGATGCCCCGGAAGGCATCCCCTCATTCGTCTTCGTTCATCGGTAACTTTACTTGGAGCTATATTTTTATTCACCACATGATATGTGTTTTGCTTGGAGCGTAATTTCCTTTTATTAGTTTTTGCTTGTTGTTATTTAGAATAATGTTTTGCATCTTTAGTTTCAATAAAGAAGTCAAGGATAGCCTTTGCCATGCTTATTTTGCTAGTATACATGTTGCTGTTTGAAAAATAGAAAGTTTACCGCTGTTGCAAAAATTCCCTAGAAAAGTCAGAGAGTGGTATAATGTTCAATCTTTTTGCATATTGAGCTCTGATAAATTTATTACAGTGGGAATTTTAGTTAATAATTTTTGGAGTTAGGGAAGTATTAATACTCTTGCATTCTTTACAGACTGTACTGTTTTGGCAGATTGCTGTTATGGTTGCATTATTTGCATATGTTTGCTTGATTAATGATTCTGTTTGAGGATAGGAGTATTAAATATGCAGAGGCATTTAGTATGCAATGTTGAATAATAATGTTAGTGATTTGTTACCGTAGAAAATGATAAGGTTTTGCATTGGTTTATACTAACCGATCTCACGAGTTCTTGTTGAGTTTGTTGTGAATGAAGCTTTTGATAAAAAGAGAAACCATGATATGAGAGGAATTAAGGAGACACAAAAGTTCAAGCTTGGGGATGCCCAAGGCACCCCAAGATAATATTTCAAGAAGTCTCAAGCATCTAAGCTTGGGGATGCCCCGGTAGGCATCCCACATTTCTTCTTCAACAACTATCGGTTAGTATCAGTTGAACCTAAGTTTTTGCTTCTTCACATGAGTTGTCCTATCCTTGCATTGTAGTTCTCTTTAGCTTTGCTTGCTGTTTGAATAAAGTATCCAGATCTGAAATTATTAAATGAGAGAGAGTCTTCGCATAGTTGCATAATTATTTAGCTATTCATTGATCTACACTTATATCTTTCGGAGTAGTTTGTCATTTGCTCTAGTACTTCACTTATATCTTTTAGAGCACGGTGGTAATTTGTTTTAAAGACACTATTGATCTATAATGCTTCACTTAGATTATTTTGAGAGTCATTAATAGCATTGTAGTTTGCTTAATGTTAATATACTTAGTGTTCAAGACATGTGAATCTTTCTTTTGAGTAAATTGAATACTAAGATAAGTTTGATGCTTGATAATTGTTTTGAGATATGGAGGTGATAATATCAAAGTCATGCTAGTTGGGTAATTGTGAATTTGAGAAAGGCTTGTGTTGAAGTTTTCTAGTCCCGTAGCATGCACGTATGGGTAAAGTTGTGTAACAAATTTGAAACATGAAGTGTACCTGGCTTGTGCATCCTTATGAGTGGCGGTCGGGGACGAGCGATGGTCTTTTCCTACCAATCTATCCCCCTAGGAGTATGCGCGCAGTACTTGGTTTTTGATGTCTTCTAAATTTTTGCAATAATTATATGAGTTCTTTTGACTAATGTTGAGTCCATGGATTATACGCACTTTTACCTTTCCGCCTTTGCTAGCCTCTTCAGTACCGTGCATTGCCCTTTCTCACCTTGAGAGTTGGTGCAAACTTCGCCGGTGCACCCAAACCCCGTGATACGATACGCTCTATCACACATAAACCTCCTTATATCTTCCCCAAAACAGCCACCATACCTACCTATCATGGCATTTCCATAGCCATTCCGAGATATATTGCCATGCAACCATCATCATCATCATCATCATGACATACATTACTTTTGTCATATTGCCATCGCATGATCATGTAGTTGACATCGTATTTGTGGCAAAGCCACCATGCATTATTTTTCATACGTGTCACTCTTGATTCATTGCACCATTCCGGTACACCGCCGGAGGCATTCATATAGAGTCATACTTTGTTCTAAGTATCGAGTTGTAATTGTTGAGTTGTAAGAAAAATAAAAGTGTGATGATCATCATTATTAGAGCATTGTCCCAAAGTGAGGAAAGGATGATGGAGACTATGATTCCCCCATAAGTCGGGATGAGACTCCGGACAAAAAAAAAGAGAAAGGCCAAAAAAAAGAGAAAGGCCCAAATAAAAAAATGAGAGAAAAAGAGAGAAGGGACAATGCTACTATCCTTTTACCACACTTGTGCTTCAAAGTAGCACCTTGTCCTTCATGTAGTGAGTCTCATATATTGTGCTTCAAATTAGCACCAAGATCTTCTTGATAGTGAGTCTCATAAGTTGTCTTTTTATACTAGTGGGAATTTTTCATTATAGAACTTGGCTTGTATATTCCAATGATGGGCTTCCTCAAAATGCCCTAGGTCTTCGTGAGCAAGCAAGTTGGATGCACACCCACTTAGTTTCTTTTGTAGAGCTTTCATATACTTATAGCTCTAGTGCATCCGTTGCATGGAAATCCCTACTCCTCATGTTGACATCAATTGATGGGCATCTCCATAGCCCGTTGATTAGCCTCGTCAATGTCAGACTTTCTCCTTTTTTGTCTTCTCCACACAATCGCCATCATCATATTCTATTCCACATATAGTGCTATATCAATGGCTCGCACTCATATATTGCGTGAAGGTTGAAAAAGTTTGAGACTATTTGAGTATGAAACAATTGCT
Organism: Triticum timopheevii; assembly: GCA_963921465.1. NCBI lineage: Eukaryota > Viridiplantae > Streptophyta > Magnoliopsida > Poales > Poaceae > Triticum > Triticum timopheevii. Next base: position 283,297,524 of record OY997264.1, read on the forward strand.
TGGCCATCGGGGTATAGAAGTTGGGAACATCTTTGTGTGACAAAAATGAAGCATAGCCTAACTATATGATTTTGTAGGGACGAACTTTCTTTTGCCATGCTATTTTGAGAAGACATGATTGCTTTGATTAGTATGCTTGAAGTATTATTATTTTTGTGTCAATATGAACTTTTGTCTTGAATCTTTCGAATCGGAATATTCATATCACAAGTAAGAAGATTTATATTGAAATTATGCCAAAGTATCACTCCGCATCAAAAATTCTTTTTTATCATTTACCTACTCGAGGACGAGCAGGAATTAAGCTTGGGGATGCTTGATACGTCTCCAACGTATCTATAATTTTTTATTGCTCCATTCTACTTTATCTACTGTTTTAGGCAATATTGGGCTTTATTATCCACTTTTATATTATTTTTGGGACTAATCTATTAACCGGAGGCCCAGCCCAGATTTGTTGTTTTATGCCTATTTCAGTGTTTCAAGGAAAAGGAATATCAGACGGAGTCAAAACGGAACGAAATCAACTGGAGAAGTTATTTTTGGAAGGAAACCCACCTGATGGACTTGGACCCCACGTCAGAAAATACGGGAGGTGCTCACGAGGGTGGGGGGCGCCCCCCCCCCCCCCCCCCCCGGGCACGCCCCCTGCCTCGTGGGGCCCCCATAGCTCCTCCAACGTATCCCCTGCACCCATATATACTCTTGTACCCTAAAACTTCCAGAACAGAAGATAGCTCGGGAGTTCCGCCGTCGCAAGCCTCTGTAGCCACCAAAAACAAATCGGGACCCTGGTCCGGCACCCTGCGGGAGGGGGATCCCATCACCAGTGGCCATCTTCATCATACCGGCTCTATCCATGACGAGGAGGGAGTAGTTTACCCTCGGGGCTGAGGGTATGTACCGGTAGCTATGTGTTTGGTCTCTCTCTTTCTCTCGTGTTTTCTCTCGTGTTCCCTCTATTGCACGATCTTGATGTATCCCGAGCTTTGCTATTGTAGTTGGATCTTATGATGTTTCTCCCCCTCTACTCTCTTGTGATGAATTGAGTTTCCCCTTTGAAGTTATCTTATCAGATTGAGTCTTTTATGAGAACACTTGATGTATGTCTTGCTGTGATTATCTGTGGTGACAATGGGATATCATGTGCCACTTGATGTAAGTTTTGGTGATCAACTTGCGGGTTTCGTGACATTGGGAACCTATGCATAGGGGTTGGCACACGTTCTTGACTCTCCGATAGAAACTTTGGGGCACTCTTTGAAGTACTTTTATGTTGGTTGGATGAATCTGAGATTGTGTGATGCATATCATATAATCATGCCCACGGATACTTGAGGTGACAATGGAGTATCTAGGTGACATTAGGGTTTTGGTTGATTTCTGTCTTAAGGTGTTATTCTAGTACGAACTCTTTTATAGATTGATCCGAAAGAATAACTTTGAGGTGGTTTTGTACCCTACCATAATCTCTACGTTTGTTCTCCGCTATTAGTGGCTTTGGAGTGACTCTTTGTTGCATGTTGAGGGCTTGTCATATTATCTATCTATGTTATTACTGTTGAGAGAACTTGCACTAGTGAAAGTATGAACCCTAGACCTTGTTTCCTATCATTGCAATACTGTTTACGCTCACTTTTACCACTTGTTACCTTGCTGTTTTTATATTTTCAGATTACAAATACCTTTATCTACTATCTATTTTGCACTTGTTTCACCATCTCTTCGCCGAACTAGTGCACCTATACAATTTACCATTGTATTGGGTGTGTTAGGGACACAAGAGACTTTTTGTTATTTGGTTGCAGGGTTGTTTGAGAGAGACCATCTTCATCCTACGCCTCCTACGGATTGATAAACCTTAGTTCATCCACTTGAGGGAAATTTGCTACTGTCCTACAAACCTGTGCACTTGCAGGCCCAACAACGTCTACAAGAAGAAGGTTGTGTAGTAGACATCAGTAAGGACACCCCAAGATTGAACCCAAAGCTAAGCACTTCTCCCATGGCAAGAAAGATCAATCTAGTAGGCCAAACCAAACTGATAATTCGAAGATACTTGCAAAGATAACTCAATCATACATAAAAGAATTCAGAGAAGATTCAAATATTATTCATAGATAAACTTGATCATAAACCCACAATTCATCGGATCTCCACAAACACACCACAAAAAGAGTTTACATCGAATAGATCTCCACAAGAGAGGGGGAGAACATTGTATTGAGATCCGAAAAGGGAGAAGAAGCCATCTAGCTAATAACTATGGACCCGTAGGTCTGTGGTAAACTACTCACAACTCATCGGAGGGGCAAGGATGTTGATGTAGAAGCCCTCCGTGGTCGATTCCCCCTCCGGTAGAGTGTCGGCGAAGGCTCCAAGATAAGATCTCGCGGATATAGAATGTTACGGCGGTGGAAATTGTGTTTCGGGTGCTCCCTGGATGTTTTCGGGGTACGTAGGCTTATATAGGAGGAAGAAGTACGTCGATGGATGCCCGAGGGGCCCACGAGACAGGGGGGCACACCCTATAGGGGGGGGGGCGCCCTCCTATCTCGTGGAAGCTTCGGCTGCTTCTTGACTTGCACTCCAAGTCCTCTAGATCATGTTCGTTCCAAAAATCATGCTCCCGAAGGTTTCATTCCGTTTGGACACCGCTTCATATTCCTTTTCTTCGAAATACTGAAATAGGCAAAAAAACAGCAATACGGGCTGGGCCTCCGGTTAGTAGGTTAGTCCCAAAAATGATATAAGTGTGTAAAATAAAGCCCATAAACATCCAAAAGGGGTAATATAATAGCAAGGAACAATCAAAAATTATAGATACGTTGGAGACGTATCAAGCATCCCAAGCTTAATTCTTGCTCGTCCTCGAGTAGGTAAATGATGAAAAGAGAATTTTTGATGTGGAATGCTACCTAGATAATTCATAATGTAATTTTCTTTATTGTGGCATTAATGTTCAGATCCAAATGATACAAAATAAAAGTTCATATTGATAAAAGAAATAGTAACACTTCAAGCATACTAATCGAAGTAATCACCTCTTCTCAAAATAACATGGAAAAGAAAGTTCATCCCTACAAAATCATATAGTTAGGCTATGCTTCATTTTCGTCACACAAAGATGTTCCCAACTTCTATACCCCCCATGACAAGCCAAGCAATTGTTTCATACTTAAATAGTCTCAAACTTTTTCAACCTTCACGCAATACATGAGCGTGAGCCATGGATATAGCACTATGGGTGGAATAGAATATGATGATGGGGATTGTGTGGAGAAGACAAAAAAGGAGAAAGTCTCACATTGACGAGGATAATCAACGGGCTATGGAGATTCCCATCAATTGATGACAACATGAGGAGTAGGGATTGCCATACAACGGATGCACTAGAGCTATAAATGAATGCTCAACAAAAGAAAACTAGTGGGTGTGCATCCAACTTGCTTGCTCACGAAGACCTAGGGCATTTGAGGAAGCCCATCGTAGGAATATACAAGCCAAGTTCTATAATGAAAAATTTCCACTAGTATGAAAAAGACAAACTATGAGACTCACTATATGAAAAACATGGTGCTACTTTGAAGCACAATATATGAGACTCACTACATGAAGAACAAGGTGCTACTTTGAAGCACAAGTGTGGAAAAAGAGATAGTAACATTGCCCTTTTTATTTATTTTCTTTTTTTTCTTTTCCTTTATTTCCTTTTTTTCCTTTTTTCATTTTATTTTCTTTTTTTCTTTTTTTCTTTTAGGAAATGCTCTAATAATGATAATCATCACACTTTCATTGATTACAACATATGAATTACAACTCGAAACTAGAACAAGATATGACTCTATATGAATGCCTCCGGCGGTGTACCGGGATGGTGCAATGAATTAAGAGTGACATGTATGAAAATTAATGCATGGTGGCTTTGCCACAAATACGATGTCAACTACATGATCATGCAATGGCAATATGACAAAAGTAATGTATGTCATGATGATGATAAATGAAACGGTGGAAAGTTGCATGGCAATATATCTCGGAATGGCTATGGAAATGCCATAATAGGTAGGTATGGTGGCTGTTTTGAGGAAGATATAAGGAGGTTTATGTGTGATAGAGCGTATCGTATCACGGGGTTTGGACGCACCGGCGAAGTTTGCAACAACTCTCAAGGTGAGAAAGGGCAATGCACGATACCGAAGAGGCTAGCAATGGCGGAAAGGTAAAAGTGCATATAATCCATGGACTCAACAAAAAAGAACTCATATACTTACTGAAAAAATTTAGAAGTCATCAAAAATCAAGTACTACGCGCATGCTCCTAGGGGGATAGATTGGTAGGAAAAGACCATCACTCGTCCCCGACCGCCACTCATAAGGATGCACAAGTCAGGTACACTTCATGTTTCAAATTTGTTACACAACTTTAACCATACGTGCATGCTACGGGACTTGCTAACTTCAACCCAAGCATTCTTTAAATTCATAATCACCCAACTAGCATGACTTTAATATCACTACCTCCATATCTCAAAACAATTATCAAGTATCAAATTGATCATAGCATCCAATTCACTTTCTATGATAGTTTTTATTATACCCAACTTGGATGCCTACCATTCTAGGACCAATTTTATTACCATAGAAAATACCATGCTTTTCTAAAATACTCTCAAAAATATATAAGTGAAGCATGAGAGACTAGCAATTTCTTCAAAATTAAGTCACCACCGTGCTCTAAAAGATATAAGTGAAGCACTAGAACAAAAACTATGAAGCTCAAAAGATATAAGTGAAGCACATAGAGTATTCTAGAAAATTCTAATCAAATAGGCTTATCCCAAAAGGTGTGTACGTCAAGGATGATTGTGGTAAACTAAAAAGCAAAGACTAATATAATACACGACGCTCCAAGCAAAACACATATCATGTGGCGAATAAAAATATAGCTCCAAGTAAAGTTACCAATGAACGAAGACGAAAGAGGGGATGCCTTCCCGGAGCATCCCCAAGCTTAGGCTTTTAGATATTCCTGAATATCTTGGTGTGCCTTGGGCATCCCCAAGCTTAGGCTCTTGCCACCCTTTATTCCCTAGTCCATAAAAACTTTACCCAAAACTTGAAAACTTCACAACACAAAACTCAACAGGAAATCTTATAAGCTCCGTTAGTGAAAGAAAACAAAACCACCACATAAGGTACTGCAATGAACTAATTCTTTATTTATTTTGGTGTTAAACCTACTATAATCCAACTTCTCTATGGTTTATAAACTAATTTACTAGCCATAGATGCATCGAAATAAGCAAACAACACACGAAAAAACAGAATCTGTCAAAAATAGAACAGTCTGTAGCAATCTGTAACTAATGCAAACTTCTGAAACTCTAAAAATCCTACCAAAATAGGAAGTCCTGGAAATTTTGTTTATTGATCAGCAGCAAAAATAATCAACGCAAAATCACGTTCTAGTGATTTTAAAAAATTATATTCGTGCGCACAAAGTTTCTGTTTTTCAGCAGAATCAAATCAACTATCATCATAGGTTATCCTATAGGTTCTACTTGGCACAAACACTAATTAAAAGATAAAAACACATCTAAACAGAAAGTGGATGCAAGATTTATTACTCAACAGGAGCAAAAACAAAAAACATGAAGAAAATTGGGTTGCCTCCCAACTAGCGCTGTCGTTTAACGCCACTAGCTAGGCATAAAAGCGAAGATAGATCTAACGAGTGCCATCTTTGGCACTTGGAGAGGAAAAAGAGGATCTACTGTCTATGGAAATCATTCTTCTATTTAGGGTAAGCACATGGCCATTAATGGATGAAGTAAGATTAAGCACGTTGCGGATGTTTTCCTGTAAACTAGACTTCATCCCTTTGATAATTTCACTTTGATAAAAGCACAAGAGTGTAGTTGATTCAACCTTATCATTCATAGGGTGCCCAAATATGGTTTTCATTTTTTCATAAGTATCAATAGCATCCCCTCCAAGAAAACCTTCTTCAAAAATAGAATCTAAAACTTGTTTGAAAGAAGCGGGCAAGCCAACATAGAAACTTTTTAAGTAAACTTCAATTTGGTATTGTGGTACATAGCTAGCCCGAATCCTTAATAACCTATCCCAAGCATCTTTTAAAGACTCATCAAGTAAATAGCGAAAAATTCCCGAGTCATCCTCATCAAAATTATTCAAGCTCTCATTGGTGACCCCGGTGGGTCTTCCTATAGCATCATTATTTATGAGCTTAGAGAGGATAGAAGGGTTATCCAAGGCACCAGAACCTAGGAAAGAGCCCTTAGTTCTTTTTGATTCGGCCATGGCAACGGGAAGGCAAACGGAAAAAGAGAGGAAAAGATTGGGAAAGAGGGGCGAATAAAATGGCAAGGGTGAAGTGGGGGAGAGGAAAACGAGAGGCAAATGGCAAATAATGTAAATGCGAGGGAGATGGGTTTGTGATGGGTACTTGGTATATCTTGACTTGAGCGAAGATCTCCCCGGCAACGGCGCCAGAAATCCTTCTTGCTACGTCTTGAGCTTGCGTTGGTTTTCCTTGAAGAGGAAAGGGTGATGCAGCAATAGTAGCGTAAGTATCTCCCTCAGTTTTTGAGAACCAAGCTATCAATCTAGTAGGAGGCTCCTCAAAAGTCCCACACACCTACACAAACAAACAAAGAACTCGCAACCAACGCAATAAAGGGGTTGTCAATCCCTTCACAGCCACTTGCGAAAGTGAGATCTAATAATGATAATATGATAAGATAAATATATTTTTGGTATTTTATAATATAGATGCAAAAAGCAAAGATGCAAATAAAAGTAGATTTGAAGCAAATATGATAAGAGATAGACACGGGGGCCATAGGTTTCACTAGTGGCTTCTCTCAAGATAGCATAAGTATTACGGTGGGTGAACAAATTACTGTCGAGCAATTGATAGAAAAGCAAATAATTATGAGATTATCTAGGCATGATCATGTATATAGGCATCACGTCCGTAACAAGTAGACCGACTCCTGCCTGCATCTACTACTATTACTCCAGACATCGACCGACTCCTGCCTGCATCTAGAGTATTAAGTTCATAAGAATAGAGTAACGCATTAAGCAAGGTGACATGATGTAGAGGGATAAACTCAAGCAATATGATATAAACCCCATATTTTTATCCTCGATGGAAACAATACAATACGTGCCTTGCAACCCTTTCTGTCACTGGGTAAGGACACCGCAAGATTGAACCCAAAGCTAAGCACTTCTCCCATGGCAAGAAAGATCAATCTAGTAGGCCAAACCAAACTGATAATTCGAAGAGACTTGCAAAGATAACTCAATCATACATAAAAGAATTCAGATAAGATTCAAATATTATTCATAGATAAACTTGATCATAAACCCACAATTCATCGGATCTCGACAAACACACTGCAAAAAGAGTTTGCATCGAATAGATCTCCACAAGAGAGGGGGAGAACATTGTATTGAGAACCAAAAAGAGAGAAGAAGCCTTCTAGCTAATAACTATGGACCCGTAGGTCTGTGGTAAACTACTCACAACTCATCGAAGGGGCAAGGATGTTGATGTAGAAGCCCTCCATGGTCGAATCCCCCTCCGGCAGAGTGCCGGCGAAGGCTCCAAGATGTGATCTCGTGGATACAGAAGGTTACGGCGGTGGAAATTGTGTTTTGGGTGCTCCCTGGATGTTTTCGGGGTACGTAGGCTTATATAGGAGGAAGAAGTACGTCGGTGGACGCTCGAGGGGCCCACGAGACAGGGGGGCGCCCTATAGGGGCGGGGGTGCCCTCCTATCTCGTGGAAGCTTTGGCTGCTTCTTGACTTAAACTCCAAGTCCTCTGGATCTCGTTCGTTCCAAAAATCACGCTCCCGAAGGTTTCATTCCGTTTGGACTCCGTTTGATATTCCTTTTCTTCGAAATACTGAAATAGGCAAAAAACAGCAATACGGGCTGGTCCTCCGATTAGTAGGTTAGTCCCAAAAATGATATAAATGTGTAAAATAAAGCCCATAAACATCCAAAAGGAGTAATATAATAGCATGGAATAATAAAAAATTATAGATACCTTGGAGACGTATCATTGTTCCTGAGGGTTCTCTAAATACCCTCGCTGTCGTGCCAGGTCTCGTGGGCGATATCAAGACTATTCAACGTTATGACTCTGAAGTCGAGAAGATTAAACGCTATCTCTCAGAAGGAAAGCCCTCATTCTTCACTATTCCCAATGACGGCGCCTTGTACTTCAAAGGCCGCCTAGTGGTGCCATGTGCGAGTGAAAACTTGAATCTGACTCCAAGGGTTATGCAAGAAGCTCATGATACACCTTTGTCTATTCATCCCGGTAGTACCAAGATGTACCAAGACATTCGTCAGAGATTCTGGTGGTCTAATATGAAGCAAGATATTGCTCGTTATGTTTTTGAGTGTGACGTTTGTCGTCGTATCAAAGCAGAGCATCAAAGGCCTACTGGACTCTGCAACCTATCTCTATTCCTGAATGGAAATGGGACCATGTTGAAATGGACTTCGTCACTGTATTTCCCAAATCGCAGAAAGGTAATGATGATATTCTTGTCGTCATTGACTGGCTTTCTAATGTTGCACATTTTCTAGCTGTCAAAGAAACGATCACTGTTAGTCAGCTGGCAAACCTCAACATGTACAGAATTGTCTCGCTTCATGGTATTCCATTGGTAATCAGTTCAGACCAAGGCAGTTTATTCACTTCAAGATTCTGGGCAAGTTTCCAAGAAGCTATGGGGACTCATCTGTCTTTCAGCACTGCTTTTCATCCTTACTCGCAAGGGCAAGTTGAACGTGTCAACCAAGTTCTCGAAGACATGCTGCGAGCTTGTGTTATTTGCTTCGGCAAGAAATGGGAGGAATCTCTCCTGTATGCTGAGTTCTCTTATAATAATAGCTATCAAGCTAGTCTGAAGATGGACCCCTTTGAAGTGTTATATGGACGAAAGTGCCGAACCCCTCTGAACTGGTCAGAAACTGGGAACGTCCACTCTTCGGTCCGGACATTATCCAACATGCCGAAGAACAAGTCCGCATTATTGCGAGAATCTCAAGACTACTGAGTCGCGTCAGAAGAGTCAATATGATCATCATCATAAGGACATGGTCTATCAACCTGGCGAAAAGGCTTATCTTTGAGTCACACCAATGAAGGGTGCTCACCGCTTCGGGATCAAGGGCAAGCTAGCTCCTTGCTATATTGGTCCTTTCACTATTCTAGAAAGGCGTGGAGAAGTGGCATACCAACTGGAGCTTCCGTCGAACCTTTCTTGGGTTCACGATGTGTTCCACGTGTCACAACTCCACTGCTGCTTCAAGCATCCAATCCGAGGAGTGGATCATGAAGTGCTCGTATTGCAACAGGACCTCTCCTATAAAGAACATCCGGTTCGCATTCTCCACCAAGCTGAATGTCGCACATGTCAGAAGGCAATCAAGTTCCTCAAGGTCCAGTGGTCGCACCATTGTGAAGATGAAGCCACTTGGGAACGTGAGGATCGTCTGCGCGAAGAATACCCGCACTGTTTCCTTCTACCTCCTAAATCTCAGGACGAGATTTCTTGTAGTGGAGGAGATTTGTAACGCCCAGATAATTATGCTACAGTGAAACTCTACTAATGATGCCACATCACCTTCGTTACTGTTGCTAATCTTTCATTAGTTCAAAACCGGTCCAAAAGTCAAATTCAAAATATGACAAACAAGGAAAGTTTTCAAAAATTGAAACGAAAATGTTCGGGCTGTGCCAATTATTGCATAAGTAATTATGGTGAAGTAAACACAATTTTAGAAAATGTCTAAATACTTAAAATGAATTAAAACAGAAAAGAAAAATAAAGAAAAGAAATGAAACAAAGCAAAAAAAGAGAGAAAAGAAACCCCCCCAACCCCCCCTGGGCCAACTGGCCCAGCTAGCCAGCCGGCCAGCCCAACCAGCCCATCCGGGCCAGCCCACTCCCCCGTCCCCCCTTCCCTGTTCCCCCGACCAGGGTCGGAACAGGGGCATGTCCCCGCCCAACCACCTCGCCGGCAGCAACGTCAGGAGGGGATAAGGCCGCCACGCCCCCCCCCCCCCCCGCTTCCTCGATCCCATCTCCCACTCGACCCCGCTCTCCCTCTCGGTCCCTACGCCTCCCCCCCCCCTCAGATCCACCTCGCCGCTTCCCCTTCCCCACTGCGTCCGAACGCCGCCATGGAAATGTGAAACGCCCGGCCACAGCCATCGCCTCGCCTCGCCAGCGTGTCCATCATCTTCCTCGTTGACCGGTGGCTGCAGCTGGAGCTCGGAGGCGCTGCTACAAGGTTCCCCTTCTTCGTGATCTCCGGTCGCCGCCGCTCTTCACCAACTCCGGCGACGCCCCTCTGCTGCTACTAAACCACCACGGGCCATCTTGTGTGCTGCACGGTGAGCTCCTCCGCCTCCTACTTCTCCTCGTTAAGCCCCTCGCGCACAGTAGCTACCTCGTTGCCATTGCCGTGAGCCCGTCGCCGCAGATCGCCTCGCCACCGTGGCCATGCTCTCCGTCGTGCTCGCCTGAGAACGGCATCATGTTTCTGGTGCTTCCAGGAACCCAACGCGCATGCGCACATGCCTTCCCGTGCCCCCTAGCGCTGGATCCACTGACGCCCGAACTCCGGCGTCCGCTCCGCCGCTCGCAACCGCTAACTCCAGCCGTTTCTAACCAAGCCCCCCTCCACCGTTCGACTCGCCTCGACGCGTTCGTCTGTTCGGTCCCAAACACGCATCGTTCGAACGCCCCATCGCATGATCCCCGTCCGTGCCAGAACTACCGTCCGCCGCGCTCGTTGCCGGCGTTGTTTCCGGCCACCCCCACACATTCCGATGCCGTAGATAGATGCGGGGCACTCTCCTAGTTCGAACACAAGAGACGGCGCTCAATTTGGTGCCCCGTAGTTGAATCCCGACGCTCGCCGGCGTTCGGCCGCTGCGTGCGAGCTCGCCGGAGCTACTCCGGCAGCTCCGCTAATCTGGCACACCTGGGGCCATCCCTGGGTCACTGCGTGTGGGCCTAGGGGGCCCCAACTGGCCATGTTGACCGAGGTCAACTGCGCTGATGTGGCAGCCACTACCACTGACATGCGGGCCCGCGTCGTTTAAAAACATTTTTGTAAATAGATAAATTGCTAATTAATTAAATTAGTTAATAAAATCTTAATCTCTCACTGACTGCTGGGCCCCACCCGCTAATTAACTAATTTAGTTAGTCTAAACCCCCCGTTAGTGCCCCTGATAATGACATCACTACAAAAATACACTTCCGTGATGATACGTATTTGTCACAGTAGGTCGCGTTTTTTGTCATGCATGTACATCCATGACAAATTTATGACAGAATCAAGATAGTCATACCCGTGCCGTCGTAGAAGTGTTCCATGACATTACCAAAATTATCATCAGGGAAGTGTCCACTTCCATGACGATAAATCATGTGTCACAGAAGTGCTTTCGTCAAGGGTGACCGACACGTGGCATCCACCGTAACGGAACACTGTTAAGCTATCGGGTCGGGTTTTGGATCCGATAACCCGTTAACAACCCCGACCAATGGGGATTTTCCACGTGTGAAATCATCATTGACTGGAGGAAACACGTGTCGGCTCATCGTTGGGACAGATGTCATCCACTCATTGGACACAAGGCGCCTATGATACGTCGACACGTGGCACGGCCCAATAGAGGCCCATTCCTGTGAAAAGGCCGGCCCATTTGACTTGGTCAAAAGGTGGCGGGCCGGCCCATGTAAAGCTTGTGAATGGCCTGTTTGCATATAGCCCATTTATAACCCGTTACGCCCTATCCGAATTAGGCCCAGTAGCGTCATCTGGGCCACCCAATATGATTCCAGCTTGTTTTCACTTCTGGCCCATGTATGGCCCATGACGTCTTTCGGCTCATATGAGGCCCTATGTAACTCTTGGCCTATTAACCGCCCGTGGTGAAACTGGCCCGTAATGAACAGTGTATTACTTTACACCCATTAACGGCCCGTGGTGAAACTGGCCCGTAATGAACAGTGTATCACTTTGTACCCATTAAGGGCCCGTTATTCCGTTGGGCCGTTTCCAGCCCATGTTATCTTTCGGCCTTCTTACAGCCCATTTATTCTTGGGCTCATTTCCAGCATTCGTTTACTTATGGCCCGTTACTGTCATTTTCCGCTTATGGGCCAAATTCAGCCTGTGGTTACAGTCGGCCCGTTTGTGGTCCGTTAACACGTTGGGCCGTTTTCATAGCGTCATGAAGTACGGCCTATTAACGATGGCCCGTTATGGTCGGCCCATGAACGGACGATTCCAACTCTAGCCTGTTTACGGCCATAATGCGGCATGTTATTGGCCCATGTTTGGCCCATCGATCATACTGCCCGTATAAGGCCCATTGATGATACGGCCCGTATAAGGCCCATGGTTTTTGTGGCCCGTAGAAGGCCCATTGTTTCTACGGCCCGTAGAAGGCCCACTGTTTATACGGCCCGTAGAAGGCCCACTGTTTATACGGCCCGTAGAAGGCCCACTGTTTCTATGGCCCGTAGGTCCATTGTCTCTACAATAAATATTAGCCCATGGTTATTGTGGCCTAGTTTTAAAAAATAGGTTATTGCAGCCACTAGCAAACCGCAGAAAAAGAACTACACTGACTACAAGCAAACAAATACACAAGACAACAAGGAAATAAATAAGCAAGCAACTTACACTAGGCTATCATGGCTATTACACATATTACATCCACTGGGCATCAAAGTTCGCCACCAATGCAAACATACGGAACACAGCAGCATATAAACGTCGCAGCAAAACAAGTCCAGAACTGAAACCACTTCAGAAGAGCTCAAGAAACAATATCCTGGGTACCCATAATGCTGGCAAGATACTTAGCAAGCTTATTAAATTTCTCTTGTTTGGCGCTTAAGTCCTCCAGCGCTTGCTGTTGCACCAGAAAGTATGCATCTGAATTCTGCAGGGACTTCCTCAGTCCTTCGGCTTCCTGTCGCATAACATCTGATCGATGTCTTTCAACTTGAAGTTGAGACTCAAGAAGCCGAATTGATTCAGGCAACAAGTTCGAAGAGCTGGTGCCAGCAATGGTAGCCAGTAACTCGAACACTACATCAAGACAGGACTTTGGGGTTGTCTCAGTGTCCTCAATATATTTTTCATCAGCTTTCTTGGAGACCAACAGGGATGTCTCACTATCTTGAACCTTATCTGCATTAATTCCTTTACCATTGCATAACAGGGTACTCTTCTCCAATATTTTATCCGCGTTCTAAAAGAGAAACAAACAAACACATCTCAGGTTTACAATGTAGTATATGAAACTCATTTTGGTAAACCAGTTCAGTAGTATGGTGGACAAGATAACAACATGAAACAAACATATATCTATGTAGTATGGTCACTGTATGGTCTATATCATTCTAGTTTATGTTGCCAAATCAAGATAGATACAATTCGAATCATATATATTTAAGACAAAGGAGCATAGACAGAATATAAGTGTGGAAAACTACACAGCAATAACAACACTTGTAATGTGCATGGCATGAGAACATAACTGTTTATTCAATTGAAACTGAAATCAACATAGAGCAAGTTACAACAACAAACAGCCAAACACGTTGAAGAAACAGGTTTAAAACATACCTGTTGCGCCATTGGAGTTTCAATTGCATCCTTCAAATTTGAAATTGGTTGGTATCAGTAAATACAGTGATGCAAGAGCAAAGTAGTATGAACCATAGCTACGGAACCTGACCTGAGAACAATTCTTCTTCTTCTTTAACCGTTGACTTCGGGTTCGGAGTGGTTGTCCTCGTGATTTGGGCACTGCAGTTGCCTTACTAACTACTCGTGTTTGGGTGCTCTGTGTTGGAGACGGTGCTGTGTCAACGGGAACTGGGTGTCTATCTGCTGGGGTTGGGGTTAGAACGGGTGTAGTTGGTTCTCTGTCCAACTGGGTAGGGGTACAATCTGCATGAGTGTGTGTTATGTGTGGTGGGGCTGATTCTTGGGCAAGTACAACCGTGGTTCTATCTACATTGACAGGTAGCACGATCTTTTCTGACGACCGTGTTTTTACTCCCACAGATACTGCCATCACTCCCTCCAATTGAAATGGCTGATAAACAAGAAAAGTAATTGAATGTACAGACATTGTAAGATTGACAGGTGCAATGGATAGTAGGGAAGAAAACATGGCATGAAATAATTCACATTTATGTTGTCTAAGCAAACAGAATTGCAGGACATAATTTCACATATATGATGGCTAATTAAATAGGATAGCATGACGCAATTTCACATGTATGATGGATAACTAAACAGGATAGAATGACATACTTCAAAATATGATGACTATGTAAATAGGATGACATGATATAACTATACGATGTGTCTATTAAAGTGGTTGGCATGCCATAAATCACAAACACGCCGTCGATGGAAACATGATGGCATGATATAATTCACGGATAGAATGACATAATTTAAAATATGATGACTATGTAAACAGGATGAGATGATATAACTATATTATGTCTTTAGAAAATGGGTTGGCATGCCATAATTCAGATACATGCTGTCTATGTAAACATCATGGCTTGACATAATTCAAATATATGATTTATATACTAAGGAAGTGAGCAAAGAGCAATTGCATATATGATGTGTCAACTAAGGAGATGGCATTCAATATTGTGTATATGATGTACAAACTAAGCATTGCAATACAACATATGCATTATATGAGTAATATAACCCTGCCAAGTTTGGGCATACACCTCAGGGGGATAATAGGACTGGTCATCTGCCTCTGAATCCTCCTCTGAAGAGCTATCTGTAACCAGCAAGATATCTGCTTCAGCAGGTAGCATTGTCTACTCTGAAGACCTTGTTTTCACTCCAGATTTCTCCATCACCAATTCAAATGGCTGATGCATAGGAAGAGCAGTTGAATATACAAACATTGTCGACAAAAGCAATGAGAAATACAAAAAAAGGATGGCATGATATAATTCACATATATGACGCTTGCCTAACCAGCATGGCATTGCATAATTCACATACATAATGCCTTGCAACAAGATAACATTGCATAATTCACATATATAATGTCTTGCAACAAGATGGCATTGCATAATTCACATATATGGTAATTAGACGCTAAACAGGTGGCATTCACACAAAGCATGTCTAAAATACGAAAATGACATAGCAATGCAAGATACCATACGCACGATATGACTAACATAACCCTGCCAAGTTAGGGCATGCACCTTAGGGGGGAAATATGACTGGTCATCTGTCTCTGAATCCTCCTCTGAGGAGCTATCGGTAACCAGCAAGACATGCGCTTCGTCAGATAGCATTGTCTGCTCTGAAGACCTTGTTTCCACTCCAGATTTTTCCATGCCGTGCCGAATGGCTGATGCACAGGAAGAGTAATTGAATGTACTAAAACTGTTGACAAATTTAACACATAATAAAAAATGATGGCATGATATAATTCACATATAAGATGACTGGCTAACCAGGGTGGCATTGCAAAATTCACATATATGATGCCTGGCTAGACAAGATGGCATTGCATGATTCACATATACAATAAAGAAACTAAAGAGATGGCATTGACACAAAGCATGTCTAAACTAAGCAGATGACATCTTTAATGTATACAGTAAGCAATGTAAGGCACCATATGCATGATATTACCAACATCAACATGCCAAGTTAGAACGAAGACCTCATGGGGTAAATAGGAGTGGTCTTCTCCTTCTGAATCCCCCTTAGAATAGTTATCTTCCTCTTGATTACGATCCGAAATGGGTGGAGGGGGGCTGCCTTTTCGCCCACCATGGAACGACGTCTTCATGAAATTTTATTGCCACATAAGGCTCGTCTCTTTTGCTCTACTTGATCAGTTCCATTGTGTACAATAACTGGCATGCATAGGAATAAAACATAGTGAGATTATGTAAGGAGTGCATGCACAAATCCAGAGTGATGGTAGCAAACTGTGGATAGACCCAAAACCAATGATAGCAGGCAGATAATAGCTTTAGTTAAAAAAATTACAGATAATGGCTCCTTTAATGTTTGTTTGCACCCAACATGAAACTCATAGTAGACACCGGGGATTAACCAGATAGTAGACAGATAGTACTGATTGCTGCCCAATATGTACCCCACAACCATTTAAAAACTCAAGTTTCAGAATTAGTTTGGACCTGACTCGGAGTCTAATAGGTGAACACGATGATAATGTAGCATGTCATCATATTAAGCGACAGATAACGTAAGCAGACACGGAAGGGTGTGACCTCTCTTGGGGACCCGTGTAGTCCTCAAGGTCATCTGCTAAGTTGATGTTGGTAATGCAGTTGTCGTGGCTACCGGCGGCGGGGAAGAAGATCTGAGGCGGCGAAAGACAGTCTGGAGAGCGGATCCCTGCTGTGGTGAACCCTTCCGTCGTTGGAGCAGCTGAGCTGGGGTGGAACACAGCACCGCAGGAGCAGGACAAACCAGACAAGGTTTTCTTTGACACATATCTATAACAGAAGTAATTGAGTAAGGGCTTGTTTGAATTTGAGGATTCTAACAATGCAGGGATAGGAAATAGACAGGAATATGATAGGAATGCACGTGCAAAACAGAGAATTTATAAACACAGGATTTCTGCCAATCTGGGTGTTTGATTCACAACAATTGGAAGATCACAGGATGCAGAAAAGCATGGTGAGATTAAGTCAAACCACAAGAAAATGTACGGTTATAATGCTATTATGCAACTATCTCTTAGTCTTGTGCTTGATGAATAGGAATATGAAAAGGAGGAGAAGTGGAAATTAGAATTCCTACGGTTTTTCTTTCAAGGAGACACTAAAGGAACAAATCCTACAGTTTTCCTTTGCTCCATTCCTTTGCATCAAATTCATGAAAAGTAGTACCATGGAAACTTTCCAATTCCTATGTTTTTCATTCACTTTTCCTTTCAAGCACTGGCGATTCTAGTAGGCAGGCTTGAGCAGGAAAATCGTACACTAAAAAAATGTTTTTGTGTTACTTCTATTACTTTAGACCCAGGCCACTGCCATACTAGCTCAACTCCCAGGCCCATCGACAAATGCACAACTCAAACGCGCAGAGATAAATAATGATGGCATTCAAGATAGTCTATCACGGATAGCTAAGTTGCCTGGTACCTCACTGCTTGTCATATAGTAGGATAAAATAATCGTATTTCCCGTTACTACGAGTGCTCAGTGGACAATATATATAACATGTAGAGTAAAAAAGAGATACAACAAGTGTACAACCTCTTTGGCGAAGCCATGTCGATCTCAGCGCGATCGGGTTGGCCGGTGAGGATGCTCCGGCTGACTTTGCTGTTGGAGGAGGGGAAGAAGATCTTAGGCGTCTGGAGATGGAGCCCGAGGTACTGCTCCGCTGTGATGGAGGGTTTCGTCGTTGGAGCAGCTCCGGTGAGTTGTACGACGCCGAGGCTGAAGCAAGACAAGAGAGACAACGAACAACGTTAACCTGAGTGGAATTCTAATAGCATCTCCAATACATGACGTAAAATACATAACCACAAAGTGCTAGATGTAAAATACATAAGCCGCTCATCTCTGAACTTAACTGTCGAAACTGAACTTAACTGTCAAAACTGAGTTTTGCTGTCGAAACTGAACGCACTAGCAAGGTGAGGCTACACGTTGGTCGACTGACTTTTTCATCTGTGGTCAGTCGATTTTGCAGCCGTTGGATACGAAATCAAGGGCCTGCGGTTCATCTTCAACCTCCACCCCCCTGAGCCGCCAGCCACCACCGGCCAAACAGCAGCCCCCCGCCGCCCTCGGCCGGCGGTGCACCACCCCGCCCGCCCCGAAAGGACTCCCCACCGCCAGTGCGCCGCCGCCCCGGCCGTCCCTCTAGGCCGCCCCCATGTCGAGCTTTTTCTCCGGCGATCCCCACGCCACCGCCCCGCCAACGCCCCGCCACCGCCGGCGACCACCGCCCCCATCCTGAACCCTAAGATAGATAGTGGGGTACCTCTCCGGCGAGCCCCCCTCCCCACTGCGGCTGGTTCTTCCTTCACCCCGGCGAGCCCACCTCTTGAAAATCGACTGACCCAAAAGTCGATTCAGTCGACTGAAGTGTAGCCAAATCGGAGCAACATCGCAAGCAAGAGCAAGAGCGAGAGCACCAGTGCGAGCAAGAGCAATAGCAAGAGCAGACCAGGCAGGGAACCGAGAGCAAGAGCAGAGCAGCAGTGCGAGCGAGAGCTAAAGCAGCACCAGCTGCTACTGATGTGGACGTCGCCGCCGAGGGAGTGATGCCATGGAGGAAGTGGCCGGCGACGCCGCCGTGGATGGAGTCGCGCCGTGTGGGCTCGGGACTAAGCGCCGGTAGCACCGTGAGATCGGATCAAGAATAAAATGCGGCGATTAGTGTACAACCTCTTTGGTGGCACCGATTAGGCCGCAGCTTCATCCGAGGAAACGGTGATGATGATGCTCTTCCGGTGGTGTAGGTGAAGACGGAGGTGTGGGAATGGAGGTGGCACGAAAGACGAGGGGAACGTTGGGGCAGCTCCTTGGAGGTGGAGGACGGGGTGGCTGAACCGGCGGGACGATGAGATCGACGACGGATCCTCATCCGGTACGGTGGATGAGGGACGTTGAGGTGTTGTTGTGGACGACGTCGTCGAGGAAGAGGCTCTGGCTGGGTGGCGGACGGAGCAGTGTGTCGGGTTTCATCGCGGGTTTTCGCGGCCTCGGTGTACGAATGGGTGGGCGGATGGGATGGCAGTGGGGAACCATGGCTTAGAGACTTGCTTGTCCGAAATGTGGGGTAAGTTATGAAAGTACCCCCCCACACACACCGATTTGAGGCAGTTCTTTCGGTTCAGGGGTACCACGGGCATTTCGCGTGTCGGGATTTCACAGGAGGTGGGAGTTTTCGCGCGCGTTGTAATTTCGGAATAGCAAGGCGCGGGTTGAGATGGAGGGAGTTGTCGGAGCACAACGAGACAAAGATATATCTTAAATATTTTGGGCTAACAAGGCGTGGGTTGAAGAGGCGGGAGTTTTGCAGCACGATAGACAAAGACGCTAGCTTCAATTTTCGGCATAACAAGGCGCGGCTTGAAATTTCGGAAGAACAAGCTTAACGTGTACCCAAAAAAAAGACAATTTGCACCTCAACACACACAACACACACACAAACACCATTTAGACTAGAGTAAGGTACACGTGCATTGCACGCATGAGATTTGGCAACCAAATTATGAATAAATACCACATTATAGCATGCAAGCTTTGAGTCATATATGCATGATGTAGATGTTCGTTTAATTCTTATAGTTCATTTCATTCAAAATCATCTAGTTTTTATAAGAAAGCTAATCTATTTTAAGATTCATGGAATTGTGCGTTGTAAGACATAAAGTAAAACCAAATTATGTCAAATCATGTAGAAAAACATTTGGGCAATTCTGATATGGAAGATTCTAGAACAAATAAGAAGTGCTTGTGTTTTGATGTTTGTGCATTATGCTTAAGTTCAACCATGGAGTCTTCTAGATTATACATGTGCCAAAATCTGGTGGCATCTAGATGATATCCAACAGCCAATAGTGCTCAAATTTGCCATCTTTGGACCATCGGATTCACCTCATCCAACGAGCATCTTTCAAATTTAAAGTTACCCGCACACACAATATATATATATATATATATATATATATATATATATATATATATATATATAGGGGTATAGATATAGATATGTGATGCGAAACCCGCCCATCATCTCCAATTAGAATAGTGTGTCCATGCAAGGATGCCACGTGGGCAAATGATGTCTGCCATCGGTATCTCAAATTCAAATCAGTCTGACCTTGTTCAATGTGTAGACATTACAACATGCTCGTTTCCAAACCACACCGCGCAGATCTCCGTTATATTCATGCATGCATGGGTTTCAAACATCAGGATCTCTTATTCATATATTTGAATTCAACTTTACATTGATTATGACCTCACCTATTCTTTTACACCCACACAGTAGTCTTCTCTTTATAATTGTACCACTAACTTTCTCTCGTGCATGCATGCACACACACTACCAGTCGGCATTATCTATCACACGCATGCAATCTTTTTCTTCAGGTCGGTCTCCCATGAAGGCACACACCCACACACATCCCCCTCTCCGTCATACCAGGCATTCTTTATCTCTCACACGTGCATGCGCAACGATCGATGTTCCTCTATGTATGTGTGTATATAGCTAGGTCTTTCATAGTTTTCCACACAAACCGATCAATTGATATATCCGATGAGGTCTCACCCTCTTTCCCACGTCCACATCGATCAATCTATACCTCTCTATATAGGATTAACATAAATAGCTAATACACCCACATTAATTATATATCCAACGTCCCCCTCTCATCATCCATGCCTTCCGCTTCATCTCTCAGACGCGTGCACAATGGCGAAGACAGGGGGCAGTAAGGGCCCTGCCCCCCCCCCTAACATCACTATATATCGAGGCTAATATGAATGTGATCATTAGACAATTGCTGCTAAAAAAGGTTTAATTTCATGAATTGACCCTCCTCGTAAAGGATTAGCAATGCTTGGCCCCCTAGCTCATTTATTTTTCATGGCTCCGCCACTGCGTGCAACAGCGCACGTGTTCGCCCCCTCTCTCTAAATATCGATCTCGCCCTTGTGCATATCTTCATAGTTTCCCTCCACTCGGCCCCTCGCACCATCTTCTAGCCCCCCACCGGATTTTGCCACATGTACAATCTAGCAGACTCCATGGTTGAACTTAAGCATAATGCACAAACCTCAAAACAACAGTGGTTCTCTTTTGTTCTAGAATCTTTCGTATCATTACTGCCCAAACTTTTTTTCTAGTTGAATTGCCATTATTTGTTTTTACTTTATGCTTTACAACACACAATTTCATGAATCATATAATACATTAAGGGCTTCTTTGATTCAAAGGATTCTCAAAGAATTTTGGAGGATTCTAATCATTAGGAATTTTTCCTATCTTGGTTGTTTGATTCATAGGATTGTAAACCATGGGAATTTTTTCATATGATTCATTTGCACTAGATTTCATAGGAAACATCCCATCCACTCAAACCTCTTTGAAAGAATTCTGCGTTTTTTCTATGCACAATCAAACACTCATACAATCCTGTAGGATTCAAGACGACATTCCACTATAATCCCATGTTTTTCCTATTCACGCGTTCTTAGCTTTTTTATAAAAACTAATTTGATTTTGAATGAGATGAACTATAAGAATTAAACGAAGGGCTACATCACGCATATATGACTCAGAGCTTATATGCTATGGTGTGGTATTTATTCATAATTTGGTTGCAAAATCTGATGTGTGCAATGCACGTGTACATTACTAGTACTTCGAGTATGTGCAAAACACATAAATTAGAATACCAATGGCACACTACACAGTGTCTCTCTTACAGTTCATGAAGCCACGTGGCACATGTGGAGGTGTTGTCGCGACCTCCTTGCGTGGATTGATCACAGTGACGTGCTGCTGGTTCTAGAAGAATGTACTCGTCCTCCCCGAGCCATACTGGCGGTGCATGCACGAAGCAAAGATGTGCACGCACGCCACGCACGCACTCATTCCCTTGCACGCACACGTGGGTACACGGGCGGACACAATTTTGTACCAAGATCCACCGCATGTGATAATTTGACGGGTGTAAAGTCGTTCACTTCATTGATGGTCAATTAATAAAGGGCATGCAAATTGAGTGGACGTGAGGGCGGAAGAAAGACATTATTACTCCACTGCGTGCATGCGAGTAGTTAAATCGTGGGTTGCTAGTAGTACTTCCAGTGGTCTCCTTCGTATTTTGTGCCAAATTTTGACAGTAATATAATATTTACGCATTTGAGCAGTGTAGTACTTGAAATTTATGTTCCGCTAAACTCATATGGAGCCGTTTCGGGCCTCGAAACCAAAACCATCAATAAATCTTTACCTTGTTCCCATCACATTTGAAAGCCTGCTCACACCTACTAGTACGTACCAAACCTAAATGTGTTCCCACTATGCAGGTATTAGTACTCCTAGTGCTAGTACTTAGGTTATAAAAAGGGGAACTACCTAACCGAAAATTACTCTACCTTTCCTCCTCATAAGTGCTTCTTCTTCGTCCGTCGTTGCCATGGCCGGTGAGCAGAGCTCTAGGTCGAGAACTAATCGTAACAAGGGAGCGGCAACCAAGGCTGCGGAAAAAAGGAGAGGGCTCGCCGCCACGCAGAGACCTCAAAAGATCTCTCACGGGCAAGCAATGGATCCTAGGAGCGCCCTAGCCGCAGAGGCGAGCATGCCAAGCCGGCGGAGCTGGAGTCGTTATCCCTCGACGGCATGCCCGATCAGCTCAATAAGCACCTCAATAAGCAGAAGGAGTTCATCCAAGGCTTGACGAAGTTGCTGAAGGAGAGCCTCGACGACATGCCCGCTGAGCTCAATCAGCAGGGGGAGTTGACCGCCGGCTTGGTGATGTTGCTGAAGAAGAGCATTGCCTCGGAGAAGAAGGCGACCGGCGAAATCCTGCGACTTTAGGAGGACAAGGCGAAGCTCTGCCACGAGATCGACCTGTTGAAGGAGAAGAACGCCGGCTGGAAGAAGCTGCATGAGAATAGTAGTTCCTCGATGAAGATGCTGCAGGCCCTCGTCATGGAACAGAAGGAGGAGTTGGCGAAGCTCTGCATCGCGCACCCGGCTGCTGTCAAGGTACATAATGCGGCCGTGGAACAGATGATGAAGGCTCGCATCGAGAAATCCCGCATCATGGACAGAATGAAGAAGATGGCGGAGGAGACGCGCAAGGAGATAGAGGTCGTGGAGGCGATGAAGAAATAGTTACGACTCCGCGGCGAATTAGATCATTTGGTGTGATAATCTTCCTTCTTCTTTTGCTGCTGTGTTTCATCTTTTTGTTCGGGTGTTTCGCCGCACGTGTCACGTTCTCTGCGAGGCATGAATAGAACAATGTTTTTTGTTTTTTGAGGGAATGAATAGAACAATGCTAACAATGAGATGACTAGCAAATTAGATCATTTTTTATCGCCATATGGCACTGGGCTACCGTGTTTCGTGCTGCTCCGTCGTAGTACTACTCCAGTGGAAAACTTGAGTATACCGCACGGTTCTTTGCTCCTCCTCGATCAGGTCGTCGGCGCATGAGCAGTCAAATCATAAGGCCCAGCCTTCCAGCAGTAATGAGCCGTCAAACCACAAAGGCCCTCGCCTCTCGTGAAACCGACCAAGCTAGACTGCCCCGCCCTCTAGCCTTTTAAAAAATGAATACTTTTGTACAATAGTAGTATCGATGGATTGCGCCATGGAGCAAAACTTGAAATTAAAAAAAAGGTGGTACATATAGAGAGCGCTCGTCGCCAAATTATGCATATAGTACTATTAAAAAGGCTAGTCACAATAATGGTGTCCAGCACAACCCACCCCTCAAATAAAACTAAGCGCCCTGGAATTCTTTGACAAAACTAAGCACCCTAAAATTCTTTGACAACTAAACTACTGGCTATATGATGTTGGCCATATATATTGTACGTATATAATGTGAATAAATGAGTGGTAGTACTATACCAACTAAAAGATGAAATGTAAGAAATACTAGTATGTACTTACTGAAGAGTTAAAGTAACAAGAAGAAACATAACATAGTTCTGCTGGGGGCTCAGCACAACACACCCCTCAAATTAAATTAAGCACACCTGAAATTAAACTTTGCAACTATTCCGGTAGACACTGCATTAGAACCACCATGAGCAACAACACTGCCACCTTACTCGGAGTCCTCGTCCACGTCCTCGACTTCGTCCTTGTCCCTCTTCCTCTTGGCTGATACTTCTTTGCTTGAACCGCAAACTTGGCTGTTGCTCTTCATCCAACCCTTGTAGATACTGAAACAAAGGTAGCCATCCATTGCAGCGTACTGGATGTGGTCTATATCTAGTACATTCCGCTGCCATGCATGACGATGAAATGTGTATGGAGGTTTCTCCAGTTTACCGTACGAAGGATGAACCATGCCTCCTGCCAGGGTCAGCATTGAAGGCTGACGAGAGGACACCAGCCGATTCTTTTGGAGGTCGAAGGTGTTGCCTATAATGAGGCCTATCTGACGCAGGACTTCCTTGTCGTTACCAAAGTCTACAGTAACGAATTTGACTAGGTTGCTCTCGAGGAAGTCCTTAAAATCCTGGCACTCAACGTCGGCATGGCATATGTGGTAGACCAAGCATAAGTCATGCACGCAAACCTGGATCACGGTGGGCTTCTTCCTCTCTTCGTCCTTTAGATCCTTCTCTCGTCCCACGACTGCGGTGTACTCAACATCTAGCCCGGTGACCCACTCATCATGTGAGTCTTCAAACATGCGTCTGAAGCGAGAAAGGCATCCTTTCACCGTCGCGGAAGAACGGGTGTAGATGACGTCGAACTCATCACCGGTGATGGTTCTAATCTTGTACTCACTGCCGATCGGGGAGATTTGGGACGCCATGGATTCGGGAGGAGGGTTAGGATTAGTGGAACTGCCGTAATGTGAATGGACGGGACGACTAGGAGCAAACCGCCGTAGTATTAAAGGATGTGAAGGGACGAGTAGGAGAGAACTGCCAGCGTGCGAACGGCAGGGTAGTGTCTTTCCATTCTCCCATGATACAGGCTTCCGAGAGCCCTTGGATCTGAGATCGAACGGTTGCATGGCGTGATTCTAGACCTATGGGTGAATATCCTATCCTAGAGGGTTATTCTGCAAATTTTCAGCAACTTAGCATGCGACCGTTTGATCTCAGATCCATGGGCTGCCAGCAGTCCGTATCATGGTCGCGCCTACCACGACCGTCACGTCGCTCGCGCCCTTGGAGATTTAACACGGTGCGTTAGGCTATCTGATGTTGGCATGTCATACATAGTCATCACTTAGTCACTCATACTACACAAGGTTGGCTATAAGGTTGTCTATAAGTGTTTTTTTACTCCTCTCTGTCTTTTTCATCGTACTCCCTCCGTCCCATAATATAAGAATGTTTTTGACACTAGTGTAGTGCCAAAAACGTTCTTATATTATGGGACACAGGGAGTACTAGTATTTATTGCATCTACCAAGGAGTGACCACTTCCAATGAAATGGTGTTGCTAAGTTTGCTTCATTTAATTAGCTATAGACTCAAAATTGTCTTTTCATGTAGGTTCACGCGCTTAGCACCGTTTCTTCCTTGGTTCACCAAACTAGTCTCTCTCTTCTTGATTAACTTGCCACATCAGACTTTATGCCTATGTGGCAAGCTTAAGCACCTGTAGGAGCAAGTAAGGTGCCTGTCCGTTGCACGGAAGAGTGAAATGCATTGATCGGGGTGTTGTTTATTTTGACGAAGGATGTGGGGGTCATCTCATGTGTAATAGGTATCGATAGGTTTCTTCGGATATTATTTCATCTCTAGAGCTCAGAAACATCCGGGTGAAATAGATAAAAAAAAGTATCTTTTGCAAACAAAAGCGTTCAACTGTTCAACCTGCATCCAAAACTTGTGAAGAAATAAATCTTTCACCGGTACTGTAGTAAAAATTCATACATGGAAGATTCTAGACTAAACCATAAATGGATACACTTTTATTCATGCGCGATACTCCAATAGAGCAAGATCATGCATGGAAGTCTCCACATGCTTAGATAGCGGATCACATTGAGCGAAGATTAATGATCAACATTTAACTTAGTAATGCATATGTCCAGGTGAACCTCCTTGGAGTCCCCATGCACATTGTTGGGCGTCAAATAATACCATGCGTCTTCCATGTCCACACCGGCGGGAAGGTCCCAGCTCGGCAAAGTCCAAGTCAGCTTGATGTAGCCAGTGTCGCCGCGCACGGACCTCCGAGGGGTAGTAATAGTGAGCACACACCCGTACATCGGCCTCGTGTCAGTGTCAGCGTTAGCGGCGTCACCCCTGACGCACACTACAGAGATGTGGCGGCGGCCTGCGTGGGCCTCGCCGGTGGCCACGATCAAGAGGAACATGCTGTCGTCCTCCTCCGAGACTAGCAGGCGGCGCTGATCCTCCAGCGACTCCGGCATGGTGAACGGGTAGC
The DNA here is from genome assembly GCA_963921465.1 of Triticum timopheevii. Classification (NCBI taxonomy): domain Eukaryota; kingdom Viridiplantae; phylum Streptophyta; class Magnoliopsida; order Poales; family Poaceae; genus Triticum; species Triticum timopheevii. The sequence continues at coordinate 283,323,776 of OY997264.1, forward strand.
ACGTCTCGTACTTGATGTTCTTCGCCAAGGGCCAGTAGTGATCGCCGCACGTCTGCGTCAGGTGATGCACGATGTCCGCTGGCGAGCCCCAAAATGGCACCGGGCACTCATAGCAGTAGACGAAGGGCTCCTTGGAGGCATCAACTAGGCCGTCCATGAAACGGGGGTGGCTATGGGAGACGTTCCGCCAGTTGAATATATGAGCAAGTTACTACGAGATTTACTACAAAATAAATCATGATGGCTATAACAAAGATTAAACTAATCATGCGGACTAGCATAGTAGATGAACAGATCGAGTCTAGGACACATACTAGAAACATGAATTCTACCATGATTTCGAACAGGAAGGACAGAAACACATACGGTGCAACGGGAGCAGCACCATTGGCGTTGATGTTGTTGCCCATGTTGTTGAGAAAGAGGTTGCCGAGGTCGGGGAAGAAGTCATCGTCAGTGAAGTCGTGGATGCTAGCAGTCACAAGAGTGCGCTCCCCAAATGTCAACAGCGCCCGCCGAATGGAGCGCAGGAGGGAGTGGCTATAGGGAACGTTGCGGCCGCTGAATGGAGCGCAGGAGTAGCCCACGAAGCAGTAGACGGTGCTCCTCCCTAGTTTCTATTCTTATCTCTGTCTCTACTACTCTTCTTTGTTTTTTATAATATACTAGTTGTAGTTGTCAAATCGAATAGTACTATGCCGTCCACTGCACGCCCGGCTGAACACGCCTCCTCGCCTCCATTAAACCCGCATGCAAACCGAGAAACCTACTCCGGCCCGTGGGAGGAAATTTGCCGGTTGCCGCGGGAGGGTTATTCTGCAAATTTTTAGCAACTTAGCATGCGACCGTTTGATCTCAGATCCAAGGGCTGCTAGCACCCCGTATCATGGTCCCACCTACCACGACCGTCGCGTCGCACGCGCGGTCGCGCCCTTGGAGATTTGACATGGTGAGTTAGGCTATCTGATGTTGGCATGTCATACATAGTCATCACTTAGTCACTCATACTGCAACAAGGTTAGCTATAAGGTTAGTCATCACTTAGGAGAAAATTTTACTACTCCCTCCGTTTACTCCTCATCCCTACTACGTACGTACTTTGGTTAGTACTCCCTCCATTTACTTATACAAGGCCACTATAAAAAAATACATTTTGCATCTATACAAGGCCACAAATAGTAATCGAGCCTTTCGAGTTTATGGCTCAATTTCAAAATCTCTCCAACCAAGGTAGACGGTGAGTGGTCGAATTAATTTCGTAGTTTGCACAGTACACTCGTTTTTCTCAAGAAGTTATGTTTACCGAGGAATTAATTAGAACGAATGCATGAATGACCACTAAATTTCCATGAACTTGTACATGCATTGGTTAGTTTCCTCTTGACACTGCTTGCGTCGGGTGATCTAACGCACCTCAAAATCCAACATGTAATGGTACTACTACTAGTATAGTAGAATTGAGACTTATCAAACGGAAAAACGAATGTTTTTTAGATGAGCCCTATAAACCCTAGTGGGTACGTACTCCATAAAAACAGATTTTTCCAAAACTAAGTCGCTCCCTTTCATGAATTATGTAGTATACTCCTCCGTCGATGCTCCCTTTCATAAATTATGTACTTCTTGTCACCGACATGTGGTACATATAGCAACCGGGTCGACGTGTCAAGCACCAAATAACAGTGCAGAACAGCAGGGGGGACGCACCCCACTCGTACCGACCCAATATTAGTAATGAGCAATAAGACGTCAAATCACAATGCCGCACCTTCCCAGACGGACGAAGCAACCATTATTTCACACTTCGGTTCGACATCATCTCAAACCACGTACTAGTATTGCTTCTTCCTTAAGAGGGACACGCGCATCGCCTTGGTACATCATGACACGTGGGACCGCATGACAGGCCATGCTCCCCTGCCGATCGCTCAGTAAAATCACCTCATTTTTACTATACTTCCTCCGGATCGGTTTACTACATGGCATGCACATCGTTCTAGGTTGAGAATTTACCTGGCTATATATATATATATGTGATGAACAGTACGCTAGTGTTTTAAAAATGTATACTTTTGTACAGTAGTACTCCACTATCGATGGATTGCGCCATGGAGCAAAAATTGAAATTTTAAAAAAAGGTGGTACATATAGAGAGCGCTCGTCGCCAAATTATGCATATAGTACTATTAAAAAAGCTAGTACGTGCTTAATTGGGGTGCTAAATTCTATTAAAGAAATAGTAGTACTAGTATGTACATACTAAAGAGTTAAAGTAACGAGAAGAAACATAACATAGTTCTGCTGGGGGCTCAGCACAACACACCCCTCAAATTAAACTAAGCACACCTGAAATTAAACTATGCAACTAATCCAGTAGACACTGCATTAGAAGTTTAGAACCGCCATGAGCAACGACACTGCCACCTTACTCGGAGTCCTCGTCCACGCCCTCGACTTTGTCCTTGTCCCTCTTCCTCTTGGCCGATACTTCTTTGCTTGAACCGCCAACTTGGCTGTTGCTCTTCATCCAACCCTTGTAGATACTGAAACAAAGGTAGCCATCCATTGCAGCGTACTGGATGTGGTCTATATCTAGTACATTCCGCTGCCATGCATGATGGTGAAACGTGTATGGAGGTTTCTCTAGTTTACCGTACGAAGGATGAACCATTGCTCCTGCCAAGGTCAACATTGAAGGCTGACGAGAGGACACCAGCCGATTCTTTTGGAGGTCGAAGGTGTTGCCTACAACGAGGCCTATCCGACGCAGGACTTCTTTGTCGTTACCAAAGCCTATAGTAATGAATTTGACTAGGTTGCTCTTGAGGAAGTCCTTAAAATCCTGGCACTCAACGTCGGCATGGCATATGTGGTAGACCAAGCATAAGTCATGCACGCAAACCTGGATCACGGCGGGCTTCTTCCTCTCTTCGTCCTTTAGATCCTTCTCTCGTCCCACGACTGCGGTGTACTCAACATCTAGCCCGGTGACCCACTCATCATGTGAGTCTTCGAACATGCGTCTGAAGCGAGAAAGGCATCCTTTCACCGTCGCGGAAGAACGGGTGTAGATGACGTCGAACTCATCGCCGGTGATGGTTCTAACCTTGTACTCACCGCCGATCGGGGAGATTTGGGACGCCATGGATTTTGGAGGAGGGTTAGGATTAGTGGAACTGCCGTAATGTGAATGGACGGGACGACTAGGAGCGAACCGCCGTAGTATTAAAGGACGTGCGGGGACGAGTAGGAGCGAACTGCTAGCGTGCGAACGGCAGGGTAGTGGCTTTCCATTCTCCCATGATACGGGCTTTCGAGAGCCCTTGGATCTGAGATCGAACGGTTGCATGGTGTGATTCTAGACCTATGGGTGAATATCCTATCCTGGAGGGTTATTCTTAAAATTTTCAGCAACTTAGCATGCGACCGTTTGATCTCAGATCCAAGGGCTGCCAGCAGCCGGTATCATGGTCGCGCCTACCACGACCATCGCGTCGCTCGCGCGGTCGCGCCCTTGGAGATTTAACACGGTGCGTTAGGCTATCTGATGTTGGCATGTCATACATAGTCATCACTTAGTCACTCATACTACAACAAGGTTGGGTGTAAGTGTATTTTTTTTACTCCTCTCTATCTCTTTCTTCGTACTCCCTCCGTCCCATAATATAAGAACGTTTTTGACACTAGCTAGTGTAGTGTGAAAAACATTCTTATATAATGGGACACAGGGAGTACTAGTATTTGTTGCATTTGCCAAGGAGTGACCTCTTCCAATGAAATGGTGTTGCTAAGTTTGCTTCATTTAATTAGCAATAGACTCAAAATTATCTTTTCACCTTGGTACACGCGCTTAGCACCGTTTCTTCCTTGGGTCACCAAACTAGTCTCTCTCTTCTTGATTAACTTGCCACATCAGACTTTATGCCTATGTGGCAAGCTTAAGCACCTATAGGAGCAAGTAAGTACAATAGTGCGCTTTACATGGCATTTTTGCATATGTGGAGGAAAGAGAGGCAAGGAAAAAGTGGAGAAGTGGGCTCTCATGCAAGAGCCAGCCTCTACTACTACATGGTGGAGCATTGGGAGAGGCACCTGTATGGAGGTGGTCAGGAATCGGGAGACTCACGCCGGTCATAGCGCCGTAGTTAAAATAATAATGGCAAGTCAAATCATGGGGCCCCACCTGTCCAGCAGTAACTCGCTGTCAAATCACACAACCCTACGTTTGCAGCTGCCTACTCCCTCGTCTTCTCACGTCTCTGTCGAACCGACTAGTCGGAACTGTCCCGCCGCCTTCTGGGCAGGAAAAGCCCCGCCCTTGACTTTTCAATAGTATACAGTATACTAATTATGTATCCATGGATTGCGCCCGCGCCATGGAGCAAAGCGTCTAGAAAACGGCGGTACACATGTACGGAGTATACAGCACGCCCGTCACGTTCGCGTCGCCGCCCAGACGGTCGGTCGGTCTGGCACGCTGCTCTCCGAACGAAACGCGCGTCATATTGCGTTCGCACACACATGTGGGATGGCAATTGAGAACCGACCATAGGCACTCCCCGGCCCCGCAAGTCAGGTGACTTAATAGAAGAGGGAGATGAGCAATAGTACTAGAGAAGTGTTGTACTACGTTGGTGCCTGGACGATCCCTGCAAGACACAGAAGATCAGTTCGTCCATGCATGTGACCAGACTCCAGCAGACACGCCTCGATTGGCTATCGTCTACATATCGTGCAGGCTGTGTTGTACATGGCTGTAGTTGTGGTGAGAAATCTAAAGAAAGGTTTCTTGTCATCTCGCAAAATTATGTGTCATGTGCTTCGGATCACTGCGAGGGTTAAACAGCGACAACTGAGTTGGGCTAGTCATTGGGGGCACATGCACGAACAGTGACTACTCGGCTGCCATCTAGGTCAAGCTGGCTATGTTAATTAGGACATCTATCGACAGACCCCTTTTCTATGAGTTTATCTTTAATTTGAGCTTTGTTCCTCGTCTAGTTTGTCCGTCGGGATTCATGTTGTCTCCTTTGGGCAGTGAGGTTATGATTTCTTGTCATGTGGCATTTTTTCGTGTTATATGTTATAATCCAGCGCTTCAGATCAAAATGACGACAACTGCGCCCCCGGGCCACGTGCATGAAGACTTCTCGACAGTCATTGACGAGGTCAAGCCGGCTCCGGTAGACAAAAGAAAACTAAGTACTACTCCACTATATAGGCAGGACCCTCCGCGCTTGCTTGCTAGTGTTGCTCTCTTCACACAGTCTCGGCCTCTCCAGATCTAAACACGACAGCGGTGGCCACACACTCTCTCTCTGCTCACCGCTGGTCACAGATCCAGCCGGATCCTCTCCACCGAGGAAGGTGAGAAGGTGCAACGTTCATGCGGTCGTCCTCGGTGACGACTCTTACCTACTACTGGGCGCGTCCCGATCAGCCTGCCTTGCCGTTCTCTCCCAAGCACCGCTGGCGAGGGAGGGCCTCCGACCCCTTCTTCCTTGCTGTCGTAGTGTGGGTAGATCCGGCCTCCCGCCGCCCACCTAGCGACATCCCGGCGACCATCAGGTATAACTTCCTTCGAAACCGGCCTTGCTCTACTTCTCGAGCTCCTGACGTCGCTGCATTTGTAACTTTCACTATTTCTCAGGCCCCCTCGTAGATAGGATCGATCAGCTATTCGAAAACCACCTAATTTTTTTACGTTTAAGAGGTAAAACTAGTTCATGCACTCGAATCTAGTACTACTTGGTTCAAACAAGGAAGAAAGGGGTGGGGGTGGGGGAGGATTTGTTACCTGAATCTAGGACTTGGTCGAAAGAGGAAATAATGGGGGCGAAAAGTAGCAGAGACTGGCTATCCAACTAGTTTCTAGGTCTAATAGGGAAATAAAGGGAAACGCAGTACAAACTCAATATAAACTCGATCTATTGGTTGAAAAAGGAAGGAAAGTGGGGACTGGGGGACAAGTCAACAGAGTAAGTCCATCACTAGATTTGCTAGCCTCACACAGTATAAGGTGGCTATACCGAACAAAAATGGGACCAACCCAGATATCCTGTTCTGATGTTTGTTGCCCCGAGCCACTCTTATGTAATACCACTGGTAAAATGTAGCAGTCACACTGTTAAAAGTAAGGACACGTTAAACCAATGTTGTTTTCAATGTAATGCCTCCAGTAATATGAATCAATGGCACTTCTTTACATGTCCTGCTAAAATTTCCCATTAAGATAAGTTGGTTCTTTTCGTTAGAAATGCAACTGTCCTGGTCCGCCTACTCTCCCGTGCCCAAAGTAATGTCGTATTTAACGGTTGTCATGGTTAATCCTAATGCCCACACTAATATCTAGCAATGCCACTGCTTTAGAAATTGATACTGTCCTTGTAGGATTGCCATTCAGATAAGGAACATGCTTCTTTTCATTTGATGCATGTTTCATCAGTTGTTAGTCACCCTCCTTTCCACCTTTTTTGTGCAAACACAGATATACATTTCACGCTCGATCTTAGTTGAACTGCACAAATGATATCCAAATTATAGTTGAGCATTCCAGAAGCTTCACAACCAACCTTGATGTTGCTCAATTTTATTGCAACTAATGAAGAAGAAGATCTGTGGGTTTCGTTTTCTGATGGAAATGGAACCGGGGCTGGAGCCCTTTTCTTAAAAAAATTTGAAGAAGAAGCTGCTAGCTCACGGGACATTGCTTCATTTTAGGTGAACTGCACCAAAAGGTCCCATGAATTGAATCATCCATGTTGGTGACTCAAAGAGCCAACTTCAGCATCCCAGTCTAAGCACCCCCGGCCTCCATCCTTGCGACGCACGGTACACCTCATTTGCCACCTGCTCGACCCTAGTGTCACTGATAAAATGAAGTAATAATACAGTTAAAATAGAGCGATTGTCATCTCTATCATTTCATTTCCAATGTAGATAAAGAAAGTGCTTCTCTTTGTTAAATTATGTTTCATCAACTAGTCCCATTGTTAATGTTTAAGCGTTTCTGCAAAACTGGGGTGCTTAATTTTAGTTGATATGTACAAAAATAGAGTTTTGAATGTCTCAAGGCGCCTCCTTGTACTACTGTTGTACACTGATGTTCATCACTGGCAGAAAGTGTATCTGGGAGACTTGGGACGATGTCCAGTATGAGGCATACCATATGAGGCGTCGTAGGGCCCATCTCGCCCTCGCAACATGGAATACTATGATACTATCGCAATATTTTCTTCTATTTATTTTGTGTGTTTCATCAACTAGTGCCACTATAATGTAATCACGCTTTTTCATTATCTGTGCAAACAGGGTTATTCAACTGCATTTTGGTGGAACTGCACAAATGTACGTATGGAACCGGCATATATGCAGAGTGCGAGGTGTCCCAAGTAAAAATTACCGACACCAACCATGCTGCATGCACGCATTGGCATCCACCACAACCAGTGGGATGTGTGGCACTCTTTGTGGATGGATCTTTCTCGGTAGCAAATCCTCTATCCAAATACTAGTAGCTTATATTGGCAGTTTTCTAGGGAGTACTCTTTTCTGAAAGAAGCACCAATATATTTTTCTTTATTTGTACACTGTATCACAACTTTGACCCAAAGGTCCAGAGCTATTTTAGGGTGATTGGCGTAGTACTCGGAGACTGATTGTAAGCATGATTTTCATTAGCTGTCACACTGATTGTAAGCATGAGCAGGTGGAAGATTAGGTTAGTGTGAAGCTTACCTTAAACCCTACCGCCGCCATTGAAACGAGGCGAGCGTCGAGCGAACCGTGGAGAACAGCGGGGAAGCGATGTCGCGCCATCCGGCCTCCTCTTGCGGTGGGAGAATGAATACTCCTGTGGCTCCGGCTGGCTCTGCACCCTCACGAACGGCACACCATACTCGATCGATTCGCTATCCTCTGGGTGCTCGACCTTCGACCTATACACCCACCACCTTTGCCTGACTATCGCCTCAGGCGAATCTGTCTGCTCCATCGCCCATAGGAGATACTCGATGAACTAGGAGGACTGCGGCGTGACTGCCGCCGAGGAGTACATGTACATCGCCGCCCTCATCGCTGCCGTCTCGCTCTTTCACATACATTGCCACATGGCCCGCACTGTCCTCGAAATCTCCCACTCATTGTCAAACCAACTAAGGATCTCCTTCAACCTGGCTAACTTTGCTTGGTCACCGCCGGCGATCTGCCTGATTCGCTGCTGCGTCCTCTCCATAGATGTCGTTCTGAGTAGTCCAGTGCTAGCTTTGGAAGATGGGAGGAGAGACGGTGGTCTTGCAATAGAGAAGAGGTAGAGGAGAGGAGGTGGTTTTGGAATGGAGATGATGGAGAGGAGAGGAGGTGGTTTTGCAATGGAGAGAAGATCAGAAGAGGGAGAGGCGAGACGGTGGTTTTGGAATGGAGATGGTAGAGAGGAGAGGAGGTGGTTTTGGAATGGAGATGATGGAGAGGAGAGGAGCTGGTTTTACAATGGAGAAGATCAGAAGAGGGAGAGGCGAGACGGTGGTTTTGGAATGGAGATGATGGAGAGGAGAGGAGGTGGTTTTGCAATGGAGAAGAGGGATAGGAGCGTGCGGCAGCGATTTAGGATTGGGCGAGAGGGCCGGCGCGCTGTGACTGGATCAAAATCAAAATCAATTTACCCTTCAATTAAGAAAGCGACCCCACATTAACTAGTCTCCCTTTTATTCTGGGTCATAATTGACCATGATTTTCGCACATAAAATATATATTATACGTTGCAAAAATAATATAATTTGAAAGTACATTCAGATACGAATCAAACGATACAATTTTTGGTGACATGCACTCACATTTTGCCTGTCACATACAATACGTGGTCAAACTTTGACCCAAAATACGCAAAACAACAAAAAAATACTTCCAAGACCAGCGCCGCTCTTCCGATTTTCTCCTCTTAAACCACCACCACTCCTCTCCTGTTCCAATCTAAATCCAGCGCCGCTCCTCTCCTCTTCCATTTCAAAACCACCGCCCCTCCTCTCCTATTCCAGTCCAAAACCAGCGTCGCTCCTCTCCCGTTCTAATCCAAAACCAGCGCCGCTCCTCTCCTCTTCCTCAAAAACCACCGCTGGTGAGTGAAGGTGTTGTGGAGAAGTAGATCGACGGAGGGGTACAACCGATACATGAGGATCGCAGACGGTGACCCTGTGAAGCTAGCTAATATGTTGGAGATACAGTCTTGGTTTGACAACAAGGACCAACTAGCGGCGACGGCGACATCCATGGACAAATATATGCAAGAGAGCGAAAAGGCGGCGATACTCCCGGAGGGAATCGCGCCGGAGTACATAGAGCTGCTCCTCTGGGCCATGGAGCAAACAAATTCAGCGAATTTGATCGTGAGGGAGCGGTGGTGGGAGTATCGATCCCAGATGGACCATCCACCAGAGATTGAAGGATTGAGCATCTACAGGGTGCCATTTTGTAACGCCCCCGATTCAATGCGCCAGGTGTCTTCCAGTTATTCGCCATCCTTGCCATGCCATGTGCTTGCATGTTGCATTTTGCCATGCCATCATCTCCATTTCATATCATGTCATCATGTGCATCTCTTTGTGCATACGTGTTCGTCTCATGCATCCGAGCATTTTCCCCGTTGTCTATTTTGCAATCCGGCACTCCTATGTCATCCGGCGTCCCCTTCTTGTCTCTTTTCGTGAGCGTGTGTTAAACATTATCGGAATATACCGAGGTTTGACAAGCGGCCTTGGTACACCACCCGTAGACCGTCTGTCAAGTTTCATGCCATTTGGAGTTCGTTTGATACTCCAACGGTTAACCGGGGAACCGCAAAGGCCTCTTTTGTGTGCAGCCCAACCCCCTCCAAAGTGGCCCAAAACCCATCCTAACCACATCCATGCTCTCGGCCGTTCGATCACGATCGCGTGGCCGAAAACAGCACCTCATTTGGAGTCCCCTAGCTCCCTCTACCTATAAATATGTGCCCCACCCCGAATTTTCGCGCAGTCCAACCCTAGCCCTCTCCCTCCTCGCGCCGACGGACATGCCCGTCCCGAGTCGGACGTGTCCGCGCCGCCACGCCCGGCAAATCCCAGCGCGCCGCGTGGCCCTCCGCCGCCAGCCACCGCTGCCGGTCCGCGGGACCCAGGGCAGGCCCGCCCCGGCCCGCGCGCGCCCGCGCCATCGCCGAGCCCGAGCTCCGCCGCCCGCTCGCGCCGCGCCCCGCGGCCGCCTCCTCCGCCGCCCCGGCGATGCTCTGCCCGCTGCCTGCTCCGGCGTCGGCCGCCTCCCACGTCCCCACTGGCAGCTGCCCACCCGACGACGTCGCGCCGTCTCGCCGCCTCCCGTCGCCTGTCTGCCTCCGGCGGACCTCGCCTCGCCGTCGGTCCCGTCCCCGGCCGGATCCGGCAAGGGGCCGGCCAGATCCGGCGCCCCGGCCGTCCCCGTCCCTCTCCATCGCCCTCTCCGCCCCGTCACCGGCGAGCTCGCTTCGCCACCGTGGTTCCCGTGCGACGAGCCCCAGATCCAGATCCAAAGAGGTTAACCCCGAAATTTCCCGAAGTCCCGAAATATTTGCATTTTCATGCCCTGTTCAATGCATCATAACTCCATGCATACTGCTCCGTTTTGTGCGTGTAATATATCAAATTGTTCGCTGTGAGATGCTCTTCATTTTGTTCCATTGTGCCATGGTTTTTTGAGTTCATCGTGATGCCCTAATCATCATTGCAAGAGTGCTATATGATATTAACTGTTGTCTGTTAACAGAACTTGGTGATTTGTCATTTTTGTTGCATTTGATGGGTGCATCCTATGAGCATGAGCTCTACATGTGTTTTGTACTTCATCATGTCATCTTTTCTGTGGTGCAATCCTGTATTTTTGTGAGTCTTGTACTGAGTGCATCAAGCTCGTGAAGTAGGGTACTTGCTGTTACTGTTTTGCTAGTCTGAATCTGCTATATCATGTTTCTATGTAAACCTGCTGCTACAAGTCATTGTATGCATAATCTGGAGATGTTCACTAAGGATGATTTGTTATACACGTCATGCTATATCCATCCATGCCGCTATTTGCATTTATAGCCTGCTGTAGGTTATTGTTATCTTGCCGTCAAAACTGCTAAATAATGTTGCTATCAGCCTGTTAACATTAAGTTCAGTTTTGCCATGAGCTTTGCTAGTGATCCATGCACCCTATGAACTTGCTATTGCCATTCTTAGCTTAATAAACATGTATTCTTGCTTTTGGTCACCTTGCCATGCCATGTATTGCTTTGTGGTGAGTGGTACAATGTCACCAACATGCCTACTTATTGTTGTTCCTGCCATGTCTGAATCTGTCATATCATTTGCCATGTTTACATGGGTGCCATCATATCTTATGTGCCTTTTTAGCTCATGATCAGTAAGTAACTTTTGTTCTATGCAATTAGTAGGTTCATGAAATTCCTTTGGTTACCATCATATGTTCATGTAGCATGTTGTTTGATAGCTCTAAACATTGCAACCTGATGTTATTTCTGCTAAGTCTGAAACTGTTATTATTTGCAATCTTGCCATGTCCTTTTGAGCATGTTCTATTGATTTCTGGAGTTAGCTCAATGTTCATGTTTTGTCATGCTTTACCTGTGCTTCATGTCCATTCCTTTTGTTTTTACGTTGAGATGCTGTAGCATAGTGTTTTGGTGCTTGCAATATGCCTAGTTGCTGTTTTGGACAGCTTGTCCTTTAAACTTGTATAGAGTGTATGTGTTGAACCGTTGCTCCGTTTTGAGTGTGCCCTATATGAAACTTGCTTGGAATTGCATGTAGTTTCATATTATCATGTTGCATCCATGTTTTGAGAGTGTTTGCTTAATGTTTGAATGCATTTTGCATCAATTCCATGTTTTACTTGTTTTGCTCATATCTTCTAGGCCGTAGCTCCGAACTAATTGAACTTTATATGTAACTTGACTAGAATCTCGTGTAGTGCATCTTGGTGCATCTTAACTTGTTGTTTAACAACTTGAACATATGGTTTAATCAGTTGTGGACCAATTTCTAAATTTGCATATGAGAACTTACCGGACTTGTTATATATTGTTTCCGCCTCATTTAAACTTGCTTGGATGTGTTGCTCTTGTATGCATCATCTCTTGCCATGAGTATTTTATGTAGCCTTGTCATGCATAATGCTTGGTTGTGCATCATGTCATGTATATGTGTGGTGTGTTTACCATGTTGTGTGCTTCTTCTCGATAGTTCCCGTTTCATTGCGATCGTGAGGATTCGTTCGTCTACGCTTGGTTCGTCTTCATGGCTTCATCTTCTTCATGGACTCACTCTTCTTCCTAGCGGGATATCAGGCAAGATGACCGCTACCCTGGATCTCACTACTATCATTGCTATGCTAGTTGCTTCGTTCTATCGCTTTGCTGCGCTACCTATCGCTTGCTCTTCAAGCCTCCCAATTTGCCATGTCAGCCTCTAACCTTTGTCACCCTTCCTAGCAAACCGTTGCTTGGCTATGTTACCGCTTTGCTCAGCCCCTCTTATAGCGTTGTTAGTTGCAGGTGAAGTTGAAGATTGCTCCATGATGGACAGGATTATGATGGGATATCACAATATCTCTTATATTATTAATGCATCGATATACTTGGTAAAGGGTGGAAGGCTCGGCCTTATGCCTGGTGTTTTGTTCCACTCTTGCCGCCCTAGTTTCCGTCATACCGGTGTTATGTTTCCAGATTTTGCGTTCCTTACGCGGTTGGGTGATTTAAGGGACCCCCTTTATAGTTCACTTTGAACAAAACTCCTCCAGCAAGGCGCAACCATGGTTTTTACCATTTGCCTCACCTAGACATTTTTCCCTTGGGTTTCCGGAGCCCGAGGGTCATCTTTATTTACCCCCCCCCCCCCCGGGCCAGTGCTCGTCGTGAGTGTTGGTCCAACCTGTCAGCTGCCGGTGGCCACCAGGGGCAACTCTGGGATGGCCTACCGGAAGTTTGGACAATCCGGTGTGCCCTGAGAACGAGATATGTGCAGCTCCTATCAGGATTTGTCGGCACATTCGGGCGGCTTTGCTGGTCTTGTTTTACCATTGTCGAAATGTCTTGTAAACCGGGATTCCGAGACTGATCGGGTCTTCCTGGGAGAAGGAACATCCTTCGTTGATTGTGATAGCTTATCATGGGCTAAGTTGGGACACCCCTACAGGGTATTATCTTTCGAAAGCCATGCCCGCGGTTATGTGGCAGATGGGAATTTGTTAATGTCCGGTTGTAGATAACTTGACACCAGATATGAATTAAAACGCATCAACCACGTGTGTAGCCGTGATGGTCTCTTTTCGGCGGAGTCCGGGAAGTGAACACGGTTATGGGTTATGTTTGACGTAAGTAGGAGTTCAGGATCACCTCTTGATCATTGCTAGCTTCACGACCGTTCCATTTGCTCTCTTCTCGCTCTTATTTGCGTATGTTAGCCACCATTTATGCTTAGTCGCTGCTGCAACCTCACCACTTTACCCCTTCCTTTCCCTTTAAGCTTTGCTAGTCTTGATACCCATGGTAATGGGATTGCTGAGTCCTCGTGGCTCACAGATTACTACAACAAAAGTTGCAGGTACAGGTTATGCGATGATCATGACGCAAGAGTGATGTTTGCTTGTTTGGAGTTCTTCTTCTGCTTCTTCTTTGATCAGGGGATAGGTTCAAGGTTGGCAGCCTGGGCTAGTAGGGCGGATATCGTTTGAGTTTCTGTTTGTGGTTCATCCGTAGTCGGATGCTGCTCTTATGTAAGATGAAGTTGTATTCGTGTGGCATTGTATGCCTTATGTATGTATCCCCATCTATAATGTAATGTTGATGTAATGATATCCACCTTGCAAAAGCATATCAATATGCGGTTCTACCCTTGGTGGGACCTTCGAGTCTCTTTAGGATAGTATCGCATATTGGGCGTGACACGTTTGTGAGGGTGTCCTGCCAGAGCGAGCCGGTGGAGTCTTCATCGACCGAACCCAACTGCAAGAGGAGAAAAGCAGTTTGCCTGACGACGGTTCCCCGCCATCGTCTCCCTCGCCGTTCACATCGTCTCACGGGGCGGCTGTCAGCTACCGATGAATAGGAGGGGGCTGCCCCCCCCCCCCCAGCCCAATAGTCGGGCAGGTTGTGAATTGTCACGAGGAGCTTAGGGTTGTCAGTATTTGCAGGTTGTGAATTGTGTTTTGTGTTGTGTATTTTGAGAGTACTTTCAGATATGAATGTATTTTGAATTTCAGATTTGCAGCATTAAGCATATGAAGAATTTGATGAATTCTAGAGATCTATTTTTAGCACTTAAAAAAATGTAGTTTCATAGGAGTATAAAAGTGCAGACGAGAAGAAACTGCAAGTTTCAGTTTCAGATAAGAAACTGCAAGTTTCAGTTTCAGATAAGAAACTACAAGTTCAGTTTCAGATAAGAAACTACAACTTTTAGAGGCAGAGCATTTATATTAACACGGCCTATTCAAACAGGGTTAACATCATGTTGGAAGTTTTATTCATGGTCGAAAATGGAACTACCAGCCAGTTAACATCATGCTGATCAACATTCATGTATAGCACATCTTCATATGATGCACAGTCAAAATGCCCACACAATGTCGAGTGTGCGAAACACAGAGAAAACGAGGGACGAAGTTTTGGCAAGTGTTGGACGTGGTTTTGGGCTGCCCCGTCTAGGCTTTCATTTTTAACATGCGCAGCCCACGACCTCGGATGGGAGGATCTGTTCGTATTTACTTAGGGCCGTCATGTATCGACCGGCCTATGGACCTCCCATCCGAGGTTTTATTTTTGGCAGCCCAATTTATGAATTTTTTTGAAGAAAACGCAGAGGTCTATTCTTTTTTTCTATATAAGAATAGGAACGCCAGGTACAACTTATGTTTCCCTTCTAACTATATTATATATATTTAAATTATTTTATATGTTATTATACATTATTTTTATTACTATCATATATTTAACAAATACTTACATATGTAAGAAAACAATATCCCACATCTTATTAACTTATAAAAATAATTTTTTAACAAATAAAATCCTGGATTGTTTTGGCACAAAAATCCTAGTGATTGTGTACAAAAGCTTGGTAAGATTTAAGGACGAATGTAATAATATCACTTATTATTTAAATATATTTATAACAAAATGCTCAGCCCTTTTTTATTTTTTGATAACATTGCTGGCCCAACCCAACATTATAATTAGAATCAGCCCAGCAAAATCGTGTATCTAGATAAAGTGCAAATGGCCTGTAATTTTTTAGGAAATAAAATAAATGGGTCGCATGTACACTACATTAATTGTTCACCCAGCCCAGCTAATGGCTGCAATTCAAAAAAAAGATCAAATTGACTGTAAATTCTACCGCGCAAAAAAATACTGTAAATTCTGAAAAAATCGGTTGAATACGTGCCACATTTTTGGAGGCTGAAATGCGGGCCAATAGGTTGAAGCCAATGCAAGTCATTGTCAATTTAGTCAAAAATGATTCTTACATGTTAGCCGTTGGATTTACATCCAACGACCGGCATCCATCTTCAATCTCTCGTCTTCTTCCTCCAGCGCCGCCAGGACCACCTCCCGCCTCCTGCTGCTAGCAGCTCTGCTTAGCACGCTTCGCTATGAAGCGCTACTCCACCGTTGGCCAGGCCATCCCTCCACCCCTCCACACCTCCTGTTCTTCTCCACCGACTGTCGAACCACACCGCACTAGAACCAGTTAACCATCGTACACCTCTCCGTCTGCGACTCTACTCCCGCATCTTCCCATCTCCGGCTCGTTGCTGTCCGGGGCCTCGACGCCGTCCACCACCTTGGATGCGCTCGGCGCGGCGTGGTCAACGTGGTCAACAAACGACACCATCAGAAGTACACTGTGCGTGGAGAGGCTGATAGCTGGGTCCACGACCGCACACAAGGAAATGCCTCCTTATTACAAGCAAAATAATGATTCCTCCACCTGACATCTGGGACCCATCGGAAGGGCCTCTGTATTTCATGAAAAAAACGTGCCCCCCGCTGACCTGTCGGACCCACCAGCTATCTTCGCACGCAAGGAAGTGCCTCCTTATTACGCACAAAAAAAATGAATACTCCCCCTGCCAGCTGGAACCCAGCATACTGGGAGGCTGACTTGTGGGCCTACCAAGTTGACGGGGACGGAGGGCTTTGTCAACTTAGTCAATATGAACGATTCTAGCTCCTGTTACCGTATGATGTTCATCCAACAGTTGTAGTGCTTCTTGAACCTCTGGTCTTCTTGCTCCAGCCGCCCAAACCAGCGCCGGTCGTGTTGCGTGCTCTTGCCTCTCGTGGCCGGCTGTGATGCCGCGGAGGCCTCACCGCCCCCTACTAATCCCACCGCTGGCCAGGCCATCCCTCTACTCACACACACCCCCTATTATTCTGCAGCGACAGCAGCCTCACACGGCAGCCGAACCAGTGAACCCTCGTACTCCTCCTCGCGTGGGCATCCACTGCTGCGTCTTCCCCAGCTCCGAGTCGTCCCCTTCCTAGGCCTCGCCGTCGTCCACCGCCGTGGTGCTCTCGGCGCGGCGTGGTCAATGTGGTCAAGGAATGACTTCCATCGGACGTGGACTGTACGTGGAGAGGCTGACAGCTGGGTCCACGGCCGCAGCAAGGAAGTGCCTCCTTATTATGCGGAAAATAATGATTCCTCCACCTGACAGCGGGGACCCACTAGACGGGCCACCATATTTCATGAAAAAAAAGTTTCCCCCTGACTGCTGGGACCCACCAGCTACATCTTCGCACGCAAGGAAGTGTGTCCGGGCAAAGAAAACGATTCACCCCCCTGACTGCTAGGACCCACCAGCTACATCTTCGCATGCAAGGAAGTGCGTCTGGGCAAAAAAAAACGATTCGCCCCCTTGACTGCTGGGACCCACCAGCTACATCTTCGCACGCAAAGGAAGTGCGTCCGAAAAAAACGATTCGCCCCTCTGACTGCTGGGAACCACTACCTACATTTTCACATACAAGGAACTGCCTGACAGTCGGGACCCACCTGGTCGAAGCGTACGTAGCGTTGTCATTCTGGTCGCGAACGTGTACGTACATATATACTGGTCGATGTAGAGGCACGCACGTATCGTAGTAGAGGCGAGTACGTGTTGTAGTAGAGGCGCGCACGTAGCATGTACACGTACGTAGAACGGCCAGGGTGCAAGAAAGAAAATACGGCCACATACGTACATACGGGCGGGGTATCGAACGCCTACTCGCGCGTACGTACATGGCTGGGTCGGAACGGAGAAACAGAGTCGTCGCCGTGTTCATGGGGAGGCAACGGAATGTGTCGTGTTCATGGGGAGGCAATGGAATGCATCGTGTTCATCGGGAGGCAACGGAACGCGTGGGAGCCAACCGGCTTGGACGGAACAGGCGATGGAAACGAGGCCTGGCGTACCGCACAACGGAGGAAACGGACCTCCTATGTTCGGAACGGGGTCCTGTTGATCGGGAGGGGTGTGGCATACCGCAAAACGGAGGAAACGGACCTCCTACGGTCGAAACGGGGGTCCTGTTGATCAGGAGGGGTGTGGCGTACCGCAAAACGGAGGAAACAGACTTCCTACGGTCGAAATGGGGGTCCTGTTGATCGGGAGGGGTGTGGTGTAACGCAAAACGGACGAAACGGACTTGTGTTGGAGCACTATGGTCGAAACGGGGGGGAGGGGTGTGGCGTACCGCAAAACAGGACTCCACGGGATATTGTTCATCTCCACCATCGACCTCCTCCAGCCTCCACGGGCTACCATCGACCTCCTCCAGCCTCCATGGGCTCCTGTTCATCCATCCTCCACCGCGCGCTACTCCACCGGCTACTGTTCAACCACCCCTCCACCGTCTACTGTTCATCTAGCCCTCCACCGTCTACTGTTCATCCAGCCCTCCACACCACGGGGTCCTGTTCAACCACCCCTCCACGGCCACCCCTCCACCGTCTACTGTTCATCCAGCCCTCCACACCATGGGGTCCTGTTCATCCAGAGGCAACGCCACCGCTCACTGTTCATCCACCCCCCCCCCCCTCCCGCAACGCTCACTGTTCATCCAATCGATCGGCTTCAGTTAGTAGCAGTAGCGAAGGAATCGCTCGATCGGGTTCAGTTAATAGCCATCGATCGATCACTTGGGTTTAGTAACGCGTAGCCTGCAGTGCAATCGCTCGGGTTCAGTTAGAGCCCAACGCATCGCTCGGGTTCAGTTAGAGCCAACGCCTCGCACACACGCGCGTACCTGTACGAGAGAAATGCGCATCGCTGTCCCACCGTAACCGGCAACTCCCCAAAATCCCACCCCCCCCCCCTCGCTTCTACCATGGTTTTTTCCATCATGGACGACCCAAAGAATGTCATGCAGCTGCGTCTCCGGCCTGCCCAGGACGAAAAGCCCATTTTCTGTCATGATTTCTTGTCATAGAAGTAGGAGCCCACCACATCTATGATGATACCGGGTTTTGTCACAATTATCGTCATAGAAGTGTCATATGTATGACAGAAAAAATATTCGTTCAGCCCAAAATGTCACAGATGTGTCTTTTTTTGTAGTGCATGTGGGTCCCACTGGACCCACCTGTCTGGTTTGACTGGTCAACCGACCAGTTGACCTGCTGACATCACTCTGATGTCACGCTTGCATCATCGTTCACTGTTCTGGATAATGTTGGATTTAAATAAATATTTAAAATCAGAAAATGATTAAAACTTTAGAAAATCATATAAATTAAACTGTAGGTCAGATGAAAATGTTTTCTATATGAAACTTGCTCAGAACGACGAGACGAATTCGGATACCCAACTTGTTTGTCCGCCACACGTCCCTAGCATAGTGAACATGCAACTTTCCCCCTCCGGTTCATCTGACAGGAAACGCGTAACACCGGGGATTATTTCCCGGATGTTTCCCCCTTTCGCCGGTATCACCTACTACCGCGTTAGGGCACACCTAACACCGCTCATTGTCATGTCATGCATCGTCATGCTTATGTTTGCATTGTATTCACCGTTTCTTCCCCCTCTTGCCTTCGGTAGACTACAAGACCGACGCTGCTACTGCCCAGTTCGACTACGGAGTTGACGACCCCTCCTTCTTGCCAGAGCAACCAGGCAAGCCCCCCTGATCACCAGATATCACCTATTCTTCTCTCTACCACTTGCATTAGAGTAGTGTAGCATGTTACTGTTCGGTTACTCCTATTCTGTTGCATAGCCTGTCATTGTTGCTACAGTCGTTGATACCTTGCCCGCAATCCTAAATGCTTAGTATAGGATGCTAGTTTATCATCATTGGCCCTACATTCTTGTCAGTCTGCCTTGCTATACTATCGGGTCGTGATCACTCGGGAGGTGATCACGGGTATATGCTATACAAATATACATACTATACAGATGGTGACTAAAGTCGGGTCGACTCGTTGAGTACCCGCAAGTGATTCGCGGATTGGGGGCTGAAAGGACATTTGTCCCGATGGCCCTCTGTGTGGATCTTTGTGGCGGAGCGACAGGGCAGGTTGAGACCACCTAGGAGAGAGGTGGGCCTGGCCCTAGTCGGCGTTCACGGTTACTTCATAATAAAACGCTTAACAAGATCTTGGTATTTGATCTGAGTCTGGCCACTGTCCTATATGCACTAACCAACTACGCGGGAACAGTTATGGGCACTCGACGTCGTGGTATCAGCCGAAGCCTTCGTGACGTCAGCGACTGAGCGGTGCGCGCCGGATTGGACTCGAACGCCTGCTCTTGTATTAGGGAGGCTAGGTCTGCTTCCGTCCGCCCTCGCAACGTGCAGGTGTGCAATGGGCGATGGGCCCAGACCCTTGCGCCATAGGAGTTAGACTGGCGTGCTGACCTCTCTATTGTGCCTAGGTGGGGCTGCAACGTGTTGATCTTCCGAGGCCGGGCATGACCCAGGAAAGTGTGTCCGGCCAAATGGGATCGAGCGTGTTGGGTTATGTGGTGCACCCCTGTAGGGAAGTTTATCTATTCGAATAGTCGTATCCCTCGATAAATGGATGACCCGGAGTTGTACCTTGACCTTATGACAACTAGAACTGGATACTTAATAAAACACACCCAGACAAGTTCCACAGACAACCTAGTGATCGCTTTTCCACAGGGCGACGAGGGGAGGATCACTGGATTGTGCTATGCGATGCTACTTGGAGGACTTCAATCTACTCTATTCTACATGGTACAAGACGGAGGCTGCCAGAAGCGTAGTCTTTGATAGGACTAGCTATCCCCCTCTTCTTCTGGCATTCTGCAGTTCAGTCCACTGATATTGCCTCTTTACACATATACCCATGCATATGTAGTGTAGATCCTTGCTTGCGAGTACTTTGGATGAGTACTCACGGTTGCTTTTCTCCCTCTTTTCCCCCTTTTCCCTCTTCTTCCCGGATGCCGCGACCAGACGTTGTAGCCCAGGATCCTGACGCGACCATCGATGATGACTCCTACTACACTGGAGGTGCGTACTACTACGTGCAGGCCGCTGACGACGACCAGGAGTAGTTTAGGAGGATCCCAGGTAGGAGGCATGCGCGTCTTTCGATCTGTATCCCAGTTTGTGCTAGCCATCTTATGGCAACTTGTTTACTTATGTCTGTACTCAGATATTGTTGCTTCCGCTGACTCGTTTATGTAGAGCACTTGTATTTGAGCCCTCGAGGCCCCTGGCTTGTAATATGATGCTTGTATGACTTATTTTACTTTTAGAGTTGTGTTGTGATATCTTCCCGTGAGTCCCTGATCTTGATCGTACACGTTTGCGTGCATGATTAGTGTACGATTGAATCGGGGGCGTCACAATCTGTCTCTGCTATCACTAATTCCTCATCTGAGGACATTGCTAGTATCACTGATGATGCAGGGCCGAAGGAATTGTACATGACAGGCATGTACTAAAGCCTCAAAGGGCATCCGACTCTTTGTGATGTGCTCAAAAAGCAGATCCTCAATAGAAACCCTAGGAAAGAGGGTATTGCTTTTGAGAGGAAACTCAATGCTGATGGAACATATTGGAAGCCTGAGTAGTACCCCAAAACCTCATGGGTTGCTGGAAAGGGACCTCCAGTTGATCCATCCAATTTATCTGGCTTTACATGTGAATCTCCTCATTCTTCTGATGAGTCATTTGACTCCAACTATAAACTGTTCAAAAATCAGAAGGGTGAAGTATTTGCTAGATATATTGGCACTAACTACAGGAACGGTTCCCCTGTGAAGAAAATCTGGGTTCCCAAAAGTTGCCTTGAAAGTCTTCTAGTGAATGTCCTCATGACACCACCTGTGAAGAATAGGAACTCCAGATCAAATTCTCCATATGGACCAAATTCTTCATATGGATCCAAGTCCTCATATGGACTAAATTCTTCACGTGGATCAAATTCCTCAAAAGGATCAAAGTCCTCATATGATCATCATCGTGCTAACCCCTCTGTTTCGCAGGGTAGAGCTAAGGGCTATGAATATGAGCATTATTCTTCTAATCATTATGTTCATAAGTCCTCGAAGAATTTCTCTGCTTATTCATATGCTTACCCTAACCCCTCTTATGTGAAACGAAGTGGACTGGCTTCTATGCCACCTTTCTCATATGGTGCTCGCAGAGTGATGAATTCTTTGCCACCCCTTCAAATGTGGGTGGTGAAGAAAAAGAACTAATCTCTTATGCAGGGTCAGGTCTCTAGACGTGCTTAAAACGTCTGAGGAATTTGCTGGAGACCTGAACATTGCCTGAAAGGACGCAGGCTAATCATGATGAAATGAACCTTCATTTCACACGTCCTCATACTATTTATCTGTTCTATTGCTTGATGAAATTGATCTGATGATATTGATGTCATATTCTTCACTGATGAAGTATATGAGTTTGTAAGTTGCATTAATTCATCTGCAGGATGATCAACCTAAAGCCAATGAGTGGGTCCTCGATAGTGGATGTACGAATCACATGACTGACGACAAGAATCTATTGATGGATGCTCCTTTATCACCGTCGCATCTAAAGCATATCATCTTCGCTGACAAAGGCAAAAGTCAGGTATTGGGTCTAGGTAAGGTTGCGATCTCAAAGGATCGACACATGGACAAAGTCATGCTTGTCGAGTCCTTAGGATACAACCTTATGTCTGTCTCAATGCTTTGTGATCTTGATATGGTTGTTGTCTTTGGCAAATATCGTTGCGTTGTGATCATGGAAGCTGACAATTCCAAAGTCTTCAAAGGCTTTAGGAGAGGAGATTTGTACATTGTTGATTTCTCTATAGGACCACAACCAGCTGTATGCCTACTTGCAAAAGCTTCAGAAGGTTGGCTATGGCATCGACGTATTGGTCATGCTGGCATGAGGAATTTGCACACGCCTGCGAGGAAGAAGAATGTCATTGGCATTGAGAATGTCAAATTCCTCAAGGATCACTTATGCGGAGCCTGTGAAGCTGGAAAGATGACAAAGGCCAAGCATCCAGCGAAGACTATCATGACCACCACTCGACCATTTGAATTGCTTCACATGGATCTCTTCGGTCCTAATCATTATTCTGCTATTACAAATGATGCATCTCTATATGGCTTTGTTATTGTTGATGATTATTGTCGTTACACATGGGTGAACATTGTCACTTACAAACAAGAGTGCGAGAAGTCTTCAAACGATTTTCCTCGAGGGCTTCAACCAACTTTGGTGTCAAGATCAACCACATCAGAAGTGACAATGGGACTGAGTTCAAGAATTCCGGTCTTGATGACTATCTTGATGAACTTGGTATTACTCATGAGTTATCCGCTCCTTATACTCCTCAACAGAATGGCGTCGTGGAGCGCAAGAACAGAACTCTTGTTGAGATGGCTCGCACTATGCTTGATGAATACAAGACACCTCGTCGTTTCTGGATTGAGGCTATTGATACTGCGTGCCACATCATCAACAGAGTATATCTTCACAAATTCTTCAAGAAGACTGCTTATGAACTCCTCACTGACAAGAAACCCAATGTGAGTTACTTCAAAGTCTTCGGTGCTAAATGTTGGATTAGAGATCCTCATCACAATTCTAAATTTGCACCGAAAGCACATGAGAGTTTTATGCTTGGTTACGGAAAGGACTCGCACACCTAGAAAGTCTTCAACAACGTTCTTCACAAGGTTGTTAAAACTGTAGATGTGCGGTTCGATGAAACTAATGGCTCGCAAAGAGAGAACCTACCTTCTATGTTAGATGAACCAGCACTTGAGGAATCTATCAAGTTCAAGGCTACTAAGGATGTCATTCCCACCAAAGAATCTGCTAAAGAATTCATTCCAGAATGTAATGAACATCGAGCAGGCGCACCTGAAGAAAATGGTGCTGAGGAAAATGTTCCTGAAGAAAATGAGGATCAAATTCCTCGAAGACAACCCGCTCATCGTCACATTGCAAACGAAGTGCAAATCGAGAAGATCATCGATGACATTGAAGCACCAGGTCCTCTCACACGCTCAAAATCTTCACATTTGTCTAACTTTTGTGGGCACTTTGCTTTTGTCTCTCTCACAGAGCCCACTAAGGTAGATGAAGCATTTCTGGAGCCTGAGTGGATTCAAGCTATGCAAGAAGAATTACATCAGTTCAAGCTCAACAACGTCTGGGAACTGGTCAAACGTCTAGATCCTCGCAAGCACAACATTATTGGCACAAAGTGGATCTACCGCAACAAGCAAGACGAAAATGGCCTTGTGGTGAGGAATAAGGCACGGCTTGTAGCTCAATGCTACACACAGGTTGAAGGATTGACTTCGATGAAACTTTTGCACCTGTTGCTAGACTTGAGGCTATTCGCATATTACTTTCTTCTGCTAACCATCATGATATTATCTTACAACAAATGGATGTGAAAAGTGCATTCCTCAATGGTAAGCTTGAGAAAGAAGTATATGTTGCTCAACCCCCAGGTTTTGAAGATCCAAAGCATCCTGACAAAGTCTTCAGACTCAATAAGGACCTATATGGCCTCAAGCAAGCCCCTCGGGCGTGGTATGATACTTTGAAGGAATTCCTCATGAAGAAAGGCTTCAAACCCGGTTCACTCGACCCAACCCTTTTCACTAAAGCTTATGATGTTGAATTGTTTGTTTGCCAAATTTATGTTGATGATATCATTTTTGGCTGTACTGACCAACGATACAGTGATGAATTTGCCTATATGATGAGTGAAGAATATCAAATGTCTATGATGGGAGAATTGAAATTCTTTTTAGGTCTTCAAATTCGTCAACAACGCAATGGCATTTTCATATCTCAGGAGAAATACCTCAAGGATGTACTGAGGAAATTCGGCATGCAAGATTGCAAAGGGGTCAAAATTCCAATGCCCACAAATGGCCATCTATGCATTGATGAAAATGGTAAATACTTCGAGGTATACCGCTCCATGATTGGCTCTTTATTGTACCTATGTGCATCTAGGACGGATATTATGCTTAGTGTTTGCATGTGTGCCAGATTTCAAGCTACACCGAAGGAATCACACCATAAGGATATGAAGCATATTCTTCGATATCTAGCTCACACACCAACACTTGGATTATGGTATTCCAAGGGCTCTTAGTTTCATCTCATTGGATATTCAGACTCTGACTATGCTGGCGATCGTGTGGACCGCAAGTCAACGTCAGACACATGCCATTTCCTCGGACGATCTTTGGTCTATTGGTCCTCGAAGAAACAGAACTGCGTATCACTCTCCACTACAGAAGCTGAGTACATTGCTGCTGGATCATGGTGTGCTCAACTACTATGGATGAAGAAAACACTCAAGGACTATGGCGTCAACATGAAAATGTGCCTCTCTACTGCGACAATGAGAGTGCTATCAAGATTGCTCATAACCCAGCTCAGCACTCGAAGACAAAGCACATCCAGATTCGTCATCATTTTCTTCGTGATCATGTGTTGAAGGGCGACATCCCATCGACCACGTTAGCACTGTAGACCAGCTGGCCGATATATTCACTAAGCCCTTGGATGAGAAGAGATTTAGGAAGTTGCGATGTGAGCTAAATATCCTAGAATCTTCGAATGTTCTCTGAAATGGACACACATCCTAACACTTATGTTGACTTGATGACTTAGATGCGCAACACATGAAGTAACGTTTTTCTTCAATCAATGAAGACTAACCCTCTAAGTGTGAAGAAATTAATGAAGAAATTGATTCTCAGAGCCCTACGACAATTGTACGCGGTGTCTGAAATCAGCTTTCTTATACGGTGGGTTATGCCACCAACCAAAGTTCAAAATCTTCAATTGAGTTTTTCTTCGTTTTTGAAATTCCTAAGTTTTTCAAATTCTTCAACTTTGCATTGTCTTCACTCTTTCCGATGTTGTTCTTCATTTGAATATATATGTATATGAGTTTATGTCCTCTACAACATTCACTTATTGCTAATTCTCAAGTTGATTTCTTCTGCTAAGTGAATGTGATCGGACCCTTCCCCCTCTATGCTAAAGTCAACCCAGTCTGTTCACAAATTCTTCATGTGCGTTCTATTTGAAACTCGTTCAAAATCTTCACTGTGTCCTTGACAGGTGAAGAAATTGCGAACAGAACTTTTAAATTATCTTATCTGAACTTTCGGCTTTGCCGCTCAAACTGTTCCGCATCCCACGACAATACTTATCTATTCACCCACGATCCTACACGATAACCACCTCTCAGTACGTGGGTGACACATTTCAAACGAATGAGAAGGGCCAGGGGCACGTTCGTCCGATTTCCTTGGGCGTACAGTTTTTCACTCCCACTATAAATACCCCTGCCTCTTCCTCACTTCATTTTTACTCCGCTCACTCTCACTCTCGCTCGAGCTCCCCAAACCCTAGCGCCGGCGCTACTTCATCGTTGCCGGTGAGGAAGAGCTTCACTGCCTCGACCTCGTCGCCGTCGTACTCGCGCCGGTTGCGGATTTCTTCACTCCGCCGCTGCCGTAGCCGTCTTCCTCTACCAAGTTAGGGCGTGGAAGATCTGAACTGATGAAATTCACATCTACACTTCCCAGTTCGTCGTGTTCTTCAACTCAGGTAATTAAAAGTTACTTTTAATGCCCTATTTGATTCATATGTTTTCTTGAAAATCTTCAAAGGTGTTTATTCTTCAAATCTTCACACACATGAACACCTCACATGTCATCTGCTCTTGATTCGTTTCTCTAAGCAAATGATTTTCTTCAAGATTCCTCAATTGTGTGGATTTTCAATCTATACAACTCTGGAACCTAAGACAAAGAATGCTTAGTGAAATTCCTCAAGACTCATCTGGTCAAATTCCTCAAACCTATTCTTTTTTGAAAAACCTTCTGAGGACGCATATGACCTCTCTAAATTCCTCGCAACCATACTCTATTCACAGGTACAAATGTCCGCTACTGAATCACTAGGTTCTCATCAACTTAACTCATTTGCAGCATTCCTTGAAGAAAAGTTGCCCACCTCTTCAGAAACTTCAGTTGTTCATATTCCTCAGCTGTAGAAAATGGCTGAAGGTAAGAAGCCACAGAAGGGTGGGAAGAGGCCTGAGGTCAATACTGCTTTCGAAATCCCTGAGGACATTTATGATGGATACTGCACTCCTGATGAGGCCAAGTTTTGCAAGGAGGACATCAGCGCAAGGTGCGCATACGAAGGATAGAGAGGAGATGGGCACAAGAATGGAGGGAGTACAGGTATGTTACTCCCAAGTATATGAAGAAATTTGCACTCAACCCTCCATGCTCAAGACCTCAATTGGCACCAGGCCAAGTGGCAGATCCCACCAGCCTCAAGCGCGGTGAGGACTATGCTGATGAATGGGCAAAGCGCCAGGCCAAGCTGGCCAAGCAAGCAAAGGAAGCAGTGAGGAAATTCAATGCAGACTCTGCTACTGCTGCTACCGCTGCTGAGGCCTCTGCGAGTAAGCCGAAGAAGGCGATGCCTAAGTCAAGTGCTTCTCCCTCAATGCCCTCACGGCCAAGTTCCTCAGCAATGCCCTCAAGGCCAGAATCTTCAAAGCCCTCATAGCCAATTCCTCAAACTGCTCCTCCTCCTGCAAAGTCCTCAACTCCTCCGACAAAGTCTTCAGCTACACCGACCAAATCCTCTGCACCTGTGCATCTTGCCACGTGCCAAAGGACCACAGGCATCTCAATTGCCTCAGGAGCATCTGCAAGTTCCTCAGCTGGCCCCTCTCTGCTGAAGAAAAAGGCCACTTCTGGACGAGGCCTTTGACCAAGTCCTCATAAGAAGCAGGTCGCCTTCCAAGTGCTCTTTGATGACGATGAGGCTGATGATGAAGAACTTGCCGAAATCATCAGAGACATGCAAGCCAGGGCCTCTAGAGCCAAAGGCAGCAATGTGCCACTTTTATTGGATCCAAAGATGATCCTCGACTTCATTGACCTATGGCACAAGGAACCTGACACGCCTTTGCCGGAGATGAACCTCACTCCTAGTCAAAGTCATGTTCTGACTGCCTTCATTGAGGAAGAAAAGTGGAAATTTGAAGAAGGCAGAAGACTGAAGAAAGCACAGTACAAGAAGCAGCGCTACCTCAAGGACAATGTCCTCACTCTTACCCCTCATCAACTCGTTGCCTTGCAAGATGAAATCAAGCAACTGAGTGATGAATTCAATCGCTACTATGCTGATTGGAAGGGCGCCAAGGTTCGGTTCGTCAATCTGACGAAGAAACTCACTTCAAGTGTTGCAGCTCATGTGCACATTGAAGTTACACCGACTGATGCATCTGCTCAGCCCACTGAAGAACATGCCAGCACCGCTGATGAAAATCAGGCCGCTGAAGTAAATGAGAGTACCAGGGATGATGACTCCATTCCAGCCACTGAATATATTGCCAGGGCATCTACTAGTGGTGCGCCTGAAGAAAGTGAAGAATTCAGGGCAACTGCATCAGTTGCGCCTAAAGAAACTGAACCAAAGTCCTCTACACCTACACCAACTCCGATCCTTCCATCTGCATCAGATGCGAAGAAGACCAAGGCTGCAGAGCATGCAGCTGTGAAGAAAAGGAAGGCATCAACTTCATCAAATTCTTCATCTCCGAAGAAGATGAAGCCTCTAACTAGCTCAATTGACAACCCAATTGATGACGTTCCTGTCTCATTCATGCCATCAAAGGACCTTGTTCCTTTTGGTGAAGATTATATGATTCCTAGCGAATTCGATCAAGAAAATCCTTCTGCTGCTTCGTTAGAGCGGTTGGATGAAGAAATTGAAGTGGATGCAATCCCTTCAACCCCAGTCGTCTCCTTGCATGTGCCTCAGTTCACTGCTGAAGAGGCCGGCGTTGAAGAAATGGAAGATGAGGATGTGGACATTGGATGTACCACACATGTGCTAAATGATGACTTTTGGAAAAGTCAGCACCCCAACTCTCCAATGTTCACTCCACTCCAAGCAATTCCTCATTCCCCAGTTGCTACTGAAGTACAAATGGGATCTGAAGAACCTCATGCAACCCCGTCTGTTCATGAAGAAATTCCAGCCACTAGTGTTGAAGAAATTGTAAATGAAGAATTGAAGTCCCAGGCTGCAGCTGAAGAAGAGCTTGAAATTCCTCAGTTAACGGATCCTGAGATTGTGATTCCTGAGGTGGTGCTGCAATTGACTGACACTCCTCAGCCCAAGCCAAAGGATCCCTTCTCAAAGAAGCAAAAATTCAAGGCTGATGATTTCTTTGGCGAGCACGTGTTCTTCACTGACTTCAACCCTTATGAAAATGCTAGTCTTAGAAGGAAGCGTTTCTGGACTGCCAGCCAGGCCAACTTCTATTCTTCACTACTGTTCAATAAGAACAAAGTCTCCGACCACGAGCATATTCCTCACGTGGACATGGAATCAATGCCTTGCTTCTCCCAAGTCCTCAGTATGCTTCATGATGCAGGCTTGCTCAACTTTTGCTCAGACATAGTTGACTGGAATGAAGAGCTCATTCTTTAGTTCTACGCAACGCTGCATATCACAGGCGATGCTGCTGACATCAAATCTTGGGTGTTGGACTGGATGACAGAAAACACTCACTACAAGGCACCGGTATCTGAATTGCTTCGAGCCTTGCCAATCAGTCCTCCACCTAACGGTGCTCGTTGTCTATACGATGCGTCTGAACTCACTGCTCATTACATGCAAGTGCTCATGAAGCCTCTGAAGCCTGGTCAAGCACCAAGGACCAAATTCCTCGTGAAGGACTTGCTGTATGTGCCAAGAACCATCTATCACATTCTGACAAAGACCATGAGTCCTATCAAAGGCCATGACTCATCCGATGAAGAAATTATTGGGATGATGAAGAATATGCTATTCAACACCATGCATGGCATTCCTATTAATTATCATGACTTCTTCATGAGGACTCTGGCGAATGTTGCACTTTCACCATTTGAGTTGAAGCCTTACGCACCGTGGATCATGAGATTCCTCAAAACAAGGTCTTCACTCAACTACAAAGCTGACTTTCAGAATCACCTCAGCTACTTGCCCCCGATTGAAGTCCTCAAGCGGACATATTCCTTAGCTGATGAGAAGGGCAAGGCACCAGCTGTTATCGATGAAGGTATTCGTCCATTGGATGGTCAGTTCCGCAAAGCTGCATCTTATTCCACCAATGATGACTCTGCCACTCATGATTCTACTGCCAATGCATCCAAACCAAATCCTCAAGCCACTGCTCCTCATGTGATGACTGACCGTGAGCTGCTTCTAAGTCTTCACTAGAAGGTGGATCGAAACCACAAATGGGTTAAGCGTCAGTTTGGCTCTATTCTTCACAACATGACTTCTACACATAATGCAGTGAAGAAAAACCATTACTACCTCCATGAAGTTTTTGATCGCACCTGGGCTATTCTGTCACATCTCTATGGTGAAGAAGATCTGAAGCAAATGGGCTTCAAGGAAGATTTTGACTGGTCTGCTCCTCCACCGAAGAAATTCAAGAAGGTCAAGGTTCCTTCCTTGGTTGCCAGTTCATATTATTCATCACGCGACACAGACAAGTTCGAAGACTTCGACGATACTGTGACAGGCCCTACAACGACTCAAGACCCTGACAACGCTGGCGCTCCTCCATCATCATGATATTCTTCAGGGGCGTTAGTCCTCATTTTCATCCCTTTTGGTCATTCGATGACAAAGGGGGAGAAATTTTAGTCTTCAAGCGGGTCTATCTTATATGGGCGTTTTTTTCTAAGTTACAACTCTCGTTCTTTTGATGACTTTGCTGGATCGAGTTGTAATCTTAAAGTCTATGGTGGCCTGATACTTTTGCTGAGTTCTTCTGCATGCTTATTACTCATTAATGTTAATGCACGCATGTAGAATTACATCAGTCACCATATTTCATCATGCATTTCAAATTCTTCATATTATATGTCAAATGCGTGTATGAATTACAAGATATATGGGGAGATCTCCATGATTATACTCTTCAAGTGTGCATTGCTTCAAAAGCAAATTCCTCACTATGCACATCTTCAGGGGGAGTTCTTATATATCTTGCAATCAAATTCCTCAACATCAGTACTTACACTTCATATATTTATTCCCGTTGAAAACTTAACCTATATTGTCATCAATCACCAAAAAGGGGGAGATTGTAAGTGCATCTAGTGCCCCTTAGTGATTTTGGTGTATTGAAGACTTATAGGTTAAGGGACTGATGCGTTTGCGAGTGTATACAGGTCTATAAGTCTATGAGGAGTTTGATATTTACAGAGAAAGTCGACCCCTAAAAATGAAGTTCTTCATCTGAAGACTTTGGATTTCTGAAGACTTTCTGAAGACTTTGAAAGTGAAGAAATTGTTGTGACCTTGAAGACTTGGTAATCATTCGAGGAACATGAAGCGTGAAGACTTTTGTTTTTACTGTTTCATTTTCTCTTTCTTGAGTCATAGGAAACACCGTACTGTTAAAGGGGGTCGAGGAAATACTAAGGAAAAATTTCCAAGTGATGCTCAACTCAAAATGCTACACCTACCAATCCCTTCGAGTGAAGCCATTGAAAATCTCATATAGTTCAGTCATATTCTTCAGTGACAGAGACGAAGTTCTTCTGGTCTCTGAGGAATTTGTTCTGAGTGAGGAGTTAGGAATTCACCAGTGCGGATTTCCTACATAGTGAGGAACATGATAGCCCTGAGGAATTTGAGAGTCAAAATTCCGACCGTTACTGTGCTACGCGCCAGCTGTCCCAAAATATCTACCCTCCTAACGGTCATATCATTGAAGGGCATTTATGTCTTATCATGTCGGGTTGCTCCCTAGGTTATAAATAGCAGCCCCCTTCAACCACTAGTTGGTTGGCTGCACCGAGAGAAACTGACACTTGTCACTTGAGAGCATCCCATCCTCCGAGGACTTTGAGCGAAAATAATCAAGTGAGGAAAACCCAAACCCAACACCTACAAACCCAAAGTGATTGAGCATCATTGAAGATATTGATCCTGCTGGATCCGACGCTTGTTACCTTTGAAGACTGTGCTTCTTCCAGACGGTTAGGCGTCATGGTCTAGAGCATCCAAGAGGAATTGTGGATCGCCGAGTGACGTAGTCTGTGAAGGTTTGGAAGTTTCCTGAAGACTTACCACGAGTGATTGGGTGAGGTTTGTGTGACCTTAGCTCAAGGAGAATACGGTGAGGACTGTGTGTCCAGGACTTTGTGTCCTCGAGTTTAAATACTCAGCCGCTCTAACCAGACGTACAACTGAGACAGCAGTTGGAACTGGTCTACCAAATCATTGTCTTCACCAAGCTTACTGGTTCTATTTCCTCAACTCTTTCATTTCCTCATTTCTGTTGTTGTCTGCTTGTTCATATCTGTTTGAAGACTTTGACTGAAGACTTTCTCAATTTCCTCAGTTTAGTTTCTTCAGTCTATCCGTCTTCTCTCTGTGTTATCCTGTGTTTTACACTTTCTGTACTCTGTGCTTGTCTTCATTCCATTATGATGACCATGCTTGTGTTCTGTTATGTTTACATTTGAGTACTTATTCCGCTGCTAGTAGTTCTTCTTTTAGAAATTTCCTCACCAGCAAATTCCTCAGTGAAGAATTCATAAAAATCGCCTATTCACCCCCCCTCTAGTCGATATAACGCACTTTCAGTTATGTCATTTGGTCTGACTAACGCGCCTGCCTATTTCATGAACATGATGAACAAGGTGTTTATGGAGTTTTTGGACAAGTTCGTTGTGGTGTTCATTGATGATATATTGGTCTACTCGAAGAACGAAGAGGAGCATAAGGAGCATTTGCATTTGGTTCTTCAGAAGCTCTGAGAACATCAGTTGTATGCCAAGTTCAGCAAATGTGAGTTTTGGCAAAAGGAAGTTGGATTTCTCGGACATGTTATATCCAGAGAAGGAATAGCAGTAGACCCTACTAAGGTTGCTTCTGTTACTAAATGGGTGGCACCCACATTAGTTGGAGAGATCAGAAATTTTCTTGGACTCACAGGTTATTATCGAAGGTTCATTGAGAATTTCTCCAGGATTGCAAAGCCCATGACGGAGTTATTAAAGAAGGACACCAAGTTTAAATGGACTGAGGAGTGTGAAGCTAGTTTTCAGGAGTTGAAGAAATGTTTGGTTACAGCCCTAGTGTTGATTCTCCCAGACCAACGCAAGGATTACCAAGTATATTGTGACGCTTTACATCGAGGACTTGGAGCTGTACTTATGCATGTAGGAAGGGAGAGTTGTTTCATATGCCTCACGACAGCTTAAACCTCATGAGCTGAATTATGCTACGCATGATTTGGAGTTAGCAACCGTAGTACATGCACTGAAGACATGGAGGCACTTTCTCATCGGAAACCATTGTGAGGTATACACGGATCATAAGAGTTTGAAATACATCTTCACGCAGAAGGAGTTGAACCTTAGGCAAAGGAGATGGTTGGAGCTCATCATGGACTATGATATGAAATTGCACTATCATCCTAGAGAGGCCAATGTTGTAGCAGATGCGTTGTGCCGCAAGAGTTATGTTAACACGCTCATAACCGGAGGATTACCTATGGAGCTAGCAAATGATCTTCGAGAGTTAGGCTTGGAGATAATTCCGAGAGGTTACGTTGCAGCATTGGAAATCCAGTCTACTCTTTTGGGTAAGATCAAGGAAGCTCAGAAGACTGACAAGGAGATCGCCGAGATAAAGGAGAGGATGAGTAAAGGAAAGGCTAAAGGATTTTGTGAGGATGAGCATGACACTTTATGGTTTGAGGATCGCATATATGTGCCAAGTGACCCCGAGATCAGGAAGTTGATTCTGCAGGAGGCCAATGATTCACCGTAGTCAATTCACCCAGGAAACACTAAGATGTATCTAGATTTGAAGGAAAGTTTCTGGTGGACAGGAATGAAGAAGGATATAGCCGAGTATGTAGTAGTATGTGATGCATATCAGAGAGTCAAGGCAAAGCATCAGAAGCCAGCTGGATTGCTACAGCCATTGCCGATACCCCAATGGAAGTGGGATAAGCTTGGCATGGATTTTATTACTGGATTACCCAGGACTCATTCAGGCTATGACTCTATCTGGGTTGTAGTCAATCGTTTGACTAAAGTAGCTCATTTCATCCCGGTGAAGACCACCTATACGAGTGCTAAGTTGGCAAAGATATACATGACCAGGATCGTATGTCTGCACGGAGTTCCGACACCCATTATATCAGATAGAGGAACCCAGTTTACTTCAAAGTTTTGGAATCAGTTGCATGAAACTTTGGGTACCAGGCTAGAGTTCAGTACAGCCTTTCATCCATAGACAAATGGACAGACCGAGAGAGTCAATCAGGTTCCGGAGGACATGTTGACAGCTTGTGCGCTAGATTATGGATCTAGTTGGGATGACAATTTGCCATATGCAGAGTTCTCTTATAACAACAGCTATCAAGCCAGTTTGAAGCTTTGTACGAAAGGAGGTGCAGGACACCGTTATCATGGGATGAAGTTGGAGATCGACATTTGTTCGGACCGAATTTAATCAAAGACTCTTAAGAGAAGGTTAAGTTGATTCGAGACAGACTAAAGGTAGCCCTGTCCAGGCAAAATAGTTATATAGATACTAAACGCAAGGAGATAGTTTACGAAGTCGGAGACAGAGCATATCTTCGTGTGTCCCTGCTTCGAGGAGTTAAGAGTTTTGGAGTCGAGGGAAAGCTAGCACCACATTTTGTGGGGCCATACAAAGTTTTGGAACGCATGGGAGAAGTCGCCTACAAGCTGGAATTGCCAGAAGGATTGTCAGGAGTTCATGATGTGTTTCACGTTTCCCAGTTGAAGAAGTGCCACGCAGAGATGGCCGACATTCCTCTGAGAGATACAGTGCCACTAGAAGCAATTCAGTTAGACAGTGATTTGACCTATAAAGAGAAGCCAGTCAAGATTCTCGAGTCTTCCAGTCGAGTTACTCGCAGCAAGGTTATCAAGTTTTCAATTTGGATGTTATACCTAGTTCATCATATGCATATCATATTTATTCTTGCATTATATTGAGATCCTAGAAATCTTAAGCAACTCAAGGACCCAAGCAGAGAGTTGGAGGTTTCACAAATTTCATATTTGAATTTATTTCAAATTTGAAGAAAGGATCAAACTAATTTTTATTATTTTTCTCTCCAATTATTTTCATTATTAAAAATATATGAGAGAAGACAATATAACTTCTTCAAACTAAGAGAAATATTGGAGAAAGAATTTTAAAATCAATTTATGATTTATTTGGTATTTTATTTGAATTAGAAAAATATGCATTTTTGAAAATTGCATTTTAGGCCAGAAAAATGTCCACTTTGTTCAAAATATTTTATTTAGACGACAAAAATTGTTTTGGGCATTTTTAGGAAAAAATTATATTTTATAAGGTTATTTTTCTTTCGGGCGAATTTTTTTAAAAAAAAAACTTAATCGCCCGACTGGGCCGAAGGCTGAGCCGAGCCAGGCCGGCCCAGCCGCCGCCACCGACATCGCTGCCATGCCCGCGCCGGAGTCCTCGACTCCGCCTCGCTGCCACCCCCTTGCCCCCTCCCGCAAGCCACCTCGCCCCCTCCCTTTAAAAGCCGAGCCCTGAGGGACCCCTGGAGCCCCGAGTCATCGCCGCCGCCACCGCCCCTCGCCTGCTGCTGTTGCCACCGACGCCAGCACCTTGCCTCGCCCGCGCTACTGCCGCTGCCGCCGCCGTTGACCCCGTCCCTGCCGTTGACCGGTAAAGACCGGCTCTGGTTTTTTTCGGTTTATTCGGTTCCGTAGATCTAGATCGATTTTTCGTTCGGTTTATTTATTTAACGAATGTCCGTTCATTCGTTTTAACGAACGTTTTTTGTTGGTTGAGTTCAGATAGAAAACGTTCGCACCGTAGGATTTTTCTTTTTAGTTTACTTTCGGCCAGGGACCTATCCGCGAATAGTTTTATCGCGATTTAGCCCGTGATCTTTAAACTAGTATAACTTTTTACTCGTTTATCCAAATTAGATGATACCAACGCCTAATCTTTGTATCATTCTGTTCTTTCTAGTTAACCAACTTGAACATAATTTTGGTACTGTAAAATTTGAGTTTAGTCCAGATTAGTAGACGATCTTGTTTCGTTCGTATTTTGAGTTTCATTGCTTCGTTTGAGTTGAATCTTTTTGCAAATCATAGCTAATCACATACCTACTATTAAGATCTAATTCTCAAGATAATATTTCTATTAGATTTGACTCTTGTTAGTTTAAACCGTTTCCTTGTTTCGTGTTTGATTTGGATCTTTTCTTGGTTTTCCTCGTGTTTCGTTTGAGTGATTGCTTATGTATGCTACTGTTTGTCTACGCTAGATTACCCGAAGTGCGAAGCTTGTTACTATGAATCACTAGAGTTTACAGATCGTTAGCAAGGCAAGTTACACTTCGATCATACTCTTTTATTCCCAATTTTTACTATGCATTAGTTCTGCCCTCAAATAATTGCATGAGTAGGATTGGGAACATGTGGTTTTGGTTGCAGTGCTTGAGGTAGTACCTTTTGATCACCCCGGGAATATACGTTATGCTTATTTATTGCTTAGCCATGCTCCTAGACGGGGATTGGATCGTGATTCACACATGGAAGTTTGAGAGTTATTTTAATCATGGATAACATTAAGGTGGAAACTTTAATATACATCTGGGTGGATTGGTTGAGGCACCTAGGGAACCCAGTGTTGCTTGTTTTTGGAAATCCCGGAGATCCCGTGTGATTATCCTATGGAATGCCACCCAGGCTCAAAGGGATCATAAGATTATTCATGCTAGAACTTCCGTGTGCAGCCACAAGCCATTATGGGCTCTGGCATAGTTGAGTAAGTTGCGTGAGCTCTTGAAGAGGTGGACTAGCAGATGTAGGGGAAAGTAGGTGTACCGGTTCGCCCGGAGTAGAGAGTTAATGCTTCAAAAAGGCTATGTCTCGATCATCCGATCATGGATGTGGTCGAGTCTTGTGGGGAAAAGTGCGCAAACCTCTGCAGAGTGTATAAACTAATCATGGTTAGCCGTGTCCCCGGTTATGGACATCTTGAGTATCTAGTACTTGAATCTATTGATGTGATCTCATCACGTTACTTTAATTGATTTGATTTGGGTTAATGATGATACTTTTAATTGGGATTTGAGTTGGGGTTACCTTCTCAAATAATGGGCAACTTGGGAGTAGTTAAATAAATTTATTCCTTTGTTGTAGGGAAAAACTAGCTTTATGCAAAAATCAGAAACTTACAGCCTCCACCCGCCAAATATTGCATGTAGATATAGTTCTTGCATTTCATTGCTTTACAGTGTAACTCTGCCAGCATATTCAATGTGCTGACCTACATGGCTGCAACGTCTCATGTTGCAGACTACTCAGACGACGAACAAGGTGTGATAGGTCATTGTTTTGCACTCAGCTATGCCGTTGGAGTTGATGGACTCATTTACCTTTGAAGCTTCCGCAGTTATCTAGTTTCGATGGCTTCAGCCATGATATTTTGTGTAATCATACTCTTTATGAGGACTTGATGTAATAAGTGTGTGATTGAAACTCTGTTATAATTCCTCGAGTATTGTGCGTATCAGCATTATCGATCCAGGGATGACACTGATGCACAGAGACTTGACCGTTTGAGGTCTGGTCGCTACATCATCACCAACAAGATATGAATGATTATACATGAGAGATAGAATATCATCAATAAGCACAAACATTAAGGTATGATATGATCAAACATATGATCATAGAAGTATCTCTCACACAAGCATAAATATTGTAGCATCCAAACAAGCAAAGAAAATAGAGTAGCAAGAGAGGCAAAAAGAAGCAAACACACACACACTCTCTCTCTCTCTCTCTCTCTCTCTCTCTCTCTCTCGAAGTCTATGATCTATACACTTTCTCGCCCTTTGGCAACAAGTTACCAAAAAGCTTGAAAATGCATAGTGCTATGCGGCTCGCTAAGCATGATCTCTAGGACCTCCTTCTGCTCCCATCATCATAACTGCTCTTAGAGGGACTAGTGCCCTCACTCAACTGAACCTGTTCCTCAGACTGATTCTGGTTGTCACTGTTGTCAAACATTGCTGAAAGCTGAAGGCTGACCCTGTGTATAGATTTAGATGAGACAGAGTGGATGAGCATCACAAAGTGCAGAGATTTTGCAAAATAAATGAGCCAAAAACTTAGTTTTAGTTTTCTACAGAAGGCATTTTAGAGCTACCGATTTGTTGAGCTCGGTGACACTGAAGCAATGTTTAGAGTCTAAACTGGTGAAATCGGCTAGACCGAGACACAATTCGGTGACTCCGATATTCCTAGAGTTTCACAGATATCTGAACTCGGTCACACCGATTCGCGAGATTTGGTCAGACCGAAAATCACAAGTGCAATGGCCAGGTCCAAATCGGTGAGACCGATTTCTACAACTTGGTCGGTACGAGATGAGTTTGGCGGAAACCTAGCCCTAAGTTTTCGAATCAAAACTTATCTAATGAGGTTTTTGATTGGATGAAGTGTTTCAA
Source organism: Triticum timopheevii (assembly GCA_963921465.1). Lineage (NCBI taxonomy): Eukaryota > Viridiplantae > Streptophyta > Magnoliopsida > Poales > Poaceae > Triticum > Triticum timopheevii. The sequence goes on from OY997264.1 coordinate 283,361,884, forward strand.
ACTTGGTAAGATTCATGGCATTGACCTAAGTGCAGGAATTAGATGAAAAGATTGCACATAGGGTTCGAGCTCATACCCCAACTTGGCGCTGAGCTCGCTACGGCGACAATGACGGAGGAGAACACATTGACGGTGGCGGAGACCAGCGGTAGGAGGTTGCTGGAAATGGAGGCGATGACCCGGAGACCTTGAGTCGGCAGAGCAGGACAACACGGGCAAAGGGTTTTAGAGAAATTTCCAAAAATTCGACCCATGGGTATATATATCCAGATCCTGTCGGTGTGACCGAGTGGAACAACTTGGTGGCACCGAGATGCAGAATCGCAAGCAGTTACTACAACCCGGTGAGACCGAAGTGTTTAAATTGGTTGCACGAAGATTGAAAACTATATCAACTTAATGAACTCGGTATGATCGAAAGGAATGAATCGGTCAGACCGAAATACATCAAGAGGTTTTGGAAGTTTAAGTCTATGATGAATCGGTGGCTCCGATTGCTCCTCACCCAGAGGGTTCGAGTCTGACTTGATCAAACTTTGTGATGTAGCATGAATAGAGTTTGAGACGAGAAAAGCATAGATAGCTAGATGGAGTACTTAGGCATTCTTGTCCATCCATTTGGAAAAAGAAAAGACCAAACAATCAAAGCAACAAATGGATGTCCTCGAATGGAGAAAATTATGCAACCAACATGCTCACAGAATAAGATAGCAAATGAAATATGTGGCAAAGCATGCACAAACACTTTAGCATCTATGAAGCAATTGGCGATGACTAGGTCATCTATATATGAGTATATTGATTTAGGAGTCAAATGAAAACATTTGATCATAGGTCATACTCATCGTTTAAGCACAAGTGGGGTTACCACTTTTACATAAAGCTTTGCTGTGTTCACACCATTAGAGTTGCTTTAGCTTAATTCTAAGAGTAAATCTCCCCCTAGATGTGATATCCCCTTTTAGAGGGATGAACTAACCTTGGGTTTTGTCGATGATGACTTAATGTAGATGTTGAAGATGTGGACGCTCAATGTTGATGTAGATCATTTGGAGCAATCCATTGGAAGTGAGTTGCACTTTCAATACCTACATGGGTTAGTCCCACAAGGAACAAACAAGGATATCCATAGAAATAGAGTGAAGTACACACAAGATGATGTCCATGAAAGCATTAGGTTACCTTGTCCCTTGACTTACTAACAAGAGGGTTTGTGACTCCTTGAACTAGTGCAAGATGTGGAAGTTGATTGAACTTGTTCTTGCCAAAATTATTATGAGTGAAGTATGTTGGCGGAGTCACCCTCAATAACTTTCTAGTTCTTCCTCTTCGGGATCCACATCATCTTGATGGGAATCCTTTGGGTTGTAGATGTACTTGATGAAGTAGAACTTGAGGTAGACTTGGGAACCCACTTGACCAAGGCCTTTGGAGCTTCTTCAAATGCATCAATCTCCTCTCGAAGCTTGTCATTTCCTTTTAGCTTGTGGTCTTGTGGTGGAAGATCATCTTGAGCTTGTGTCCCCTTGAAGGAAGTAGGATCATACTTCTCTTGTTGAGGAACAAACTTTGTCTTGGGATATTGATCTTCTTCCCACTCAACTCCATTGCCATTGAACTTTCGTTCAAAACTAACACCTTGATTCTTCCGGTGCCTTCCTTGCTTGCGTACAATTTCCTCAAATTTCTTACTTCTACAAGGCTCTTGTAAACACCTTTCTCTATAATTCCCTTCAATAAGCTATTTTCTTGCTCAAGTGTAACTTGGCTAAGAGAATCATTAGTGGAATCAAGAGAACTACTAGAAGCAACAATATTGGATATAGCATGAATATTGTTACTACAAGAAGAACAATCTTTCTTACTCTTGTTGCAAGATTTTACTTGTGGCATGTAAGTAGACAAGAGTAAACACTTGGCAATGTAAGAAGAACTTTTCTTCCGAAGATCATCATTATGGCTTTTAAGAACCCATGTTCTAGCTCTAGGTTGAGCTTCTCGAAGCGTAGCTTCTCATGAGTTTTTAGAAGTTCTCGGTGATCTTCTAAAGTAGTTTCAGAGCTAACTTAAGAGTGTTTAGTTCTTTAGTTAGGTGCTCAATCTCCTTCTTATCATTGTCATTCATTTCATCTTGGTTAGCATGATTAACAATAGTTTCATCATAGTTTTCATCACTAGCATTGTCAACAAGTAACTCATCATCACCTAGCAAATCATCTTCATCACTATTGAAATCAATATACTCGGGGTGTGATACCTTGGGGACTTTAGCCATGAAGCAGCTTCCAATTCCTTCATTTGGTGAATCAAATATGTCATAGGAGTTGGTTGACACAAGTGCGAGACAGGCAACACCTTCATCTTGAGTATATTCAGAGTCGGAGTGATAACTTCTCTCGGAGTGGTGGTCGGAGTCAGAGCCGGATACCCATTCACCAACATGAGCTTGATGTCTTCGTTTTGTGTAGCTCTTTGATGACTTGTCCTTACTTTCTGAATCCTTGCTTCTGCGAAAGGTTTTTCGTTCATAACGATCATCTCTACTCCTTATCTCTCTTGGAGGTGATTCTTCTCATCTACTTCTTCTTTTAGGTGAGTCTTCTCTTTGCTTGTAGGGAGCCATACACTCATTGGAGTAGTGTCTAGGTCTTCCACAATTGTAGCAATTTCGCTCACGACTAGAAGATCTTTTGTCATGGTAGGATCTTGACATGGAGCTGCTCTCTTTGCTTGTACTCTTGTAGAATTTGTTTAAGTTCTTCACCATTAAGCTCAATTCCTCATTGAAGACTTGTTTTTCACTTGATGTGGTAGGAGCATCACATGAGGCTTTATAAGCACCACTAGACTTGTTGTGAAGCTCTTCTTTATCCTTGAGTGACATCTCATGAGCAACAGTTCTTCCAATGACTTTGGTTGGCTTGAGATCTTTGTAATTGGGAATCATTTGGATCAATGTGCACACGGTATCATATTTTCCATCCAAGGCTCTTAGGATCTTCTTGATGATGAATCTGTCAGTCATCTCTACACTTCCTAAGCTGGCAATCTCATTTGTGATGAGAGCAAGCCTAGAGTACATTTGAGCGACACCTTCACCATCCTACATTCTGAACTTGTCAAGTTGACTTTGAAGCACATCCAACTTGGATTCCTTGATGGACTCGGTACCTTCGTGCATATCAATCAAAGTATCCCAAATTTCCTTTGCATTCTCAAGATGACTGATTTTGTTGAATTCTTCGGGGCACAATCCATTGAAGAGGATATCGCAAGCTTGAGCGCTATGTTGCAGCATCTTCAACTCTTCTGAAGTTGCTTCACAATTTGGTTCTCCCTCATCAAAGAATTCACCTTGCAAACCAAGACACACAATAGCCCGAACGGCGGGGTTATGTCCAATAATATGCATTTTCATCTTGTGCTTCCAACTAGCAAAATTAGTGCCATCGAAGTAAGGACCTATACGGTGGTAATTTCCCTTGCTAGATGCCATACTCTCCTAGGTTGTGAAACCAAGGCTATGATCACCAAAGTTATGGAAATCAAGGCAAATGGAGACCAAAGCTCTGATACCACTTGTAGGATTGAAAGTATGTCTAGAGGGGGGGTGATTAGACTACTTGACTAAATAAAAATCTAGCATTTTCCCAATTTTAAGTCTTGGCAGATTTTAGCAACTTAGCACAAGTCAAGCAATCAACCTACACATGCAACTCTAAGAGTGTAGCAGCGGAATGTAAATCATTGCATATAAAGGTAAATGGGAGGAGTTTGGAGGGAGAAAACGCAATGCAGACACGGAGATTTTTGGTGTGGTCCCGATAGGTGGTGCTATCGTACATCCACGTTGATGGATACGTCAACCTACAAAGGGCAACAGTTGCGCGAGTCCACGGAGGGCTCCGAAGGGTCTACGAAGAAGCAACCTTGTCTATCACACCATGGCCATCACCCACGAAGGACTTGCCTAACTTGGGTAGATCTTCACAAAGTAGGCGATCTCCTTGCCCTTACAAACTCCTTGGTTTAACTCCACAATCTTGACGGAGGCTCCCAAGTGACACCTAACCAATCTAGGAGACACCACTCTCCAAAAGGTAATAGATGGTGTGTTGATGATGAACTCCTTTCTCTTGTGCTTCAAATGATAGTCTCCCCAACACTCAACTCTCTCGCACAGATTTGGCTATGATGGAAAGATGATTTGAGTGGAAAGCAACTTGGAGAAGGCTAGAGATCAAGATTCTTGTGGTTGGATTGGAATGTCTTGGTCTCAACACATGAGTAGGTGGTTCTCTCTCAGAAAATGAGTAGTGTAAGTGTAGGCACATTCTGATGGCTCTCTCTAGAATGGAGAAGGGGGTGGAGGGGTATATATAGCCTCCACACAAAATCTAACCATTGCACACAATTTACCAAACTTGATGGGACCGAATAGTGAAACTCGGTGAGACCGACTTGGTTCAAAATGTGAATGTTAGGCTTTTTTGTGGGACTAACAACATCAACTCGGTGAGACCGATGCGCTAGGGTTAGGGCAAAACCTCATCTCGGTTAGACCGATCACATGAACTTGCTGAGACCGATTTTAGTAATAAGCAAATAGATACTTGGTCAGGCAAACTTGGTGGGACTGAACGCTCATCTCAGTTAGACCGAAATGTTATGAAAAGGAAACACAAAGTTTGCACTCGAACTCGGTGGGACCGATCGCTCATCTCGGTTAGACCGAAATGTTATGAAGGGAAACAGAGAGTTTGCAATTCCATCTTTGTGAGACCGAGATCCCTTTCGGTAAGACCGAACTAATTATTGTTTGTGGATATGGCTATGTTAAGTGAACTCGGTGGCGCCGGATAGATCAAATCGGTGGGGCCGAGTTTGACTTTAGGTTTAGGACATATGTGGAAATGAGAAAGTGGTTGAGGATTTTTGGAGCATATCATTAAGCATTTTGACCAAGCAAGCCATTAAGCAACACCTCATCCCCTTTTAATAGTATTGGCTTTTCCTATGGACTCAATGTGATCTTGGATCACTGAAATGAAAATGTAGAGTCTTGAGTCTTTGCTAATGTGTGTCCTTAGCATTTTGAGGGGTCCAGATCTCTAGTCCATGCCATACCAGCCATTGAACTTTCTGAAACATTGATCTTGAAAGAATATTAGTTCAATGAGCTATATGTTGTTATGAATTACCAAAACCACCCGGGGATTAGTGGCACTTTCAAATGTTGAAAGGACCAATATATCGAGGAGCTAGCTTTCCCTTCCTTTTCTCTAGGTTTATATACCATATCTTTGTGATGGCGGTCACGCTGACTCTTCTGACATGGCTGAGCAGTCTTTAGATTCTCGTGAATAATGCGGACTTGCTCTTCGGTGAGTTGGATAATATCCGGACCAAAGAGTGAACCTTCCCCAGTTTCTAACCAATTCAGTGGGGTCCGACACTTTCGTTCATATAACACGTCGAAGGGGGGCCATCTTCAGACCAGCTTGATAGCTATTGTTATAAGAGAACTCAGCATATGGAAGAGATTCCTCCGATTTCTTGCCGAAGGAAATGACACAAGCTCGAAGCATGTCTTTGAGAACTTGATTGACTTGTTCAACTTGTCCCTGCGACTGAGGGTGAAAGGCGGTGCTGAAAGACATGTGAGTTCCCATAGCTTCTTGGAAACTTTCCCAGAATCTTGAAGTGAATAAGTTCCCACAGTCTGAACTGATTACCAGTGGAATCCCATGGAGTGAAACAATTCTGGACATATAGAGAGTTGCGAGCTGACTAGCTGTGATGGTTTCTTTGATGACCGGAAAATGTGCAACTTTGGAAAGCCGACCAATGATGACAAGAATATCATCATTACCCTTCCGCAATTTGGGAAGTCCAGTGACGAAGTCCATTTCAACATGGTCCCATTTCCATTTAGGAATAGTGATAGGTTGTAGAGTTCCAAGAGGCCTTTGATGTTCTGCTTTGATTTGACGGGAAACATCACACTCAACAACATAGCGAGCAATGGCTTGCTTCATGTTTGATCACCAGAATCTCTAATGAATGTCTTGGTATATCTTGGTACTACCGAGATGAATAGATAGAGGCGTCTCATGAGCTTCTTTCATAACCTTCTAAGTCATATCCAGTTTTTTCTCCGTACTCAGCACCACTAGGCGGTCTTTGAAGTACAAACTCCATCATGAGCAACAAAGAAGAGTGAGGGCCTTCCTTCTGCGACACAACATTTAATCCTCTTGACTTCGTTGTCACACTTTTGAATCCATTTGATGGAGGCCACGAGATGTGGTATGACAACTGGGGTATTAAGGGAACCCTGGGAAACAACACGGAGGTTCATCTTTCGAAATTCCTTAGGAGGGGGAGCGAGTGCACCAGGAGGAACAATATGTAGGTTCAGCTTTCTGAATTCTTCAACAAGAGAGGACTGAACTTTGTGAACCTAGAGGTGGTTGCTATCGGACTTGCGGCTCAAGGCATCAACCATTACATCCTTGCCTGGGGTATAGGAAATACCCAAGTCAAAGTTTGCTATGGTTTCCATCCATTTTTGCTGACAGAGGTTCAAGTCTGGCTGAGTAAACAAATACTTAAGACTTTGGTGGTCGGTGAAGATCTCGCAACGATTACCGAGAAGGTAATGTCACCATTGCTTTAGTGCATGTATGACTGCAACAAGCTCGAGGTCATGAACTGGGTAGTTCTCCTCATGAGGGCGCAATTGATGAGAGGCATAAGCAATCGCTCTGTGCTCATGCATTAGGATACATCCTAATCCTTGACGTGAAGCGTCGCAGTAAATGACGAAGTCCTTCTTAGTATCTGGAGGAGCAAGCACAGGAGCAGAAGTCAGCTTGTCTTTGAGTGCCTGGAAACTTTTGTGGCATTTTTCTGTCCACTCGAACTTGATGCCCTTGTGAAGCAGATCTATCAGAGGCTTGGAGATCTTGGAGAAGTTCTCGACGAATCGGCGACAATAGCTGGCGAGTCCGAGAAAACTTCTGACTTGCTTGACATTCTTCGGGGGAGTCCAATCGAGAATGGCCTGAACTCGCTCGGGGTTGATGGCAATACCATCCTTGGGGATGACATGCCCAAGATAGGTCACTTCGGGTAGCCAGAATTCACACTTGGAATATATGGCATATAGTTGATGTTCCCGAAGTTTTCCAGAATAAGACGAAGATGTTCGGCGTGTTCTTCTTTATTCTTGGAGTGTACAAGGATGTCATCCAAATAAACCATGATGAACTTGTCGAGGTATTCCATTAATATACAGTTCAGGACGAGAGAAGGTGCTTGGAGCATTAGTCAAGCCGAATGACATGATGGTGAACTCGTATGAACCATAGCGAGTCACGAAGGCGGTCTTAGGAATATCTTCCTCACACACTCGGATCTGATGATAACCCAACCTCAAGTCGAGTTTAGAGAAGACTGATGAACCAGCCAATTGATCATATAGATCATTGATCCGGGAAGGGGATATTTGTTCTGAATGGTAGCTTGGTTGATAGGACGATAGTCTTGGACCAATCGGTTTGTTCCATCCTTCTTCTTGACAAAGAGAGCAGGAGCTTCCCAAGCAGAGGAACTTGGGCGAATGAAAACCGCTGCGAAGAGATTTGTCAAAAGCCCAAGGAGTTCATGCGGCGACATCTTGTAGGGTCGTTTGGCTACAGGAGTGGTGCCTGGTTTCAAGTCGATGACGAATTCAATAGCTCCAACAGGGGGAATCCCTGGAAGTTCTTCAGGAAAGACGTCTTGGAATTCACGAACGACAGGAATGTTTTCAATGCCCTCAAGTGGTGCAACATTTAATGCATTCAAGGCATAAAGTTGTGCCTCGACATGCTGAACCACGCAAGCGTTGTAGCTTATTATTTCATCAGAAGGGTGTAGCAGATGGACGGTCTTAGTAATGCAAACTATAGAAGCAATTTGCGCTTTCAACCAATCCATTCCCAGAATGAGGTCAATACTGAAGACTTCAGTACGACAGGGGAGACATGGAATTCCAGTCCTTCAATTTGAACGGGGACGTTATTGCAACACATGGTGGTTCGACATTGGCCCATGGGGGTGTGGTCTAATAGCGAAACGTTCATGTCCTCACATTTAATACCATGCATGAATGAAAATTCTTATGACATGAAAGAATGCGATGCTCCTGTATAGAATAACACAAATGCAGGTACTGAATTGATGAGAAGTTTACCTATCACAGTAGCAGGCTGGTCCTGAGCTTCATTTAGATCAACATGGTTGGCATGAACAAGACCATAAGGCCTGGTATTGTTGTTGCGGGGCCGATTGTTCCCACGGACGTTGCTACGACCTGTTGGAGGCCGAGCCAGCTGGTTCTGATTCTGGTAGCAGTTCATGGAAAGGTGATCTGGTTGGCCACACTGGAAGCAGAGCCCATCATTAGGGTTGGAAGAAGGAGTTCAACGTGGTGAAGCTGGAAGTCTTGGCTGCCTAGGTGGTGGGGGAGGCAGACGAGGTGTAGCATAAGACTGTCTTGGAGTAGGTGCAGTTGGACTGTACATGCTGTTTGGAATCCAGATCCGACACTTCTGTGATGGCTGGCGCAAAGATGAGCCAGTGTCGCAGTTGTGCCCGAGAGATCCCTGGTGCTCCTGCAGACCAGTTTCGACCTGGATGGCCTTGTTCATCAATGTGGTGAAATTAGCAAAGTCATGCACGAGAAGTGCGAGCTTGATGTCAGCTTGAAGTCCATCGCGGAACCTCTCCTGTATGCGAGCATCAGTGGCTATGTCTTCTTCAGCATAGCGGGACAAGTCCAAGAACTCCCAATGATAAGCATCAACTGTCTTGTTGCCCTGGGTTGCGGAACTCGCGCTTCTTCTTGTCCATAATTCCCTGAGTAATGAAGCGACCATGGAAAGCAACTTGGAAATCTGGCCAAGTGATGACCGTTCCAACAGGTTGAGTACGCCTGTGGCTGTCCCACCTTTGAGCAGTGAGGCCCTTGAGGAATAAGGATGCAAAGGTGACATAGCAGGAGGGGCTACGTCAGCAGACTCTATCTCATAGGTGATGCCACGGAGCCAGTCATCAGCATCGAGAGGCTGAGTTGAGCTACGATAGATAGTTGGGTTGAGGCACATGAAGTCCTGCACAGTTACTGGGGTTGGCTGCTGGTTCTGGTTGGGGGCGAGGAAACTGAGCCTTCACTCCTTCCATGAACTGGTGATTCAGCTCAAACTATTGGATCATACCGGCCATGTACTCAGGCGGTGGTGGAGCATGGGCACCACAGCCATGTCCAGCGGGTCTAACCATCCTGCTAAAATGTAATAGGGGGTAGTTTAACATTGAGTATCTGCAAAGACAAGGAATCATCTAGGATGTAACATGCATAGTGTAGGGGGTACGATGGACACACCATGGTAGTAGTCATAGTTTACAAAAAGGGGTCATACATAGAGTTCAGTACATGGACTAGTAACATCGTAGGCGGCACGCGGGCTCGCTAATAATGCATCTAATATTAATAAGCAAGACTACATCAGTCCTAGAAGGAACTACGGAGGTAGGTGTAGTCTGGCAACTGGTGGTGACATGCCGAGAAGTCCTCTACATAAGGATCCTATGGTCCGTGGATACTCTCGTGTAGAATCCGACTCAGGTGGCCAAAGAGGACCACGTGCGGGAGTGTAACTTCCAACCTCTAGCCAACCGACATCACGGGGCATCACGGTCCTGGCTGGGTAGATCGCAGAATGCTGCAGTTGCCCAGATAAGACAAAGGGGTGCAACTGTGTCACAGCGTCGTAAAGGTGCACATGGGTGGTGTACAACTCATGGGGAAGAGCTCGGTTAGCTCGATCTAGACCCTTGATACGTCTCCAACGTATCTATAATTTTTTATTGTTCCATGTTGTTATATTATCATTCTTGGATGTTTTACAATCATTTTCTAGCAACTTTATATCATTTTTTTGGGACTAACCTATTGACATAATGCCCAGTGCCATTTGTTGTTTTTTGCTTGTTTTTTACTTCGCATGAAATCAATACCAAACAGAGTCCAAGCGCAGCGAAACTTTTTGGTGATTTTTTCTGGACCAGAAGACACACGGTGGGCCAAGAAAGTACCTGAGGGGTGCTCCGAGGGGAGCACAACCCACCAGGGCGTGCCTAGGTGGGTTGTGCCCACCTCAGTGGCCTCCCGCACTGCCTCTTTGCTCTATAAATACCCCAATATTCCAGAAACCCTAAGGGAGTGGACGAAAATCAATTCCAGCTGCCGCAAGTTCCAGAAACACCAGATCCAATCTAGACACCATCACGGAGGGGTTCATCATCCTCATTGGTGCCTCTCAGACGATGCGTGAGTAGTTCATTGTAGACGTACAGGTCTGTAGTTAGTAGTTAGATGGCTTCCTCTCTCTCTCTCTCTCTTGATTCTCAATACAATGGTCTCTTGGAGATCTATTTGATGTAACCCTTTTTTGCGGTGTGTTTGTTGCGATCTGATTAACGAGTTTATGATCAGATCTATGTTTTTATCCATCAAAGTTATTTGAGTCTCTTGATCTCTTATGTGCATGATTACTTATAGCCTCGTATTTGTTCTTCAAATGTTTGGTTTAGTTAGGCCAACTAGATCGATTCTTCTTGCCATGGGAAGAGGTGCTTTGTGATAGGTTCGATCTTACGATGCTTGATCCCTGTGACAGAAGGGGAACTGGCATGTATGTATCGTTGCTATTAAGGATAACAAGATGGGGTCTATTTTTACATACACTAGATCGTTGATGGCGCGTGTTGCAACACCTGGTTATTTTGGATCTTCGTTGTTAGGTATATGATGAAATTTGTATACACTTGTTTGCAATGCTTAGAAGTGTTCTTTCTCGACTTTATTTTTCAACAGAATATGTAACTGAGGAGACAACCTAGTTAATCTACAATAATTCTATGTAATTAAAGGAGCAAGTGAAGGAAAAATGCCTTGGAGGCAATAATAAAGTTATTATTTATTTCCTTAATTCATGATAAATGTTTATTATTCATGCTAGAATTATACTAACCGGAAACTTAGTACATGTGTGAATACATAGACAAAACATATAGTCCCTAGTATGCCTCTACTAGACTAGCTCGTTAATCAAAGATGGTTATGTTTCCTAACCATAGACATGTGTTGTCATTTGATGAATGGGATCACATCATTAGGAGAATGATGTGATCGACATGACCCATCTGTTAGCTTAGCATTATGATCGTGTCAGTTTCATTGCTACTGCTTTCTTCATGACTTATACATGTTCCTCAGACTATGAGATTATGCAACTCCCGAATACTGGAGAAACACTTTGTGTGCTACCAAACGTCACAACGTAAATGAGTGATTATAAAGGTGCTCTACAGGTGTCTCCGAAGGTGTTTGTTGGGTTGGAATAGATCGAAATTAGGATTTGTCACTACGTGTTTCGGAGAGGTATCTCTGGGCCCTCTCGGTAATACTCATCACTATAAGCCTTGCAAGCATTGTGACTAATGAGTTATTTGCGGGATGAAGTAATACGGAACGAGTAAAGAGACTTGCCGGTAACGAGATTGAACTAGGTATTGAGATACCGACGATCGAATCTCGGGCAAGTAACATACCGATGATAAAGGGAATAACGTATGTTGTTATGCCGTTTGACCGGTAAAGATCTTTGTAGAATATGTAGGAACCAATACGAGCATCTAGGTTCTGCTATTGGTTATTGACCGGAGAAGTGTCTCGATCATGTCTACATAGTTCTCGAACCCGTAGCGTCCGCACGGTTAACGTTCGATGACGATTGGTATTATGAGTTTATGTGATATGATGTACCGAAGATTGTTCGGAGTCCCGTATGTGATCAAGGACATGACGAGGAGTCTCTAAATTGTCGAGCCATAAAGATTGATATATTGGAAGGCTATGTTTGGACACCGGAAAGATTCCGAGAGGTTTTTTCGGAGTACCGGGAGGTTACCAGAACCCCCCGGGGAGTCAATGGGCCTTAATGGGCCATGGTGGAAGAGAGGAGAAGGCGGCCAAGGAGGGGGGGCGCCCCCCAAGCCCAATCCAAATTCGGAAGGGGGCCGGGCCCCCTTTCCTTCTCTCCCTCTCCCTCTTCCTTCTTCTCCTACTCCAGCTAGGGAAGGGGGAAAACCTACTCCTACTAGGAGTAGGACTCCCCCCCCCTTGGGCGTGCCATAGAGGGCCGGCCCTTCCCCTCCTCCACTCCTTTATATACGGGGAAAGGGGGCACCCCATAGACACACAAGTTGATCAAGTTGATCTTTTAGCCGTGTGCGGTGCCCCCCTCCATAGATTTCCACCTCAGTTATATCGTCGTAGTGCTTAGGCGAAGCCCTGCGCCGGTAACTTCATCATCACCATCACCACGCTGTCGTGCTGACGAAACTCTCCCTCGATCTCATCTGGATCTAGAGTTCGTGGGACGTCACTGAGATGAACGTGTGCAGATCGCGGAGGTACCGTACCTTCGGTGCTAGGATCGGTCGGATCTGTGAAGACGTACGACTACATCAACCACATTGTCATAACGCTTCCGCTTTTGGTCTACGAGGGTATGTAGTCAACTCTCTCCCCTCTCGTTGCTATGCATCACCTAGAGATAGATCTTGCGTGATCGTAGGATTTTTTTTGAAATTACTGCATTCCCCAACAGTCGCATCCGAGCCAGGTCTATGCGTAGATATTATATGCACGAGTAGAACACAAAGAGTTGTGGGCGATAATAGTCATACTGCTTACCAGCATGTCATACTTTGATTCGGCGGTATTGTTGGATGAAGTGGCTTAGACCGACATTACGCATACGTGATACGTCTCCAACGTATCTATAATTTTTTATTGTTACACGCTATTATATTACCCCTTTTGGATGTTTATGGGCTTTATTTTACACATTTATATCATTTTTGGGACTAACCTACTAACCGGAGGCCCAACCCATATTGCTGTTTTATTGCCTGTTTCAGTATTTCGAAGAAAAAGAATATCAAACGGAGTCCAAACGGAATGAAACCTTCGACATCGTGATTTTTTGGAAGAATATCATCCTGGAGGCTAGGAGATCAAGTCAGAAGATCCTCGAGGAGCCCAGGAGATAGGGGGGCGCCCCCCCCCCCCCTACAAGGCGCGGCCCCCTGTCTCTTGGACCCCTGGAGCACCCCCCGACCGACTTCTTTCGCCTATATAACCCTACATACCCTAAAACCATCGAATATCAAGATAGATCGGGAGTTTCGCCGCCGCAAGCCTCTGTAGCCACCAAAAACCTCTCGGGTGCCCGTTTCGGCACCCTGCCCCATCACCGGTGGCCATCTTCATCATCACGCCGCTATCCATGACGAGGAGGGAGTAGTTCACCCTCGGGGCTGAGGGTATGTATCAGTAGCTATGTGTTTGATCTCTCTCTCTCTCTCTCTCTCTCTCTCTCTCTTTCTCTCTCTCGTGTTCTCTCTTGTGTTCCCTCTATGGCACGATCTTGATGTATCCCGAGCTTTGCGATTGTAGTTGGATCTTATGATGTTTCTCCCCCTCTACTCTCTTGTGATGAATTGAGTTTCCCTCTTGAAGTTATCTCATCGGATTGAGTCTTTATTTGAGAACACTTGTTGTATGTCTTGTCGTGTTTATCTGTGGTGAGAATGGGATATCACGTGCCACTTGATGTATGTTTTGGTGACCAACTTGCGGGTTCCGCCCATGAACCTATGCATAAGGGTTGGCACACATTTTCTTGACTCTACGGTAGAAACTTTGGGGCACTCTTTGAAGTACTTTGTGTTGGTTGGATGAATTTGAGATTGTGTGATGCATATCATATAATCATGCCCATGGATACTTGAGGTGACAATGGAGTATCTAGGTGACATTAGGGTTTTGGTTTGTTTTCTGTCTTAAGGTGTTATTCTAGTACGAACTCTTGAATAGATCGATCCGAAAGAATAACTTTGAGGTGGTTTCGTACCCTACCATAATCTCTACATTTGTTCTCCGCTATTAGTGGCTTTGGAGTGACTCTTTGTTGCATGTTGAGGGATTTTTATATGATCTATCTATGTTATTATTGTTGAGAGAACTTGCACTAGTGAAAGTATGAACCCTAGGCCTTGTTTCCTATCATTGCAATACCGTTTACGCTCACTTTTATTACTTGTTACCTTGCTGTTTTTATATTTTTAGATTAGAAAAACCTTTATCTACCATCCATATTGCACTTTTATCACCATCTCTTCGCCGAACTAGTGCACCTATACGCCGAACTAGTGCACCTATACAATTTACCATTGTATTGGGTGTGCTGGGGACACAAGAGACTCTTTGTTATATGCTTGGAGGGTTGTTTGAGAGAGACCATCTTCATCCTACGCCTCCCACGGATTGATAAACCTTAGGTCATCCACTTGAGGGAAATATTCTACTGTCCTACAAACCTGTGCACTTGCAGGCCTAAGAACGTCTACAAGAAGAAGGTTGCATAGTAGACATCAAGCTCTTTTCTGGCACCGTTGCCAGGGAGGTGAGTGCTTGAGGGTATATCTTTAGATCTTCCAATCGAATCTTTTTGTTTCTTGTTTTATCTCTAGTTTAGTTTATAAAAGAAAACTACCAAAAAAATGGAATTGTGTTTGTCTCATACGCTTCGTATTCTTAATATCTTTCGTGAGTTTGATGGAAAGGAAAATTGTGCTCAAGTGCTAGAAGTAGAGTGCATTAAAATGCTTGATACTAAATCTTTGAATGATGAGCATGATTGCAATGTTGTTATTATAAACTCCTTGAATATCCATAGTACTAATGATGATTGCACTAGTTATGATGAAAATGTCTCCTATAAGCATATTGATTTTTGTGGAGTAGATTGGATTTGCATGGACACACCAAATAGAGAAAATAGATATTGCAAGAGCCATAAGTACTTAAAAACTAAAGGTTTGCAAGAAAGTCTTGATGAGTGTGCTAGAAGATTCAATATTTTTCGCGCTCCTTGTGAACTTTGCAATGAACATGGTCATTTAAATCTCCAATGCAAATTGTTTTATGATCGAATCGTGTCCAAAAATTGTGATAGCTTGATTACCCTTGGGCATCATAAAGAGCTTAGTCTTCTTTTGGGGTATGAAGAAATGAAACGTATAACTGAGGGTATTCCAAAACAATCTTGATAGATTTCTTGATTTTGATCTAGAGGATATTTATGTGTTTTGTGTGGACAATTGCATTGAAAATCCTTATACTGCCAATTACATAAAGAAAAGAACGCAAATAGAATATGAAGAGAATACTAATGAAAGGGAAGAGACTTCACAATCTCCTCCTATTATTTCTCATGATGAATCAGGTAACGAGGAGGAGCTTTCTATTCAACCAATCTCATCAATAAGGAGATCAAAGAGGAAGGTTGAACCCACACATAATGTGAAGAAGAAAAATAAAAGAAGGAGCAACAAAGGTAGAAAGGTATCCCTCACAAATGATGTTGCTCCTACTACTCATTGTGATGATGATAATTGCTTTACTATTGGTGCTATCCATATTTTTAATGATGAGAGTGATTATGCTTATGATATGAAAGGGCCCAAGCTTGGGGAAGCTATGTTTGATGAGGATGAAATATTTGAGAATATATTTGCTGAAATTAATGTTTGTCCCAAGCTTGGGGATGCTACGTTTAGTAAAGATGATATTTTTAGCATCCCAAGTTTTGATATGCAAAGTTGTTATGATGATAGCATGCCTCCTACCTATGATGATTATATTGATGAAAGTGGGTTTGGAAGAGTGTCAACTTTAGGAATTAGTGATCCCACTATTTTGGAGGATGTTGAATCTTATTGTGATGATTGTGAAAGTGGATTTGGAAGAGTGTGAACTTTATTTAGTGATTCCACTATCTTGGGAGAGGTTTCAATCGATTATGATGAGAACGAAGTTGCTACTTATGATGATTATTGTGATGAAACTTATGCTATAAAAAGTAGTGATGATTATATTTATAAATCTTGTCATGATTATGATTAACCTTTTTCTGAACATTACTCTTTTAATGTGGAAACAATTTTTAGTATTCAAGTCTCTTATGATACTCCCGCTATTCCGAATGAGAAGAATTTTGCTTATATGGAGAGTAGTAAATTTCCTATGCTTGTAGATCATGAAAAGAATGCTTTAGGTGCTGGTTATATTGTTGAATTCATTCATGATGCTACTGAAAATTATTATGAGGGAGGAATGTATGCTTGTAGGAGTTCCAATAATATCAAGTTTCCTCTCTATCTGCTTCAAATCTTGAAGCTATGCTTGTTTTACCTTCCTATGCTAGTTGATTATTGTTCCCATAAGTTGTTTTCTCACAAAACCCTTATGCATAGGAAGTGGGTTAGGCTTAAATTTGCTAGTCATATGCTTCATGATGCTCCCGTTATGTTTCAAGTCTTATATTTTATGTGAGCATCATTGTCATCATCATGCCTAGCTAGAAAGGCATTAAAGAAAAGCGCTTGTTGGGAGACAACCCAATTTTTACCCTTACTGTTTTTTGAGTGTTCACATGATTATGCTACTGTAGTAATCATGTTTTATAGCTTTTGTTTCAATAAAGTGCCAAGTAAGACCTTTAGGATAGCTTATGGTGATAGTTGTGTTGATCCTGCTGAAAATCAGAAACTTTTGCACTCAGTAATTTAGTTTTGTTAATTCACAGAAACGTGATTATGATCTGACTCTTTTTACTCTAGATTGGTACACAAATTTCTTAGGACTTCCTAATTTGGTAGGATTTTTTTAGTTCCAGAAGTATACGTTTGACACAGATTACTACAGACTGTTCTGTTTTTGACAGATTATGTCTTCTATGTGTTGTTTGCTTATTTTGATGAATCTATGGCTAGTATTAAGTGGTATGAAAGATAGATAAGTTGAAGTACAGTAGATATTACACCATTATGAATTTAGAATGAGTTCATCACAGTACCTAAGTGGTGGTTTTATTTTCTCATACTAACGGAGCTTACAAGTTTTCTGTTGAGTTTTGTGTTGTGAAGTTTTCAAGTTTTGGGTAAAGATTCGATGGACTATGGAATAAAGAGTGGCAAGAGCCTAAGCTTGGGGATGCCCAAGGCACCCCAAGGTAATATTCAAGGACAACCAAGAGCCTAATCTTGGGGATGCCCCGGAAGGCATCCCCTCTTTTGTCTTTGTTCATCGGTAACTTTACTTGGTGCTATATTTTTATTCACCACATGATATGTGTTTTGCTTGGAGCGTCATTTGATGTTGTTAGTATTTGCTTGCTGTTATTTAGATTAATGTTTTGCATCTTTAGTTTCAATAAAAAAAGGTCAAGGATCGCCTTTGCCATGCTTATTTTGCTAGTATACATGTTGCTGTTTGAAAACAGAAAGTTTACCGCTGTTGCAAAAATTCCCTAGAAAAGTCAGAGCGTGATATAATGTTGAAACCTTTTGCATAATGAGCTATGAGAAATTACTACAGTGGGAATTTTATTTCATAATTTTTGGAGTTAGGGAAGTATGATGAATCTTGCATTCTTTACAGACTACACTGTTTTGGCAGATTGCTGTTATGTTTGCATTTTTTGCATATGTTTGCTTGTTTAATGATTCTATTTGAGGATAGGAGTGTTAAATATGGAGAGGCATTTAGTATTAAATTTGGAATAATAGTTTTAGTGATTTGTTACAGTAGAAATTGATAAGGTTTTGCATTGGTTTATACTAACCTATCTCACGAGTTCTTGTTGAGTTTGTTGTGGATGAAGCTTTTGAGAAATAGAGAAACCATGATATGAGAGGAATTAAGGAGACACAAAAGTTCAAGCTTGGGGATGCCCAAGGCAGCCCAAGATAATATTTCAAGAAGTCTCAAGCATCTAAGCTTGGGGATGCCCCGGTAGGCATCCCACCTTTCTTCTTCAACAACTATCGGTTAGTATCGGTTGAGCCTAAGTTTTTGCTTCTTCACATGAGTTGTGCTATCCTTGCATTATCATTTTATTTTGTTTTGCTTGCTATTTGAATACAATACCAAGATTTGAAATTCTTTAATGTTAGAGAGTCTTCACATAGTTGCACAATTATTCGACTACTCATTGATCTTTACTTATATCTTTCGGGGTAGTTTGTCATTTGCTCTAGTGCATCACTTATATCTTTTAGAGCACGGCGATGGTTATATTTTGTAGAAATTGCTAGTCTCTCATGCTTCACTTATATTATTTTGAGAGTCTTTTATAAAAGCATGGTATTTGCTATGGTTACAAAGTTGGTCCTAGAATGATGAGCATCCAAGTTGGATATAATAAAAACTATAATAGGAAGTGAATTGGATGCTATGATCAATTTGATACTTGATAATTGTTTTGAGATATGGAGGTAGTGATATTAATGTCATGCTAGTTGGGTGATTATGAATTTAAAGAATGCTTGTGTTGAAGTTAGCATGTCCTGTAGCATGCACGTATGGTTAAAGTTGTGTGACAAATTTGAAACATGAAGTGTACCTGGCTTGTGCATCCTTATGAGTGGCGGTCGGGGACGAGCGATGGTCTTTTCCTACCAATCTATCCCCCTAGGAGCATGCGCGTAGTACTTGATTTTTGATGACTTCTAAATTTTTGCAATAAGTATATGAGTTCTTTTGACTAATGTTGAGTCCATGGATTATACGCACTTTTACCTTTCCGCCATTGCTAGCCTCTTTGGTACCATGCATTGCCCTTTCTCACCTTGAGAGTTGGTGCAAACTTCGCCGGTGCATCCAAACCCCATGATACGATACGCTCTATCACACATAAACCTCCTTATATCTTCCTCAAAACATCCACCATACCTACCTATTATGGCATTTCCATAGCCATTCCGAGATATATTGCCATGCAACTTTCCACCGTTCCGTTCATCATCATCATGACATACTTTACTTTTGTCATATTGCCATTGCATGATCATGTAGTTGACATCGTATTTGTGGCAAAGCCACCATGCATTATTTTTCATACATGTCACTCTTGATTCATTGCACCATCCCGGTACACCATCGTAGGCATTCATATAGAGTCATATCTTGTTCTAGTTTCGAGTTGTAATTCATATGTTGTAATCAATGAAAGTGTGATGATCATCATTATTAGAGCATTGCCCAAAGAAAAAAAAGAAAAAAAAAAGAAGAAAGGCCAAAAGAAAAAAAAGGAAGGCCCAAAAAAAGAAAAAGAAAATAAAGAAAATAAATAAAAGGGCAATGTTACTATCTCTTTTTCCACACTTGTGCTTCAAAGTAGCACCTTGTTCTTCATGTAGTGAGTCTCATATATTCAAAGTAGCACCATGTTTTTCATATAGTGAGTCTCATAAGTTGTCTTTTTCATACTAGTGGGAATTTTTCATTATAGAACTTGGCTTGTATATTCCTACAATGGGCTTCCTCAAATGCCCTAGGTCTTCGTGAGCAAGCAAGTTGGATGCACACCCACTAGTTTTCTTTTGTTGAGCATTCATTTATAGCTCTAGTGCATCCGTTGCATGGCAATCCCTACTCCTCATGGGAATCTCCATAGCCCGTTGATTATCCTCGTCAATGTGAGACTTTCTCCTTTTTTGTCTTCTCCACACAATCCCCATCATCATATTCTATTCCACCCATAGTGCTATATCCATGGCTCACGCTCATGTATTGAATGAAGGTTGAAAAAGTTTGAGATTATTTAAGTATGAAACAATTGCTTGGCTTGTCATCGGGGGTATAGAAGTTGGGAACATCTTTGTGTGACGAAAATGAAGCATAGCCTAACTATATGATTTTGTAGGGATGAACTTTCTTTTGCCATGTTATTTTGAGAAAACATGATTATCTTGATTAGTATGCTTGAAGTGTTCCTATTTCCTTTATCAATATGAACTTTTATTTTGTATTCATTTGGATCTGTACATTCATGCCACAATAAATAAAATTACATTATGAATTATGCTTGGTAGCATTCCGCATAAAAAATTCTCTTTTTATCATTTACCTACTCGAGGACGAGCAGGAATTAAGCTTGGGGATGCTTGATACGTCTCCAACGTATCTATAATTTTTTATTGTTCCATGCTATTATATTACCCCTTTTGGATGTTTATGGGATTTATTTTACACATTTATATCATTTTGGGACTAACCTACTAACCGGAGGCCCAGCCCATAGTGCTGTTTTATTGCTTGTTTCAGTATTTCGAAGAAAAAGAATATCAAACGGAGTCCAAACGGAATGAAACCTTCGGCATCGTGATTTTTTGGAAGAATATCATCCTGGAGGCTTGGAGATCAAGTCAGAAGATCCTCGAGGAGCCCAGGAGATAGGGGGGGCGCCCCCCTACAGGGCGCCCCCCCTGTCTCGTGGACCCCTCGAGCACCCCCCGACCGACTTCTTTCGCCTATATAACCCTACGTACCCTAAAACCATCGAATATCAAGATAGATCGGTAGTTCCGCCGCCGCAAGCCTCTGTAGCCACCAAAAACCTATCGGGAGCCCGTTTCGGCACCCTGCCGGAGGGGGAATCCATCACCGGTGGCCATCTTCATCATCCCGGCGCTATCCATGACGAGGAGGGAGTAGTTCACCCTCAGGGCTGAGGGTATGTACCAGTAGCTATGTGTTTGATCTCTCTCTCTTTCTCTCGTGCTATCTCTCTCGTGTTCCCTCTATGGCACGTTCTTGATGTATCCCGAGCTTTGCTATTGTAGTTGGATCTTATGATGTTTCTCCCCCTCTACTCTCTTGTGATGAATTGAGTTTCCCTCTTGAAGTTATATCATCGGATTGAGTCTTTCTTTGAGAACACTTGATGTATGTCTTGCCGTCTTTATCTGTGGCGACAATGGGATATCACGTGCCACTTGATGTATGTTTTGGTTACCAACTTGCGGGTTCTGCCCATGAACCTATGCATCAGGGTTGGCACACGTTTTCTTGACTCTCGGGGTAGAAACTTTGGGGCACTCTTTGAAGTACTTTGTGTTTGTTGGATGAATTTGAGATTGTGTGACGCATATCGTATAATCATGCCCATGGATACTTGAGGTGACAATGGAGTATCTAGGTGACATTAGGGTTTTGGTTTGATTTATGTCTTAAGGTGCTATTCTAGTACGAACTCTTGAATAGATCGATCCGAAAGAATAACTTTGAGGTGGTTTCATACCCTACCATAATCTCTACGTTTGTTCTCCGCTATTAGTGGCTTTGGAGTGACTCTATGTTGCATGTTGAGGGATTGTTATATGATCTATCTATGTTATTATTGTTGAGAGAACTTGCACTAGTGAAAGTATGAACCCTAGGCCTTGTTTCCTATCATTGCAATACCGTTTACACTCACTTTTATTACTTGTTACCTTGCTGTTTTTATATTTTCAGATTACAAAAACCTTTATCTACCATCCATATTGCACTTGTATCACCATCTCTTCACCGAACTAGTGCACCTATACAATTTACCATTGTATTGGGTGTGTTGGGGACACAAGAGACTCTTTGTTATTTGGTTGCAGGGTTGTTTGAGAGAGACCATCTTCATCCTACGCCTCCCACGGATTGATAAACCTTAGGTCATCCACTTGAGGGAAATTTGCTACTGTCCTACAAACCTGTGCACTTGCAGGCCCAACAACGTCTACAAGAAGAAGGTTGCGTAGTAGACATCAATACGCTTATGCGAGACTGGTTCTACTAACGTGCTTCGCACACAGGTGGCTGGTGAGTGTTTGTTTCTCCAACTTCAGTTGAGTCGAGTGTGGCTACACCCGGTCCTTGTTGAAGGTTAAAACATCACACTTGATGAAAAATCGTTGTGGTTTTGATGCATAAGTAAGAACGGTTCTTGCTAGAAGCCCGTAGCAGCCATGTAAAACTTGCGACAACAAAGTAGAGGATGTCTAACTTATTTTTGTAGGGCTTGCTGTGATGTGATATGGTCAAGGCATGATGTGGTATAATTTGTTTTATGAGATGATCATGTTTTGTAACAAAGTTATCGGCAACTGGCAGGAGCCATATGGTTGTCGCTTTATTGTATGCAATGGAATCACCATGTAATTGTTTTACTTATCACTAAGCGGTAGCGATAGTCGTAGTAACAATAGTTGGCGAGACGACAACGATGCTACGATGGAGATCAAGGTGTCGCGCCGGTGACGATGGAGACCACGATGATGCTTCGGTGATGGAGATCATGAGCACAAGATGACAATGGCCATATCATGTCACATATTTCATTGCATGTGATGTTTATCCTTTATGCATCTTATTTTGCTTAGTACCGCGATAGCATTAAGATGATCCCTTACTAAATTTCAAGGTATAAGTGTTCTCCCTAAGTATGCACCATTGCTACAGTTCGTCGTGCCGATACACCACATGATGGTCGGGTGTGATAAGCTCAACGTTCACATACGAGGGTGCAAGCCAGTTTTGCACATGTAGAATACTCGGGTTAAACTTGATGAGCCTAGCATATGCAGATATGGCCTCGGAACACTGACACCGAAAGGTCGAGCTTGAATCATATAGTAGATATGATCAACATGGTGATGTTCACCATTGAAAACTACTCCATCTCACATGATGATCGGGCATGGTTTAGTTGATTTGGATCACGTGATCACTTAGATGATTAGAGGGATGTCTATCTAAGTGGGAGTTCTTAAGTAATATTATTAATTGAACTTCGATTTATCATGAACTTAGTACCTGATAGTATTTTGCATGTCTATGTTGTTGTAGATCAATGGCCCGTGCTACCGTTCCTTTGAATTTTAATGCGTTCCTAGAGAAAGCTAAGTTGAAAGATGATGGCAGCAACTACACGGACTGGGTCCGTAACTTGAGGATTATCCTCATTGCTGCACAGAAGAATTACGTCCTAGAAGCATTGTTGGGTGCCAGGCCTGCTGCAGATGCTACTGATGACGTTAAGAACGTCTGGTAGAGGAAGGCTGATGACTACTCGATAGTTCAGTGTGCCATGCTTTACAGCTTTGAACCGGGACTTCAACGGCGTTTTGAACGTCATGGAGCATATGAGTGATATGGAACGTTAATATTTCAAGCAAATGCCCAGATTGAGAAATACGAAGTCTCCAACAAGTTCTATAGCTGCAAAATGGAGGAGAATAGTTCTATCAGTGAACACATACTCAGAATGTCTGGGTACCATAACCACTTGACTCAACTG
Source organism: Triticum timopheevii (assembly GCA_963921465.1). NCBI lineage: Eukaryota > Viridiplantae > Streptophyta > Magnoliopsida > Poales > Poaceae > Triticum > Triticum timopheevii. Next base: position 283,385,178 of record OY997264.1, read on the forward strand.
GGAGTTAATCTTCCTGATGGTAGTGTCATTGACAGAGTTCTTCAATCACTACCACCAAGCTAAAAAAGCTTCATGATGAACTATAATATGCAAGGGATGAACAAGACTATTCCCGAGCTCTTCGCGATGCTAAAAGTTGCGGAGGTAGAAATCAAAAAGGAGCATCAAGTGTTGATGGTCAATAAGACCACTAGTTTCAAGAAAAAGGGCAAAGGAAAGAAGGGGAACTTCAAGAAGAACGACAAGAAGGTTGTTGCTCCAGAGAAGAAACCCAAGTCTGGACCTAAGCCTGAAACTGAGTGCTTCTACTGCAAAGGGACTGGTCACTTGTAGCGGAACTGCCCCAAGTATTTGGCGGATAAGAAGGATGGCAAAGTGAAAGGTATATTTGATATACATGTCATTGATGTGTACTTAACTAATGCTCGCAGTAGCGCCTGGGTATTTGATACTGGTTCTGTTGCTCATATTTGCAACTCGAAACAGGGGCTACGGTTAAGCGAAGATTAGCTAAGGACAAGGTGACGATGTGCATGGGAAATGGTTCAAAAGTTGATGTGATCGCGGTCGGCACGCTACCTCTAAATCTACCTTCAGGATTAGTTTTGGACCTGAATAATTGTTATTTGGTGCCAGCATTGAGCATGAACATTATATCTGGATCTTGTTTGATGCGACGGTTATTCATTTAAATCAGAGAATAATGGTTGTTCTATTTATATGAGTAATATCTTTTATGGTCATGCACCCTTGATGAGTGGTCTATTTTTATTGAATCTCGATACTGGTGATACACATATTCATAGTACTGAAGCCAAAAGATATAAGTTCAATAATGATAGTGGAACTTATTTGTGGCACTGCCATTTGGGTCATATCAGTGTAAAGTGCATGAAGAAACTCCATGTTGATGGACTTTTGGAATCACTTGATTATGAATCACTTGGTGCTTGTGAACCCTGCCTTATGGGCAAGATGACTAAAACTCCGTTCTTCGGAACAATGGAACGCGATACTGACTTGTTGGAAATAATACATACCGATGTATGCGGTCCAATGAGTATTAAGGCTCGTGGTGGGTATCGTTATTTTCTTACCTTCACAAATGATTTGAGCAGATATGGTTATATCTACTTAATAAAGCATAAGTCTGAAACATTTGAAAAGTTCAAAGAATTTCAGAGTGAAGTGGAAAATCATCGTAACAAGAAAATAAAGTTTCTACGATCTGATCGTGGAGGAGAATATTTGAGTTACGAGTTTGGTCTTCATTTGAAACAACATGGGATAGTTTCACCATTAACGCCACCTGGAACACCATAGTGAAATGGTGTGTCTGAACATCGTAACCGTACTTTATTGGATATGGTGCGATCTATGATGTCTCTTACTGGTTTACCGCTATAATTTTGGAGTTATGCTTTAGAGACGACTGCATTCACTTTAAATAGGGCACCATCAAAATCCGTTGAGACGACGCCTTATGAACTGTGGTTTGGCAAGAAACCAAAGTTGTCGTTTCTTAAAGTTTGGAGCTGCGATGCTTATGTGAAAAAGCTTCAACCTGATAAGCTCGAACCCAAATCGGAAAAGTGCGTCTTCAAAGGATACCCAAAGCAAACTATTGGGTACACCTTCTATCACAGATCCGAAGGCAAAATCTTTGTTGCTAAGAATGGATCCTTTCTAGAGAAGGAGTTTCTCTCGAAAGAAGTGAGTCAGAGGAAAGTAGAACTTGATGAGGTAGTTGTACCTTCTCCCTTATTGGAAAGTAGTTCATCATAGAAATCAGTTCCCGTGATTCCTACTCCAATTAGTGTAGAAGCCAATGATGATGATCATGAAGCTTCAGATCAAGTTACTACCGTACCTCGTAGGTCTTCGAGAGTAAGATCCGCACCAGAGTGGTACGGTAATCCTATTCTGGAAGTCATGTTACTAGACCATGATGAACCTACGAACTACGAGGAAGTGATGATGAGCCCAGATTCCGCGAACTGGCTTGAGGCCATGAAATCTGAGATGGGATCCATGTATGAGAACAAAGTGTGGACTTTGGTGGACTTGCCCGATGATCGGCAAGCCATAGAAAATAAATGGATCTTTAAGAAGAAGACCGACGCAAACGGTAATGTTACTGTTTACAAAGCTTGACTTGTTGTGAAAGGTTTTCGACAAGTTCAAGGAGTTGACTATGATGAGACTTTCTCACCTGTAGTGATGCTTAAGTCTGTCCGAATCATGTTAGAAATTGCTGTATTTTATGATTATGATATGAAATTTGGCAAATCGATGTCAAAACTGCATTCCTGAATGGATTTCTGGAAGAAGAGTTGTATATGATGCAACCAGAAGGTTTTGTCGATCCAAAGGGTGCTAACAAAGTGTGCAAGCTCCAGCGATCCATTTATGGACTGGTGCAAGCCTCTCAGAGTTGGAATAAACGCTTTGATAGTGTGATCAAAGCATATGGTTTTATACAGAATTTTGGAGAAGCCTGTATTTACAAGAGTGTGAGTGGGGGCTCTGTAGCATTTCTGATATTATATGTGGATGACATATTGTTGATTGGAAATGATATAGAATTTATGGATAGCATAATGGGATACCTGAATAAGAGTTTTTCCATGAAAGACCTCGGTGAAGCTGCTTATATATTGGGCATCAAGACCCATAGAGATAGATCAAGACGCTTAATTGGACTTTCACAAAGCACATACCTTGATAAAGTTTTGAAGAAGTTCAAAATGGATCAGTCAAATAAATGGTTCTTGCCTGTGTTACAAGGTGTGAAGTTGAGTTAGACTCAATGCCCAACCACTGAGAAGATAGAGAGAAAATGAAAGTCATTCCCTACGCTTCAGCCATAGGTTCTATCATGTATGCAATGGTGTGTACCAGACCTGATGTATGTCTTGCTATAAGCTTAGCAGGGAGGTTCCAAAGTAATCCCGGAGTGGAACACTGGACAACGGTCAAGAACATCCTGAAATACCTGATAAGGACTAAGGATATGTTTCTCATTTATGGAGGTGAAAAAGAGCTCGTCGTAAACGGTTACGTCGATGCAAGCTTTGACACTGATCCGGATGACTCTAAGTTGCAAACCAGATACGTATTATTATTGAATGGAGGAGCTGTCAGTTGGTGCAGTTCCAAGCAAAGCGTCATGGCGGAATATACGTGTGAAGCAGAGTACATTGCTGCTTCGGAAGCAGGGAATGAAGGAGTTTGGATGAAGGAGTTCATATCTGATCTATGTGTCATACCTAGTGCATCGGGTCCAATGAAAATCTTTTGTGACAATACTGATGCAATTGCCTTGGCAAAGGAATCTAGATTTCACAAGAGAACCAAGCACATCAAGATACGCTTCAATTCCATCAGTCATCAAGTGCCGGAGGGGGACATAGAGATTTGCAAGATACACACAGATCTGAATGTTGCAGACCCGTTGACTAAGCCTCTTTCACGAGCAAAACATGATCAGCACCAAAGCTCCATGGGTGTTAGAATCATTACTATGTAATCTAGATTATTGACTCTAGTGCAAGTGGGAGACTGAAGGAAATATGCCCTAGAGGCAATAATAAAGTTATTATTTATTTCCTTAATTCATGATAAATGTATATTATTCACGCTAGAATTGTATTAACCGGAAACTTAGTATATGTGTGAATACATAAACAAAACATATAGTCCCTAGTATGCCTCTACTAGACTAGCTCGTTAATCAAAGATGGTTGTGTTTCCTAACCATAGACATGTCTTGTCATTTGATGAATGGGATCACATCATTAGGAGAATGATGTGATGGACATGACTCATCCGTTATCTTAGCATTATCATCGTGTCAGTTTCATTGCTACTACTTTCTTCATGACTTATACATGCTCCTCAAACTATGAGATTATGCAACTCCCGAATACTGGAGGAACACTTTGTGTGCTACCAAACGTCACAATGTAAGTGGGTGATTATAAAGGTGCTCTACAGGTGTCTCTGAAGGTGTTTGTTGGGTTGGCATAGATCGAGATTAGATTTGTCACTCCGTGTTTCGGAGAGGTATCTCTGGGCCCTCTCGGTAATACTCATCACTATAAACCTTGCAAGCATTGTGACTAATGAGTTAGTTGCGGGATGAAAGATTATGGAACGAGTAAAGAGACTTGCCCATAACGAGATTTAACTAGGTATTGAGATACTGACGATCGAATCTCGGGCAAGTAACAAACTGGTGACAAAGGGAACAACGTATGTTGTTCTGCGGTTTGACCGATAAAGATCTTCGTAGAATATGTAGGAACCAATATGAGAATCCAGGTTCCTCTATTGGTTATTGATCAGAGACGTGTATCGATCATGTCTACATAGTTCTTGAACCCGTAGGGTCCGCATGCTTAACATTCGATGACGATTGGTATTATGAGTTTATGTGATATGATGTACCGAAGATTGTTCGGAGTTCCGGATGTGATCAAGGACATGACGAGGAGTCTCGAAATGGTCGATACATAAAGTTTGATATATTGGGAGGCTATGTTTGGACACCAGAAAGGTTCCGAGAGGTTCGGGCATTTTTTTGGAGTACCGGGAGATTACCGGAACCCCTCAGGGAGTCAATGGGTCTTAATGGGCCATGGTGGAAGAGAGAAGGAGGCGGCCAAGGAGGGGCGCCCCCCCCCCCAAGCCCAATCCGAATTGGGAAGGGGGGCGGGTCGGCCCCCCTTTCCTTCTCTCCCTCTCCCTCTTCCTCTTCTCCTAAACCAACTAGGGAAGGGGGGAAACCTACTCCTAGTGGGAGTAGGCTCCCCCCCTTGGGCGCGCCATAGAGGGCCGGGCCTCCCCCTCCTCCACTCCTTTATATACGGGGGAAGGGGCACCCCATAGACACACAAGTTGATCAAGTTGATCTTTTAGCCGTGTGCGGTGCCCCCTCCACAGATTTCCACCTCGGTCATATCGTCGTAGTGCTTAGGCGAAGCCCTGCGCTGGTAGCTTCATCATCACCTTCACCACGCCTTTGTGCTGGTGAAACTCTCCCTCGACCTCAGCTGGATCTAGAGTTAGTGGGACGTCACCGAGCTGAACGTGTGTAGGTCATGGAGGTGTCGTACCTTTGGTGCTAGGATCGGTCGGATCATGAAGACGTACGACTACATCAACTGCGTTGTCATAATGCTTCCGCTTTCAGTCTACGAGGGTATGTAGACAACACTCTCCCCTCTTATTGCTATGCATCACCTAGAGATAGATCTTGCGTGATCGTAGGATTTTTTTTTGAAATTACTGCGTTCCCCAACAGCAAGTACCCTAGAAATATTAAAGGAGCAATCAAGTTGGTCTGGAGTAGTGTTGTAAACTCACAAAGCATACATACTGGAAAACCTTTAAAAAGCATTATGTAAACTGACTAATGCCCAGTTATTACAATATAGGTCCATCGAAACACCTCTCAAGTATCCAGTATATACGGTCCTTTTATGCAAAAAGATACTGACATGTTAAGCAAGTTCCATATGATAGTACAAGTGATGAGGGAGAAAAGGAATATTGATAATACTTGTAAGCTCCACTGAAAATGAGAAGGGTACAAGGTAAAAAGATGGGAGGGTAGGACGATTAGAAATACAGAGATTATAAAAAAACAATACATAGGGGTGGTGTCAACATATTTAGATGTGAGTTTTTTCAAAGTATTAAGAAAGAAATGTTTAGGTACAATAGTCCCAGAAACAAAACTCATACAAATGATGCTAACATCATGTCTCACACTTTCATTTCTTTGATTCCTCTTGCTTAGTGTTCTCGAGTGGTTTGCTCCAGCAGAAAAGCTAAACAAAATGGTTTTTTCTTGTTCTTTCTGCTCAAGTTTGTAAAAGAGGATGAATTAAACCTATCACCAATAGTACAATGTATGTTTGGAAAAACCAATCAAATCATGCCAAAAATATTTCCAATACCTCAAAAGGGGAAAGTTGCAAATGTAGAGTGCAAAAGAAAGAGACTTTAGTTAACTGGGATGCAAGAAGCCGCTAGATTATGGCACTTTCTAGAGTGACCAGAAAAGACTAAATTGGAAACTCCTTTGTTGGTGGATGTTTTAAAAAAACAGTTACAAACTGCAATGGAGTTCTCCATGGATCAAAGATGACAAAGCATGTCACCAAATGGATATACATAAAAAAGGAATTTCAGAAAATACTACATGTGTATGCAAAAAAATTCATTGATTCCATGGCAACAAAAGCAATCATAATTCACTAATAAGCACCTAGCTTCACACTATCGATGCATGCTACTTCAACACAGATTCTGAAGCAGTGGTGTTCAAGCCGAAAAGCACCAACTATGCAGGTGTCAGTATTATTGATCTATTGATCTTTATCAGTAACATGTAAATTTTGTTATGGGGTGGGATTTTTTCACAAGAAATGAGCCCCGCATCTACTAAGGTTTCTCTCTAAATCATACTTTATTTCGTAACAGCAGCGGAGGCCTCTTCTAATAATCTGGAACGAATCTTGCAACTAAACAGCTACCCAAACAAAACAAAACAAGACAAAAACTCAACTGATCTAGGCACAAACTGATGGCTAGAAGTAGTTGAATAGCAACTGTGACGCCCCCGATTCAATCGTACACTAATCATGCACGCAAACGTGTACGATCAAGATCAGGGACTCACGGGAAGATATCACAACACAACTCTAAAAACATAAATAAGTCATACAAGCATCATAATACAAGCCAGGGGCCTCGAGGGCTCGAATACAAGTGCTCGATCATAGACGAGTCAGCGGAAGCAACAATATCTGAGTACAGACATAAGTTAAACAAGTTTTCCTTAAGAAGGCTAGCACAAACTGGGATACAAATCGAAAGAGGCGCAGGCCTCCTGCCTGGGATCCTCCTAACAACTCCTGGTCGTCGTCAGCGGGCTGCACGTAGTAGTAGGCACCTCTAGTGTAGTAGGGGTCGTCGCCGACGGTGGCGTCTGGCTCCTGGACTCTAGCATCTGGTTGCGACAACCAGAAATAAAGGAAGGGGGGAAAAGGGGGGAGAAAGCAACCGTGAGTACTCATCCAAAGTACTCGCAAGCAAGGAACTACACTACATATGCATGGGTATATGTGTAAGGAGGCCATATCAGTGGACTGAACTGCAGAATGCCAGAATAAGAGGGGGATAGCTAGTCCTATCGAAGACTACGCTTCTGGCAGCCACCGTCTTGCAGCATGTAGAAGAGAGTAGATTGAAGTCCTCCAAGCAGCATCTCCAAGTAGCATCGCATAGCATAATCCTACCCGGCGATCCTCTCCCCGTTGCCCTGTGGAAAAGCGATCACCGGGTTGTATCTGTCACTTGGAAGGGTGTGTTTTATTAAGTATCCGGTTCTAGTTGTCATAAGGTCAAGGTACAACTCCAAGTCGTCCTGTTACCGAAGATCACGGCTATTCGAATAGATTAACTTCCCTGCAGGGGTGCGCCACATAACCCAACATGCTCGATCCCATTTGGCCGGACACACTTTCCTGGGTCATGCCCGGCCTCGGAAGATCAACACGTCGCAGCCCCACCTAGGCCTAACAGAGAGGTCAGCACGCCGGTCTAACTACTATGGCGCAGGGGTCTGGGCCCATCGCCCATTGCACACCTGCATGTTGCGAGGGCGACCGAAAGCAGAACTAGCCCCCTTAATACAAGAGCAGGCTTACGTTCCAATCCGGCGCGCGCCGCTCAGTCGCTGACGTCTAGAAGGCTTCGGCTGATACCACGATGCAGGGATACCCATAACTACTCCCGCGTAGATGATTAGTGCGTATAGACCAGTGGCCAGACTCAGATCAAATACCAAGATCTCGTTAAGCATGTTAAGTATCTGCGAACGCCGAACAGGGCCAGGCCCACCTGTCTCCTAGGTGGTCTCAACCTGCCCTGTCGCTCTGCCACAAAGTAACAGTCGGGGGCCGTCGGGAACCCAGGCCCACCTCTACCGGGATGGAGCCACCTGTCCTTTCAGCCCCCTTATCAGAAATCACTTGCGGGTACTCATCGAGCTGACCCGACTTTAGTCACCATCTGTACAGTATGTATGTATGTATAGTATATACCCGTGATCACCTCCCGAGTGATCACGGCCCAATAGTATAGCAAGGCAGACTGACAAGAATGTAGGGCCAATGATGATAAACTAGCATCCTATACTAAGTATTTAGGATTGCAGGTAAGGTATCAACAGATGTAGCAACAATGTCAGGCTATGCATCAGAATAGGATTAACGGAAAGCAGTAACATGCTACACTACTCTAATGCAAGCAGTATAGAGGAGAATAGGCGATATCTGGTGATCAAGGGGGGGGGGGCTTGCCTGGTTGCTTTGGCAAGGACGGGTCGTCAACTCCGTAGTCGAACTGGGGGGTCGGCAGTCTCGGGGTTTACCGGAAAGAAGTAACGGAGGGGGAACACAATAAATAACTGAGCAATCAAAGTATCACAAAGCGTAGCATGGTAATACGCGGTGCTAGAGGTGACCTAACGCAGTAGGAGGTGATACCGGTGAAGGGGGGGAACATCCGGGAAAGTATCCCCGGTGTTTCACGTTTTCAGACAGATGAACCGGAGGGGGAAAGTTGTGTGTTTGCTATGCTAGGGATGTGTGGCGGACGAACAGGCTACATATCCGGATTCGTCTCGTCGTTCTGAGCAACTTTCTTGTAGAAAGTATTTTCATCCGAGTTACGAATTATTTTATATGATTTTTTAAAGTTTTAAATCATTTTTAGAATTAGCAGAATTAATTTAATTCGAAATAAATGTGAACTGCTAGGTGCACCCAGCACTGGGTACATATAAGTGTACCAGAGGGGCTGACATGTGGGTCCAAGGGGTCCCAGTTGACCAGTCAAACTTTGACTGGTCAACAGGGGGTGGGGCCTACTTGTCATACACTGTTTTACTAACCTAACTGATTAAATAGACTAATTAGGTTAATAGATTAACTAACACAGGTTAATTAAGTTATGTTTATTAACCTAGATTAATTAAGTTAATTAGTTCATTAATTAATTAATATTTTTATTTATTTATTTATTTAAAACATTTTTCTTTGGGTGTGGGGCCCGATCGCCAGTGACTCTGGGAGCCTTAACGGGCACTGGGCACTAGGCGCTAGCGGTAACGGGCGCTGGGCGCCCAACTGGGGCGAGCCCGGGCACTGGCTCGGGCGAGGCCATCGGCGTGGTTGGGCGCAGTTGGCCGGAAGCAAGCAACTGTGGGCGCAGCCCCATGCGAGCGAGCGCGCGTGGGTGCACGGGTGGCCGCGGGCGCAGTGCGTGTAGGCGCGACGTACGGGCGCGGGCGGGACAATGCCGCGGTGAGCGCGACGAGCGCGAGCGCTCGCAGGCGTGGGTGGAGGCAAGGACGCCGAGTAGGGCCACGACGAGCGCGACGCGTTCAGTACGTGGGGAGAGGGAGCACGGGGCAGTGCTCACGTTCGATGCAGGGAAGGGGCGGTGTGGCTCGATGGCGTCCGGTGAGGAGGAGGATGGGGACGAGCGACGGTGGGGAGGCAGTCCGGCAGGGAGGTCCGGCGAAGGCGCTCCGGGATGGCTTCGAGCGACGGAGTCGGGGTCGAGGCGGCGATGACGGGGCGGCGCCGGGAGGAAGCAGAGGCGCCAGGAGGCCGGTCGGGGAGGAGAGTTGAGGAGGCGGTGTGGGGAGGCGACGAGGAGGCGCCGGCGAAGACGGGCGGCGCCGGCCGACGACGGGGCGTAGGGATGAGGTGGCGGTCCGGCAACGGTGTCGGTGGAGAGCGGCGTGCGCCCCCCGATCCAGATCGGGGGAGGGGAACCGAGCGAAAGAGAGAGGGGAAGTGGGGAGGGGTTCGCCCCGATCCAGATTGGATCGAGAGGGGGAGGAGGAGTGGCGACGTGGGGGGGGGGGAAGTGGGGTGCGATAGTGGCTAGGGTTTCGGGGATGGGGATATGGGGAGCGGGATGTGGGCCGGCCGGTTGTGGCCTGGTGGCCAGCTGGGCCACGGCCCAGCGAGGGGGGGCCTTTTATTTTCTTTTGTTGTTGTTTTTTAGTATTTTCCTTCTTTTATTTATTTTCCCTTTCTGCTTTAATTCATTTTAAAGTATTTAGGCATTTTGAAAAAGCGTGATTTCTTCACCATAATTACCTATGCAATAATTTGCACACTCCGAACATTTTAGTTTTAGAGTTTGGAAACTTTTGTTGTTTGCCTATGTTTTAAATTTGAATTTGAATCGGGTTCACTCAACGCGAGTTTAATTACAGTAACAGAGGTGACATGGCATCATTAATATGTGATTATCGTAGCTTAATTATCCGGGCGTCACAATTCTCCTCCACTACAAGAAATCTCGTCCCGAGATTTAAGAGGGTAAGTGCGGGGAAGGGATTAGGTTGCGAAATTCTAACGGGTCTTGTTGGTCTTGGTTACTCTTGTCGAAGAGGTCGATCCATTACATTGACGTCTTCATTTCTCTGCTTCAGGTCATCATGATGAAGTTGTCGTCCTTCCTTCGGTAACTCCATCGTACTTACGTAAAAATAAGGGGGTATTCCGGGAGAACGAACCTCTACAAGGTTGACTATCTGGTCGATATCATCGAGGAAGGTGGCAGAAAGTAACTCTCGAATTGAAACTTAAGGAAATATCGAGAGCAAAGTAATGAGGTTTCATGGGAAGTTTCGAGCGAGCAGGCAACCGTTCGATGCCTGAAACAGGGCGTGAAAGGGGCTCAAAGCAATCGGGAATAAGTATTGCGTCCGGCAACAGATTTGATGATCCCTCGAAAGATGGCTCGTGAATTACATACGAGGTCACACGCGAGGAACAACCTTGGGAACGGGGGGTGCAGGAGAGTCAGGTTTCGATCCTGTGGAACTGTGGGTTATGGGCCCACCATGTGGGTTAAAAGTAGGAAGGGGGGATGACATCTTGCACGGTCATGATAGCAAGGCATGTCAGAGGGTAGCCTGTTAGTTATGTCAGCAACAACATCGATACCAAGGGCGAGGGACGAAGAGAACCATTTTCCTGCTTGTTGAACGAGGCGGACCAATAGGCAAAGTTCTCGTCCATCGGTGGCTACCAGAATGTCATCAACAATAGTAACTAGGTCTTACTAACATGGTTGTACACCAAGGTGTGTACATAAGCAGAAGAATGTTACTACTTAGATCATATGGATCACAAGGAAGGTTAAACAAATCAATGGAAAGGAAAATGTGTTTAAACACATCTTTCAAGGGCATTTCCTTCCCAAGGACAAGCAGAGCATGATATCCATGACAGGATATTAAGAAGAAAACTCCTTAGGTAGGGGAGAGAAATTTCATGACATTACCCATACAACGGTGTTTGGATAATTGACAAAGAGAATTTAGCATTGTGCTTCAAATGCTCTTATTGAAATTCGGAGTACCACAGACATGCTTCGAGATAGCATTGACATGGCCAACAGGTGAAGATCAGACTTTGGAAACACAAAGGATTCATCAGGAATAACTTATAGAATAAGTCTTACAATTTCCTCATGGAAAAATGATCAACCTTGTTAAAAAGGAAACTATAACACTAGGTACTCCGGTCAGGTGTGCTAGGCATGACATCATCTTACTGGGTCATATAAAGACCAATGTTATAACTCATGGACATATGTCCCAATCATCATATTTGATCGAGATCCAGATATGACTGGTGCCAGGATGTCTCACACTCGGGATGCCTGAGAAGAAAAGGTGCAACACAAATTGACGAGATGTCATTTCAAGATTCTCGGGATATGAACTATGGAAGCGAGTTCCAAAACAAGAGTTCATCATTTAACCAAGGAGAGGACGAGGAGGTGGCTGATGGACTCGGCGACAATTCCTCGAGATTTCCAAAAGGATGGATTTCCCCAAATATGTGAATAAGGAGATAACATTTGTCAGATCAGATGACATAATGAGGTATGCTCGAGGAAAACATACACAATTAAACATGGGTTGAAAGGTGCACCCGAAAATGGGCTGGGTTGCACGACCAACGTCGGAATGGTGTTTCAATAACCAAAGTATTAGAATGAAACTCGGCCATTAACTTCAAAGCAATAGGGTTGCTAGAAGTTCTGAATTGGCACAACATAGTTCAATTGTCGGTATTCCGGTTAGAATGAACACGGGTACCAAGACAAAATGGTGAGGGTGAGAAGTATCACTATACCAAGAATTCTTAAGGGGTGGTGAAATTCTCACCACATTTTTGACATAAAAGAGATGGTAATACACCAAGGTAAAACAGAACATGAGCTAGATAGCGAGGAGCTCAAGGTACAACACAAACCACGATCAAGTTTGTGTTGGAGGGAAGGCAATAAAGTGGCCGATGATAACACAAATCATCAAGGACAAGGATGGTATTTTTCATCATGAATTCGATTGATATCCTGAAAGAGCTCGGAATGCTGATGATGAACACGACACATTTGTCGAGAGATCTCATGAAGATGTAATCGATCGGCGATGACATCAAGTTGAAGGAATGATGAAGCGAAAGGTTATTGGAACCATGGGTACAACACAAACTCAAATCAAGTTTGTTGTTCAAGGAGAAATGATATGACGAGGAAGATCGACACAAGATTAGCTCACTGTCGAAATTTGTGCTCTGGGAAGAACCAGATAGCACAGTTAAATTTAGCATGATAATGATGTAGCCGATAAGGCTAGGAATGACATGATGGAGTATTAAACTCGTAAGCAATGAAGATTACTAAGAGTTGTCGAATCGCAGTGCGGACTCGATTCACTATTCGGAGTTCTCAGTTGTCGACAACCCAAAACTCATGGAGTGATTATGATAGGGAAAGGTATTACTCCGGCACAAATTCATAAGATGTAGTGCAATGGCATGATATCCTCGAGATATTAGGGAGATAATACTCGAAGGCATATCAAATTAAAGGTTGAAGTGGGGTGTATTGATCTATAGAAGACAAGCGCTTTTACTTGTCTGAGAAATGGAACCAAAGGAAGAAATTATGGTCGGAACCACGATTGCAAAGGGTCAATTCACAGATCCAGATGATATTTTCAAGGAAATAGTTATTATTGCAAGAAGCTTCCATGATAGGATCTACATCGTGTCCATGGGCATGAACACAAAGGTTCAAGGTCGACTCCCACTTCGTCAATGCATAACCTTCCATTCACCACTCGTATTTCAAAAATGACATTAGTTCTTGAAAGTTTTACCTGGTGCACTACCAGATAAGTATGACCCATGAAATCTTTCGGGTTCACACGGATTAGGGAACGCGTAGGTTCAACCCATCAGGGCATCTTAGGAACATATACCACAAACTTTAATAGTAATTAACACAAGCTCCATAGTAGAGCATGGGTGACAAAAGGAGAGGATACAATTTACCGAATGCATTATGTATCAGGGAAAGATCTTCTCGAGGTTTTTGTATACGAAGGACACTGTCGGATGATATTACAACGAGGGATCCAACGGTCCATAGCGGAGCTGATGTGAGTATCAGTACGCAAGCAGAGGAAGAAACAATGCGAAGGCATTGGATTATAGAAGCAACTGACTAATTCAAAGCTCAATGTAAAGAATCATGATTTCTGATTCAAGGGATCAGAAGCAACACTCTGATTAAGAATGGTTAAGCTGAATAGACTTAGGGGTACAATCGTCGACAATTTGATTGATCGATAAACAGATCATGTTCAAAATGACATGTCAGCCCGAAAGGTAATTTTAAAAGAATCAACCGATGATTGCATGCAATCGCACTCATGTTGAACCAATAGGATCAAAATGACGGTGTCAAAGGAGACTAATGAATGTTGCTAGACCTATGGGAAGCAACCATAGTGCAAGCAGACAAGTATATGTGGAGCAATAGTTTTAAAGAGGAATCTCGAATGATCCGATAGAATTTCAAAGTATCATATGAAACATATGAACAACTGGGGATGGATGAATACTCAATAAGTGCGAGTAATTATTTGCAGGGGTATTCATGTCGTAAAGAACTGCAAAGCAGTAGACACAAGGTATTCTCATATCAATAGAGAGCAAGATCAACTGGGGATAAAAGTAAGAACGACAGGTGTATGTATTTATCCATAGGGATATTTCGGTGGTAGGGAATTGCAAAAGCAACAGGCACCAAGTCTCGAGAGAACATCAGAGGGTATCTTTGGAATCCTTCGGTGCACCAAGTAATCATCTGGACTGAAGAGGCTCTCTGGGAGAAAGTATTATCGAGAACCTAGAGTCAGAGTTAGTAAAAATTGTTTAACCCGAATAAAAGAGAGATCAGAGTCCCAGAGTAAAGGTTGAGGAGTAAAAGATCCTAGTACCACCCAATGGCGACGTGGGCCCTTAAGCCACACAGCCATGTTAGTAAAAGTTTTTGAAATGTCTAGACTCGACTTCGGCCAAGGAGTTGGAAAGGGGGATTCCTACAGGCAGTCGGCTCTGATACCAACTTGTGACGCCCCCGATTCAATCGTACACTAATCATGCACGCAAACGTGTACGATCAAGATCAGGGACCCACGGGAAGATATCACAACACAACTCTAAAAACATAAATAAGTCATACAAGCATCATAATACAAGCCAGGGGCCTCGAGGGCTCGAATACAAGTGCTCGATCATAGACAAGTCAGCGGAAGCAACAATATCTGAGTACAGACATAAGTTAAACAAGTTTGCCTTAAGAAGGCTAGCACAAACTGGGATACAGATCGAAAGAGGCACAGGCCTCCTGCCTGGGATCCTCCTAACTACTCCTAGTCGTCGTCAGCGGGCTGCACGTAGTAGTAGGCACCTCTAGTGTAGTAGGGGTCGTCGTCGACGGTGGCGTCTGGCTCCTGGACTCCAGCATCTGGTTGCGACAACCAGAAAGAAAGGAAAGGGGGAAAGGGGGGAGAAAGCAACCGTGAGTACTCATCCAAAGTACTCGCAAGCAAGGAACTACACTACATATGCATGGGTATATGTGTAAGGAGGCCATATCAGTGGACTGAACTGCAGAATGCCAGAATAAGAGGGGGATAGCTAGTCCTATCGAAGACTACGCTTCTGGCAGCCACCGTCTTGCAGCATGTAGAAGAGAGTAGATTGAAGTCCTCCAAGCAGCATCTCCAAGTAGCATCTCCAAGTAGCATCGCATAGCATAATCCTACCCGGCGATCCTCTCCTCGTTGCCCTGTGGAAAAGCGATCATCGGGTTGTATCTGGCACTTGGAAGGGTGTGTTTTATTAAGTATCCGGTTCTAGTTGTCATAAGGTCAAGGTACAACTCCAAGTCGTCCTGTTACCGAAGATCACGGCTATTCGAAGAGATTAACTTCCCTGCAGGGGTGCACCACATAACCCAACACGCTCGATCCCATTTGGCCGGACACACTTTCCTGGGTCATGCCCGGCCTCGGAAGATCAACACGTCGCAGCCCCACCTAGGCCTAACAGAGAGGTCAGCACGCCGGTCTAACTCCTATGGAGCAGGGGTCTGGGCCCATCGCCCATTGCACACCTGCACGTTGCGAGGGCGGCCGAAAGCAGAACTAGCCCCCTTAATACAAGAGCAGGCTTACGTTCCAATCCGGCGCGCGCCACTCAGTCGCTGACATCTAGAAGGCTTCGGCTGATACCACGACGCCGGGATACCCATAACTACTCCCGCGTAGATGGTTAGTGCGTATAGACCAGTGGCCAGACTCAGATCAAATACCAAGATCTCGTTAAGCGTGTTAAGTATCCGCGAACGCCGAACAGGGCCAGGCCCACCTGTCTCCTTGGTGGTCTCAACCTGCCCTATCGCTCCGTCACAAAGTAACAGTCGGGGGCCGTCGGGAACCCAGGCCCACCTCTACCGGGATGGAGCCACCTGTCCTTTCAGCCCCCTTATCAGAAATCACTTGCGGGTACTCATCGAGCTGACCCGACATTAGTCACCATCTGTACAGTATGTATGTATGTATAGTATATACCCGTGATCACCTCCCGAGTGATCACGGCCCAATAGTATAGCAAGGCAGACTGACAAGAATGTAGGGCCAATGATGATAAACTAGCATCCTATACTAAGTATTTAGGATTGCAGGTAAGGTATCAACAGATGTAGCAACAATGTTAGGCTATGCATCAGAATAGGATTAACGGAAAGCAGTAACATGCTACACTGCTCTAATGTAAGTAGTATAGAGCAGAATAGGCGATATCTGGTGATCAAGGGGGGGGGGGGGCTTGCCTGGTTGCTTTGGCAAGGAGGGGTCGTCAACTCCGTAGTCGAACTGGGGGGTCGTCGGCAGTCTCGGGGTTTACCGGAAAGAAGTAACGGAGGGGGAACACAATAAATAACTAAGCAATCAAAGTATCACAAAGCGTAGCATGGTAATACGCGGTGCTAGAGGTGACCTAACGCAGTAGGAGGTGATACCGGTGAAGGGGGGGAACATCCGGGAAAGTATCCCTGGTGTTTCACGTTTTCAGACAGATGAACCAGAGGGGGAAAGTTGCGTGTTTGCTATGCTAGGGATGTGTGGCGGACGAACGGGCTGCATATCCGGATTCGTCTCGTCGTTCTGAGCAACTTTCATGTAGAAAGTATTTTCATCCGAGTTACGAATTATTTTATATGATTTTTTAAAGTTTTAAATCATTTTTAGAATTAGCAGAATTAATTTAATTCAAAATAAATGTGAACTGCTAGGTGCACCCAGCTCTGGGTACATATAAGTGTACCAGAGGGGCTGACATGTGGGTCCAAGGGGTCCCAGTTGACCAGTCAAACTTTGACTGGTCAACAGGGGGTGGGGCCTGCTTGTCATACACTGTTTTACTAACCTAACTGATTAAATAGACTAATTAGGTTAATAGATTAACTAACACAGGTTAATTAAGTTATGTTTATTAACCTAGATTAATTAAGTTTATTAGTTCATTAATTAATTAATATTTTTATTTATTTATTTATTTATTTAAAACATTTTTCTTTGGGTGTGGGGCCCGATCGCCAGTGGCTCTGGGAGCCTTAACGGGCACTGGGCGCTGGGCGCTAGCGGTAACGGGCGCTGGGCGCCCAACTGGGACGAGCCCGGGCACTGGCTTGGGCGAGGCCATCGGCGCGGCTGGGCGCAGTTGGCCGGAAGCAAGCAACTGTGGGCGCAGCCCCATGCGAACGAGCGCGCGTGGGTGCACGGGTGGCCGCGGGCGCAGTGCGTGTAGGCGCGACGTACGGGCGCGGGCGGGACAAGGCCGCGGTGAGCGCGACGAGCGCGAGCGCTCGCAGGCGTGGGTGGAGGCAAGGACGCCGAGTAGGGCCACGACGAGCGCGACGCGTTCAGTACGGCGGGAGAGGGAGCACGGGGCGGTGCTCACGTTCGATGCAGGGAAGGGGCGGTGTGGCTCGATGGCGTTCGGCGAGGAGGAGGTTGGGGACGAGCGACGGTGGGGAGGCAGTCCGGCGGGGAGGTCCGGCGAAGGCGCTCCGGGACGACTTCGGGCGACGGAGTCGGGGTCGAGGCGGCGATGACGGGGCGGCGCCGGGAGGAAGCAGAGGCGCCAGGAGGCCGGTCGGGGAGGAGGGTTGAGGAGGCGGTGTGGGGAGGCGACGAGGAGGCGCCGGCGAAGACGGGCGGCACCGGCCGACGACGGGGCGTAGGGATGAGGTGGCGGTCCGGCAACGGTGTCGGTGGAGAGCGGCGTGCGCCCCCCGATCCAGATCAGGGGAGGGGAACCGAGCGAAAGAGAGAGGGGAAGTGGGGAGGGGTTCGCCCCGATCCAGATTGGATCGAGAGGGGGAGGAGGAGTGGCGACGAGGGGGGGAAGTGGGGTGCGATAGTGGCTAGGGTTTCGGGGATGGGGATATGGGGAGCGGGATGTGGGCCGGCCGGTTGTGGCCTGGTGGCCAGCTGGGCCATAGCCCAGCAAGGGGGGGGGCCTTTTATTTTCTTTTGTTGTTGTTTTTAGTCTTTTCCTTTTTTTATTTATTTTCCCTTTCTGCTTTAATTCATTTTAAAGTATTTAGGCATTTTGGAAAAGCGTGATTTCTTCACCATAATTACCTATGCAATAATTTGCACACTCCGAACATTTTAGTTTTAAAGTTTGGAAACTTTTGTTGTTTGCCTATGATTTAAATTTGAATTTGAATCGGGTTCAATCAACGCGAGTTTAATTACAGTAACCGAGGTGACATGGCATCATTAGTATGTGATTACCGTAGCTTAATTATCCGGGCGTCACAGCAACACTGTATGAGAAATCTCCACGAAAGGTATGGAGGAACACAATCCTCAACCACCAATCGACAGGCTTAAGATTTACCATGGCGCCATACCACGAAGGAAGGAAGGAAAAGGGTGTCCATGGTGTAGAACTGCAGATCGTTGTCGTGGTGCTCGCAGCCACCGGCATCATACCTTGGCGGAAGGAAGGAAAAGGGTGTCCATGGTGTAGAAATGGAGATCGTTTTCGTAGCGCTTGCAACAGCCGTCACCTAAAAGTTGAGTTGAGTTTTATAGTTCAAACATGGTAAAATATTCTACGCAAATTATTATGAAAATTCATGTGCACAAATCTTTGAAGAACAAGTGAGTCTATATTAAAAGGTCTCGTAGTGACCTACACTGAATTCGTTTTATAAGAGATAACATAGATCAAGAGTGCAAAACATTGCATTTTTTAGGATTATCTTCTTTGTGCTACCCTCGTTGAACGTCAAAGAGAGATCAGAGACAGGCTATTTGGAACATCATAACTCCCTAGCTCCTTGCCTATTTTTGTGTAATAATGATGAAGATTATTAGAGGGGGCATGTTGTTTTTATGATATGACAAATGCAGTATGGAGAAATCCTTACAGAACAAAAAACAAAGTGCCTCAATAGAAGGGATTCACAAATTTCGTCACAGTTGCTTACACTATATCTAGAAAAGGAATAAGGAACATACTTTCAATAGACCCCAGGAATTCGAAGAAGAGCTCTTGCATCCCATCGTTCACCATCTCCACCTAAGTCTCTCCTCATCCTGCAACAACCAAGAAACGCCTCTCATGAAAATCCAGATTAAAACTGAACCACGAAAGAAGAAGGAAATCATTTAGAGCCATGAGGGAGGCCAACTTCCAGGTAGTGCGTCCACCCTCCAAGCCAATCCAGATGGCGCTCTGACTAACTCTTAAAAATGACATGGCTTTACAAACTCAGACAAGCCAAAGACTGGGCTTTCATATAGATTTTTCATCCATCCATATAAACAACGAATTATGCGAAAAGATAAGATCAAGATATAACCATTGCATGTAAATTCTATTGCACCTGCTGACCGACCTATGGAAAAAATGTCAGAAATAACAGCAGAAGCGAGGTGTCGTATACATTTGGTACCTTAAATCCTCAAAGATGAAATATCCCAAGAATCAAATGTTCCACTTCACAACATACTTTTGGAACAAATTTTAAATGAAATTACTAGGGCCAAATTATAGGCTAGCCCTTTTTACTGGTCTATTAGAAATGAAGTCGTGTTGTACATGAGCAACCACTCGCACGCACAATCGCTGGTTGTTGGCGGCTGTCGGTGTCAAAACCGGCGGATCTCGGGTAGGGGGTCCCGAACTGTGCGTCTAGGCGGATGGTAACAGGAGACGAGGGACACGATGTTTTACCCAGGTTCGGGCCCTCTTGATGGAGGTAAAACCCTACATCCTGCTTGATTAATATTGATGATGTGTATTACAAGAGTGGATCTACCACGAGATCAAGGAGGCTAAACCCTAGAAGCTAGCCTATGGTATGATTGTTGTAATGGATGTTGTGTCCTACGGACTAAAACCCTCCGGTTTATATAGACACCGGAGAGGGCTAGGGTTACACAGAGTCGGTTACAATGGTAGGAGATCTACATATCCGTATCGCCAAGCTTGCCTTCCACGCCAAGGAAAGTCCCATCCGGACACGGGACGGAGTCTTCAATCTTGTATCTTCGTAGTTTTGGAGTCCGGCGGACGATGATAGTCCGGCTGTATGGACACCCCCTAGTCCAGGACTCCCTCAGTAGCCCCTGAACCTGGCTTCAATGACGATGAGTCCGGCGCGCATAATGTTCGGCATTGCAAGGCGGGTTCCTCCTTTGAATAATCCATAGAAGATTGTGAACACCAGGATAATGTTCGGCATTGCAAGGCGGGTTCCTCCTTTGAATAATCCATAGACGTATTATGCGGCATGACGTCACACCACCACCAAGCCTTTACTTGAATCGTTTTTTATTACACCACCTCAGCACATTTAGCGAAGCGGTTTCCTTGGCACGTCTTGTCGAAGCAGAGATCGTGTTCCCCTTATTCCGGGATTCTCATCAATACCGACGTGGGTAACCCAACCGCGCCCGTCGCCACGCCTCCTCTATCGAAGGCGAGTCCCGAACGGTCACGGAGACGGCTCTTGGAATTCTCCCTCTTTATAATAGGACCAAGGCTCATTTCTTTTCTTCAATCCTCCATCGAATCTTCTCCTTGCTCCAAGTTCCAACACCCAGAGCCCCAGATTCGTGTGCTTCAGACCTTCAACAATGTCCGGTTCCGACCTTCAGGGCCGGTGGATGCCTTCCTCCGTCACGGAGGAGGACGTGCTAAAGCTGCGAGAGGCCAAGTACCTGTCTTACGAGATTTCGCACAGGTTGCACGCCGAAGGGCAGGCCATCCCTTCCCCCGAGCCCAGCGAGTATGTCGTCTTTGTATCCCACCTCCATCGGGGTTTAGGCTTCCCGACGGATCCTTTCCTGAGAGGGCTCATGTTCTACTATGGGTTGGAATTCCAAGACTTGGCTCCGGAGTCCATCCTCCAAATCTCCGCATTACTCGTCGTCTGCGAAGCCTTCCTCCGCGTCACCCCCCACTTCGGCCTGTAGCTGAAGACCTTCAATGTGGAGCCGAAGATGACCGGGGGGCATCCAGCAGAGTGCGGCGGGGCGGCCATAAGCAGGAGGGCCGATGCCTCGTGGCCAGAGGGCTCCTCCAAGAGGAGCTCGGCTTGTGGCAGCAGGAGTGGTTCTATATCACCGCTCCGAAGGGCAGCAAGCAGAAGCCGCTGCCTTCATTCCGCTCGGGACCTCCACGATGGTTGATGTCGTGGGTCAACCAAGGGCTCAATTGGGGGCCATCAAAAGACGTGCCCCTATTGCAGGGCCGGATTCGAGACCTCCAAGCGAGGGAGATCAATCTGGTCGTGGTGATGCAGGTCATGCTAATTAGGCATCTTATGCCCTCCAAACGCCGTCCTCTCCGGCTATGGGAGTTCAATCCGGAGGGACCACGGATTCTCCAACACTTTATGGGTACGACACCCGTGGAGATGTACAAGTTATTCTTCGGACCGCAGGCAGCGTGTCCGGAATTAACCGAGGATGCCGGCCTAAGCTGCAATTGCTTGGATACTCAAGTAAGTAGCTCAGTGTTCGGACGCACCGTTTTGTTTGCCTTTCTACAATTCGCCTTTTAACCCATTATCCTTCAACAAGAGTGGATAGCGCAAGCAAAGCTGATACGGTGTCCGGCCTCCCTCCCAGAGACCGCGCCGGAGCCCGTGCTGGTCAGAATGTTGGAGGTTGCGCCTTCAGAAGAAGGCGAAGGGGAAAATAGAGGAGCTACCACCTCGCCCAAGGGGGCGCTTGAAGAAGGGGGGATCGAGAATCCCTCCCTCCAGGGGGAGAAGAGGACCGCCTCCGAAGACCCGGAGGCCAAAGCCCCTAAGCGGGGGAAGAAATCTTCGCCAGAGGGTCCTGCGTCCGGGGAGGTCCCAGACGCACAATCTTCTCTAAAGAACCAGCCCTCCCCGGACGCACAATCTTCTCTAAAGAACCAGCCCTCCAGCGAGCCGTGAGTAGAAAAAGGGGAGTTCATTAATAAGAAACATCCCTATTTCTGCTTCTGAGGATAACCGAAAATTTTACCTTGTAGTTCGGATCTGCGACCTTCTCAGATGAGCTCGTCTTCGGGGGATCTTCGTCCGGAGATGATGGAGAGCGAGATGCCTCCGTCTGCTACGCTGTCGGATAGGGCGGACGAGCCTGAAGTGTCGTCACGGAGGGTTTCCCCGAGCCCGGCAGAGCCGAAGAGTTCGGCGCCAACTAGTGTTCGGCCAGGGGAGCTGAAGGATCTGCTTGAGAGGGCGTCCATCTCAGAAGATCACCGTGCATTGATGAGCATGGTGATTGGAAGGATTTCGTCCACCGAAAGCGGATTACATAATGCCGTCAGGAGTTTGCTGGCGGGGTTTGAGGTACGTAAAAATGACGCACCTTTTTGACAGTTTTGCACATGAAAGTGCGCCCTGTATAGATAGTAGCCCCTGAGACTCGGTAGGTTGTCGAAAGCGATAGCGTGCCGAGGATCAAAATCGCAGGTATTGAGTGTCGCCTTTCCTATGCAGGTGGCGGATAGTCCGGGGGCTAGCCGGACTGATGGAGCTGCTGAATTAATGCGGCAACTCGATGTTGCGGATGCGGACATCGCGCTAGTCAACAAGCGACTTGACGAGTCGCAAGGTAAATTGTTTCTCCGTAGTCACCTATTAAGGGAACCAAAGCCCACCTCTTACAATATTTATGCTTGATGCAGATGGTGCTGCTGCTGTGGAGAGCCTTCGGGCAGAACTTGCTCAAGCCAAGGAGCAAGCCAGAAGGAGTGATGCAGCTGCCTCGAGGGCGGCCGAAGAGTTAGAAGCCGAAAGGGCTGCACACTGCCGAAGCAGGGAAGAGATGGCCGAACTGGCCGTTGAATTGAAGGATGCTACCGACCGCAATGAGGCTCTTGAAAAGGAGCGCCTATCGGAGCGGGAAGACCTGGGGAAGGCCACCGCCGAGGCCAAGGATGCTCGTTCTGCAATCCGGGCTATGAAGGAGGAGCTGCGTCAAGCCGGAGACATTGTGGCTGGCAAGCCTTTTTTGCTGCGCCGCAGGTTTACGGATCCAAATTATGCCCAGCTTGGCCAGCTGTGGGGTCCGGAGGATCCATATATGGACTTAGCGACAAGTGCAGCAGATGCCGTTGTGCACTTCCGGAGTCAGAAGGATCACAAGACGGAAGAGTTGTTTTGGTCTCAATTCCATAGTCCGGATCGTTCACTTCCGCTGACCGATCAGTTGGCCGAATGGGCTGAGCTGAATAGGTTGTCCGGACTTGCCATGACGGATATCGTGACTCATGTCTGGTCGGAGAGGCCCAAGGCGACGAGCTATTTTGGCTTATTGCAGCAATTTCTTGGGGCGGTGCCGCATATCAAGGAGATGAAGCGGTCGGCCTGCATAGAGGGTGCGCGGATGGCCCTTGCCCGTGTGAAGACACATTGGACAGAGATGGATGCCACCGCTGTTGCAACCCAGGGTTCGGACGAAAGCCGGTTACCCGTCGAGCACTATTTTGGGGAAGTTATGCATGGTGCTCGTGTAATAGAGTCGCAGTGCTCAAAAAATGTCACGTTCAAATGAACGTTTTATTTTGTAAAACAATGGTTATGATGTAATCGCTTTTTATACTTGTGCGTTCCAAGTATTGAAATATCTCCTATGCGGCCGTTTATGTATACGTGTGTATA
Source organism: Triticum timopheevii (assembly GCA_963921465.1). Lineage (NCBI taxonomy): Eukaryota > Viridiplantae > Streptophyta > Magnoliopsida > Poales > Poaceae > Triticum > Triticum timopheevii. The sequence continues at coordinate 283,408,821 of OY997264.1, forward strand.
ACCTGAAAGATGGCAGTCTTCGGCTTCAGCCCCCACGCACAAGGTGCGGGGGTGTTCGCAAAAATAGTGCATTGTCACACTTAATCCGACGTCTCGGTCCTGTTGAGGAGGTGGTAGCGTAGCAAACGAGGCAACCGGACTATGATGCTTTATCACTTTCACTTAGCCATTGTAGTTCGAGGGTGGGGCTACGATATAGCCCCTGGGGGCACCGCGCTCTCCGAATTCGGGGCGTGTGTGTGCCTGACCAGGAAACGGTCCTTCGTCAAAGCGGAGGAATTCTAAACATTCCGGTGGTCGATCGAGTGGTTGACCAGTCTCTCGCTGTACCATGACAGTCAGTTTTCGGCTTTCTCTACTGAGGTTCTCGCCCAGCCGAACTGGGGCACAATCGCAGTAGTTCTCCTGGTGCCACGTTAGCCGATGATACGGAACGTAAGGCAGCAAAACACAGGAGCCGGGCAAACCCAACATTTGACCAAAGACACGATTCGGAGCTGATGCATATAAGGCCTAACTCGAGACGCCGAACACTCCCTAAGGTGTTCGGTCTTTATAATAATGGGCAGAACAATGCCCTAAGCCCCTAGTGTCCAGGTACGGGTGAGGTCCTCTGACGCGGCCGATGCCAAAACGGCAGGCTCCACTCTGGTTATAATGAGAAACCAGGGGATTATAGCAACAAGAGACAGTAAAAAAGGTTTACGCAGGGTCTTAATCTGAAAAGAATCCTTGCGACGGGTCCCTACTGCACGTCTGCGCCTGTGTCTCCGTTGTGCCGTTATCCTGGACGGGTGTGCATGTTGTTCATCTGTAAAAAGAGAGGAACTTAGTTTGAAAGGAAATCGTGCGAAAAGAAGTATATGAAAAATATTAATAAATAAGTAAGGCGGAGTCTATATTAGCTCATTGTTGCTTATACGCACAGCCCCTTGTGAAGGGGCTGTGCGGCTAGGGAGCCCCTAGCTTATTTATGCCGGACTCGTCTAGCCGTTTCCGGGGTCTTTAAATGACCCTTTTAATAAAATGATGCCACATGGACCGGGCATTTTAAGTGTAAGAGACGCGCAATGTGGTATGGCATTGAAGCGGACAAAACCTTCACGTCCCAATAGTGCTTGATAGCTACTTTTGAATGGAGCGACATGAAAGATTAGTTTTTCGCGTCGGAAGTTGTTCGGTGACCCGAACACAACTTCTAGTAATAAGGAGCCTGTGCACTTGGCGTAAGGGCCTGGCGTCACTCCTTTAAAGGAAGTGCGGCTATGTCGAATTTTAGTAAGGTCTATCCCCAACTTGCGGATTGTGTTTGGATATAGCAGGTTTAAATCGCTGCCTCCGTCCATCAGGACTTGTGTAAATTGTAGTCCGTCGATTATAGGATTCAATATCAGGGCAGTCCATCCTGCATTTCGAACGCTCCTGGAATAATCCAGGTGGTCGAAAGTGATTGGTTTTGATATCCAATCTCGAGGTTCCGCTGGGGTGGACCATGCGAGACCCATTTTAGCGGGTGCCGCATTGTTTTTCCGTATTATCACATGGAGTGAGTTTACTGCTTTGACTTCTTGTGGGAAAGTCTTTTGTTTTCCGGTGCTCTGCTGGTGGGGTTTATCATCGTCCTCGCTTGATGCGTTGAGCCCCTTGTGTTCGGCGTTGAGTCGGCCGGACTGTTTGAAAACCCAACAATCTAGGTGGGTGTGGTTTGCAGGCCTTCCGGGGGTACTGTGGATTTGACATATCCGATCCAAAATTTTGTTTAAGTTGGATAGCCCATCACTGTTATCCTTAAGGGGCAGTGTTTTGTTGTTTGGCCGCGAGCTTTTGAATCCGGCGTTGACCGCCGTGTTCTTTGGGCTTTTCTCTTTATTCCGGCGCTGATCTTTTCTGTGCCGTGATTTTCCGTTTCCATCTCTGATCTCGGATGTACTTGGGTCGCTGGTGCTGCATCTTGCTAGCCAGCTATCTTCCCCCGCGCAAAAGCGGGTCATGAGGCTTGTTAGCGCGGACATTGTCCTCGGCTTCTCTTGGCCAAGGTGTCTGGCGAGCCATTCATCTCGGACGTTGTGTTTGAAAGCTGCTAAGGCTTTGGCGTCCGGACAGTCAACTATTTGGTTCTTTTTAGTAAGGAACATGTTCCAGAATTTGCGCGCTGACTCTCCGGGCTGTTGAGTTATATGACTTAGATCGTCTGCATCCGGAGGGCGGACATAAGTCCCTTGAAAATTTGCTCTAAACACGTCCTCAAGCTCTTCCCAACTTCCAACAGTGTTTTCTGGGAGGATTTTGAGCCAATGCCGAGCTGGCCCTTTGAGCTTGAGGGGTAGGTATTTTATGGCATGGAGGTCATCTCCTCTAGCCATGTGTATGTGTAGTATATAATCCTCTATCCAGACTCCAGGGTCTGTTGTTCCGTCGTAAGCCTCTATGTTTATGGGTTTAAACCCTGCTGGGAATTCATGATCCAGCACCTCATTGGTGAAACATAGTGGGTGTGCGGCGCCCCTGTATTTGGGTGTACCGTTGTCTTCGAACACTTGGCGTGTTGTGTTGTTTCCTGGGCCCCTCTTTTTTGGCCCGTAAATGGACCTGGCTGGGCCATCTGTTTTCCCAGGATCATGAGTCGACTTGTGTGCGGCGCCTCTTGTAGATTTTGGCCTATCATCTGGCCGTCTATCCGGCCAGGCGGCCTCTTTGTTTTTTGACTGTGGAGGCTCTATGGCTTCCTCGTTGAATTCTGGCAGCAGCTTGCGCTTCGGGTAGCTCTTTGATTGATGGCCATTGCCGTATTTGTCTGCGGTTTTGAGCACTTTGCTCCACCTCATTCTGAGTATATCTTCCGCTGTTTTGAGCTTCCGTTTTTCCTTCTTCAGACTTCTTGCAGTAGCGACGAGTCTTTTGCGAAGGCTCTTATTCTCCGGTGGTGTGTCCGGCGTGAGGTCGCCTGGACTGTTGGTTTCGCCGGGCATGGATTGATTATCCGATTCGTCCTGTTCGGACGGTTGCTTGGCTGCATGTTCGTCGTCCACTGGTTTGCCCTGCTCTATTGCTGGGTCATTAGGAGCACTGTTGTTGTCGAGGCGGGACTTAGGGCGGCGTCTGCGTCGCCGTTTTGGTTGTTTATCGGCGGGATTATCCTTTGCCGCGCCCTGTTGGTCCTTGTTGTCGCTTCCTTTCGGGGTATCCACCATATATACATCATGGGTTGCGGTGGCCCTCCAGTGCTCTGTGAGCGCTGGTTCTTGATCGTCTCTGGCATCGTCGTCCATACCGTCGATGTCTTCGGAGTCGTAGTCTAGCATGTCGGTTAGATCGTCGACAGTGGCTACAAAGTGGGTGGTGGGTGGGCTTTGAATTTCTTCGTTGTCCGCATCCCAACCATCCTGGCCATAATCCGGCCAGGGCTCTCCGGATAGCGAGAGATATTTTAGAGAATTTAGAATGTCGCCAAAGGGTGAGTAATGAAAGATGTCTGCAGCGATGAACTCCATGATCGGCGCCCAATCGGGTTCGATTGGCAAGGGCGCAGGAGGTTCGGAGTCTGGCACCTCGGAGTCACGAGCTTTATTGGGAACAAGGTCAGTGTTCGGCTCCATCCCCGCGGATGTTGCAGCTCCCGAGGCGGTGTCCAGCCACTCGTCCTCGATCTGCGCGATCAGCTCCGAACTATGAGTCGGAGCGGATTCATGTGCGGCCTCCAAGGCACTGTCTGGCGGCAGAGCCAGATCGTGCCCATCGCGATAGTGCGGCACGCCCGGCTGTGGCTCGAGTCCGTCGAAGATCAAGTCCCCGCGGATGTCGGCCGTGAAGTTTAGGCTTCCAAATCTGACCTGACGGCCAGGGGCGTAGCTTTCGATCTGCTCCAGATGGCCAAGTGAATTGGCCCGCAGTGCGAAGCCGCCGAATACGAAGATCTGTCCAGGGAGAAAAGTCTCACCCTGGACGGCGTTGTTGTTGATTGAAGAAGCCATCGAGCCTATCAGTGACGACACAGAGGAACTCTCAATGAAAGCACCAATGTCGGTGTCAAAACCGGCGGATCTTGGGTAGGGGATCCCGAACTGTGCGTCTAGGCGGATGGTAACAGGAGACGAGGGACACGATGTTTTACCCAGGTTCGGGCCCTCTTGATGGAGGTAAAACCCTATGTCCTGCTTGATTAATATTGATTATGTGTATTACAAGAGTGGATCTACCACGAGATCAAGGAGGCTAAACCCTAGAAGCTAGCCTATGGTATGATTGTCGTAATGGATGTTGTGTCCTACGGACTAAAACCCTCCGGTTTATATAGACACCGGAGAGGGCTAGGGTTACACAGAGTCAGTTACAATGGTAGGAGATCTACATATCCGTATCACCAAGCTTGCCTTCCATGCTAAGGAAAGTCCCATCCGGACACGGGACGGAGTCTTCAATCTTGTATCTTCGTAGTTTTGGAGTCCGGCGGATGATGATAGTCCGGCTGTCCGGACACCCCCTAGTCCAGGACTCCCTCAGCGGCCACCAGACTTGGAGTCTGGAACCGGTCCCATATTTGACTATGCAGGAAGGATAGGAGGCTTCCCACGAAGAGATCCTAGAGCGAAGAACAGGGGAAGGATGAATTTGACAGGACTATTCAGATTTACAAATTGGATAAAGGGGAGAGGAGTCGCCTTTACTTGCTTGATATGGAACATGAGGCTGCCAGCCGTAGCGCGGCGCCAGAGAGCAGTTGTCGCCGCCGCAGTTGTTGCTTGGCTGGATTTCCCTCGCAAACCAATCACCTGAGTTGGCTAGATCGAGCGATCCCCGCGCGCTGCTAGATTGAGCCATGACCTTCGATCGATCCCGTTGATCTCCTTCTGCTAGTGACCGGGGCCTGAATTGGAGCGTCTGGATCCAGCCATGATCCAGGGGCTCAAATAGCCATCTTGTGGCACACGACCTGTCTCATAGGATCCATCTGAAAGCAAAGATGTTTCAAAGGAGTCAAACTTCAGAAACTGAAGGTATAACTTAGCGAAGGGGTAACTAAAAGTAATTGGGTCTCCAGAATGAATTTATCACGTGATCCTAGAGTGAGCATTAGTAAAAAAAATTAACCCAAAGAGAAGAGTGATCAAAATACCAGAGTAAAGATCGAGGAGTAAAAGATCATAATACCACCACTACAAAAAAATACACTTCCGTGATGATACGTGTTTGTCACAGTAGGTCACATTTTTTGTCATGCATGTACATCCATGATGATTTTATGACAGAATCTAGATAGTCATACCTGTGCTGTCGTAGAAGTGTTCCATGACATTACCAAAATTATCATCACGGAAGTGTCCACTTCCATGACGATAAATTGCGCGTCTCAGAAGTGCTTTCGTCAAGGGTGACCTACACGTGGCATCCACCGTAACGGAACGCCGTTAAGCTATCGGGTCCGGTTTTGGATCCGATATCTCGTGAACAGCCCCGACCAATGGGGATTTTTCACGTGTAAAATCATCATTGGCTCGAGGAAACACGTGTCGGCTCACCATTGGGACAGATGTCATCCACTCATTGGACCCAAGGCGCCTATGATACGTCGACACGTGGCACGGCCCCACAGAGGCCCATTCCTGTGAAAAGGCTGGCCCATTTGACTTGGTCAAAAGGTGGCGGGCCAGCCCACGGAAAGCCTGTTAACAGCATGTTCGCATATAGCCCATTTATAGCCTGCTAACCGAGGGCCCGTTACGAACTCTCCGAATTAGGCCCAGTAGCTTCACTTGGGCCGTCCAATATGATTCCAGCCCATTTTAACTTCCGGCCCATGTATGGCCCATGATGTCTTTCGGCCCATATGAGGCCCTTTGTAACTCTTGGCCCATTAACGGCCCATGGTGAAACTGGCCCGTAATGAATAGTGTATCACTTTATACCCATTAACGGCCCATTATTCCATTGGGCCGTTTCCAGCCCAAGTTATCTTTCGGCCTTCTCAAGGCCCATTTATTCTTGGGCTCATTTCTAGCATTCGGTTACTTACGGCCCGTTGCTGTCATTTTCAGCTTGTGGGCCAAATTCAGCCCGTCGTTATAGTCGGCCCGTTTGTGGCCCATTAATACGTTGGGCCATTTTCATGTCAAAAAAATGTTGGGTTGTTTTCATAGAATTATCAAATACGGCCTATTAACGGCTAGCTATGGTCCATGAATAGTATGGCCCATGATTGGCGAAATAATACGCCCCATAGAAGGCCCATGGATCCTACGACCCGTAGAAGGCCCATGGATCGTACAGTCGGTAGAAGGCCCATGGATCCTACGGCCCGTAGAAGGCCCATGGATCCTACGGCCTGTATAAAAGGCCAATGGATCCTACGACCCTTAGAAGGCCCATGGATCATACGACCCGCAGGAGGCCCATGGTTACAACAGTCCGTTTGTTGCCATGATTATTTTGGCCTAGTTACCAAAAATAGACTATTGTGGCCACTAGAAAAACACATAAAAAGAACTGCAGTGACTACAAGCAAACAACTAAACAAGACAATAAGGAAATAAATAAGCAAGCAATTAATGCTAGCCTATTACTGCTATTACACATATTACATCCACTGGGCATCAAAGTTCGCCACCAGTGCAAATATAGGGAACAAAGTAGCATATTACATACACTGGCCGTAAAAATTGGCCACCAGTGCAAATAAACGCGACAGAAAAACAAGAGCATAACTGAAACAACTTCAGAAGAGCTCAAGAAACGTTATCCTGGGTATCCACCATGCTGGCAATAAGCTTAGCAAGCTTATTAGCGTTCTCCTGTTTGGCGCTAAAATCCTCCAACGCTTGCTGTTGCACCAGAAAGTATGCATCTGAATGCTCCAGGGACTTCCGCAGTCCTTCCGCTTCTTGTCGCAGCACAGCTGATCGATGTTTTTTAGCTTGTAGTTGAGACTCATGAAACCGAACTGATTCAGACAGTGAGTTTGAATAGCTTGTGCGAGCGGTAGTGGCCAGTAACTCGAACACTAAACCAAGACAGGACTTTGGGGTTGTCTCACTGTCTTCAAGATAGTCTTCCTTAGCTGTTTTATCAACTTTGTTGGAGACCAACAAGGATGTGTCACTATCCTGAACCTTATATGCATTACTTCCTTTACCATTGCTTAATAAGGCACTCTTCCCCAATATTCTGTTAGCATTAGGGTTTAGCATGTTTAGCAGACACATAACAGGTTTAACATGTACTAGTATATGAAACTCATTTCGGTGAACCAGATCATTAGTAAGGTGGACAGGATTAAACTACCAAGTATTCTATTGCCAGGTACTAGTACATAATAAAAGCATCAAACAAACATATATCTATGTCCTATTGTCACTGCATTGTCTTGCCAAATCAAAATAGATACACGGTTCAAATAATATCAGTTCAAGACAAAGCAGCAGTGAGAGAATACAAAGCATGGGAAACTACATGGCACAACAAGATTTCAGATGGGTACCACAGGTCTACATGTACAACAACACTATTGGCTCTATTGTGATGCTAGTAATGTGCATGATATGAGAGTCAATTATATACACAATTGAAATTGAAATCAACAGAGCTATTGATAAGAGAAACCCTGTTAAAGAAACATGCATGAACATACCTGCTGTGTCATTGGAGTTTCGATTGGATCCTTCAATTTAAAAATAAGTTTATATGAGTAAATACAGTGATACAAGAGAAAAGCAGTATGCACGATACCAATCGTAGTTAAAAAAGGCGCGCCTAAGCGAGCGCTTAAGCGCGCTTAGGCTCTAGGCGTTGGCAAAACGCATTGCACATAACTATGCTTAATCTCTGCATAACTGCGCATAAGCATGCGCTTTGGTCAGTAAAGCGCAAGGCGGTGGCAAAATGCACAATTAATGCCTGGCGCCTTTTTGAACTATGATAGCAATAGAATCTTAAATTTGAACAGTTGTTCTTCAGGTTTAGGAACTTGTTCTATATGAACAGAGTACAGTAAGACGCAAGAATATAGTACTTCAAAATAGAAAATGAGCTCATAGACCTTACCACATTCTTGGTTCGGGACCAGTACAGAACAAGGCGTTCCCAGTCATCGTCTAGTAAATGTGTCTCAGGAGAACGTAAGGTAATTTGATGAGTTTCTTTGCCGGTGAAGTACGTTTTCTTCAGGTAATTCTAATACTGCCACAAAGCATTCTTGAAGATAACAGAGGTGTTAGCACAGGTTACCTCATCCTGAGTTTCCAAATCGGTCCTTCTCTATAGAGAAAAATGGGAAAATTTGATGTACTATAACCATCATGAAGGTAGGATGTATGGGACAAAGCAAAGTAATTGCCATGAATAACATTACTTACACATAACTCCTGGACAAACACCTACAACTGGCATTTTCCTTCATCTTTAGTATAATATTTCCAAGATGGGAAGATACGCACATACGATTGAACAACATCAAAAGTGATAGATGCTAAACTACAACTAGCTGGTTGTGCTTCCTCCACAGGAATAGGCGTACTAACTGGTGGAGTTGGGGTTCGCCGTCGTAGTACTGGCCCTTTGGGCACTGGAGCTGCCTTACTAACTGCTCTTGTTTGGGAGCTCTGTGGTGGAGATGGTGCTGTGTCAACAGGAACTGGGTTACTATCTGCTGGGGTTGGGGTTAGATTGGGTGAAGCTGGTTCTCTGTCCATCGCAGTAGGGGTACAATCTGCGGGAGTTTGGGTTATGTGTGGTAGGGCTGGTTCTCGTGCATGTACGGCCGGGGTGCTATCTCCACCAAGAGGTAGCATTGTTTTATTTGAAGACCGTGTTTTTAGTCGGCTAGATATTGGCATCACCCGCTCCAATTTAAATGGCTGATAAACAGGAAACATAGTTGAATGTACAAACATTGTATGAGAGACAGATGTAATAGATAGTGTGGAAAAAAGAGGGCATGAAATAGTTGACATGTATATTGTTTAACTAAAATGGATAACATGACATAATTTCACATATACGATGTCTATCTAAAATGGATAGCATAGCATAACATAATTCAAAGATATGATGAATAACTAAACAGGATCGCATGACATTCACCTACATGTTATCTAAGTAATCAGGACCGCATCATTTAATTCACATATGTGATCTATATGCTAAACAGAGGGCATTCGATATGATGTCTGAACTAAGAACATGGTGTTGAATATTGTGTATATGATGTCTAAAGTATGCAATGCAAGACACCATATGCATGATATGAGCAATATAACCGTGCCAAGTTAGAGCATACACCTTGGTGGGGGAATAGGACTGGTCATCTGTCTCTGAATCCATCTCTGAGGAGCTATCGCGACCCAACAAGAGATCTGCTTCGATAGATAGCACTATCTGCTCTGAAGGCCTTGTTTTCACTCCAGATTTTTTCCATCTCCCACCCAAATGGCTGATTCACAGGAAGAGTAGTTTAATGTACAAACATTGTCGACAAATGGAAATGTAATGAAGAAAAGGATGGGCAAGATATCATTCAAATATATGATGCCTGGTTAAACAGGATGTCATTGCACATTTCACATATATTATGGCTGGCTAAAAGACATGAGACAACATAATTCCCATATATGATATAGAAACTAAACAGGTGGCATTACAGAACATGTCTAAACTAAGCAGATGACATATATGATGTCAAAAGTAGGCACTGCAAGGCAACATATGCATGATATGACTAACATCATCATGGCAAGGTAGAGTGAACACCTTTGGGGGTAAATAGGAGTGGTTAGCGGCGTCTGAATCCGCCTGAGAACAGATATCTTCCTCTAGATTACAATCTGGAGAGGGGTGGGGAGGGTTTGCCATTGAACCCACCATGGAGCGATGTCTGCATGACATTGTATTGCCGCGCAAAACTCTTCTCTTTTTCTCTACATGTTCAGCATGACTGTGTACAATATCTGATATGCATACGAAAATAATATGGTGAGATTATGTAAGGAGAGCATGCAAAAATTTAGAGTGATGGTAACAACCAGTGGATGGATCCAAAAAATGATAGCAGGCTGATGATTGCTTTAATTTAATAAAAAGATAGATGATGATTGCTTTACTATTTGTTTCCCACCCAAGATGAACAACATAGGCATACCCTAGGTGAACCAGATATTAGACAGAGATACTATTCATTGCTTCCTCGATATGTGCCCCACAACTAATTTAGAACTCAAGTTTGAACATTAATTTGGACCTGACTTGGAGTCCAAGAGGTGAACATGACGATAAAGTAGCAGGTAATTTTACGCAATGCATAACATAAGCAGAAACAAAAGAGTGTGACCTCTCTTGTGGACCCGTGTACTCCTCAGGTTCATCTGTTGAGTCGATGATGGTGATGCCGTTGCGGTGGGTGCCGGCGGCAGGGAAAGAGATCTGAGGCGGCGAAAGACGGTCAGGAGTCGTGATGTCTAGTTTAGTGGATGCTTCTGTCGATGAAGCAGCTCAGGTGAGGTGGACGACGTCGCGACAGGAGCAGGACAAACCACACAAAGTTCCCTTCGACACCTACTTGTAACTGAAGTAATTCTGTAAGGGCTCATTTGGCTTGCATGATTCTAAAAACGCAGGGATAGGAAAAACACCGGAATAGGATAGGAATTAAACACCGGAATAGGATAGGAATGCACATGGTAAACAGAGCATTTGTAAACAGAGGATTTCTGTCAACTTGGGTGTTTGTTTTACAAGAATTGGAAGAGCAGAGGAATGCAAAGAAACATGGCCAAAATAAAGTGAGACCATATGAAAGCATGTACAGTTAGAATGTTATTCTGCCACTAATGCACTTAGTCTTGTTTTCATGCATAGGATTTTGAAAAGTAAGTCCAGGTGGATGTTTTGCTTCATTCCTTTCAACAAAATGCATGAATAATTGAATAGTAGAGTGCCATTGGAAAATTCCCTATTGCTATGTTTTTTCGTTGAACCAAAATAACCCTAATGGATCGACATGAATGTATAGTAATAAGTGATGCAACAAGTGTACAACCTCTTTGCCGTAGCCGTGTCGACCTCGGCATCATTGGGTTGGTCGCTGAAGCAGTTGAGGCAGAGGTGGCAGTCGGAGGTGTGGAGGAAGATATGAGGAATCTATAGACGGCATCCAGGGCACTACTTTGTTGTGATGGATCGTTCTGTCGTTGGAGCAGCTCCGGTGAGCCGTAAGACGTCAAGGCTGAAGCAGCACAAGACAGACATCGTCAATCTCAAGTGGGATTCTAATAGCATCTCCAATAGATGATGTAAAATAGATGTAGAATTTACATCACCAAAAACCACCTGACTACAACAGATGAGGTAAAAACTGTTGACTCTAAACATAACTGTCGAAACTGAAATTTACTATGGAATCTGAATGTTACTATCGAAACTGAACGCAATGGTAGCAGAAAGGCACTTGACATGTAGTTTAGGGAGGGCCTGCAGTTCATCTTCAACCTGCACCCCCCTGAGCTGCCAGCCACCACCGGCCGAATCACTGGCCCTAGCGCCGCCTTGCCGCCCTGAAACAACTCCCCACCGCCGGTCCGCCGCCGCCCCGCCAGCCCTCTAGGCCCCCGCCCCCATCCTGAACCCCAAGATAGATAGTGGGATACCTTTCCGGCGAGCCCCGTCCCTACTACGGGTGGTTCTTCCTTAACTCTGGCGAGCCCCCCAACCCCTGAAAATCGACTGACCCAAAAGTCGATTCAGTTGACTGAAGTGTGGCTAAATCCAAGCAGAGAAGCAGCACGAGCGAGGGGGACAGCAGCAGCAGCAGCGCGAGCGAGCGAGCGAGAGCCGGAGCAGCAGCAGCTGGTTGAGCGAGAGCCGAAGCAGCAGCAGCAGCAACAGCGCAAGTGAGTGAGAGCCGGAGCAGCAGCAGCTGGGTGAGCGAGCGAGCGATCGAGCAAGAGCCGGAGCAGCAGTGGCAGCAGCGAGCGAGCGAGAGCCGGAGCAGCAGCAGCAGATCCGGCTGGTATGGACTCCGCCGCCGAAGGGGCCTCACACTGGGGGAGAGCCGCCAAGGTTATGTCACCCGCAGCGCCGGCTTCGAGGTAGCCACTCCATGGGGGTGCGGGATGGAGCACCATTAGGGTCGGGAGGTCGAGTTAAGGAGAAGGTGTGATGCGATGAGTGTACAACCTCTTTGGTGGCGCCGAGTAGGCCTCGACTTCGTCCGAGGAGTCGGTGAGGATGCTGTGGTTCTGGTGGAGCAGGTTAAGGCGGCGTTGTGGTGATGGAGCAACCACGATAGACGAGGCGATCGTCGGAGCAGCTCCTTGGAGGTGGACGACGGGGCGGCTAAACCGGCGGGACAATGAGATGGACGACGGATCCTCATCCGGGAGGTGGACGAGGGACATCGAGCTGTTGCAGTGAACGACGTCGTCGGGGAAGAGGCTCCGACTAGGCAGCGGTGAGGTGGCAGACGGAGGAGGGTGGGGTTTCGCTACTGGAGTGGAGAGGTTATGGCGGCCTGGGATTTCGAATGGCGAAAAGGGGGCGATGGGAGGGGGTGTACCATGACTTAGGGACGCGCTTGTCCAAAATGTAGGGTGTGTTACAAAAGTACCCCCCCCACCGATTTGAACTAGCGGCCCTTTCGGCTCAGGGTTAGAAGGGGGATTTCGCATGTCGGGATTTGGCAGCTGGAGGGAGTTTTTGCGCGTGTTGTAATTCGAGATAGCAAGGCACGGGTTGTGAAGGCGACAGTTTTGGGAGCACGATATCTGAATTTTCAAGATATAACAAGGTGTGGGTTGAATTTTAGGAACAAGCCTAACGTGTAGTAATATTGTACTTGTATGTACCAAATCAATTCGCACTTCCCTCAACCAAAAAGAAAACAAAAAAATAAAACTATTCACACCACACAAAGAGAGAGTCTTGCCCCATTTTACTATACAAATGCTATTCAAAGCTACTCCCTCCTTCCATCTATATAGGGCCTAATGCGTTTTTCGATGCTAACTTTGACCAAATATTAGATCAATAATATATGGCATGCAACTTACACAAAGCACACCGTTAAATTAAGGTTCTTTCAATGATATAATTTTCACATTGTGCATGTCATGTACTATTAATCTTGTCAATAGTCAAAGGCGGTCTTAAAAAACTCATTACGCCCTATATAGATGGAACAAGGGAGTATGAATCCATGTTATGTCCAATTAAATTTTTTTGCTTGTTGTATAATGCATGTAACCAACTCATACCAACATTTTAGTGCATTCCAAATGTCTATACTACCGCTGCAATTCAAACTAAATTTGAATTTGTTTATCTATTTCAATAAGAATCTACAATCATGATTGTTGCCAACTTCAACCATCATTCGTGTATTACCTTAATAACACACCACATGATTACTGTAGAGATAGATATGAACTATGTGTACTACATGAACTCGAATTCTATTTTTTGAATACACTTGATGTTGATTCCAAATAATAGTACATTTGATGTACTAACTATATATTCATAATCCAAACCATGTTCCATACGTACACCGTGTTTATCACACAAAGTATAGTGGCCCGCCCCCTACATTATGACAAGTATTTAGACCTGAGCTGCAAAAGCCACACATTAGCCCAAATTATAATCAATGTTCTATGTATTATACGTAGTACTAGCAATATGCCCATGCGTTCCAGAGAACATCAACATGATTGAGGGGCCTAATTTGCAAATATGGAGAGGGGTGTGGGTATCTTTTTTCAAAATTGCCATAGTTTCCTTCCTATCCGCCAGGTCAAAATCGGACGGCCTATATTGCAGGATGGCAGGCACACCATCATCAACAACTCTGTTTTTTATAAGAGTAGAGATAAAATATATTATATGTATTATAACATGTTCATAACCACACCATGTGTATCACCGTTATATATATTCACACATGCGTCGGTTTAAAACACTATGATAAATTCTTCAAATATCCGAATTCGCTTTTTATAATGAAGTATGATCTCTATTCGTCTTTTACACCCACACAATCCTCTTATCTTTATAGCTAGCGCTAACTTTCTCTCGTGCATGCACACGCCCGCATCCCTCTCACCCTCCCTCAGCATTCTCTAGCTCCATCGCACAAATTCGTCTTTTCACTTTAGGTCGTTCACCCACGGTGTGTAGGCCCCCTAGCTCCTTCTTTACGGCACACATCGATCGATATGCCTCTCTAGCCAGGTGTGCCTAGCACAAACAAAAGTTTCCCCTCTTCTCTTTTCACCGCCCATGCCTCACTCCAACCACTCTTTTCATCGATCTCATACTCGCACACTCCTTCCCCCTCGATATAGTATGCCTCTCGTACCACCTCCTAGATGCATCCCTCTCTCTCTCTCTCTCTCTCTCTCTCTATCCTTCTCCTCGTGCCTCATTTGCTTCTAACACACACATGCATGTATACTGATTGATCTCCCAACATATACCTATATCGACTTCAACTATCCCTCCCCATCGATCGACGTACCTCACAAGTTATGTCTCTCCTTTCTCTAACAAAGGGCGATTGATCTTCCTTGTAGTTACGTCTGCTTACCACAGCCATATCGTCCCCCCTCGTCATTTGTGCATGCCTCCTGACCCGTCTCTCACACGCACGTGCACAGACAAGCAGCCATCTCCTCTCTTATTGCTATTGCGGGCGTGCCCTCTGTTTGTCTAGCAAGCCTATCCCACCTTGTTAGAAGCAACTCCACTACTACCCCCTCCAACACTCTAGCTCTGTCTCCCTCCCAACCTTATTCCTCTCCTACACATATGCATGGATGTCGATCGATCTCCCTTAATACATGAGGTAGATCGATCACCTTAATACGTGAGGTAGGCCTCTCTCCTCCTCCACACATAAACCAGCCATTGTACCTCTATAGTTAATTAGGCCTCCCTCTCCCCCCACCACACACGGATAGTCGTGCATTGTAGGTAGGTATCCATGCCACAGAGACAAACTGCACATGTCCCCTCTCACGTTCCAGTAGGCCAGCCACTCTATATCTTTGACGTGGGCACACACAAATTTGATGGCACTCTTTATCAATCGCACGCGCGCACACACACACATCATCCATCTCTTCGATTCTATGGACACCTCAAGCCAATGATACCTCCACTCTCTTCTCGTGGATCGCCCCCTCTATATATATGATATATCCAGGACTCTATTTCACACACATTGCATATGTTACATTTTTTATTGACCCCCCCAAAAAAAACTCTCACAAACCCACACACTATATCTCTCTAGGTTTGTATCTCTCTCACACAACCGCACGTAGGTGGTGTATGTATAAAAGAAGAGAATAGGTGCACCGTGCACGTACTCACGCTTCGTGCCCAGCCACACCCGCACGGGTACACGGTGGAGCTCATTTCTTTACGAAATGGTAGCCCACGTGCTAATTTGAACGCGTGTAGCGGTTGTTTACCTAGGGAGGTCGTGTACCATGCGTGCACGGAACAAAGTTCGACTTGACGCGTTGGCGCGTCATTTTTAAATAAAGCTATAGTGCTCAATGGCACGTACACAGAATATAAAACAATTTTTATGGAGAAAAAGGTAGTCCGCTCCGCTATATATGATGAGGACATCAATACCATTGTTACACCCACAGCCCCTGCTGCTATACATACTGGACCAATTACTAGAGCTCGCGCACGCCAACTAAATTACCAGGTATTTTCGTTTCTTGGTAATGATTCTAATGTTCATGAGAATATGATGCTGCCTAAATTGGATACATTTGTTTTGCTTAAAAATGAAGGGCCTAGCTTGGAGAAGGATGAACATTGGAGCAAGAACAAGCATGGAGATGATGGCATGCGCAAGGGGAACAAGAACGGAGTTACAAGTGATGATTTCAGGACTTTGAAGCCACCGTAATGAGTGCATGAAGCCTTGGACGAAATATACAAGATGCCACTTCATAAATTTTGTCCAGAGGCTATTCTAGGTGCTGCGTCACCTTATTATTGGGCCAGGCCCATGTAATTTTGAAATACATAAGTATAGGCTATTTTTAGAGTCCGTATGTGTGGGGAAACAAGAGATAGGGTTAGTTTCGGACCCCTCCACCAAGGGCCACGAAATTCACCCCCTCTTCCTCCATATATACAGCCCTTAGGGCACCGTTTAGACTTTGGGTTTTGTTTAGATTAAAGTTCGCCATAGCTGCAACTTCGCGTACTTCATTTGTGTTCAACGACCAGACAAAGGCGTCACAGAACCCCACCTTGATCAATAAAGCTTTCATCTTATATTCGCAATATCCAGATTGCAATCTCAGTTTCTTGCTTGTTCTTCATTTGCTCGCAGGAAACAGACCCTCGTGGTCAGGTTGATCGTGCTCCGGTGTGGTCAATAACCTCTCGGAGTTGGTTTAGCGATTGCTAAGGCGCGACGTCCTCGTACATTCGTAGTCGGATCGTTAAAGTCGACTTCCACGAAAGCGATATCCATCATCTCATCGAAAGACGGGACACCTTTGCCTCTATCAAGTGGTATCAGATTTCTAGGTTGCTCGGTGCGATTTTACAGTTTTTCATAGTTTAGATCGAGTCTGTTCTTCATACCTATAGTCCATGAAAAAGCCACAAAAAAATTAGGGTTAGTTCATCATATCCAAACCAGTCTGAGCCATTGCATAATCTTTTCTGTATTTGCGTTGTTGAATTTGCGGTTGCATCGTCGTGTCTAGTTGCTGGTCTTAGTGTCTAGTCCTTTAGAGTTTCGAGTTCTGTTCACAAGTCGTCACGCCGCCGCCGCATCATCATCATCACCACTGCCATATACCAACATTGTCATCACCGCTGCCATATACCACCATCGTCATCACCGCTGCCATCTACCATCATCGACATCACCGCAGCCATATACCACATATCCACCTCCATAACGCCAATTCGAGTCCACCTGCAACATATATCCGCCACCAGTCTGAGTTCCACCCGATTCATCTCCGCCACCAGTCCGAGTTCCACCAGATTCATCTCCGCCACCAGTCCTAGTCCGAGTCCAGTATTTGTTGCCTTGTTTTCTATTTCCAGATCACGCCATACTCCGAGTCGTGATAGAGAAGGACTCCCGAACTTTCGGGTTACCCGCAATAGAAAAATAGATCCAGTTTCAAAAAAAACTAAGTCTGGAAAATTCTGGCTAGGCAGTTTCTAGACCATTTGTAGACTTTTCCGAAAAAAAATTGTTGCGGAGCAAAAAAAAGAGGAAAAGGAAGTGCAAAAAAAAGTGAAAAAAAAAGAGAGAAAAAATTCAGAGTGTGCTCCTCCCTTGTTTACGTGCAGCGCCGTGATTTTGTTAGTGTTCTAGGCTCGCGTCTCTAGCACGGTCTAGCCTAGGACCAGCACAGTACCGTCGTTGAGCGTTTATTTAACTTTGCATCTCTGAATTGATTATTGCTGACCCTTTTTGCTACCATACTATAAGCCTTCCCAGCTCCACATACATCTACGTCGTGCGTTTGATTCTCCCTGGTAATCGCTCTATCCAAGCTTTGAGAGTTTTGACTACAACGGTTGCCGATCACCACCTGCTGCTGGGTAAGAACTGGTAGGAATTTGAGATTCGCTTGAAGGATTTGTGACACACCGCCACCACCACCGCTTCCTACTAGTCTGTAGAATCATATTATTTTGTGTTTCTATTGCTGCTAACCATGCCAGGATCACAAGCCAATGAGATTGACTGGGAGAACATGACGAACAAGGATCTTCATGATAAGTTTCATCAAATGTTGGGTCAACAGGTGGAAGACGTGATGGCCAGTTTTGGAAAGGCATTGGAGAGGATGGATGACATTGAGAAGACAATTGACACAATGTTGGACGCCAAGTTTGATGAATTACACAAACGTCTCCCACAACCAGTTCTACGCCGCGATACAGTAGGGCGAGCACAGCGTGTTCCTATTGAACCAGGACAAAATTCTGGTGTCGCTGCTACTGCTGTTGGTGCTTCTGTAGCTCCTGCTGTTAATTCAGAGGTGGAGGACTATTACGAGGATGAGGTTGATCAAAATCAGAACTACGTGCAGCCACCAGCACCACCACCAGCAGGTCGACCTCAGGTATATGTTCGCAACGGTAGGCCTGCACCACCAACTCAGGTGTGAGATAATGACCATATTCCGAAACTGAAATTGAATATTCCACCATTTGAGGGTCGATATGTTCCTGATATATATCTTACTTGGGAGTTAGAAACTAAACAACGTTTTACATGTTTACAATATCCCGAGGAGAGATGGGTTGCTGCTGTTGTTTGTGCTTTCACTAGTTTTGCATGTGTATGGTGGTCTGAACATTGTAGATTATATCCTATTCCAACTACTTGGGCTGCCTTCAAAACTGCTATGTGTACTCGTTGGGTTCCACCATATTATCAACGTGAATTGCTTCAAAAATTGCAGCGTTTAAGACAAGGAAAAAATTCTGTAGAAGAATATTATCAGGAATTACAAACTGGCATGATTAGATGTGGTATTGTTGAGGAGAATGAAGCTATGCTTGCACGTTTTATGGGTGGATTAAATAGAGAGATTTAGACCATTCTAGAGTATAAGTAGTATACTAATATCACTCGTTTATTCCATCTTGCTTGTAAAGCTGAACGTGAAGTGCAGGATCGACAAGCATTGTGGCGAACTAACTTTTTTGCAGGTCGACTTTCACCATGGACACCGCGTGCAGCCTCTACTTCCACTGCACCAGCACCTCCATCAGCTACTACCTCCAGCCGTGATACAAGAAAGCAGACACAACCACCACTATCTGCCAAAAGTGCACCTGCCGGGCCTGCACAAAGCTCTTCTTTGTCCATGGCATCAACAGGGCACACAAGTGATATTATTTGTCGTTGTTGTAAGGGAAGAGGACATTATGCGCGAGAATGCAAATCTCAGTGTGTGATGATTGCTACTGAGGATGGTGGGTATGAGTCTGCTAGTGACTATGATGAGGAGACTTTAGCCCTTATTACAAGTGAAGAACACGGTGGAGATGATTCTGATCATGAGACGCAATACATGGCTCCTGAAGATGCTAACAGGTATGAATGTTTAGTTGCTCAACGTGTTTTGAGTGTGCAGGTCACACAAGCTGAGCAAAATCAGAGGCACAATTTGTTCCATACCAAGGGAGTTGTGAAGGAACGTTCTGTGTGCGTCATCATAGACGGAGGGAGCTGCAACAACTTGGCTAGCACGGAGATGGTGGAGAAGCTTTCTCTCACCACAAGACCACATCCACATCCTTACTACATCCAATGGTTCAACAACAGCGGCAAGGTTAAGGTCACACGTACTGTTCGTGTGCATTTTAGTATCTCTACATATGCTGATTATGTTGATTGTGATGTGGTACCTATGCAAGCATGTTCCTTATTACTTGGTAGACCATGGCAATTTGATAAAAATTCTGTACACCATGGTAGAAACAATCAGTATACTCTTGTTCATAAGGATAAAAATATTACTTTCCTTCCTATGACTCCTGATTCTATTTTGAAAGATGATATTAATAGAGCTAATAAAGCAAAACAGGAGAAGAATAAGAGTGAAAATCAGATTGTGGCAAAAGAATTTGAGCAACAAATGAAGCCTAATAATAAACCATCTAGTGTTGCTTCTGAAATTAAATTGAAAAGTGCATGTTTATTTGCCACTAAATCTGATATTGATGAGCTAGATTTCAGCAAATCTGTTTGCTATGCTTTTGTGTGCAAAGAGGCATTATTTTCTTTCGAGGACGTGCTTTCCTCTTTGCCTCCTGCTGTCACTAACATTTTGCAGGAGTTCGTTGACGTCTTTCCACAAGACGTGCCACCAAGATTACCGCCTATTCGAGGGATTGAGCATCAGATTGACTTAATTCCCGATGCTTCACTGCCAAACCGTGCGCCATAACGTACCAATCCAGAGGAGACGAAGGAGATTATGCGTCAAGTACAAGAGCTTCTCGACAAAGGTTATATACGCCAATCCCTTAGTCCTTGTGATGTTCCTATTATTCTAGTGCCAAAAAAGGATGGTACATCACGTATGTGTGTTGATTGTAGAGGCATTAATAATATTACTATTTGTTATCGTCATACTATTCCTAGGCTAGATGATATGCTTGATGAATTGAGTGGCTCTACAATATTCTCCAAAGTTGATTTGCGTAGTGGATACCATCAAATTCTTTTGAAATTGGGAGATGAATGGAAAACAGCATTTAAAACTAAGTTTGGATTATTTGAGTGGTTAGTCATGCCTTTTGGGTTAACTAATGCACCTAGTACTTTCATGCGATTAATGAACGAAGTTTTACGTGCTTTCATTGGACGATTTGTGGTAGTTTACTTTGATGACATATTGATTTATAGCAGATCTTTGGAGGAACATTTGGAACATTTACATGTTGTTTTTATTGCTCTACGTGATGCACATTTGTTTGGTAACCTTGGGAAGTGCATCTTTTGCACCGACCGAGTGTCTTTTCTTGGCTATGTTGTTACTCCATAGGGAATTGAAGTTGATAAAGCCAAGATTGAAGCTATTGAGAGTTGCCCGCAGCCCAAAACGGTCACACAAGTGATGAGTTTTCTTGGCCTCGCTAGATTCTATAGGCGTTTTGTGAGATTCCAGCACCATTGCTGCACCTCTCAATGAGCTTACAAAGAAAGATGTGACTTTTGTTTGGGGTACCCCACAGGAAGAAGCCTTCACAGTATTGAAAGATAAGTTGACACATGCTCCTTTACTCCAACTTCCTGATTTTAATAAGACTTTTGAGCTTGAATGTGATGCTAGTGGAATTGGATTAGGAGGTGTGTTATTACAAGATGGCAAACCTGTTGCATACTTTTCTGAAAAATTGAGTGGGCCTAGTCTGAATTATTCTACTTATGATAAAGAATTATATGCTCTTGTTTGGACTTTAGAAACATGGCAACATTATTTATGGCCCAAAGAATTTGTTATACATTCTGATCATGAATCTTTGAAACATATTAAAAGTCAAGCTAAACTGAATCGTAGACATGCTAAATGGGTTGAATTCATTGAGACTTTCCCTTATGTCATTAAACACAAGAAGGGTAAAGAAAATGTTATTGCTGATGCATTGTCTCGTCGCTATACTATGCTTTCACAACTTGACTTCAAAATATTTGGTTTGGAGACCATCAAAGATCAATATGTGCATGATGCTGATTTTAAAGATGTATTGCAGAATTGTAAAGAAGGAAGAACATGGAACAAGTTCGTCGTTAATGATGGATTTGTGTTCCGTGCTAACAATCTATGCATTCCAGCTAGCTCTATTCGTCTTTTGTTGTTGCAGGAGGCGCATGGAGGAGGACTAATGGAACACTTCGGCGTGAAGAAGACGGAGGACGTACTTGCTACACATTTCTTTTGGCCAAAGATGAGACGGGATGTTGAGCGTTTTATTGCTCGCTGCACTACATGTCAAAAAGCTAAGTCACGACTCAATCCTCATGGTTTATATATGCCTTTGCCTGTACCTAGTGTTCCTTGGGAGGATATATCTATGGACTTTGTTTTAGGTTTACCTAGAACAAAGAAGGGGAGGGATAGCATATTTGTTGTCGTGGATAGATTCTCGAAAATGGCACATTTTATACCATGTCATAAAAGCGATGATGTTGTTAATGTTGCTGATTTGTTATTTCGTGAAATTATTCGCTTGCATGGTGTGCCAAATACTATTGTTTCCGATCGTGATACTAAATTTCTTAGCCACTTTTGGAGATGTTTATGGGCTAAGTTGGGGACTAAACTGCTTTTTAGTACGACTTGTCACCCCCAAACTGATGGACAAACTGAAGTAGTCAATAGAACATTGTCTACTATGCTGAGGGTTGTTTTGAAGAATAATAAGAAAATGTGGGAGGAATGCTTGCCTCATATTGAATTTGCTTATAATCGTTCATTGCATTCTACTACTAAGATGTGCCCTTTTGAAGTTGTGTATGGTTTCCTACCTCGTGCACCTATTGATTTTTTGCCTCTTCCATCTTCGGAGAAGGTTAATTTTGATGCTAAACAGCGTGCTGAATTGATTTTAAAAATGCATGAGTTAACTAAGGAAAACATTGAGCGTATGAATGCTAAATATAAACTTGCTAGAGATAAGGGTAGAAAACATGTTGTGTTTGCACCTGGAGATCTTGTTTCGTTACATTTGCGTCAGGATAGATTTCCTGATTTGCGTAAATCAAAGCTAATGCCACGTGCTGATGATCCCTTTAAGGTGTTGGAGAAAATAAATGATAATGCATATAAACTTGAGCTGCCTGCAGATTTTGGGGTTAGTCCCACTTTTAACATTGCAGATTTGAAGCCTTATTTGGGTGAGGAAGATGAACTTCCGTCGAGGATGATTTCATTTCAAGAAGGGGAGGATGATGAGGACATCGATACCATTGTTACACCCACAGCCCCTGCTGCTATACATACTGGACCAATTACTAGAGCTCGCGCACGCCAACTAAATTACCAGGTATTTTCGTTTCTTGGTAATGATTCTAATGTTCATGAGAATATGATGCTGCCTAAATTGCATACATTTGTTTTGCTTACAAATGAAGGGCCTAGCTTGGAGAAGGATGAACATTGGAGCAAGAACAAGCATGGAGATGATGGCATGCGCAAGGGGAACAAGAACGGAGTTACAAGTGATGATTTCAGGACTTTCAAGCCACCATAATGAGTGCATGAAGCCTTGGACGAAATATACAAGATGCCACTTCATAAATTTCGTCCAGAGGCTATTCTAGGTGCTGCGTCACCTTATTATTGGGCCAGGCCCATGTAATTTGAAATACATAAGTATAGGCTATTTTTAGAGTTCGTATGTGAGGGGAAACAAGAGATAGGGTTAGTTTCGGACCCCTCCACCAAGGGCCACGAAATTCACCCCCTCTTCCTCCATATATACAGCCCTTAGGGCACCGTTTAGACTTTGGGTTTTGTTTAGATTAAAGTTCACCATAGCTGCAACTTCGCGTACTTCGTTTGTGTTCAACGACCAGACAAAGGCGTCACAGAACCCCACCTTGATCAATAAAGCTTTCATCTTATATTCGCAATATCCAGATTGCAATCTCAGTTTCTTGCTTGTTCTTCGTTTGCTCGCAGGAAACAGACCCTCGTGGTCAGGTTGAACATGCTCCGGTGTGGTCAATAACCTCTCAGAGTTGGTTTAGCGATTGCTAAGGCGCGACGTCCTCGCACGTTCGTAGTCGGATCATCAAAGTCGACTTCCACCAAAGCGATATCCATCATCTCATCGAAAGACGGGACACCTTTGCCTCCATCAATATACAATGGAGCCTGCCTGCCTTGTTTGTCTCTCTTCAGAGTATCTCACGCAAGGCTGCGGTGGCCTCTCTCTCTCTCACCGTTGGTCACTAATTCGGCCGCATCTCATCCACTGGGGGAAAGGGAGGAAGTGCATCATTTCTCCGTTCGGCGGGCCGAGGCAGCATGTCCCCTTCTGCGGTACACGCCATTCTCTCTGGCCAAGCTCCTGTGTGGTAGGGCCTACGCCACCTGCTCGCTGCCGCAATATGGGCAGATTCTACCCGCCGCCGCTCACCTAGTTACATCCCGACGACCTCCAGGTATCCCCTTCGGCCTTGCTCCACTGCCCATCTTCCCACATTGCTGCATGTGGATCTTCCATAGTTCTTTGCCCAAGACGTAGTTCGTCCGGTGTACTTTCCATATTGCAATCTCGTCCTCACACTGTTTTAGACAAACACAACCGTGTTGTTATCTTCCCTTAGGACAAGGAATATGCTTCTTTGTTGTCGTCGCATGTGTCATCAACTGTTATTGGCCAGTAATTGTTTCCTTTCTACCTCTTTTTTGCAAACAGGGCTATCCATTTCACCTCGTTGCTATTGCGACCTTTTGGTGAACTGCACAAATCACTTTTTTATTAAGAGTGTTTTGTGCAGTTGTACTAAAATGTCACACGGGCAACGTCTCTACATTTCAGTGCGACTGCACAAAGGGAGATTGGTTTTGCTCTATCCTCCTCATCCAACTCCGAGCCTAATATACTCCAACTAGTTAGTCTTAAGAGAGACTACAAAGGTGATCGGCTTCTATTTGTGTGTTTATTGTTTCATTAGCAGTCCTCTATTATCGTAATCACACTTAATATCATTGGAACAGGGACGCTCAGCTCTATTTTAGTGGAACTGCACTAAATGATCGGAATGTTGCATGCTCCAGATAGCTACTTTTTTCCCAACATGCCTTGTTGATTTAGACAGAGCTGGGGGCACGTTGCTGCCAATGAAATCATGGATCAATTTTAATTTAACACCTTCTCACAACTTTGTCTTAAGTTGGGATGAAATATTAGCTCTGATTTGCTAATAATTGAGATGCATTAGCAAGGAAGTTAGTTTTGTATTGTTTCCGAAAGAGCATCGATGGCAAGACACAGGAAACAAAAGCTGAAAGCCCACACCATTGTACAATTTCATGTCGCTAGAAAATTATTTGTATAGTACGTCAATTATGTAAACAAATGTTGGAAGCTTGATAGCATTGCCAGAAGCCTCTTCAGCATCGGGGTCCATGTGCCATGCACAAAATAATACTCCTTCGTTCCTAAATATTTCTCTTTTTACAAATTTCAAATGGGCATATTTTAGAGTGTAGATTCACTCGTTTTGCTTCGTATGTGTACTCCCTCTGTTCCTAAATACTCTATTTGTCTTTCTAGAGATTTGAACAAGGTAGTACATACGGTGCAAAATGAGTGAATCTACACTCTAAAATATGTCTATATACATCTGTATGTAGTAGTCCATTTGAATCTCTAAAAAGACAAATATTTGACTAGTAACTCGTTGAAATCTCTAGAAAGACAAATACTCCGGAGTATATTTAAGAACTGATGGGGTAGTACACAACCGCATGGGAGACTCAGCCCGGTCGTTGCACCACATTAATAGTGAGTAATGAGCAGTCAAATCATAAGCCCCACCTTTCCCACTGTAAGTTGCTCGGAAGAAGCAACCATCAATATGCTCTTCTTCGAATCCGCTCATACTACTCCATCCGTCACTGTTTATAGAGCGCACTTCAGAAAAAACAAAAAATCTATGGCAGCAGGCGACTAGCGATCGGCCTGAACAATAGCATTGGTAGTTATAGCACGGCGTCTATTACTAGAGGAAATAATGCGTAAACACATGCATGCAGTGCTTCCACCCCGGGTACACACATGCATGCACTTACTCCACTCCGTAGTAGTACATCGAGAGAAAATTGTGGACTTGATTGTGGTTACCACGCCCTAATTAATTGAGCGTTAAACCAAACGCATCTAAAGTCTCTCTGGTGGTGGAAATGCATTGAAAGAAATGCATCAAAATGAAGCACGCCCTATAAACTCTGACGGAGGGAGGAGTAGTATGAAGGTGCAAAACCAAGTACATGTATGGCCAGTCAGTCAACGCACCTCCTCTTGGCATATCACTGACATGTGGGACAGGAGTGTGAGCAAACCGATCTCAATTGACGGCAAAATGGCCAACCCGCCGTTACTTGAGAGAGATGAGGAGCGAGAACACACAGACGAGCTCGCACGGAGGCCAAGATATATTCGAGCAATGGTTGGTTGATCGGTATCATCATTACATGTTGGGCTGCCGTTTTCCGTCCTTCTCCGGAATAAATGTGTACTTTATCAGAGATAAAAAATAAGAGTACAGAAGCTCCACCATGCGGTTCTAGTAGTAGTACTACTCGTACTACACTTGCGCTTGGCTCTTCGCCTCTTCGTGAAGTCGAACAATAATGGTACTCCGCATGTTGGGTACTACAGTGTATGCCTCTGACAATCTGACACCGAATGGACTGATGCATGTCCACCGCCTGCGCAATGGTAGGTTGCATTCGTCAAAAGGCGTAAGCGAGCTTTACCTTGTCCTGCAAGCTTCTCCTCGTTCTGTGAGTTGACGGAACACACCAGAAAGTAGTGCTAGTACATACTCCCTCCTTTCCGGTTAATATGGCTTAATCTTTTTTGCGGGTAAATGAGAGAGCTTTATTCATATGTAAGCATTCTTAGGATGATCAGCCAAGACACTGGTCACTAGGAAGCGAGGTACACCGCAAAAAAAGAAGTAGGAAGTGAGGTGTTTCATCAAGCCAGCTCTCGGCCACACTCAAACTGCAGCAAGCACGGTTCGCACAAAGATGCGCCGCAAGGTTTGCTGACCTGTTTACATGCTGAATAACAAAAAAAGAGGAAATATTATCGAGCGCTCCTATTTGTAACAGGATATGAGCTAGAAATAAGCGAGAATTGTGGCGAGTGTTCCATGCAATCAACTTCCATTATCACATGCGAGAACCCTCAAAGAGAACCAAATGTGTTGAAGATTGCTTTATCACATTTTAAAATTATAATAAGAGTGCAGACGCTCCTCCATCCGGTTCCTAGTACTAGTATAGTACATACCTCTATAGACTATAGTAGTACTAGTACTAGTACTACTAGTAACCTTTGCGCTTGGCTGTTCGCCTCTTCGGGAAGTCGAACAATAATAGTACTAGTATAGTGTATGCTTCTGGCAATCTGACATCGAATTAACTATTGCACGTCCACCGCCTGAGCAAGGGAGAGCTAGCATTAGTCAAAAGTTTCTCCTTGTCCTGCGAGCCACCGCGTGCAAGCTTCTCCCGTCCTGCAAGCTTCTCCTCGTTTGGCAAGTTGACGGGACACAGCAAAGTAATGCTAGTCCATACTGCCTCCTCTCCGGTTAATATGCCTTAATTTCAAACGAGATAAATACACTGTCTGTCACTGTATATTTGTAAAAATACGATCAGTGGACTTCATAATATGCTCATTGCACTCAATATATTCCGGTGTTTATACGGTCACTAGCTCATCTTGACTGAGTATGTGTGTGCATGCACGTGTAGGTTGAGCACTTGAATGTGACCGTGTGTGTTCCGTCGTGTGCTCGGACATGCATGCATTAGGGCGTCGCATGCGTTTTTGCGTCCATGTGTACGTGTGACTGTTGCATACACGTAGGGGGAGTACGTGTAGGGGCCACTAAGGAGCAGTCAAATCACACAGTAAGTTAGTCGGAAGAAGCAACCATCATTTCACTCTTCAATGACACGTACGCAATATAAAATGGTTGATATGGAGAGAAAAAGAAAACCACTATATATACACTAGCAGGAGCCTAAGCTACAAGCCTGCTTGCTTAGGTTGCTCTCTTAACAAGCATAGAACGATAGTGGCCACACCACTGGTCACATATCCGGCCTGATCCCGCAGCTGGGGGAAGGGAACAATGTTCTGCGTAGACGCGGTCGACATCGGCGAGGGAGAAAACCCACAATCGGTGCGTCCCAATCAGGGGTCACCACGGTATGGTCCGATGCCGCGTCCCAACCGTCGTTCTAGCTACAGCCCGACGTCCCAGGTAGTCCATCTTCCTTTTGGAGCCGGGTTGCTCCACTACCGCAGCTCCCCACGTAGCTCCATCTCCATGTCGATCTTTCTCTACTTCTACCGACTTCTACTTGTGATGAGTTTATGTCTCATGAACTAGTGCCAGTACTATTATTCTAATCACACTTCTTCAATATCTTTGCCATCAGGGATGCTCAGCTTGATTTTAGTGGAACTGCACAAAAGCATGATATGATGCGAGGGTGCCAGCCGTCTTTCCTTTGACAGGTTCTACCTGGCCAGGAAATTAAATCCTGTTTGGGGTTTAGGGTTTAAGCCGTAGTGACCCCATTAGTAGTTCCTTTCGTACACGCTCTCACAACTTTTGTCTTTAGTTGTGAAGTAAATATTGGCTATGATCTGTGCATCATTGAGATCCATCAACATGCGTGTTAGTTTTCCTTTGTATTTGATGGAATGTTGTAACGGGGCAACCTTGAAATAGGAATGAAAATGTAGTGGAGTTTCCGTTTTTCCGGAGAAAAAATGGAAACGAGTTTTGTTGGATCGCGCCATCGAGCAAAACCAACGTTTAAATCACGTCTGTCGTGTTCGTGTCTCACCCTCCTCCATGGCTCGACCCCACACGGTCGCTCGGCATGCCACTCACCGCAAACCGAGTATACGATAACTTTCCCGCCTACTTGTCGATGGATCGTGCTATGGAGTACTAGCACTGCTGGAAGAGATTGATGAGTTGGGGGAGGATAGCTAGCTGTAGCGCGGACTCCCAACAACTTTTTACATGCATGTTGTAGCTAGCTATTGCGACCTTTGAACGCTGAGCAGTCGCGTGCACCAGGAAGCGGCGCGGGCAATGCTCTCTCGGCCGGCGCGCCGCTTCAATGTCGGCGCCAGTGAGAGGTCGCGTCCACTCTGGCTGGGCATGAATGCGGCACTGACCGTTTCGGGCGGGAAGCACACGCGGGTGATGAAGAGGGTTCAGGTTGGTCAGGAAAAGATGCCCGCAAACAAGAGATGTTGTACGTTAATATTGCTGCATATATAATTAACAACGTAAATAATGTGCCAATTGGACAAATATGATTGGAGATGGAGATGGAAATGAAATTTTACATAAACACAGATATGCATGTCTATGTCTATGTGTGTGTGCGCGACGACTCTCGCAACCTGGAAGCGGGGGCGTGTTTTTGATCGATTTTTCTTTCTTGGTACGTTAAAAAATTGTCCGCCAGTTTTCGTTTCTTTTTTCTAGGAATGCGCGTATTCTATTTAAAACCACTGCTATGGAGAGGTTTTTTACTCCATTATAGCCTCTTGTTTGATAGAGTTTCTCGCGTCTCGCTCTCTCACCCTCTCCATATCAAAACAATATGACAGTGTCCACTCTATCTCTCTCCTCACCAGTGGTCACAGATCCGGCCGAATCCCGTCCGCTGTGGGAGGTGAGGAGGTGCAGCGTTGACGTTGTCGCCATCGGCGGTGGAGGAAGCCGATGCGCACCGTCCTCTCGGAGCCGGCGCTGGGGCGGATGAAGTTCCTCTGTGCCCTTGTTCGCTGCCATCGTGTGGGCAGATCCCGCCTGCCCGCCTAAATGACATCTCGCCCACCTGAGGTATAACTTCTTGTACTGGTCCAGCTTCCCAGGTCGCTGTGTGCGGGTTTTCTTCTATGCGACTACTCCCCAGCTCCCCATGTATAGTAGCTAGGGTTCGTCGACTGGTCCAACATCACCTACTATTATAGAGGAAATGCCACTCAAAAAGTTGTCCTGATTTATGCCTCGGTGGAGGTATACATGTTGTTTCGACAAAAAGTACGTGGTGGTTGTGCGATCATTGTCCATATGCTCCTATTGCTGTTGCTAATCTAATTCTATCACTGGTTAAATGAAGAAATGTTTTTTTCTCGGGTATCATGGTTTAGTTCCCATCAAGATAATCATGATGCTTCTGTTTGTTGGTGTACTTTTCATTAATTCTTATTGACAATTGAGATGTCGTTGTTAATCTTGTAAAACAAAGTAACAACACTATATCCCTTTTTTATATTTTTGGAAACAGCGATGCGTATCTCCATACCCGGGCATGTCTTCCTCAATTTTAGTGGAACTGCACAAAATTGGATGGACATTGTTGTTCCGCCTCATTGTCCTCTGCCACGTGGTTCTTCCTTCCTCGAGCTTGATTACTGAGAAGAAACATACCACAGTGAGGATTTGTCAAACTTCATAGGTGCCTCACCCAAACTTGATGCCAAATGGATGATGCATCACCACGATGACCTATCGATGCTCATGGTTGCGCCTCATGGTTGCGTCGGCTAGTGAAGCTGATCGATTTATAATAAAAACAAGTGTCTTCCATCAGTGCTCTTTGCTTGTTACACACAAAGATGATATCTTTCGTCAGTTCACCTTGGTTGCATTGGAGACGCAGTCGTCTTTCACGTTGGTGCAATTTTATCACACAATTGGCTATCAACCAAATGTTTCCTCGAAGAAGGATCGACGATGGTACTAAGAGCATAAGTTTTGTATTGATTTCTAAGCCTTCTCACAACTTTGTCTCCAGCTCCCCTGTAATTTTATTTGTCCATCTATTAACTTTGATTTAAAAAATGGCGTGGACTAAAAACCCGGATGGACGTAGTAGCCCTCCATTTTTATTTACTCCGCATATTAGATTTGATTGAAGTCAAACTTTGTAAAGTTTGACCAAGTTTAGGCCGAACACAACAAACCATAACTATTAGAGAGAGCAAACTGTACATACTCTCAAACCTTTCCGATAATTGAAATTAAAACTCTTTATTTGTACACACTCTCACACGTTTCCAATAATTTGGCGCATGTGTGGTTTTTCACTTAAGGGAGGGTAGTGTACCGCACGTGAAGGACAGGAAGTGCGATCAGGATGTGTGGATCGTTAGTTCATCGGAAGTAGTAGTAGTTTTCCTCACTGTACGTTAAATAAAGAGTTCCGTTTCGTACTTACACAATTTAAAACGATTGTTATGGAGAGAATAAGAAAACCACTCCACTATATATTAGTCGTATACACGAGTACTATATGGACGCAGCTTCATTGACTTTAGTGCACCTGCCTTTGGGTTTATGACAGGTGGGCCCAAAATGTGGCTGGCTCACCTGTCATACAGCCAAAAGCAGGTGCAGTTAAGGCACCAGAGCTCAGTCTGTACTACAGTAGTATATATATAGGCTGGAGCCTCATCGCTTGTTAGCTAGGGTTTGCACTCTCCACACTCTCGTCGCACTACATATATATATACACGCTGGAGGCTCAGTGTTCCTTTGCTAGGGTTTGCTATATTCACAGTCTCTCACCCTCTCTTCACCAGATCTAAACAAGACTGCATTCGCCTCTTGTCTCTCTATTCCTCCTCATAGCTGGTGAAGGAGGCGTCCGGATCCCGTCGCACCGGGAAGGGGAGGAGGTGCAGTATTCACTCTATCGCCTTCGGCGAGGGAGGCAATCCACTACCGGCTGCGTTGTTCTCTTCCATGCAGCGCCTGTGCGGGAGGGCCGCCGACCCCTTCTTCCTCGCTGTCGTACATAGTGTGGGCAGATCCGGCCTCCCGCCGCACGCCTTGCCACATCCCGACGACCCTAAGGTATAAGTTTCTTTGAAACCGTCGTTGCTCTAGCTGCATGTGGATCTTTTTCGATCTGTAGTCGAATCTAGGTCTTGGTTCAAGGAGTAAAGAAGGGTGCGGTGGGGTGGAGCATGAATCTAGGACGTGGTTTAATGAGGAAAGAAGGGACGGAAAGTAGTATAGACTGGCTATCCAGCCACTTTGTTGGTCGAAAAGAAAAAAGGGGGGTAACCCAGTACACACATCTGTAAGGAACCAATCTCTTTGTTGAAAAGGGAAAGAAACTGGGGGGTCAGGTAGTTTGTGCAAGACTAGATTTGCTGCCCTCACATAGGAAAAAAGTTCAAAGAGAACAAATATGGGACCAACGAAGATATGCTGCTTGGCTACATACTCTGCATAACCCATTTAAATGTGTGGACGCACATGGTGCTGGCATGTCCCATACAGCTATTTTGTTGTTGTTAATCTAAGAATGCCGCCGGAAAATTGAAGCAATGCCACTGTTAAAAGTAAATTACATTTTTTAACGAATGTTGTTTTAAGAGAATGTCTCCGTTAATATGAATCAATGCAACCATTTTAGAAATGCTACTATCCAACTTTGTTTTCCATGAAAATAAGTTAGATGCTTCTTTCTGTCATCGTTTGTTTCATCCTCCTTTATCGGCAAGTAATTGTTTCCTTTTTTGCCTCTGTTAAAATATGGGTATCTATTCAACTTGTTGCTATTGCGACATTTTGCTTCACTACGCAAAACACTTTGCTAGATTTCAGTGCAACTGCACAAAACGAGATTGGATTTCCTATTCGTGTTGGCAGATTCGTAGGTGATCTTGTGTGCGTCATGACAGGTTGGTACTTGCCTTCATCCACATGATCGTGCAGTGTGTTCTGAGATGTTGTGCTACTTGTATTGGTACTGTTTTAAATAAATGTTGAATTGAAGCTATTGTATTGCTCTCTTTTCCCATTAAGTAGTTAACACAAATGGTACCAACCCAGACATGATGCTTGTTGCTTTGTTACAACAAACTCTGCATCACCCCCTTTATAAGTAGATGGAAGCACATGGTGTTGTTGCACCCACTCTCCCCTGGACCTGTTTATGCTTTTTGTTAATCTAATGCCGGTTGTAAAATTAAGCAATGCCACTCTCAGAATTAACTACTGAATCTTATTTCAGAACTGCAACACTTGTTAGGGATTGGTGGGATTACCATTTTTGTGGCCGCATGTTTCATCTTCCTTTATTAGCGAGTAATTGATTCCTTTTTTGCCTCTATTTAAACAGGGATATCTATTCAACTTGTTGCTATTGCGACATTTTGCTTCGCTACGCAAAACACTTTGCTTGATTTCAGTGCAACTGCACAAAACGAGATTGGATTTCCTATTCGCGTTGGTAGATTCGTATTTTATGATGGTGGTCTCATGAAAGGTCAGTATAGGCCTTCATCCACATGATTGTGCAGTGTGCTTTGAGATGTTGTGCTACTTGTATTGGTACCGTTTTAAATAAATGTTGAATTGAAGCTATTGTATTGCTGTCTTTTCCCATTAAGTAGTGAACAAAAATGGGACCAACCCAGACATGATGCTTGTTGCTTTGTTACAAAAAACTCTGCATCACCCCCTTTATAAGTAGATGGAAGCACATATTGTTGTTGCGCCCACTCTCCCCTGGAACTGTTTATGCTTTTCATTAATCTAATGCCGCTGGTAAAATTAAGTAATGCCACTCTCGGAATTAACTACTGAATCTTATTTCAAAACAGCAACACTTGTTAGGGATTGGCGGGATTACCATTTTTGTGGCCCCATGTTTCATCCTCCTTTATTAGCTAGTAATTGATTCCTTTTTTGCCTCTCTTTAAACAGGGATATCTATTCAACTTGTTGCTATTGCGACATTTTGCTTCGCCACACGAAACACTTATGTTTTAAGAGTGTTTTCTGCAATTCAACTTGAATGTCACACCGCCAACTTTGCTTAATTTTTGTGCAACTACACAAAAGGAGATCGAGATTTCATATATGTCTTGGGATATGTGTCCAGTCTTCCTCTCAAGGTGTTTCAAATCTTGGTCAAGGAAGGTCAGTACCAACTTTCATCCACATGATGTTGCAGTGTGCTTTGAGATGTTGTTCTAATTGTATTGGTACTGTTTTGGATAAATGTTGAATTGAAGCTATTGAACTGTTATCTTTTACCATTAAGTGAGCGAATATTTTTCCAACCCAGACATGATGCATGTTTCTTTGTTACAACAAAACTCTGCATCACCCGCTTTATAAGTAGATGGAAGCACATGCTGTTGTTGCGCCCACTCTCCCCTAGAACTGTTTATGCTTTTTGTTAATCTAATGCCGCTGGTAAAATTAAGCAATGCCACTCTCAGAATTAATTAACTACTGAATCTTAGTTCAAAACTGCAACACTTGTTAGGAATGGTACTATCCTGCTTTGTAGTTCTTTCTACATGTTTAACCAAGGTATTGTTAAGATAATGTCTCTGTTAAAATGAATCAGTTGCATTGTTTTGGGAATGGTACTTTTCTGCTTTGTCGTTCTCTATACATGTTGAAACAAGGCATTGTTAAGATAATGTCTTGGTCAATATGAATGAATCACACTGATGGAGAATTGCTACTCTCCTGCTTTGTTTCCCATTAAGATAAGGTAGATCAGTAGATGCTTTTCTTCTGGCAGTACAAGTCATCAACCGTTATTTCTCAGTAATTGTTTCCCTTATACCTATTGTTGCTTACAGGGATATCAAAATTAAAGCTCGGTTTTATTCCGACTTCGATTTTAGTTGAATGCACAAAAGGAGCCAATGTGTCCAAGGCAAACTACTGCATTAATGGGTCCAGTTGGTAGTTCCACTTTGCAGAAAGAAGCCGACACTGTTTGTGCTACATTACAAAAGGAATAACCGAGAAGCTTTACAGAGTATTATTAGACGCTGGTGACATGACTAGTTTGCAGAGAGCATTAGCAACTCTACAACACGTGGAGTGCACTGGGCAAAAAGTGCCCAAACAAGTACAAGAAGCCACGACAGGACTCCACGATCATAGGCATTACATATTTTGAATGGGAAAAGCTTGTCAAAGTTTAATCATTGATGTTAGCAAGAAGACGCTAGTTTAATATATTGGAATTGGAAAACCTTGTCAAAATTTGCTCATTGATGTCAACCAGAAGACATGCATTTGATATTTTTGAGTGGGACGCCCTTTGCTGTGAGCAGCGTCGATTATTTTTTCCTATTCCTGTGTTCAGTTTAGATGTAAATAGTTACTCTGCTGAGATATTCCTGTGTTAAGAGTTTGTTCTGAATATTGTCTATGTAATGCCAGGCCTTGTGTTTGATTGCAAAGTTGAGCTTGGAATATTGTGGCATGCGGCATCACGAGCTGTTCACCGTGCCTCCTGAGAATAATGCTTCGTATTGTTTTGCATGTCGATCTAATGCCAGTGATTTGCTTGTTAAGAAGATCATCCTCTTCTGTTATTTTCGTGCTTAAGAAGTTCATCATCTTATGTTTCATTCATAGCCTATACGACAAGTCGGGTAGGTTAGACGTGAAACCATATGATCTTCCGACCAACTCATCATCTTAGGCCGTGATTGGATCGTTGTTTTCCAACCAAAACCGCTTGTAAAACTGACGCTTGTAAATAAAAGCAGATGGTCTCGGGTGAAGCGCTTGGTTGGTCGATTTCGACTAGTAAAATATACACTGGTCTCTCAAATTACACGCATAACCCGCCGGTTTTACTTACGGACCTTGGGCCCTCAGTTTCATTATGCCTGTATTTTACGTGTTGTTTCCGATGATGAGTAAATTACACTTGTATGTTAATACAGGTGTGAAATAAACCGGAGCTCCCAAGCGCGGCCTTGACCTTTCATGTCGTCTCAGTCTCTTGAAGGTGCTCATAGGTGTCTGATGATCCTGGCTTCCTGAATGAGCAGCGAACGCTGTATCAGACCATCTATAGGGCCCGCGAGGCCCTCTCTGTCGTCCTTCGAGTTGTTGTGCTTGCCGTGGCGCCGAGCATTGTTAACATCATCAACGAACATGAGGATTCAGGAGATGACTTTATTTTGACTGGATGACAGTAGGGATCCACTAGGGCCATAGCGACTAGATGACAGTAGCCATCGTATTTCACGAAGAAAAACGTTCCCCCCTAACTGCTGGGACCCACTGGACGGGCCACCGTATTTCAGGAAAAAAATGTTCTCCCCTCTGTCAGCTCAGACCCACCGGAAGTGCCTCCTTATTACACATAAAAAAATGAATACTCCCCCTGCTAGCTGGGACCCTCCTTGGTGGGAGGCTGACTTGTGGGCCTACTAAGTTGACGGGAATGGAGGGCTTTGTCAACTTAGTCAATATGAACGATTCTAGATCCAGTGACCGTACGACGTCCATCCAACGGCCGTAGTGCTTCTTCAACCTCTGGTCTTCTTGCTCCAGCCGCCCAAAGCAGCGCCGGTCGTGCCGCATGCTCCTGCCTCCCGTGGTCGGCTGTGCTGCCGCGGAGGCCTCACCAACCCCTACTATTCCCAGTGCTGGCCAGGCCCTGCGGTGACGGCAGCCTCACACCGCAGCCGAACCAGTGAACCCTCGTACTCCTCTCCGTGCGGGCTTCCACTGCTGCGTCTTCCCCGGCTCCGCGTCATCCCCTTCCTAGGCCTCGCCGTCGTCCACCGCCCTGGTGCTCTCGGCACGGCGTGGTCAACGTGGTCAAGGAACAACTTCCATCGGAAGTGGACTATACGTGGAGAGGCTGACAGCTGGGTCCACGGCCGCAGCAAGGAAGTGCATCCTTATTATGCAGAAAATAATGATTCCTCTACCTGACAGCAGGGACCCACCGGACGGGCCACTGTATTCCATGAAAAAAAGGTTTCCCCCTGACTGTTGGGACCTACCAGCTACGTCTTTGCACGCAAGGAAGTGCGTCCATATTACGGGCAAAAAAACGATTCGCCCCCCTGACTGCTGGGACCCACCAGCTACATCTTCGCACGGAAGGAAGTGCGTCCGGGCAAAAAACGATTCGCCTCTTTGACTGCTGGGACCCACCAGCTACATCTTCGCACCCAAAGAAGTGCCTGACAGTCGGGACCCACCTGGTCGAAGCATACTTAGCATTGTCATTCTGGTCGCGAACGTGTACGTACATACTCGTCGATGTAGAGGCGCGCACGTGTCGTAGTAGAGGTGCGCACGTGTCGTAGTAGAGACGCGCACATACCATGTACACGTATGTACAGCGGCCAGGGTGCAAGAAAGTAAATACGGCCACGTACGTACATACGGGCGAGGTCTCGAACACCTAGCCGTGCATATGTACGGCCAGGGCTCGTGTACACAGCTGGGTCGGAACGGAGAAACAGCGTCGTCGTCGTGTTCATGGGGAGCCAACCGGCTGGGTCAGAACGGAATGTGTCGTCGTGTTCATCGGGAGGGCTTGGATAGAACAGGCGATGGAAATGAGGCCTGGCGTACCGCAGAACGGAGGAAACGGCCTTGTGTTCGACCGGCCACGTTCCAAACGGGATCCTGTTCATCGGGAGGGGTCTGGCATACCGCAAAACTGAGGAAACGGACTTGTGTTGGACTTCCTACGTTCGAAATGGGGTCCTGTTGATCGGGAGGGGTGTGGTGTACCGCAAAACGGAGGAAACGGACTTGTGTTGGAGTGCTACGGTCAAAATGGGGTTCCTGTTCATCGGGAGGGGTGTGGCATACCGCAAAACAGGACTCCACGGGATACTGTTCATCTCCACCGTCGACCTCCTCCAACATCCACGGGCTACTGTTCATCCACCGTCGACCTCCTCCAGCCTCCACCTGCGACTGTTCATCCACGGGCTCCTGTTCATCCAGCCTCCACCGCGTGCTACTCCACCGGCTACTGTTCAACCACCCCTCTCCACGGGCTCCTGTTCAACCACCCCTCCACGGGCTACTGTTCATCCACCCCTCCACCATCTACTGTTCATCCAGCCCTCCACGGGGTCCTGTTCATCCAGCCCCGACCGACTCGATCGATCGGGGTCCTGTTCATCCAGAGGCAACACCACAGGGTCCTGTTCATCCACCCCCACCGCTCACTGTTCATCCAACCCCCCCTGCAACGCTCACTGTTCATCCAGAGGCAGTATCAATCGGCTTCAGTTAGCAACAGTAGCGAAGGAATCGCTCGATCGGGTTCAGTTAACAGTCATTGATCGATCGCTCGGGTTCAGTAACGCGTAGCCTGCAGTGCAATCGCTCGGCTTCAGTTAGAGCCCAACGCCTCGCCCGGGTTCAGTTAGAGCCCAACACCTCGCACACACGCGCATATGTGTATGAGAGAAACGCACATCGCTCGGCCCCGACCACCCACCGTAACCGGGAACACCCCGATATTTTCCTCGCCCTCACTTCTACCACGTTTTTTTCCGTCATGGACGGCCCAAAGAATGTCATGCAGCTGCATCTCTGGCCCGCCCAATACGAAAAGCCCATTTTCTGTCATGATTGTTTGTCATAGAAGTAGAAGCCCACCACATCTATGATGATACCGGGTTTTGTCACAATTATCGTCATGGAAGTGTCATAAGTATGACAGAAAAAAAATCGTTCGGCCCAAAATGTCACGAATGTGTCTTTTTTTTGTAGTGCACCCAATGGCGACGTGGGCCTGTAAGACACACAACAATGTTAGTAAAAGTTTTACAATGACTAAACTCGACTTCGGCCAAGGAGTTTGGAAGGGGGATTCCTACACACAATCGGCTCTGATACCAACTTGTGACGCCCTCGATTCACTCGTACACTAATTATACACGCAAATGTGTACGATCAAGATCGGGGACTCACGGGAAGATATCACAAGACAACTCTAAACACAAAAAAAGACATACAAGCTTCATATTACAAGCCAGGAGCCTCGAGGGCTCGAATACAAAAGCTCGAACATAAACGAGTCAGCGGAAGCAACAATATCTGACTACAGACATAAGTTAAACAAGTTGCCATAAGATGGCTAGCACAAACAGGGATACAGATCAAAGAAGCGCAGGCCTCCAGCCTGGGATCCTCCTAAACTACTCCTGGTCGTTGGCGGTCTGCACGTAGTAGTAGGCACCCTCGAAGTAGTGGTAGTCATCGTTGGTGGCGTCTGGCTTGGGACTCCGACATCTGATCACAGCAATTGGGTATACAGGGAAAAGAGGAAGCAAAGCATCATGAGTACTCATCCAAAGTACTCGCAAGACTTACATCAGATCTCTACTACATATGCATCAATTTCAATAAAAAAGGGGTAGTATCTGTGGACTAGACTGCATAATGCCAGAATAAGAGGGGGAGAAGCTAGTCCTATCGAAGACTACGCTTCTGGCAGCCTCCATCCTGAAGCATGTAGAAGAGAGTAGCAAGTATAGTAACAAGTGTCAACATATAGCGTAATCCTACCCGGCGATCCCCCCACATCACCCGGTGAGAGAGAGATAACCAGGTTGTATCTGTCACTTTCCTAGGTGTGTTTTATTAAGCATCCGGTTTTAGTTGTAAGAGGTCGGAATACAACTCCAAGTCGTCCTGTTACCGTGGACATGGCTATTCGAATAGATTACTTCCCTACGGGGGTACACCACATTACCCGATACGCTCAATCATCTCTGGCCGGACACACTTTCCTGGCTCATGCCCGGCCTTCAACACATAAGAACCCTACCTAGGCTCAACAGAGAGGCTAGCACGCCGGTCTAAATCCTAAGCGCGCAGGGATCTTGGGCCCATCACCCTTTGCACTCCTGCACGTTGCGAGGGCGGCCCAGATCAGTCTGGTAACCTCCTTTACAAGGCAGGTGCTTACACGGATCACCCGGGTGCGCGTCGCTCAGTCGTTGACATCTGAAAAGCTTCGGCTGATACTACGACGCAGGTTGCCCATATCTTGTCCCGCGTGGCGGTTAGTGCGTATAGGTCAATGACCAACTCAGATCAAATATCCAAACTCGTTAGGCGCGTTATTTTGATGTAACCGTGGACGCCGCCCATGGACCAGGCCCACCTCTCTCCTGGGTGGTCTCAACCTGCCCTATCGCTCCGCCACAAAGTAACACTTGAGGGCCGTCGGGAACCCAGGCCCACCACTACCTGGATGGAACCACCTGTCCCTTTAGCCCCCACTTCCGAATAGTAACATAGTGTTATAGTAGTATATAGTATATACCCATGATCACCTCCCGAAGTGATCACAGCCCGATAGTATACCATGGCAGACGGACAAGTATGTAGGGCCACTAATGGAAATCTAGCATCCTATACTAAGCATTTAGGATTGCTGGTAAGGTAACAATAGTAGTAACAAGGACAGACTATGCAACAGAATACGATCATCCAAAAAGCAGTAACAACTACACTACTGTAATGTAAGTAGTAGAGAGAAGGTGTAGGCAGTATCGGGATGATCAAGGAGGTTTTGCTTGCCTGGAAGCTCCACAGAGAAGGACGTATCGTCAGGGGTGTAGCCGTCGTCAGGAGCAGCGGCGTCAGCCTTGAAGTCTACCGGAGAGAAGAGGAGGTAGAAACAATAAATACAATGCAAACAGATGCATGGCAAGACAATAAGGGGTGCTAGGTGTGATCTAACATAGTACTAAGCGGTACCGGCGAAGCGGGAAAACATCCCGGAAAGTATTCCCGAAGTTTGGCATTTTCGGACAGATGAAACGAAGGGGGGCGGTTCCATTTTCGCTATGCTAGAGATGTGTGGCAAACGAACGGAGTGTGTATTCGGAATAGTCACGTTTTTCTGAAAAACTTTCTTGTAGAAAGTATTTTTATCTGAGTTACAAATTATTTTATATTAATTTTCAAAGTTTTAAATCATTTTCTAAAATTAATAAATTTAATTTAATTCAAAAATATAATAACATTAACTGCTACGGGTACACAGAAGTGTACCCAGTAGTTTGTACATGTGGCTGGCACGTGGGACCCTGTTGACTACCCAGTGAGCAGTCAACAGTTGACTGCTCAATTGACGGGGGGCCATGTGCCATTGTCACATAATCCTAAGTAATAGATTAGTTAGTTTAGTTAGTTAATTAGGTTAACTAAGTTAGATTAATTAAGTTATTAAACAAAATTAATTAAGTTAATTAACTCACTTATTAATTATTTTTCCTTCTAGTTCTTTTTTATAAATTCCGTTTTTGTTTTTTTGGGGGCTGGGCCCTAGCGGTCAGTGCCCGGGGGGCCTAGCGGGCATGCGGGCAAACGGGTGCGGGCGTCGGGCGAGCGAGGGGCTCCAGGGGCGCGGGCGGCGGCCATGCGGGCCGCGGTGGGCGCGGCACATGCGTGCGCAGCAGCGGGAGTAGGAGGCGACCAAGGTCAGGGGCGGCGCAGCGACGGCTAGCAGTGGCCGCGGGGCTGGGCGGAGCGGACGCGGCCACGGGCGAGGGCGAGCGTTGCCGAGTCATGCGGGGAGGAGCAAGGGTCACGGTTGCGGTTGGCCACGATGGCTGGCGCGCAGTGCGCGACAATGCGTGAGATGGCAATGCGTGCATGCGCGCGAGCGCGCACGCGTGGGCGGCTGCGGTGTGCAGTGGCCAGCGATGGTGCGGCGGGGGCACCGCAGAGGCACAGCCAGGGCAGCGCGGCGCGGGGTAGAGAGGGAGAAACGGCGCGGGACAGTTGGGGTGCAGTAGTGTCGAGTGCGCGTGGGTACTTGGACGCAGCAGCAGCAACGGCTAGAGCGGGCTAGGGGGAGCGGGGGCGAGGCCAAGCGGGAGCCGCGGCTAGGCGGGCGCAGTGGCGTCCAGGCGAGGGAGAGAGGAAGGGGGTCCTCACGGTCGTTGAAGGGAAGGGGGCGTGGCTCAGTGTAGGCCGTCGGGGGAGTGGACGAGAAGGCGATAGGGCGGAGCCAGCGAGGTCCACAGGCGGCGACAGCGACGGGATCGGGGGCGGTTGCCCGATCTAGATCGGGGGAAGGGGAGAGGAGATCGTGGGATGGGGAAGGGGAGTGGGGGATCGGGGGGCTAGGGTTTCTGCCGGGCAGGGGTTATAGGCCAGAGGGGGGAGATGGGTCGGCTAGCTGGGCCTGGCGGGACTGGCGAGGAGGAGGTGGGTTTCCATTTTATTTTTTATTTGTTATTTTTGTTTTTCCTTTTCTTTTAATTATTCTTTTAAGTTTTCTTTTAGTTTCTTTTTAAATTTAGTTTCATAAAAACTATAACTATCACCTTATTTAGTATTAATAAATATGCTACTACGCCATTAATTTTGGGAAACTAAATAAAATAATTTAATATTTTATTAATTGTAAAAGGCATTTAATTAATTGTTTTGTTGTTGTTTTATTTATTTTAGAGCATTTAAACATTTTATAAAAATGTAGTTTCTCCACCATTATTACTTATGATTTATTTGTCACATTTAGAACATTTTATTTTTAACTTTTGAAAAATTTATTTGTTTGACTTGATTTTGAATTTGAATTTGAATCAGTTTTGAATCAACGCGAGATTAACAACAGTGACATGTCATCATTAGTAGAGGGTTACTATAGCTTAACTATCCGGGCATTACACAAGTTCATTGGTTGGTGTAGGTTGTTGTAAAATAGAGCACAATAACATGCAACAACAAATACCCAACAGTTGCCAAATATAAGTATTTTCTATAAGAGCAAGCAGTGATGGAACAACATAGCGAAGCTCCATAGTTTTTCATCTATGAAGAGTTAGCATAATAATAAGAATAAGCATTGTAATTGTTTCCCAAGACATGCACATATCGAGTTGAAGAGATACACATGTACTCCTTCTGATGAGCATTATTTTCAGTAGCTTTCGAGGAATAAGCAACGCCATACTGCGAAGATTTTCATTTCCCCCGAAAGTTATTTCCCTACAAGGTAAGATTGGTTGTAATAGGTAGATTTTTAATAATGGATTTTTAACCCAAATTTTCTTCTTGGGTGACCCAATCCTGTAGTTAGTGCCAATATAACATGCAAACACTTTACCATTCTATTGTTTGAACAATTTGTAGCTAGTCAAGTGACTCATCACCATCAACATGAATGGATAGTCATATCCAGAGAGCAATGGAAGTTTGAGAGTTTTGCTTTGAGATAAGTGCATTTTTCAAAAAAAAATTGGTGCAACTTTCGTCCCTCAACTCTGAATACGAGATATAGTTAGTCCCTAGCAGCGGTATCCAATAGTCAAACCTGGTT
This sequence comes from Triticum timopheevii, assembly GCA_963921465.1. NCBI lineage: Eukaryota > Viridiplantae > Streptophyta > Magnoliopsida > Poales > Poaceae > Triticum > Triticum timopheevii. Next base: position 283,451,207 of record OY997264.1, read on the forward strand.
TTGACCTATTTTTTCAAAAATTTCAGTTTTGACCTTATGTGACATGGTTTTGGTCACACCATCACTATAAGGAGGCATAGGGCCACATGTCATTGAGAGAAATCTCTCCCTCTCTCTCTATGTCATGTCACCGATCTATTAGCGCTGCTCCAGCAAGTGACACGAGCAACTCCACCCACTTGAAATATCCACTGTGCGATGCAGAATGTTGCGATGCTACTCTAGGAGGCCGGTGATGGGAGCAACTCCTCCCGCTTTAGACGGTCAACATGATAGTTAGGATGAGGATAGGACAATCGGCAATGGATCAGGTCTAAACCAACACAGGGGAGAGAAAGGAGCACAATTCACCGAGATTCAGTCCCAAACCCTTGAGGCGTTCCCCATACAGTAATGATGTGATCAAAATCATACCATGAAAAGTGAAAACCGGATTTGGCAAAGCAATACCCACATCAGGGAGTAATTGTACATGATAATTAAAAGTTGAGGGGCAAAGGTTACATCAAGATGTGGTCAAAACAATGACATATAAAGTCAAAACTAGGTTTGACCCATGAATACCACTACGAGGGACTAACATACCTGGTATTAATAGTTGAGGGATGATGGTTACACCAAAATTAAGTTTAGGGACGAAAGCCACACTTTGCGATTAGTTGAGGGATGAAAAATGCACTTTACTATTTTGCTTTTGGCAGGAACCCAAACTGGCTATGGATATTGTTCAGGGGTCCTGTAAGTGCATTAGCATTCTAGTTTCTCTCAAAACCTAATCCTTCCATTCTGGGATTCCTGCAACTGTACCTGTAAACATTGCTCTCATATCATGATGAGGAACTTCAAAACATGAATGCTAATGGATTGTTGTTGCATTACCTGTACCTGCAACTGTTGTTGTAGTAATCCGTGAGCCACGAGGTCTCAGCAATCCCATTACCATTGGTATCAAGACTAGCAATGCTTAACGGGTATGGAATGGATAAATGGTGAGGTTACAGCAAGTGACTAAGCATGTGTGGTGGCTAACTTACGAATACAAGAATAAGATGAGAAACTACGCAAACAGTCGCAAACTAGTAATGATCAAGAAGTGATCCTGAACTACTTACGTTCAAACATAACCCCATCGTGTTCTCTTCTCGACTCACTCGAAAAGAGAGAGTCACGGTGACTCACGCGGTTGTTCTATCATAAGGATCTAGTGTCAAGTTCTCTACCACCGGATATTAAAAATTCTCATCTGTCACATAACCGCGGGCACGGCTTTCGAAAGATCAAACCCTGCAAGGGTGTCCCAACTTAATCCATCATAAACTCTCACGATCAATGAGGGAAAATCCTCCTCCCGAAACAACCAGATCAAGCTCGGAATCCCGGTTCACAAGACATTTCGACAATGGTAAAACAAGTCCAGCAAGACCTCCCGACGTGCCGACACCCTAATAGTAGCCGCGCATATCTCGTCTCAGGCCATGACCGGATGAGTAGTCCGTACAACTAAAACAAGCCCTCGGGTTTCCCCATGATGGCACTGCAAGGGGCTCTACTTTGGAGCCAACACCTTCAGCACTGGCCCCCTGTATTATGTTAAATTACTCCTCGGGTAGCGCTAACTCCCTATGCATCAAATTTAATATCATGTTGATTATGTTGGGCAAATGTTAAAACCAATGTTGAGTCTTGCTGGAAGAGTTTTATTCAAAGCGAATTGTCAAGGGGGCCCATAAACCCCAAACGTGTTAGGAACGCAAAATCAAGGAACATAACACCGGTATGAGGAAAACTAGGGCGGCAAGAGCGGAACAAAACACCAGTCAAAAGGTTGAGCCTTCCACCCTTTGCCAAGTATATATGTGCATTAATTAAATAAGAGATATTGAGATATCCCATGATATCTATGTTCCAACATGGAACAACCTGCAACTAGCAACACTATAAGAGGGGTTGAGTAAAGCGGTAACATAGTCAAACAATGGTTTGCCGGGATGGTGAAAAGGTTAGAGGCTGTTTCATGTCATATTGGGAGGCTTGATAAACAAGTGGTAGGTGGCGCAACATAACGATAGCATCAAGACAACTAGCATAACAAAGATAGTAGTGAGATCAAAGATAACGATATCTTGCCCGAAATCCCGCTAGGAAGAAGAACGAGTCCATGAAGAAGACGAACGGGCGTAGACGAGCCAAGCATAGTTGAATGAATCCTCACAATCGCAATGAAACATAAATTATCAAGAAGAAGCAAACACCATGATAAACATGCAAGCATAAACATGACATAATGCACAACCAAGCATGATGCACGTCCGATTTAATGAGTCATGGCATGGCAAAGTGCGAAAAGCAATACTACAAATTTAGTGAAGCTCAATATGCAACGATTCTTGTTTATGCTACTCATCAATATTAAATGTTGATTAACATGGCAAGAGGTGAGGCATAATAAAACTCCTATCTAGGCAAGTTTAAATGAGGCCGAAACAACAAACAACAAATCCGGAAAATCCCCATATGCATATTTCAAATTTGATACTGTTCTGACTAAAACACCATTTTAATATTGTTAAACAGGAAAATAAAGTGCCCTATGTTAATCTATACATTTTTTTAGACAAGTTACATATATAGTTTATTTAAATCAGAGCTACGTTTATTTAGTTATGAAATAAACCATTTAGCATGTCATTAAAGCAAATTAAATGCAAACAACATTTTAAACAGGGATGAAAGTTGCATATTATGAATGTACACAAAATTCTAAGCATTTTACATATATAGTTTATCTTAATCCGATGCATGGATTTTTTTAGATATTTGCATTTTAAAACAATGGCATTTATGCAATGCAATGCACTGGATAAATGCTAAATTGCATGGGATAGAAAAAAAAATACATATATGGGCCGAAAGTAATGCACTATGGAAGCCCACCAGCTCGGTTAAAAAAACATGACAAAGGGGAAAAATAAATGAGGCTCACTAGGATTTGAACCCAGGACCTCTCGGTGGGAATAAGGGAGCTAGCAATTGCGCTAATTAGTGTGTCTGTGATAGAAAGAAGAATCGGTCGCAGATGAACACTTTTCTTACGCGACTGGGAACAAAACAACCTCAAAACAATAAGAAAAAAAAGGGAATTGTCTGGGATTTGAACCCCAGATCCCTTGGGTGTTGACGCACTGGGAAGACCAGCTCGGCTTGAGGCATGTTTGCGTTCAACGATGGGGGATTCGATCCCAGGACCTCTCGGTGGGAACAAGGGAGCTAGCCATTGCGCCAATTAGTGTGTCTGTGATACAAAGAAGAATCGGCCGCAGATGAACACTTCTCTTACGTGACTGGGAACAAAACAACCTCAAAACAATAAGAAAAAAAAGCGGATAGTCTAGGATTTGAACCCCAGATTCCTTGGGTGTTGACGCGCTGGGATGACCAGTTCGGCTGGAGGGATGTTTGCGTTCAATGATGGGGTCAGCTCTTCATAATACTAATGACCCGTTTCGCCCATGGCGCAAAGGCCAGAGCAAGCCAACTACTGAAAGAGTGTGCATCAAAATATACAGACACGGAAGGAACCATATGGAAATAAATACGGATTGATGATAGGTAGATGGTTGCTGGTGATACATGTTTTCTAAGAAGCTTACGAATGATCATTTACAATGTTATGAGCAAGGCATGTAGATAGGCAGAGGTTAGACAGATGTATCGCTGAATGTTTAGAACGATTTCTTTGAGGCAAGTCTTCATAGCTGCTGTTCTTCATGGCCTGCATTGCTCAGAGTAGAAATTCCTTTCATATCATTGTCCAGGCTCCAATAATACTTGTTTGTTTTCTGTATAACGGCTTCTGATTATAAACTTATATCGTTAAATTTAGTACAAACTAAACTAAGTACAAAATATCGAGAGCAAATTTACCGAAAGTAGAGAAGAGATCTTATTTCTCAGATGTACTTCATAGCCATCCAAAAGATGCTCAAATAACATCAATGCCTAAATTGTAGTAGCATGCCGATATAACATCTTTTCGTCTCATAAACCAAAGAAACTTCAGAACATACCATCTTAAATCGGTGTGAGCGCCTTGGCTTGCATCATCTCCTAGTTGACCTAAGCTACAAATTTATTCTTTTGAGTGAGAAATTAGGTAAATAATTTTTGCGCTATGAATTTTCAATGTAAAAGAAGCCTAGTAGAAATTAGAGCACAATATTATGACATGTGTAGAAAAAGTCATTAAATTAGATCAACACAAGAAAAATGACAGACCAAATACAAGATAATATTCTTTTCTCCCATGAATATGTTCTTCTAAATAGCTTTATATTAACATCATAAGAACATGTTGAAGGAAAGTTTGAATTAGATCAACAAAAGCAAAATATCTATTGTGTAATATCTCATCTCTTGTAAAGACAAACCAACACCAATAGAAAGCAGAAATCTAAGACCATTTAGGTAAAGAGTTAACCGATTAATTGGCAAAGACAACAATATAAGATCTCATGAGTTATAAAAATCCTGATCGAGGAGCACATAAACATTCCTGCGTATAAATAAGTTTAGGGGTAGTATTTTGTGAAGTATCGACACAAAATATGCTTCAAATCATCCACATCTACTGTTTGTAGTACGGACACATAATACTTCTATAGGGAGAACAATATCAGGAGAATATAACTTACAACAAGCATACTTTCACAGTTGGTGGCAGATTCTGCTTAGATTTTTTGTCCTCTAGCACTATGTTCTTCGCATCATTGACAGTGGAGGGTCAAAGGGGTGGAAGTATTGGCAAAGACAACAAGGTCAAGCGAAGAAGAAGAAGCGCCGTGGTCAGGGTCGTGGCATCTTGCCCACTCCCGCTCCGCTAGGCCCGGGCTCCTCGTCCGCCCCGGGTACGGTGTCCGGCCTCCCTCGCCCCCCGTGCTTCAATTGCGGGGTGGCGGGTCACTCCCAAGTCTCCTGCGTCAACCCTCAATGTTGCTATATCTGCAAGGACCCGGGCCACCCCGCCCTTTTGTGCCCGAATCGCCCCGTGCCGGCCGAGCTCATGATGTACGGTCATGTCATCGAGGGGTTGGGCTTCTTCCACCACAAGGTCCCGGACATCCCTCCCCCCACCCCATCGCTCTAGGCAGTCGTCACGGTGGTGGATGGGGTGGCCTCCCCGGAGATGATTGAGGCGGAGCTCAACCACCTGTACTGGCGCCAGTGGGACTGGGTGGTCACTCCTACCGCCGGCAACATCTTCACTGTGATCTTCCCCGACGCCATCAGCTACGGCTACGCCACCCGCAGCGGCCAGATCACCCTCGCCCTCCACCAGCTCGTCGTCGACATCACTGATCCGATCCTAGACCCGAAGGCGGTGGCCGTCCTGGACACGGCCTGGATCTTGGTGGGAGGCCTCCCAGACATTGCTAGGTCTGAGGTGGTCATCCGCCAGATGTCCCAGATCCTGGGCAAGGTGGTGGTGGTGGACGAGCTTTCCCTCCGCAAAGAGGAGGAGGTCCGCGTCAGAGTCAAGTGTCTGGACTCCTCCAAGCTTCGAGCCACCATCTGGGTGTTCTTCAACGACCAGGGCTTTGACCTCCGGATCACCCCTAAGCCTCCCAACCACGTTGGGCGCCCTCGCTCCTCCGATGACGGGCCCCCCAGTGGCAACCCTGGGACCGACGGCGACTACCATGGCCGCCACCACCCCCGCTCTCACCGCTCCCACCGCTCCGATGATGATGCGGGCTCCGACGACTCGCGCTCCCGCTCTCTGTCTCCGTTGCCTCCACCCCCGCTATTGGACCCTAGGGCCATCAGGCTTTGCTCGCCCCTCTCCCTGTCTCTCCGCTTCCCAGGGACGCCTCCCCTGTCCCGGGAAGCGACACCGTGGAGGGGAGCGACGCGTCGAGCGGCGGTCTGGTGGTCTTCCTGGCGTCCTCTCCTCGCTCCCCGGCTGTCGTTGACTGCTCTATGCCGAGTTTGGAGGGGTCGCCGCCGTCTCCCTTGGGCCCCCTGGTCCCCTCTGAGGTCGTCCCGTCCCCGACCAGGGTGGATGGCATCGTGGCCTCCTCACCGGTCCCGGTTGCCATTGCTCCTCTGGGTCCCTCCACCCCGGCCGGGTTGGATTCGCTGGCGACTCCCGTCGACCAACCCGCCTCGCCAGTGTTGTCCGCCCCGGGCCTCAGCCTCGTGCTCGCCCCCGCGGCCATCCCCCCGGATCCGTCTCCACCCTGGTGCTCTGTCTCTCGTCCCCGACTGCTCCGCCGTCGCCTTCCTCGCAACTCGTCTGCACCGGGCCGGCGGCCCCTGATGCAGAGCGGGAGACGCGGGTGACCACCCCGGTGGCCGCTCAGCCTCCTCCTCCACGGACAGCGGCCTACTCCCGCCGTGGCCGATCTGTCTCCTCCCCGGTGACGGCTTCCCGCCGGAGCGGCCGGCTCGACGCAGCGCGTCCCGATGGCAGTCCGGCTATGCCCATTCCAGCCCGGGCGGAGCTCCGGGCTGCTGCTCGGAACTTGGAGCCAGGTACCCCTTCTGTCCCCCCATCTACTGCTACTTGCTCGTTTTCTGCCCTCGAGTTGGTGCCTCTTGGTCACCTCGCAAAGGTGGTGACTGATTCCGTGATCATCTTCAGGGGGCGGCCGCTCCCCCCTTAGTCCAAATCGAGGCCATCAAGGCCCGCGAGATTCTCGACGGTAGGCTAGCGGAGGCCCGCGCAGCTCTACTTTGGCCTGCCGGCCCTCCCCCTTTGTGGGGGGTGCCTCCCCGGCACCACCTAGGCGGCCCGACGGCCTCCTCCCCCTCGCCATGGCCGAGCTTCATGGTCGTACGCGGTCCCGCACCGCCGCCCTCCGCGCCCAAAGCACATCCCGCATCCTGGTGTCAAGCAGCCCCCCAATGGCGCCTTCATGTGGGCTCTTTTCTGGAACATCCATGGTTTCGGCCATGATGGCCGACGCCGCCAACTCGTGGAATACATGCGTGATGAACACATTGACATTGTCACCATCCAAGAAACCATGCGTACAGAATTTTCTCTCCTGGAGCTTGACCGTCTGAGCTCTCACCTCTTTGCTTGGCATTGGCTCCCTTCTAGTAGGAGCATAGGCCACTCGGGTGGCATCCTTTTAGGTGTCAAGGATGCCACCTTCGAGGTGGGTAGCATGGACCGGGGGAAATTCTTTGTGAGCATGGAACTCTTCGAACGATCACTCAACTTCTAGTGGGAGCTCATCATTGTCTACGACCCGGCCGACCATAGTAGGTTTGCTTCCTTCCTCGAGGAGATCCACCGGAAGATTTCAGCTGCCTCTTTTCCTGTGGTCGTTGGAGGCGATTTCAACCTCCTCCATTTTGTGGAGGACAAGAGCAACGCGAACGTTAACTTTGCACGGATGCAAATGTTTAATGATTGCATTGCTGACCTTGGCCTCCACGAGATTGATAGGATTGGTGCCAGGTTTACCTGGACCAATCGCCAGGCCTCCCCGACCCAGTCCGTTCTGGACAGGGTCCTAGTTTCCCTGTAATGGGACCTCTGTTGCCCTCTTGCCTCCCTTCGTGCCATCACTAGGATTGGATCCGACCACGTGCCCCTCCTCCTCTCCTCCGCCGACGAGCGGCCGCCAATTCCCCCTCGATTCCGCTTTGAAACATTCTGGTTGTCCTAAACTAGTTTTGTGGAGGTTGTTGGCGCCCGCTGGGTGGAGGCCCGTGCTCACCCCCACCCCCGCCCTCCCTAGGCTATTAACTCTTGCCACTTCTACGCCAAGCGTGGCCGACAGTTCATGAAGGGTTGGGGTGCTAACCTGGGACGTGACCTCCGCGAGCGTAAGAAGGCCTTGTTGGCTGCCATCCAAGCCTCAGACATGCGTGCTGACTCAATCGGCCTCTCCCCGGACGAGTAGCTCTCTTGCTATGATTTAGAAGATCAGCTCTCCGTCATCTACACTGATGCGGAGGCATATTGGCGCCTCCGCGGGGCCCAGAAATGGGTCTTGAAGGGCGACGCGAACATGGCCAACTTTCAGGCCATCGCGAACGGCCGGCGTAGACGCAACACCATCCCCCTCCACTGGGATGGTGCCTCCCTATTGCAGGATCCCCGTGACATTCGTAGCCATGTCGACGGTTTCTATAGGTCCCTATTCTCTGCCGCTCCTAGGAGCGGCCTCTCCCTGGCATCTGATTGCTAGGCCGGTGCCCAGCTGGTTTCTGATGAGGAAAACGCGGCCCTTGCGGCCCGTTTCTCTGAGGGCAAGGTTTGGGCCGCGATTCGAGGCATGAATCCCACCTCTGCTCCGGGCCCCGACGGCCTTCCAGTTAAATTCTTCCAGGCCTTCTGGAATGTGATTAAACCTGAGGTCATTGCCATCTTCGATGAGTTCTATGTTGGGTCCATCGACCTCGGGCACCTCAACTATGGGATAATCTCGCTCATCCCGAAGGTTCCGGGTGCCTCCAACATCCGCCAGTTTCGTCCAATCACGGTCATCAACGTGATCTTCCGGATTCTGGCTAAAGGGTTCGCCAATAGGGTGGCCCTCCTCGCTGACCACGTTACCCACCCCAACCAGTCCGCCTTCATTCAGGGGCGGTACATCCTGGATGGGGTGGTTGTTCTTCATGAAGTCCTCCATGAGGTCCGATCTAAACACCTCAAGGCAGCTTTCTTGAAGATTGATTTCCATAAGGCCTATGACACTGTTAGTTGGCCCTTCCTTCGGGAACTTCTGCTCCGGAAGGGCTTCGACGACCGATGGATCACCAGAGTTATGCAGATGGTCTCATGTGGTTGTACCGCCGTGAACATCAATGCGGAGATTGGCCCTTACTTCCCCACACTCTATGGGGTTAGACAGAGCGATCCCTTCTCCCCTTTCTTGTTCAATATGGTGGTGGATGCGCTTTCCGCCATCCTGGATAAGGTTAAGGCTGCTGGCCACATTCATGGGATCACTCACCACCTGGCTGGCGGTGCTGGGATCTCCCTTCCCCACACTCTGAGTCGGACATCTCCAATCTTAAGTTCCTTCTCCTCTGCTTCCAACTAATGTCTGGCCTTAAGATAAACTTCGACAAGAGTGATGTGATGGTGATGGGCTACTCTGAGACCGAGTCCCTTGCCATTGCTAACATTTTCAATTGCCGCCTTGGGTCCTTCCCCATGACCTACTTGGGAACGCCCATTAGCGACTCTTGGCTCACCGTCGCGGACCTCCGCCCGACCGTGTCCAAGCTTCAGACGCGCATTGAACCCTGGCAGGGTAGGTGGTTGTCAAAGGCGGCTCGGACTATTCTCATTAACTCATCCCTCTCCAGCCTCCTCTTGTTTCTCATGAGCTTCTACAGCCTACACAAGACTCTACACCATGAGATCGTCAAAATCCAGTCCCACTTCTATTGGGCTGGCGACAACAATAAGTGGAAATATCATATGGTCTGCTGGCCTGACATTTGCAAGCCCGGGGAACAAGGCGGCCTCGGTATCATGTGCTCCAAGCGCATGAATATCGCCCTCCTATCCCGCTGGCTCTGGTGCATCTCGCAAGGCCAGGGTGGTCTCTGGCTCGACATCATCCGGAACAAGTACCTGCGTGGACAGCCCCTTGCCTTTTGTCAGAGAACTGGCGGCTCGCAGTTCTGTCAGTCGGTCGTCCAACTTCTCCCTGTCCTTCGCATCGGAACTTCCATCTCAGTGGGGTCTGGCATGGAGACTTTGTTCAGGTTTGACCGGTGGGTCGGAGACCCCCCCTTCGCTGCGCGCTTCCCCGACCTCTTCTCCATTGCTGTAGACCCCTTGATCTCAGTTGAGAGGGCCCTTATTGACTTAGGGCGCCTTGCTTTCCGGAGGCCCTTTGGCCCCCCGGAGTCTGCCGCCTGGCGTGAGTTACTTGATTGTGTGGCTCTCCACGAGCCTGTGGTGGACGGTGGCCCGGACCAGGTGAGATGGTGGCTCGAGCCTTCGGGCCAATTCTCCACTAAGTCTCTCTACCATGCCATCGCCCCCTCCTCCGCCCCTCCCCCCCTTGCGATGGTTTGGTCCATCCTCTTGCCTCTGAAAATCCGAATCTTCATGTGGTAGTGGATTCGCGGTCGGATACCGTCGGGCGTGGAGGTCTGCAAATGTAATGGTCCGGGCACTGGCCTTTGCCCGCTTTGCGCTACCCTCGAAGACTCGAACCACATCTCCTTTTCCTGTGTGTCCGCGCAATTCATGTGGAGCTGCTTCCGTGAGCTGGTGGGTGGAAATTGGTGCCACACCAACTTCCCTGACCTGTATACGGAGCTCCAGTCCTCCCCCTTGGCTGGCAACTGCATAACCGAAATGAAGTGTATAGGCATGGCCATGAGAACTGAATGAGTCAGAGTCAAACGCCCAGCGGGTGCCATTAACTTTGGTTTCCACCCCTTCATCTTATTTGAATATTTGTCAATGAGTGGCCAAATATCTTGCCGTCACAAACGATAAATAGACAGCGGGAGCCCGAGGTACTGTATCGGAAAAGGCTTGGACTGACAACCGAAGTGTTGGGCCACAGAAGAAAAGGTAGCATCGTCACTCCTGATGCAAGTGACCGTGCTCTTCTGCAAGTTGATACGGAGGCCTGAAGTTTCACCAAAGAGCCTGAGAATGGCTGAGATCACCTGTAGATCACTTGGACAAGGCTTGAAAAAGAGGATGGCATCATCCGCAAAGAAGAAGGCTCTCGGGACCTTGGGGTTGAGGCCCAAGCTTGATAACAGATTGTTTTGAACCGCCCAACTAATCATAGCTTGCAAGGAATCCATGGCCAGAATGAAGAGTGCTGGGGACAGGGAGTCGCCTTGTCTCACGCCGCTGCCCAGGGAGAAGGGCTCGCAGGTCTCACCATTAATTAATACCAAGGAGGAAGCAGTACACAACAGTCCACAAATCCAGGAGCACCAACGAAGCCGAAAGCCTCTCCTTATCAAAATCTGAATAATGAATTCCCAAGACAACGTATCAAATGCTTTAGATATATCAATCTTCATTAGTATAGCCGGCGTTTTCCTCTTGTGAAGCACCTTGGCCGTATTACGGACAAACTTGAAGTTCTCATGCATACTCCTCCCGCCAATGAAAGCGCTTTGCACTTTAGACACTAGAGCTGGAAGAAGGGGAGCCAGACGGACCGCCAACACCTTGGCAAAAATTTTAGCCACTCCATGAATCAAGTTAATCGGTCTAAAATCCGCCACTTCCAGGGAACATGCTTTCTTGGGCAATAAGGTAATGATAGAGGAGTTGAGCCTGCCAAAGGAAGCAAAATTTCTCCTGTGCAACTCGAACATGACCTCCATGAAATCCTTAGAAATAATGTCCCAGCATACCTTGTAGAAAAGGCCCGAAAAACCGTCCGGTCCCGGGGCCTTATCCGAGGGCATGTCCATGATCACCTGTTTGACTTCATTTTCCGTGAATGGGCCTTCCAAACCACTGGCCAAATCCGGTGGCAGACTGTTGATGTCAAGAAGGTCCAACTTCAAGGAAGACCTCACTTGTGCCGGAGTACCCATGAAACCACTGTAGAACTCTCTAACCAGCCTCAGTTTATCCTCTAGACTCGAGACTATTCTTGGGCCATCTCTGAGGTAGGGGATTTGGTGCTTCCTCCTCCTGCCATTTGCTTTCATGTGAAAGTACTTGGAGTTCGCATCCCCTTCCTTCAAATCCCTCACCTTTGCACGCTGTCGCAAGTGGACCCGCTCCAATGAGGCGAGAGCGTGACACTTCCCTTTCAGAAAAGCCCTTAAACGTCGTTCATCATCTGACAGAGACCGTGCCTCTTGTGCGCTATCCAGTCGCAAAATCACCTCGTTGGTTATCTGAAACTGTATGCACATTGAGCTCTGTTTCCTCTGACCCCAGCTTCTGAGCGCCTTTGCTGTACGTTGCATCTTAACACTAAGGACCACCATGTCATCCCTCGAAAGAACTTCTTCCTGCCAGGCTTCTTGGACGGTCTCTATAAACCCTGGTAACTTGACCCAAAAATTCTCAAAACGAAAGTGACGATACTTGGGCTTGTCACAAGAACAACTAAGAAGAAAAGGGCAGTGGTCCGATATGTTGGAACTAAGCGGCAATAAGTCACTGATGGGGAAAATATCCTCCCAGGCATTATTGAACAGCAGCCGGTCCAACCTAGCCATCACTGAGTTCTCTTGATTATTGCACCACGTGAACCTCCTCCCCAACATCGGCATGTCATGCAAACCCAAGGAGTTGATAGTGTGCCTGAATTTATTTGCCAATCTTCTGTTGAACCTGTGTGAACTGCGCTCCCTCGCCTCACAAACCAAATTAAAATCACCATTAATAATCCATGGGAGCTGAATATTAGTACCCAGCCCCTGAATCTCCTCCAGGAACCTGATCTTGTCATCATCCTCTTGAGGTCCATATACCGAAGTCACCATCCAGACTTTCCCATCTAACAAGGAAGAAACCTTGATTGTGATCAAGGATTCTCCCTTATGAACATCAGAGACAGACAAACTGTCTTTCTTCCAAGCTAGAAGGATTCCCCCTCTAGTACCCACCGCAGGAAGGAAGTCAAAACCATTGAAAGTCGGGCCCAAAATTTGGCCAACTACCACATCATCCACCATGTCCAATTTGGATTCTTGGAGACAAACAAGGGAAATATTGCATGACTGCAGAAATAAGCGGACGGAGTTACATCTAGCGGGGCTGTTAATCCCCCTGACATTCCATGCTAACACACCAACAGACATGAGTAATTACTAAACACCACCACCCACAAAGACACCACTCCACTAAGCACCACATGGCTCCACCGTGTCCGGAAGGGATAGTGCCGCGAAGCCCTCCTGCGCTGGTTCATCGAATTCCACCCTGTCCGGATCAAAGAGAGTTGCAATGGCCTTGATATGATGTGGCGCGAGAGGAGCGTCGAAAAGCTTCATGTAATCATCCAAGGCTTCCTTAGATAGTTGTTTTTCAGGTTGAATCACCCCCATTCTGTGCAGAAGCATAGTCTGTGCCCTGTGGTAGGGCCCCTTCTTCGTGCCATTAGAGATCTGACTTAAGCGTGCACTCCGACGCGGAGTGAAACCCGGCGGAATGCCCTTCTTGCGTCTCGCTGGAGCCGAAGCCGCCGGTCTCGGACCCATCAGAGATGCTTTAGGAGTGGCCACCAAACCACCCAGGAGAGTCTCTTCCGCCGTCCTGGGACCAAATTCATGAGCCAAACCACCTGTCGGCGCTTGGGGGGGCAACAGCTTGCTTGGGCTCAGCGGGATCACAAATGGTGTGCATACCGAGCTGCTGCCGGATATCAGCGAGCCCTCCCCTTGTTGCGTCAGCCTCAGTGAGTTGAGTCTTGGCGGTCCATCATCCAGAGCGGGCAACAGTGCTTCGTCAGCGGCATCGGAGGAGTCCTCCGCCCTACGGATGTCGCTCCCACCCAGGCAGGCACCGTCCTCGTCCCTTTTCTCCTCAAGAACCTCTTCCTCCAATCCAACAGATAGCCGGTGCCGTGACCACGACATATGAAGAGTGGCACTGCCAAAGGGAGGTGTGTCACCGAACGCCTGAGATCCGGCCACAGTAGTAGCCGGTGAGGGACTGTTGGGAACGTTGCATAAAATAAAAAATTTCCTACATTCACCAAGATCAATCTATGGAGTCATCTAGCAACAAGAGAGGGGAGTGCATCTACACACCCTTGTAGATCGCGTGCGGAAGCATTCAAGAGAACGGGGTTGAGGGAGTCGTACTCGTCGTGATCCAAATCACCAAAGATCCTAGCACCGAACGGACGACACCTCCGCGTTCAACACACGTACGGTTGGGAAGACGTCTCCTCCTTCTTGATCTAGCAAGGGGGAAGGAGAAGTTGATGAAGATCCAGCAGCACGAGGGCGTGGTGGTGGATGCAGCACGATCACGGCAGGGCTTCGCCAAGCTTCTGCGAGAGGGAGAGGTGCAACAGGGGAGAGGGAGGCGCCAAGACATGGGGTGCGGCTGCCCTCCCACCCTCCTTTATATAGGCCCCTTGGGGGGCGTCGGCCCTAGGAGATGTAGTCTCCAAGGGGGGCGGCGGCCAAGGGGGTGGCTTGCCCCCCAAGGCAAGTGGAGGTGCCCCCCTCCACCCTAGGGTTTCCAACCCTAGGCGCAGGGGGGACCAAGGGGGGCGCACCAGCCCACCAGGGGCTAGTTTCCCTCCCCACTTCAGCCCACGGGGCCCTCCAGGATAGGTGGCCCCACCCAGTGGACCCCCGGGACCCTTCCGGTGGTCCCGGTACAATACCGGTGACCCCCGAAACTTTCCCGATGGCCGAAACTGCACTTCCTATATATAATTCTTCACCTTCGGACCATTCCGAAACTCCTCGTGACGTCCGGGATCTCATCTGGGACTCCGAACAACTTTCGTGTTACTGCATACTCATATCTCTACAACCCTAGCGTCACCGAACCTTAAGTGTGCAGACCCTACGGGTTCGGAAGACATGCAGACATGACCGAGACGCCTCTCCGGTCAATAACCAACAGCGGGATCTGGATACCCATGTTGGTTCCCACATGCTCCTCGATGATCTCATCGGATGAACCACGATGTCGAGGATTCAATCAATCTCGTATACAATTCCCTTTGTCAAACGGTACGTTATTTGCCCGAGACTCGATCGTCGGTATCCCAATACCTCGTTCAATCTCGTTACCGACAAGTCACTTTACTCGTACCGTAATGCATGATCCCGTGACTAGACACTTGGTCACATTGAGCTCATTATGATGATGCATTACCGAGTGGGCCCAGAGATACCTCTCTGTCATACGAAGTGACAAATCCCAGTCTCGATTCGTGCCAACCCAACAGACACTTTTGGAGATACCCGTAGTGCACCTTTATAGTCACCCAGTTACGTTGTGACGTTTGGCACACCCAAATCACTCCTACGGTATCCGGGAGTTGCACAATCTCATGGTCTAAGGAAATGATACTTGACATTTGGAAAAGCTCTAGCTAAACGAACTACACGATCTTTGTGCTATGCTTATGTTTGGGTCTTGTCCATCACATCATTCTCCTAATGATGTGATCCCGTTATCAATGACATCCAATGTCCATAGTCAGGAAACCATGACTATCTGTTGATCAACGAGCTAGTCAACTAGAGGCTCACTAGGGACATGTTGTGGTCTATGTATTCACACATGTATTACGATTTCCAGATAATACAATTATAGCATGAACAATAGACAATTATCATGAACAAAGAAATATAATAATAACCATTTTATTATTGCCTCTAGGGCATATTTCCAACAGTCTCCCACTTGCACTAGAGTCAATAATCTAGTTACATTGTGATGTATCGAACACCCATTGCGTTCTGGTGTTGATCATGTTTTGCTCTAGGGAGAGGTTTAGTCAACGGATCTGCTACATTCAGGTCCGTATGTACTTTACAAATATCTATGTCTCCATCTTGAACATTTTCACGAATGGAGTTGAAGCGACGCTTGATGTGCCTGGTCTTCTTGTGAAACCTGGGCTCCTTGGCAAGTGCAATAGATCCAGTGTTGTCACAGAAGAGTGTGATCGGCCCTGACGCATTGGTATGACTCCTAGGTCGGTGATGAACTCCTTCACCCAGACAGCTTCATGCGCTGCCTCCGAGGCTGCCATGTACTCCGCTTCACATGTAGATCCCGCCACGACGCTCTGCTTGCAACTGCACCAGCTTACTGCCCCACCATTCAAAATATATACGTATCCGGTTTGTGACTTAGAGTCATCCAGATCTGTGTCTAAGCTAGCGTCGATGTAACCCTTTACGACGAGCTCTTCGTCACCTCCATATACAAGAAACATATCCTTAGTCCTTTTCAGGTACTTAAGGATGTTCTTGACCGCTGTCCAGTGTTCCATGCCGGGATTACTTTTGTACCTTCCTACCAAACTTACGGCAAGGTTTATATCAGGTCTGGTACAGGTCATGGCATACATGATAGACCCTATGGCTGAGGCATAGGGGACGACACTCATCTTTTCTCTATCTTCTGCCGTGGTCGGGCATTGAGCCGAGCTCAATTTCACACCTTGCAACACAGGCAAGAACCCCTTCTTGGACTGATCCATATTGAACTTCTTCAATATCTTATCAAGGTATGTGCTTTGTGAAAGACCTATGAGGCGTCTTGATCTATCTCTATAGATTTTGATGCCTAATATGTAAGCAGCTTCTCCAAGGTCCTTCATTGAAAAACACTTATTCAAGTAGGCCTTAATGCTGTCCAAAAGTTCAATATCATTTCCCATCAAAAGTATGTCTTCCACATATAATATGAGAAATGCTACAGAGCTCCCACTCACTTTCTTGTAAACGCAGGCTTCTCCATAAGTCTGCATAAACCCAAACGCTTTGATCATCTCATTAAAGCGAATGTTCCAACTCTGAGATGCTTGCACCAGCCCATAGATGGAGCCCTGGAGCTTGCATACCTTGTTAGCATTCTTAGGGTCAACAAAACCTTCCGGCTGCATCATATACAGTTCTTCCTTAAGGTGACCGTTAAGGAATGCCATTTTGACGTCCATTTTCCATATCTCATAATCATAGTATGCGGCAATTGCTAACATGATTCGGACGGACTTCAGCTTCGCTACGGGAGAGAAAGTCTCATCGTAGTCAATCCCTTGAACTTGTCGATAACCCTTAGCGACAAGTCGAGCTTTGTATATGGTAACATTACCATCCATGTCTGTCTTCTTCTTAAAGATCCATTTGTTTTCGATCACTCGCCGATCATCGGGCAAGTCTGTCAAAGTCCACACTTTGTTTTCATACATGGATCCTATCTCGGATTGCATGGCTTCAAGCCATTTGTTGGAATCTGGGCCTGCCATCGCTTCTTCATAGTTCGAAGGTTCACCGTTGTCTAACAACATGATTTCCAAGACAGGGTTGCCGTACCACTCTGGTGCGGAACGTGTCCTTGTGGACCTTCGAAGTTCAGTAGGAGCTTGATCCGAAGTATCTTGATCATCATCATTAACCTCCTCTCTTTTCGGTGCAAGCACCACATGAACATCTTCCCGAGTTGCCCTACTTACCGTTTCAAGAGGGAGTACTTCATCAAGCTCTACTTTCCTCCCACTTAATTCTTTTGAGAGAAACTCTTTCTCCAGAAAGGACCCGTTCTTTGCAACAAAGTTCTTGCCCTCGGATCTTAAGTAGAAGGTATACCCGATGGCTTCCTTAGGGTATCCTATGAAGACGCATTTTTCCGACTTGGGTTCGAGCTTCTCAGGTTGAAGTTTCTTGACATAAGCATCGCATCCCCAAACTTTTAGAAACGACGTCTTAGGTTTCTTCCCAAACCATAATTCATACGGTGTCGTCTCAACGGATTTAGATGG
The DNA here is from genome assembly GCA_963921465.1 of Triticum timopheevii. Lineage (NCBI taxonomy): Eukaryota > Viridiplantae > Streptophyta > Magnoliopsida > Poales > Poaceae > Triticum > Triticum timopheevii. The sequence goes on from OY997264.1 coordinate 283,468,633, forward strand.
TGCCCTATTTAAAGTGAATGTAGCTGTCTCTAGAGCGTATCCCCAAAATGATAGCGGTAAATCGGTAAGTGACATCATAGATTGCACCATATCCAATAGAGTGCGATTACGACGTTCGGACACACCATTTCGCTGAGGTGTTCCAGGCGGCATGAGTTGTGAAACGATTCCACATTTCCTTAAGTGCGTAGCAAATTCGTGACTTAAATATTCTCCCCCACGATCTGATCGTAAGAACTTTATCTTTCGGTCACGTTGATTCTCTACCTCGTTCTGAAATTCCTTGATCTTTTCAAAGGTCTCAGACTTGTGTTTCATCAAGTAGACATACCCATATCTACTTAAGTCATCAGTGAGAGTGAGAACATAACGATATCCTCCACGAGCCTCAACGCCCATTGGACCGCACACATCAGTATGTATGATTTCCAATAAGTTGGTTGCTCGCTCCATTGTTCCGGAGAACGGAGTCTTGGTCATTTTGCCCATGAGGCATGGTTCGCATGTGTCAAATGATTCATAATCTAGAGACTCTAAAAGTCCATCAGCATGGAGCTTCTTCATGCGCTTGACACCAATGTGACCAAGGCGGCAGTGCCACAAGTATGTGGGACTATCGTTATCAATTTTACATCTTTTGGTATTCACACTATGAATATGTGTAACATTACGCTCGAGATTCATTAAGAATAAACCATTCACCAGCGGGGCATGACCATAAAACATATCACTCATATAAATAGAACAACCATTATTCTCGGATTTAAATGAGTAGACATCTCGAATTAAACGAGATCCTGATACAATGTTCATGCTCAAAGCTAGTACTAAATAACAATTTTTTAGGTTTAAAACTAATCCCGTAGGTAAATTTAGAGGTAGTGTGCCGACGGCAATCACATCAACCTTGGAACCATTCCCGACGCGCATCATCACCTCGTCCTTCGCCAGTCTCCGCTTATTCCGCAGCTCCTGCTTTGAGTTACAAATATGAGCAACCGCACCGGTATCAAATACCCAGGAGCTACTACGAGCACTGGTAAGGTACACATCAATTACATGTATATCACATATACCTTTGGTTTTGCTGGCCTTCTTGTCCGCTAAGTACTTGGGGCAGTTCCGCTTCCAGTGACCACTTCCCTTGCAATAATAGCACTCACTCTCAGGCTTGGGTCCATTGTTTGACTTCTTCCCGGTAACTGGCTTACCGGGCGCGGCAAATCCCTTGCCGTCCTCCTTGAAGTTCTTCTTACCCTTGCCTTTCTTGAACTTAGTGGTTTTATTCACCATCAACACTTGATGTTCCTTTTTGATCTCTACCTCTGCTGATTTCAGCATTGAATATACCTCAGGAATGGTCTTTTCCATCCCCTGCATATTGAAGTTCATCACAAAGCTCTTGTAGCTTGGTGGGAGCGACTGGAGGATTCTCTCAATGACTGCGTCATCCGGGAGATTAACTCCCAGCTGAGTCAAGCGGTTGTGCAACCGAGACATCTTGAGTATGTGCTCACTAACAGAACTATTTTCCTCCATCTTACAGCTGAAGAACTTGTCGGAGACTTCATATCTCTCGACCCGGGCATGAGCTTGGAAAACCATTTTCAGCTCTTCGAACATCTCATATGCTCCGTGTTGCTCAAAATGCTTTTGGAGCCCCGGTTCTAAGCTGTAAAGCATGCCGCACTGAATGAGGGAGTAATCATCAGCACGAGCCTGCCAAGCGTTCATAATGTCTTGGTTCTCTGGGATTGTTGCTTCACCTAGCGGTGGTTCTAGGACATAATCTTTCTTGGCAGCTATGAGGATGATCCTCAGGTTCCGGACCCAGCCCGTATAGTTGCTGCCACCATCTTTCAGCTTGGTTTTCTCTAGGAACGCGTTGAAGTTGAGGTGGACATGAGCGTTGGCCATTTGATCTACAAGACATTTTGCAAAGATTTTAGACTAAGTTCATGATAATTAAGTTCATCTAATCAAATTATTCAATGAACTCCCACTTAGATAGACATCCCTCTAGTCATCTAAGTGAAACATGATCCGAGTCAACTAGGCCGTGTCTGATCATCACGTGAGACGGACTAGTTAACATCGGTGAACATCTTCATGTTGATCATATCTTCTATACGACTCATGCTCGACCTTTTGGTCTTTCGTGCTCCGAGGCCATGTCTGTACATGCTAGGCTCGTCAAGTCAACCTAAGTGTATTGGGTGTGTAAATTTGGCTTACACCCGTTGTATTCGAATGTTAGGATCTATCACACCCGATCATCACGTGGTGCTTCGAAACAAGGAACCTTCGCAAAGGTGCACAGTTAGGGGGAACACTTTTCTTGAAATTATTTCGAGGGATCATCTTATTTAAGCTACTGTCGTTCTAAGAAAATAAGATGTAAAACATGATAAACATCACATACAATCAAATAGTGACATGATATGGTCAATATCATATTGCTCCTTTGATCTCCATCTTCGGGGCGCCATGATCATCTTCGTCACCGGCATGACACCATGATCTCCATCATCATGATCTCCATCATCGTGTCTTCATGAAGTTGTCACGCCAACAACTACTACTTCTATGGCTAACGCGTTTAGCAATAAAGTAAAGTAATTTACATGGCGTTCTTCAATGACACGCAGGTCATACAAAAAATAAAGACAACTCCTATGGCTCCTGCCGGTTGTCATACTCATCGACATGCAAGTCGTGATTCCTATTATAAGAACATGATCATCTCATACATCACATATATCATTCATCACATCCTTTGGCCATATCACATCACAAAACACTTGCTGCAAAAATAAGTTAGACGTCCTCTAATTGTTGTTGCAAGTTTTTACGTGGCTTCTATAGGTGTTCTAGCAAGAACGTTTCTTACCTACGTAAAACCACAACGTGATATGCCAATTTCTATTTACCCTTCATAAGGACCCTTTTCATCGAATCCGCTCCCACTAAAGTGGGAGAGACAGACACCCGCTAGCCACCTTATGCAACTAGTGCATGTCAGTCGGTGGAACCTGTCTCACGTAAGCGTACGTGTAAGGTCGGTCTGGGCCGCTTCATCCCACGATGCCGCCGAAGCAAGATAAGACTAGTAGTGGCAAGAAAATTTGCAACATCTACACCCACAACTGCTTTGTGTTCTACTCGTGCATAGTAACTACACATAGACCTAGCACATGATGCCACTGTTGGGAACGTTGCATAAAATAAAAAATTTCCTGCGTTCACCAAGATCAATCTATGGAGTCATCTAGCAATGAGAGAGGGGAGTTCGTCTACATACCCTTGTAGATCGCGTGCGGAAGCATTCAAGAGAATGGGGTTGAGGGAGTCGTACTCGTCGTGATCCAAATCACCGGAGATCCTAGCACCGAACGGACGGCACCTCCGCGTTCAACACACGTACGGTTGGGAAGACGTCTCCTCCTTGATCCAGCAAGGGGGAAGGAGAGGTTGATGAAGATCCAGCAGCACGACGGCGTGGTGGTGGATGCAGCACGATCACGGCAGGGCTTCGCCAAGCTTCAGCGAGAGGGAGAGGTGCAGCAGGGGAGAGCGAGGCGCCAAGACTTGGGATGAGGCTGCCCTCCCTCCCCTCCCCTTTATATAGGACCCCTGGGGGGCGCCGGCCCTAGGAGATGCAATCTCCAAGGGGGGGCGGTGGCCAAGGGGGTGACTTGCCCCCCAAGGCAAGTGGAGGTGCCCCCCACCCTAGGGTTTCCAACCCTGGGCACAGGGGGGCCCAAGGGGGCCGCACCAGCCCACCAGGGGCTGGTTCCCCTCCCCACTTCAGCACACGGGGCCCTCCGGGATAGGTGGCCCCACCCGGTGGACCCCCGGGACCCTTCCGGTGGTCCCAGTACAATACCGGTGTGAAGGAAATATGCCCTAGAGGTAATAATAAAGTTATTATTTATTTCCTTATTTCATGATAAATGTTTATTATTCATGCTAGAATTGTATTAACCGGAAACATAATACATGTGTGAATACATAGACAAACATAGTGTCACTAGTATGCCTCTACTTGACTAGCTCGTTTATCAAAGATGGTTATGTTTCCTAGCCATGGACAAAAGAGTTGTCATTTGATTAACGGGATCACATCATTAGGAGAATGATGTGATTGACTTGACCCATTCCGTTAGCCTAGCACTTGATCGTTTAGTATGTTGCTATTGCTTTCTTCATGACTTATACAATGTTCCTACAACTATGAGATTATGCAACTACCGTTTACCGGAGGAACACTTTGTGTGCTACCAAACGTCACAACGTAACTGGGTGATTATAAAGGTGCTCTACAGGTGTCTCCGAAGGTACATGTTGGGTTGGCGTATTTCGAGATTAGGTTTTGTCACTCTGATTGTCGGAGAGGTATCTCTGGGCCCTCTCGGTAATACACATCACTTAAGCCTTGCAAGCATTGTAACTAATGAGTTAGTTACGGGATGAAGTATTACGTAACGAGTAAAGAGACTTGCCAGTAACGAGATTGAACTAGGTATTGGATACCGACGATTGAATCTCGGGCAAGTAACATACCGATGACAAAGGAAGAACGTATGTTGTTATGCGGTTTGACTGATAAAGATCTTCGTAGAATATGTAGGAGCCAATATGGCCATCCAGGTTCCGCTATTGGTTATTGACCGAGAATAGTTCTAGGTCATGTCTACATAGTTCTCGAACCCGTAGGGTCCGCACGCTTAAGGTTTCGATGACAGTTTTATTATGAGTTTATGAGTTTTGATGTACCGAAGGAGTTCGGAGTCCCGGATGAGATTGGGGACATGACGAGGAGTCTCGAAATGGTCGAGACGTAAAGATTGATATATTGGACGACTATATTCGGAGTTCGGAAAGGTTCCGAGTGATTCGGGTATTTTTCGGAGTACCGAGGAGTTACGGGAATATGGGGAAGAGTATTGGGCCTTAATGGGCTTTAGTGGGAAGGAGCCAGGAGGAGGCGCGCGCCCCTCCCAAGCCCAGTCCGAATTGGACAAAGGGTTTGGGGCGCGGCCCCCCTCTCCCTTCCTTCTCCACTTCCCTTCTTTCCCCCCTTGTCCTAGTTGGACTAGGAAAGAAGGAATCCTACTCCCGGTGGGAGTAGGACTCCCTTGGCGCGCCCTCCTCCTAGGGCCGGCCTCCTCCTCCCTTGCTCCTTTATATACGGGGGCAGGGGGGCACCCCATGACACACAAGTTGATCTACGGATCGTTCCTTAGCCGTGTGCGGTGCCCCCTTCCACCATATTCCACCTCGGTCATATCGTCGCGGAGTTTAGGCGAAGCCCTGCGCCGGTAGAACATCATCATCGTCACCACACAGTCGTGCTGACGGAACTCATCTCCGGAGCTCGGCTGGATCGGAGGCCGGAGATCGTCATCGAGCTGAACGTGTGCTGAACTCGGAGGCTCCGTACGTTCGGTGCTTGGATCGGTCGGATTGTGAAGACGTACGACTACATCAACCGCGTTGTGCTAACGCTTCCGCTTACGGTCTACGAGGGTACGTGGATGAACACTCTCCCCTCTCGTTGCTATGCCATCACCATGATCTTGCGTGTGCGTAGGAATTTTTTTGAAATTACTACGTTCCCCAACAGTGGCGTCCGAGCCTAGGTTTTATGCATTGATGTTATATGCACGAGTAGAACACAAGTGAGTTGTGGACGATATAAGTCATACTGCCTACCAGCATGTCATACTTTGGTTCGGCGGTATTGTTGGATGAAGCGGCCCGGACCGACATTACGCGTACGCTTACGCGAGACTGGTTCTACCGAAGTGCTTTGCACACAGGTGGCTGGCGGGTGTCAGTTTCTCCAACTTTAGTTGAACCGAGTGTGGCTACGCCCGGTCCTTGCGAAGGTTAAAATGGAGTCTATTTGACAAACTATCGTTGTGGTTTTGATGCGTAGGTAAGAACGGTTCTTGCTAAGCCCGTAGCAGCCACGTAAAATTTGCAACAACAAAGTAGAGGACGTCTAACTTGTTTTTGCAGGGCATGTTGTGATGTGATATGGTCAAGACGTGATGCTATATTTTATTGTATGAGATGATCATGTTTTGTAACCGAAGTTATCGGCAACTGGCAGGAGCCATATGGTTGTCGCTTTATTGTATGAAATGCAAACACCCTGTAATTGCTTTACTTTATCACTAAGCGGTAGCGATAGTCGTAGAAGCAATAGATGGCGTAACGACAATGATACTACGATGGAGATCAAGGTGTCGCGCCGGTGACGATGGTGATCACGACGGTGCTTCGGAGATGGAGATCACAAGCACAAGATGATGATGGCCATATCATATCACTTATATTGATTGCATGTGATGTTTATCCTTTATGCATCTTATCTTGCTTTGATTGACGGTAGCATTTTAAGATGATCTCTCACTAAAATTATCAAGAAGTGTTCTCCCTAAGTATGCACCGTTGCCAAAGTTCGTCGTGCCCAGACACCACGTGATGATCGGGTGTGATAAGCTCTACGTCCATCTACAACGGGTGCAAGCCATTTTTGCACACGCGGAATACTCAGGTTAAACTTGACGAGCCTAGCATATGCAGATATGGCCACAGAACACGGAGACCGAAAGGTCGAGCGTGAATCATATAGTAGATATGATTAACATAGTGATGTTCACCATTGAAAACTACTCCATCTCACGTGATGATCGGTTATGGTTTAGTTGATTTGGATCACGTGATCACTTAGATAACTAGAGAGATGTCTGTCTAAGTGGGAGTTCTTAAGTAATATGATTAATTGAACTTAAATTTATCATGAACTTAGTCCTGGTAGTATTTTGCAAATTATGTTGTTAGATCAATAGCTCGTGTTGTTGCTTTCATATGTTTATTTTTGATATGTTCCTAGAGAAAACTGTGTTGAAAGATGTTAGTAGCAATGATGCGGATTGGATCCGTGATCTGAGGTTTATCCTCATTGCTGCACAGAAGAATTATGTTATTAATGCACCACTAGGTGATAGACCTATTGCAGGAGCAGATGCAGACGTTATGAACGTTTTGCTAAGCTCATTATGATGACTACTTGATAGTTTAGTGCACCATGCTTAACGGCTTAGAATCGGGACTTCAAAGACGTTTTGAACGTCATGGACCATATGAGATGTTCCAGGAGTTGAAGTTAATATTTCAAGCAAATACCCGAGTTGAGAGATATAATGTCTCCAACAAGTTCTATAGCTAAAAGATGGAGGAGAATCGCTCAACTAGTGAGCATGTGCTCAGATTGTCTGGGTACTTCAATCGCTTGAATCAAGTGGGAGTTAATCTTCCAGATAAGATAGTGATTGACAGAATTCTCTAGTCACCATCACTAAGTTACTAGAACTTTGAGATGAACTATAGTATGCAAGGGATGACGAAAACGATTCCCGAGCTCTTCGTGATGTTGAAATCAACGAAGGTAGAAATCAAGCAAGAGCATCAAGTGTTGATGATTGACAAGACCACTAGTTTCAAGAAAAGGGCAAAGGGAAAGAAAGGGAAACTTCAAGTAGAATGGCAAACAAGTTGTCACTCTCGTGAAGAAGAGCAAAGCTGGACCAAAGCCTGAAACTGAGTGCTTACACTGCAAAGGAAATGGTCACTGGAAGCGGAAATGCCCTGAATATTTGGTGGATAAGACGGATGGCAAAGTGAACAAGGGTATATTTGATATACAGGTTATTGATGTGTGCTTTACTAGTGTTTATAGTAGCCCCTGAGTATTTGATACTTGATCGATTGCTAAGATTAGTAACTTGAAACAGGAGTTACAGAATAAACCAAGACTAGTTGAAGGGGAAGTGACGATGAGTGTTGGAAGTAGTTCCAAGATTAATATGATCATCATCACACACTCCCTATACTTTCAGGATTAGTGTTAAACCTAAATAAATGTTATTTGGCATTTGCGTTGAGCATGAATATGATTTGATCATGTTTATTGAAATATGGTTATTCATTTAAAATCAGAGAATAATTGTTGTTCTATTTAAATGAATAAAACCTTCAATGGTTATACACCCAACAAAAATAGTTTGTTGGCTCTCGATCGTGGTGATGCACATATTCATAATATTGATGCCAAAAGATGCAAAGTTAATAATGATAGTGCAACTTATTTGTGGCACTGCCGTTTGGGTCATATCGGTGTAAAACGCATGAAGAAAATCCATAAAGATGGATTTTTGGAATCACTTGGTTATGAATCATTTGATGCTTGCGAACCGTGCCTTTTGGGCAAGATGACTAAAACTCCGTTCTCCGGAACAATGGAACAAGCTACAGACTTATTGGAAATAATACATACCGATGTATGCAATCCAATGAGTGTTGATGCTCGTGGCAAGTATCGTTATTTTCTGACCTTCACAAGATGATTTGAGCAGATGTGTGTATATCTACTTGATGAAACATAAGTCTGAAATAGTTGAAAGGTTCAAAGAATTTCAGAGTAAAGTGGAAAAATCATCGTAACAAGAAAATAAAGTTTCTGCGATCTGATCGTGGAGACGAATATTTGAGTTACGAATTTGGTCTTCAATTAAAACAATGTGGAATAGTTTCACAGCTCACGCCACCTGGAACACCACAACGTTATGGTGTGTCCGAACGTCGGAACTGCACTTTATTGGATATGGTGCGATCTATGATGTCTCTTACTGATTTACCACTATGGTTTTGGGATTATGCATTAGAGACAGCTGCATTCACGTTTAATAGGGCACCATCTAAATCTGTTGAGACGACACCGTATGAACTATGGTTTAGCAGTAAACCTGAGCAGTCGTTTCTTAAAATTTGGAGTTGCGATGCTTATATGAAAAAAGGTTTTCAACCAGATAAGCTCGAACCCAAATCGGAGAAATGTGTCTTCATAGGATATCCAAAAGAGACTGTTGGATACACCATCTATCACAGATCCGAAGGCAAAACATTCGTTGCTAAGAATGGATCCTTTCTAGAGAAGGAGTTTCTCTCGAAAGAAGTGAGTGGGAGGAAAGTAAGAGCTTGATAAGGTAATTTATACCTTCTCCCGAATTGGAAAGTAGTTCATCACAAGAAATCAGTTCCAGTGATTCCTACACCAATTAGTGAGGAAGCTAATGATGATGATCATGAAACTTCAGATCAAGTTACTACAAAACCTCGTAGGTCTTCCAGAGTACAGTCCGCACCAGAGTGGTACGGTAATCCTGTTCTGAAAGTCATGTTACTAGACCATGATAAACCTACGAACTATGAGGAAGCGATGATGAACCCAGATTCCGCAAAATGGCTGGAGGCCATGAAATCTGAGATAGGATCCATGTATGAGAACAAAGTGTGGACTTTGGTGGACTTGCCCGATGATCGACAAACCATAGAAAATAAATGGATCTTCAAGAGGAAGACGGACGTTGATAGTAGTGTTACTATCTACAAAGCTCGACTTGTCGCAAAAGGGTTTTTGACAAGTTTAAGGTGTTGACTACAATGAGATTTTCTCAATCTGTAGCGATGCTTAAGTCTGTCCGAATCATGTTAGCAATTGCCACATTTTATGAAATCTGGCAAATGGATGTCAAAACTGCATTCCTTTATAGTTTTATTAAAGAAGAGTTGTATATGATGCAACCAGAAGGTTTTGTCAATCCTAAAGGTGCTAACAAAATGTGCAAGCTACAGCAATCCATCTATGGACTGGTGCAAGCATCTCGGAGTTGGAATATACGCTTTGATAAGTTGATAAAAGCATATAGTTTTATACAGACTTGCGGTGAAGCCTGTATTTACAAGAAAGTGAGTGGGAGCACTACAACATTTTTGATAAGTATATGTGAATGACATATTGTTAATCGGAAATAATGTAGAATTATTCTGCAAAGCATGAAAGGATACTTGAATAAGAGTTTTTCAAAGAAAGACCTCGGTGAAGCTGCTTACACATTGAGCATCAAGATCTATATAGATAGATCAAGATGCTTGATAAGATTTTTCAATGAATACATACCTTGATAAATTTTTGAAATAGTTCAAAATGGAACAGTCAAAGAAGGAGTTCTTGCCTGTGTTGCAAGGTGTGAAATTGAGTAAGACTCAAGACCCGACCATGGCAGAAAATAGAAAGAGAATGAAAAGTCATTCCCTATGCCTCAGTCATAGGTTCTATAAAGTATGCTATGATGTGAACCAGACATATTGTATACCTTGCTCTGAGTTTGGCAAAGGAATACAATTTTGATCTAATAGTAGATCACTGGACAGCGGTCAAGAATATCCTTAGTAAGGACTAAGGAGATGTTTCTCGATTATGGAGGTGATAAAAGAGTTCGTTATAAAAGTTACATTGGTGCAAACTTTTACATTGATCCAGATGACTCTAAGTCTCAATCTGGACACATATTGAAAGTGGGAGCAATTAGCTAGAGTAGCTCCGTGCACAGCATTGTGGACATAGAATATTTGCAAAATACATACGGCTCTGAATGTGACAGACCTGTTGACTAAGCTTCTCTCACGAACATAACATGATCATACCTTTGTACTCTTTAGGTGTTAATCACATAGCGATGTGAGCTAGATTATTGACTCTAGTAAACCCTTCGAGTGTTGATCACATGAAGATGTGAACTACGGGTATTAATCACATACAGATGTGAATATTGGTGTTAAATCACATGGCGATGTGAACTAGATTATTGACTCTAGTGCAAGTGGGAGACTGAAGGAAATATGCCCTAGAGGCAATAATAAAGTTATTATTTATTTCCTTATTTCATGATAAATGTTTATTATTCATGCTAGAATTGTATTAACCGGAAACATAATACATGTGTGAATACATAGACAAACATAGTGTCACTAGTATGCCTCTACTTGACTAGCTCGTTTATCAAAGATGGTTATGTTTCCTAGCCATGGACAAAAGAGTTGTCATTTGATTAACGGGATCACATCATTAGGAGAATGATGTGATTGACTTGACCCATTCCGTTAGCCTAGCACTTGATCGTTTAGTATGTTGCTATTGCTTTCTTCATGACTTATACAATGTTCCTACAACTATGAGATTATGCAACTACCGTTTACCGGAGGAACACTTTGTGTGCTACCAAACGTCACAACGTAACTGGGTGATTATAAAGGTGCTCTACAGGTGTCTCCGAAGGTACATGTTGGGTTGGCGTATTTCGAGATTAGGTTTTGTCACTCCGATTGTCGGAGAGGTATCTCTGGGCCCTCTCGGTAATACACATCACTTAAGCCTTGCAAGCATTGTAACTAATGAGTTAGTTACGGGATGAAGTATTACGTAACGAGTAAAGAGACTTGCCGGTAACGAGATTGAACTAGGTATTGGATACCGACGATCGAATCTCGGGCAAGTAACATACCGATGACAAAGGGAACAACGTATGTTATTATGCGGTTTGACTGATAAAGATCTTCGTAGAATATGTAGGAGCCAATATGGGCATCCAGGTTCCGCTATTGGTTATTGACCGAGAATAGTTCTAGGTCATGTCTACATAGTTCTCGAACCCGTAGGGTCCGCACGCTTAAGGTTTCGATGACAGTTTTATTATAAGTTTATGAGTTTTGATGTACCGAAGGAGTTCGGAGTCCCGGATGAGATCGGGGACATGACGAGGAGTCTCGAAATGGTCGAGACGTAAAGATCGATATATTGGACGACTATATTCGGAGTTCGGAAAGGTTCCGAGTGATTCGGGTATTTTTCGGAGTACCGAGGAGTTACGGGAATACGGGGAAGAGTATTGGGCCTTAATGGGCTTTAGTGGGAACGGGCCAGGAGGAGGCGCGCGCCCCTCCCAAGCCCAGTCTGATTTGGACAAAGGGTTTGGGGCGCGGCCCCCCTCTCCCTTCCTTCTCCACTTCCCTTCTTTCCCCCCTTGTCCTAGTTGGACTAGGAAAGAAGGAATCCTACTCCCGGTGGGAGTAGGACTCCCTTGGCGCACCCTCCTCCTAGGGCCGGCCTCCTCCTCCCTTGCTCCTTTATATATGGGGGCAGGGGGGCACCCCATGACACACAAGTTGATCTATGGATCGTTCCTTAGCCGTGTGCGGTGCCCCCTTCCACCATATTCCACCTCGGTCATATCGTCGCGGAGTTTAGGCGAAGCCCTGCGCCGGTAGAACATCATCATCGTCACCACACAGTCGTGCTGACGGAACTCATCTCTGAAGCTCGGCTGGATCGGAGGCCGGAGATCGTCATCGAGCTGAACATGTGCTGAACTCGGAGGCTCCGTACGTTCGGTGCTTGGATCGGTTGGATCGTGAAGACGTACGACTACATCAACTGCGTTGTGCTAACGCTTCCACTTACTGTCTACGAGGGTACGTGGACCAACACTCTCCCCTCTCGTTGCTATGCCATCACCATGATCTTGCGTGTGCGTAGGAATTTTTTTGAAATTACTACATTCCCCAACACGGTGACCCCCAAAACTTTCTCGATGGCCGAAACTGCACTTCCTATATATAATTCTTCACCTCCGGACCATTCCGGAACTCCTCGTGGCGTCCGAGATCTCATCCGGGACTCCGAACAACTTTCGGGTTACTGCATACTCATATCTCTACAACCCTAGCGTCACCGAACCTTAAGTGTGTAGACCCTACGGGTTCGGGAGACATGCAAACATGACCGAGACGCCTCTCCGGTCAATAACCAAAAGCAGGATCTGGATACCCATGTTGGTTCCTACATGCTCCTCGATGATCTCATCGGATGAACCATGATGTCGAGGATTCAATCAATCCCGTATACAATTCCCTTTGTCAATCGGTACGTTACTTGCCCGAGACTTGATCGTCGGTATCTCAATACCTCGTTGGATCTCGTTACCGACAAGTCACTTTACTCGTACCGTAATGCATGATCCCGTGACCAGACACTTGGTCACATTGAGCTCATTATGATGATGCATTACAGAGTGGGCCCAGAGATACCTCTCCGTCATACGGAGTGACAAATCCCAGTCTCGATTCGTGCAAACCCAACAGACACTTTCGGAGGTACCCGTAGTGCACCTTTATAGTCACCCAGTTACGTTGTGACGTTTGGCACACCCAAAGCACTCCTACGGTATCCGGGAGTTGCACAATCTCATGGTCTAAGAAAATGATACTTGACATTTGGAAAAGCTCTAGCTAAACGAACTACACGATCTTTGTGCTATGCTTATGTTTGGGTCTTGTCCATCACATCATTCTCCTAATGATGTGATCCCGTTATCAATGACATCCAATGTCCATAGTCAGGAAACCATGACTATCTATTGATCAACGAGCTAGTCTACTAGAGGCTCACTAGGGACTTGTTGTGGTCTATGTATTCACACATGTATTACGATTTCCGGATAATACAATTATAGCATGAACAATAGACAATTATCATGAACAAAGAAATATAATAATAACCATTTTATTATTGCCTCTAGGGCATATTTCCAACAGGAGGAACCTCTGGAGTGTCAGCGAACGCAGCTGAACCCACCGCCGTGGGGGCGTATCCAGAGGGAGCCGAGGCGGCAGGAGCTGGGGAGCGCGCCATCGATCCTACCACTAGAGTAGATGGAGACGCAGCAGCATCATGCCCTTCAACTCCTGATTCAGAGCATGCTCCATGTGAAGGCGACCCTGTTCTTGTCTCTTCCACACTGTCTGCCGTCTTCCTGGATGGCTGCAGGTGAGGGGGCCGCATGCCACCCGCCGGAACCAGCAAACCATGGGCCCGACGCCCCCTAGTCACCAGCAATTCCGAAACCACCAGGGCCGCCAAAGGGGTGCGCACCTGAACCGGGAGCAGAGCCCCTCCTAGTGCCATCCACCCTTCCTCTGAAGCAGAATCGGCAGTAGTCATGGCGCCTAGTGAGATCCTCGTCGTCATCAGGCTCGTAATCCTGGTTGAATTCCATGAACGGAACTGTCCGGTCCACCACATCCAGCACATGGATAGTGAGAGGGTGGATAAGCGTTCGCCTCTCCGAAGGGGGGGGGGGGTGCAGGCGACGGTGGAGACAGGGGGGCTTCAGGCTCAAAGGAGTTTGGCAGGACCACCGGTTCTGGAATCTCCAGATCATATATCTTTGGAATTCTAAACGGATTCCTCATCCAGGCCGTAACATCTATCTGCCAGCGGTCTACCTGCGGCAGCATCTCCACGAGCCGTCCCTGAAGATTGTTGACAAGCTGACTGACGGCGCCCCACTCCCAAGCATTGGCAAGCATACCTTCAATCCCCAACTTACAGAAGAAATCGAGCTTGCCGCTGCTCGCTTGTGCACTCTGGTGCCAGCGCCAGAATGCAACTGGGGCTCCAGCACATCTAACCTTCCCGGTGTAGGATAGCACCTTGTCACAGTCCTCGGTGGAAGCGAAGGAGATGAAGAAATCATCCAGATATGCCACCTCCACCCGCACAAATCTCCTCTCCACCCCACAGAACCCGGCCAAGGCTTGGACCAAAGCCTCCGGCGAGACCGCTGGCCTCCTCCCCTGAACCGAAGCCAGCAAAGCTCGATTCCTGAAATCAGCTTCCAGAGCGTCCATCCCCGGAGAGCGCGAGATGATGCCCCACCCCTTTCCGGCCGTAGATCCGGGTCCCCATGTGTGTAGAGCTCCCCAGGGAAGCGGGACTGGGCGAGGGGTGGGTAGTGTGCCATATCGCACGGAGGCGGCCGACGATGAGGGGCGCGGATCTGGACGGGGCGACCAGAGGCGGCACGGCTGTTTGTGGATCTGGGAGGGAGGGGAACAGGGGGAGCAGTAGCTTGGTGGGAGTGGCAGCTTCTAGCTATGTGACCTGGGAGCCAGCAGCGGTGGCACCTAATCTTCCTTGTGCACTTAGCAATGCGGTGGCCCGAGTCCAAGCACTTGAAGCACCTGCCCAACAGCCACCGCGGAATCCTTGGCCCGGAGCACACAGGTAGGCACGCGGCGGACGGAGATTCCTCCAAGCGGCGCTGACAATGACGGTTGCGAACTTGAATCCAACCCGCCTCGTCCGGTTCAAGATCCGCCGAAGCAGGGCGGGACCGACCGGGCAGAGGCACATCCGCAGAGGACCCCGCGACCAGGGCCTCACGATAGGTGGGATATGGAGTATGGGCTCTGTCTGGCCGTCGGAGATCGGGTAATCGCCCGACGGGTGTGGCTGAGGCTGGGATTGGGCAGCGCCGGCGCGCCGGCCATGGATTGGCCCGTTGGAAGCGGTGGACGCGTGGGAACGAGAGGACCGTTGGAAAGCCATCACCATCTGACAATTGCCCAAAGTCTGAAGAACATACCAATGGATATTTCCCAGGTTGCAATCTAGCCATTGTGAATTAATAACGTGAATCAATAACCATTTGTTACATTAATGGTTTTTCCTCCGTACTCTTTTTTCATGTGCAAAATATCTTTCTCAACTACTCCCTTCGTTTTTATTTACTCTTCATATTAGAGTTGACTAAAGTCAAATTTCATAAAGTTTGACCAAGTTTATAAAAAATAGTATAAACATTTATCATAACAAATCTATATGATGTGAAAGTACATTCAATAATAAATCTAATTTTATTGATTTTGTTATTGCTTATGTTAATATTCTTTTTATAAACTTGGTCAAAGTTTATAAAGCTTGACTTTTACCAAAGCTAATACACAGACTAAATAAAAACCGAGGGAGTATAAACTAATTCTGAATATTCATGTGTTATTTTTTTTAGTAATTTTGCAATGCACAACAATGATTTTCAAATTGTCTATTTCTACCAGGATTCGTCTATGAAGCATGAGAAAGTACTCTATTTACAACAGGATGCAAACAGAATCGAGTGTGATATAATAGAGGAACTAACTCGTCTGTGATGTGCCATCACCTCATTGTCGCAGATGAATCTGAAAATTAGGCACTGCAGGGCATTATAATAGTGACACAACTTCCGCAAGTCTGATAGTTGCATTAATAACTGCATCAGCATACAATTTATAATGAGCTGCACATAATATTCAGTTACAATAGGAAGCAAGCACGAGAATGATGATTTTCAGTAAACTTGCATTGTAGAAATATATTTCAGAAGTGTGGCGTGACTTGAACACACCAGGTGCAAGAAAAATGCAAGGAAACTTCCACTGCCGCAAATATTGGCCAAGTAGGCTCCTTGGAAGATGAAGCCCACAACCATTGTCAAGAAGCCATAATCATAGGTGGGCAAACCTGATGACTAAATAAAAGACCCAGAACAAGAAACACATAGATAAACTCAAGAGCGTGCATCATTGCACTGATAATAATATGTAAATTAGGTAGCATGACCCAACGATATTTACAATGTGTATAAATAGTCATGGGAAGAAGCAGGGGACATCAAAGAAGGCCAACTAAAGAAAATAGTGTCAAGTGCACACTCCCTTATTAAATTTAGTGTACAATGATCTATAACTATGAAAACACAAGGGCAGTTACTATTAAACTATTGATATAGGCATAAGATGTGCCAGCAGCCCCTTTTACACTAAAAATGCACATACACAAGTGCAGTACATCAACTATGTGTTACATTGGACATGTCGATATCACTGAAAACTACCACACCATAATCAAGGAACACACCAATACCTGAAATGCATTGAGGATCATCGATCAAGCTTTTGGCACGAAAAGTAAAACCATAGATGTATTAATCTTTCTGCTTGGAGTTGCGTTCAGCCATGCTTCGCATCAATACCAGGTCACTTGAATCTGAAGCAAGATTACTATTTTGTATGGTTAATGAAAAAGTTGAATACTGAAATTTATGGAGAATTAAAGGATGTAATGCATAAATCAAGCTTTTGACTCAGAAAATAGAACCGTGCTAATCGCTAACCTTCAGTTTCTACAAATTTAACACAATACTGTAGACTTGTTCAAGATCCTACTTCAAAAACTATATATTACTGGTGTCACAAATATACTCAGTTGCTCATTATACAGGAATCCAACTGCTCAAAAATGATATGTCTAGCCATACACATGTTTCTCTTCATGGTTCTTGATGGTGCACCAAGGCAGTGACACTTTTTTTTGGAACAAAGACGCTAGAAGCGTCCGGCTTTAAATTAATAAAGCCACCAGGCAGCATCCACACACAACTTAAGTCTTACATACCAAATAAAACAAGTCTGCGAGCCATAGGCTCCAAATATAACTAGGAGGGACAGACAGAAGTTCTAGATCACAAAAGAGGAGCCTCAAGACGTTAGATGAAAAGCTAGAAACTCATGGTCACGTGATACATCTCCAACGTATCTATAATTTTTAATTGCTCCATGCTACTTTATCTACTGTTTTAGGCAATATTGGGCTTTATTATCCACTTTAATATATTTTTTGGGACTAACCTATTAACCGGAGGCCCAGCCCAGATTTGCTGTTTTATGCCCATTTCAGTGTTTCGAGGAAAAAGAATATCAGAGGAAGTCAAAACGGAACGAAATCAACTCGAGAAGTTATTTTTGGAAGGAAAGCCACCCGATGGACTTGGAGTGCACGTCAGGAGATACGGGAGGTGCTCACGAGGGTGGGGGGCGCGCCCACCCCCTCGGGCACAACCCCCTGCCTCGTGGGGCCCCCGTAGCTCCTCCGACGTACCCCCTGCACCCATATATACTCGCGTACACTAAAACTTCCAGAACAGAAGATAGATCGGGAGTTCTGCCGCCGCAAACCTCTGTAGCCACCAAAAACCTCTCAAGAGCCCGTTCTGGCACCCTGCCGGAGGGGGAACCCATCACCGGTGGCCATCTTCATCATCCCGGCGCTATCCATGACGAGGAGGGAGTAGTTCACCCTCGGGCTGAGGGTATGTACCAGTAGCTATGTGTTTGATCTCTCTCTCTCTCTCGTGTTCTCCCGTGTTCCCTCTATGGCACGATCTTGATCTATCCCGAGCTTTGCTATTGTAGTTGGATCTTATGATGTTTCTCCCCCTCTACTCTCTTGTGATGAATTGAGTTTCCCCTTTGAAGTTATCTCATCGGATTGTGTCTTTTATGAGAACACTTGATGTATGTCTTGCCGTGATTATCTGCGGTGACAATGGGATATCATGTGCCACATGATGTATGTTTTGGTGATCAACTTGCGGGTTTCGTGACATTAGGAACCTATGCATAGGGGTTGGCACACGTTCTTGACTCTCCGATAGAAACTTTGGGGCACTCTTTGAAGTACTTTGTGTTGGTTGGATGAATCTGAGATTGTGTGATGCATATCGTATAATCATGCCCACGGATACTTGAGGTGACAATGGAGTATCTAGGTGACATTAGGGTTCTGGTTGATTTGTGTCTTAAGGTGTTATTCTAGTACAAACTCTTTTATAGATTGATCCGAAAGAATAACTTTGAGGTGGTTTCATACCCTACCATAATCTCTATGTTTGTTCTCCT
Source organism: Triticum timopheevii (assembly GCA_963921465.1). Taxonomy (NCBI): domain Eukaryota; kingdom Viridiplantae; phylum Streptophyta; class Magnoliopsida; order Poales; family Poaceae; genus Triticum; species Triticum timopheevii. The sequence continues at coordinate 283,487,101 of OY997264.1, forward strand.
CTATTAGTAGCTTCGGAGTGACTCTTTGTTGCATGTTGAGGGCTTGTTATATGATCTATCTATGTTATTATTGTTGAGAGAACTTGCACTAGTGAAAGTATGAACCCTAGGCCTTGTTTCCTATCATTGCAATGCCGTTTACGCTCACTTTTATCATTAGTTACCTTGCTGTTTTTATTATTTCAGATTACAAATACCTTTATCTACCATCCATATTGCACTTGTATCACCATCTCTTCGCTGAACTAGTGCACCTATACAATTTACCATTGTATTGGGTGTGTTGGGGACACAAGAGACTTTTTGTTATTTGGTTGCAGGGTAGTTTGAGAGAGACCATCTTCATCCTACGCCTCCTACGGATTGATAAACCTTAGGTCATCCACTTGAGGGAAATTTGTTACTGTCCTACAAACCTGTGCACTTGCAGGCCCAACAACGTCTACAAGAAGAAGGTTGTGTAGTAGACATCTAGCTCTTTTCTGGCGCCATTTCCGGGGAGGCTAGGTAAAGGGCACTCACTCACACCCTGTCAACTAAGTTCTTTTCTGGCGCCGTTGCCGGGGAGGTGAGTGCTTGAAGGTATATCTTTAGATCTTGCAATCGAATCTTTTTCTTTCTAGTTTTAGCACTACTTAGTCTATAAAAGAAAATTACAAAAAAATGGAATTGAGTTTGTCTCATACGCTTCACCTTTTTAATATCTTTCGTGAGTATGATGGAAAGGATAATTGTGCTCAAGTGCTATAATAAGAAATCTCCAAATTGTTTGGCACTAAATCTTTGAATGATGAGCATGATTGTAATGTTGTTAGTACGAATTCTTTGAATATCCATGATGCTAATGATGATTGCACTAGTTATGATGAAAATATCTCTTATGAGCATGTCAACTTTTGTGGAGTGCATTTTTGCATGAACACACCAAGTAGAGAAGATATTTATTGCAAGAGGCATAAGTACTTAGAAACCAAATTGTTGCAAGAAGAGCTAGATGAATGTGCTGAAAGATTCAATATTTTTCGCGCCCCTTGTGAACTTTGCAATGAACATGGTCATTTAAAGCTCCAATGCTATTTGTTTCATGATCAAGTCGTTTCTAAATATTGTGATTATTTGATTACCCTTGAGCATCATAAATAGCTTAGACTTCTTTTGGGTTATGAAGAAATGAAACGTATAACTAAGAATATTCCAAAATTTGCCCTTGATAAAGTTCTTCATTTTGATCTAGAGAAGATTTATATGTATTGTGCGGTGAATTGCATTGAAAATCCTTATATTGCCAATTACATAAAGAAAAGAAAACAAATAGAAGATGAAGAGAATGCTAACGAAAGGGAAGAGACTTTCCAATATCCTCCTATTATTTCTTATGATGAATCAGGTAAAGAGGAGGAGTCTTCTATCCAACCAATCCCATCAATAAGGAGCTCAAAGAGGAAGGTTGAACCCACACATAATGTGAAGAAGAAAAAGAAAAGAAGGAGCAACAAAGGTAGAAAGGTATCCCTCCCAAATGATGTTGCTCCTATTACTCATTGTGATGATGATAATTGCTACACTATTGGTGCTATCAATATTTTTAATGATGAGAGTGATTATTCTTATGATATGAAAAGGACCAAGCTTGGGGAAGCTATGTTTGATGAGGATGACATATTTGAGAATATATTTGCTGCAATTAATGTTTGTCCCAAGCTTGGGGATGCTATGTTTAATAATGATGATATTTTTAGCCTCTCAAGTTTTGATATGCAAAGTAGTTATGATGATAGCATGCCTTCTACCTATGATGATTATATTTATGAAAGTGGGTTTGGAAGAGTGTCAACTTTAGGAAGTAGTGATCCCACAATATTGGAGGATGTTGAATCTTATAATATTTATGAAAGTGGATTTGGAAGAGTGTCAACTTTATTTAGTGATTCCACTATCTTGGGAGAGGTTTCAATTGATTATGATGAGAACGAAGTTGCTAATTATAATGATTATTGTGATGAAACTTATGCTATAAAAAGTAGTGATGATTATATTTACAAATCTTGTCATGATTATGATTACCCTTTCTCTGAACATTACTCTTTTAATGTGGAAACAATTTTTTGTGTTCAAGTCTCTTATGATACTCCCACTATTTCGAATGAGAAGAATTTTGCTTATGTGGAGAGTAGTAAATTTTCTATGCTAGTAGATCATGAAAAGAATGCGTTAGGTGCTGGTTATATTGTCGAATTCATTCATGATTCTACTAAAAATTATTATGAGGGAGGAATATATGCTTGTAGGAATTGCAATAATGTCAAGTTTCCTCTCTATGTGCTTCAAATCTTGAAGTTATGCTTGTTTTACCTTCCTATGCAAGTTCATTATTGTTACCATAAGTTGTTTGCTCACAAAATCCCTATGCATAGGAAGTGGGTTAGACTTAAATGTGCTAGTCATATGCTTCATGATGCTCCCGTTATGTTTCAATTCTTATCTTCTATGTGAGCATCATTTAAATCATCATGCCTAGCTAGAAAGGCATTAAAGAAAAGCGCTTGTTGGGAGACAACCCAATACTTATCCTTACCGTTTTTGTGTGTTCACCTGATTATGCTACTGTAGTAATCATGTTTTATAGCTTTTGTTTCAATAAAGTGCCAAGTAAGACCTTTAGGATGGCTTACGGTGATAGTTGTGTTGATCCTGCTGAAAATCAGAAACTTTTGCACCCAGTAAATTAGTTTTGTTAATTCACAGAAACATGCTTCTAATCTTATTCTTTTTGCTATGGATTGGTACACGAATTACTCAGGACGTCCTAATTTGGTAGACTTTGTTCAGTGCCATAAGTATACGTTTTTTACAGATTACTACAGACTGTTCTGTTTTTGACAGATTCTGTTTTCTATGTGTTGTTTGCTTATTTTGATGAATCTATGAGTAGTATCGGAGTATGAGACATAGATAAGTTGGATTACAGTAGATATTACACCAATATGAATTTAGAATGAGTTCATTACAGTACCTAAGTGGTGTTTTGTTTTCTTTCACTAATGGAGCTTACGAGTTTTCTGTTGAGTTTTGTGTTGTGGAGTTTTCAAGTTTTGGGTAAAGATTCCATGGACTATGGAATAAGGAGTGTCAAGAGCCTAAGCTTGGGGATGATCAAGGCACCCCAAGGTAATATTCAAGGACAACCAAGAGCCTAAGCTTTGGGATGCCCCGGAAGGCATCCCCTCTTTCGTCTTTGTTCATCGGTAACTTTACTTGGAGCTATATTTTTATTCACCACATGATATGTGTTTTGCTTGGAGCGTCATTCCCTTTTGTTAGTTTTTGCTTGTTGTTAGTTAGAATAATTTTTTGCGTCTTTATTTTCAATAAAAAGTCAAGGATAGCCTTTGCCATGCTTATTTTGCTAGTATACATTTTGCTGTTTGAAAACAGATAGTTTACCGCTGTTGAAAAAATTCCCTTGAAAAGTCAGAGCATGAGGTAATGTTAAATCTTTTTGAATATTTAGCTGTGATAAATTTATTACAGTGGGAATTTTAGTTCATAATTTTTGGAGTTAGGGAAGTATGATGACTCTTGCATTCTTTACAGATTGTACTGTTTTGGCAGATTGCTGTTATGGTTGGATTGTTTGCATATGTTTGCTTGTTTAATGATTCTATTTGAAGATAGGAGTATTAAATATGCAGAGGCATTTAGTATTCAATGTTTAATAATAATTTTTAGTGATTTGTTACAGTAGGAAATGATAAGGTTTTTCATTGGTTTGTACTAACCTATCTCACGAGTTCTTGTTGAGTTTGTTGTGAATGAAGCTTTTGATAAAAAGAAGAAACCATGATATGAGAGGAATTAAGGAGACACAAAGGTTCAAGCTTGGGGATGCCCAAGGCACCCCAAGATATTATTTCAAGAAGTCTCAAGTATCTAAGCTTGGGGATGCCCCGGTTGGCATCCCACCTTTCTTCTTCAACAACTATCGGTTAGTATCGGTTGAGCCTAAGTTTTTGCTTCTTCACATGAGTTGTGCTATCCTTGCAATGTAAGTTTTATTTAGCTTTGCTTGCTGTTTTAATAAAGTATCAAGATCTGAAATTATTAAATGAGAGAGAGAGAGAGAGTCTTCGCATAGTTGCATAATTATTTAGCTACTCATTGACCTTCACTTATATCTTTCGGAGTAGTTTGTTGCTCTAGTGCATCACTTATACCTTTTAGAGCATGGTGGTAGTTTTATTTCGAAGAAATAGATGAACTCTCATACTTCACTTAGATTATTTTGAGAGTCATACATAGCATGGTAATTTGCTTAATATTAATATACTTGGTATTCAAGATATGTGAAACTTTCTTATGAGTGTGTTGAATACTAAGAAAAGTTTGATGCTTGATAATTGTTTTGAGATATGGAGGTGATAATATCAAAGTCGTGCTAGTTGGGTAATTGTGAAATTGAGAAATGCTTGTGTTGAAGTCCCATAGCATGCATGTATGGTTAAAGTTGTGTAACAAATTTGAAACATGGAGTGTACCTGGCTTGTGCATCCTTATGAGTGGCGGTCGGGGACGAGCGACGGTCTTTTCCTACCAATCTATCCCCCTAGGAGCATGCGCATAGTACTTGATTTTTGATGGCTTCTAAATCTTTGCAATAAGTATATGAGTTCTTTTGACTAATGTTGAGTCCATGGATTATACGCACTCTCACCTTTCCGCCTTTGCTAGCCTCTTCGGTACCGTGCATTGCCCTTTCTCACCTTGAGAGTTGGTGCAAACTTCGCCGGTGCATCCAAACCCCGTGATACGACACTACAAGAAATATGTCAACTAGTGACCTTTTGTCAGTGACCCTGGAAGAATTGGTCATAGATCTATGACCATTTCAGACCAATTGGTCAAAATCTGTTCGGGGGGCTCCAAACCCTAAACCATTGTGACCATTTTGGTCAGAAAGGTCGTAATTTCCTTACACGAAATGGTCACAAAGCAAACAGTGCTAGTCCGCTGCCTTATTTCTAGTTGTTAATGACCAATATAGATGGTCATAGCCTTGTAGATTGTGGTGGGTTGTGATGACTAGGCGCCATCTCATCAGTTTTGCCTATGTGTCATGCCCATGTGGCAGTTTTTGCCCTAGGTTGTGAAGCAACCTATATTTCTGTTATTCCAAAAGTTCCCAAAAAATTCTCATAAATGTTTTGGATCATATCTTCATCAAATATGTCAAATACATTCCTTGCCTAGTTAAAAATAATTCGAAAATATTCATTTTCCTATTCTGTTCAGAGTAGCACTTTGTGAAGGAAGTACCACTTTGGCATGTCCAAATGGTATCCATTTTCTACAGTGCTTTCCTATGCCCAAATAACCATCCTCCATCAAATGCCAGCTCAATCCATACATTATTTTGAGCCCAGCTTCAACATTCGTATTTATGTCTAGTGTGGTACTTTGTAAAGCAAGTACCACATAGGCTCCTCCTTTTGAGGTGAAAATTTGTGAAGACGGTCTTCTTAGTAACTGATCATCTTCAGACAAAACTCACGCCCATTAGCCATGTACATTTTTCATACCGCAAATCAAACACTTGGCTGCTTATTCATGTTTGAGCATCGATCGGTCTCCTCGTGAGAATCTTATGTTGTGATTTTCTTCCTAGCACCAAACTGGGGAGTGCCCAACCCACTAGACATGCCTGGGCCGCCCAGAACACATGGCAATGCCACGGTCACGCGGTGACCACGCGGCGGGCATGCGAGCTTACGCGCTCTGGAGTTGGGGCCCTCGGCTACCATCCAAACGTTGATGTCTCGCCATAAAACCATGTATTTCTGATTAAATAGTTACTTATTTACCTAGAAATAATTTTTGTAAAAAATAAATAGCAAACTATGAGGCAGCTACAGTTCAAATTTGACCCGCTTCCAACTGAATCGACGACAATTTGTCTTTTTCACCAGAGGTGGATCAAAACTTTTTACACCCAACCATTTTGTCAATTGTGTATTAAACATGGCCTAGTATTTTATAAAATTGATTTGGTCCATTTTTGCAACAATTATTTGGTAGTTCCTTCACAAAAAAACTCATTTCGGGCACTCGGAAAATGGAAAATGAATTTTTCGTGCAAAGAAAATGAAAACTCCCTTAGGCAACATTGTTTGGAATTCCAAGATGCACCCTTGTGCACAATATGAGATCATTTGAACAAACTATGCCATGAATGTGGCCATAAGATTGATCATTTGGCTTGAAAGCCATGAATCTTCACACATGATAGCTCATTTCTGAGAACACCTTTTTAAAATAATTACCATATTACAAGTTTATTATTTTTCCTGGAAACTTGGTCACATATAATGACACAATGCGAAGGTTTTCCAATTTTTTGATTTTTTTTTGAATTTTTTATGCCCGTTTCAAAATGCTGTCAAAACGATGGGCTTGACCGTTCCTAGCTAGTGGTTGAATCTTGGAAAACTTTTGGTGTTTCTATGATAAAATAGATACTTATCTACCTAGAAATGATTTTTGGAAAAAATAAATAGCAAACTATGAGGCACATGCAGTTCAAATTTGACCCGCTTCCATCTGAATCGGCGGGAATTTGTCTTTTTCACCATAGGTGGATCAAAGCTTTTGACACCCAACCATTTTGTCAATTGTGCATTAAATATGACCTAGTATTTTAGAAAAATGATTTGGTCCAATTTTGCAACAATTATTTGATAGGTCCTTCACAAAAAAAACTCATTTCGAGCACTCGAAAAATGGAAAATGAATTTTCCGTTCAAATAAAATGAAAAATCCCTTAGGCAACATTGTTTGCCATTCCAATATGCACCCTTGTGCACAATATGAGATCATTTGAACAAACTATGCCATGAATGTGAGCATAAGATTGATCATTTGGCTTGAAAGCCATGAATCTTCACACTTGATAGCTCATTTTTGAGAACACTTTTTTAAAATAATTACCGTATTACAAGTTTATTATTTTTCCTGGGAACTTGGCCACATGTAATGACACAATGCGAAGGTTTCCCAATTTTTTGATTTTTTTTTGAATTTTTTATGCCCGTTTCAAAATGCGGTCAAAACGGCGGGAATGACCGTTCATAGCTAGTGTTTGAACCTTGGAATTTTTTTGGTGTTTCTCTAATTAAATAGATACTTATGTACCTAGAAATGATTTCTAGAAAAAATAAATAGCAAACTATAAGGCACCTGCAGTTCAAATTTGACCCGCTTCCTACTGAATCGACGGAAATTTGTCTTTTTCACGAGAGGTGGATCAAAACTTTTTACACCCAACCATTTTGTCAATTGTGCATTAAATATGTCCTAGTATTTTAGAAAAATGATTTGGTCCAATTTTGCAACAAGTATTTTGAAGGTCCTTCACAAAAAAAACCATTTTTTCCACTCGGAAAATGATTAAAAATAGCTAGAAAGATCAGAAATGCGTAAAAATTGGTCCTTATCCATAAAATATGGTCTAACTCTAGTGAAAATTTGTGCGGTACCTTTTGCAAAATATTTTTGATAGCCACTTCACAAAATCCCTCTAGTTTTAGTACTTGAAAACTCTTTTAAATTACTGGTTTTCCGAACCAATCATAACCATTCCCACGGATCGATGACATGGCGCCCATCCATCCATCCATCTCTCCATCCCACATCCATCCATCCATCTATCTACAGAAAAAAGAAAAAAATTTGAAAAAGAGATACCCCACCCGCAGCCCAAACCCTAGCTCAGATCCCCCCGTCTCCTCGCCGCCGCCGCCCCCTCCCGATCCAGTCCTCTGTCACACCCCCTCCTCTCCCCTCAACCATGGACGAAGGAGATCCAGTCCTCTCCCCGCGCGGTAACCCTTCCTCCCACCCACCGCCGACCTCGCCGTGCTCCTCACCCAACGCCCACCTCGTCCCTCCCTCCCCTCACCATCTCTCCCTACCCTCCTCCCCGATCCCCCAGATCCAATCGACACAACCCGGCCGCCGCCGCACCCCGTACTGTCCACCATGGCCGCCTCCTCCTCGCTCCGGATCCCCACACCAACCCACCACCACGCCGTGGGGGCGCGTCCGCGGCGGCTGCCCTTCCACGCCGTCTCCGTCCGCCCCCGCCGCTCCGCAGTCTCCTCCCTCTCCGCCTCCTCCCGGTCTCCGTCTGCTTTGAATGAATTGATTGATCGTGCATGTGGTGTGGTGTGGCAGTTACATGATGAGCCCGGAGCTGGACGACGGCGCGGTCGAGAGGGAGCCGGCGGCAGCGTCGCGCGATGGCGCGATGACGAGTCCTCATCTTTTCCTTGGTCCTCTCTGCTCCCTCCCTCATTCCATCTGATTTGATTCGCTGAATCGGTTGCCTGCCACTGACAGGTGCGTCGAGCGGGATCGGCGTGGAGACGGCGCGCGGCGCCCACGTCGTCATGGCCGTCCGCAACCTCGCCACCGCAGAGGCCGTTCGCCAGGCCGTCCTCGCCGAGACCCCCGGCACGAGCGTGGAGGTGATGGAGCTGGACCTCTCCTCGTTGGCATCTGTCCGCAAGTTCGCCGCCGACTTCGCCGCCAGTGGCCTCCCGCTCAACATCCTCATGTAAGGCAGCCCTACTTCTCGCTTCTACTAGTCCCAATCATGCGAAAAGCACTTGATAACTTGATAGTTGAGGTTCAGTCAGGGTTGTCAAGACGAGGTTCAGGTTCAGGCCCATAGCGATTTCTTGGGACCATTCATTCAGCTCCAGGTTCAGTTAGGAGCTGTCTGTCGGCCATTAAATTCTGAGAAAACTCTACATCATGAGTAGTAGGTAGCAGAACAACGACATGGCCGTATCACTTTGGCTGCAACTTGATACTTTCAGTCAACATTGAGCAGATTTAATTCATTCGTGGGTTTCTTTTCTACTTCAACTTGGACTATAACATGCTGCTAGTTGGAATATAAATGCTGCAACACTTAGTAGATCATGGACAGCATGGAAGTTCACAGGGTGGGAAAAAATGGCATGGGTGGTTGCATCTGCACTGGTCCTGTCGGGAGACCACACATGCATCATATTGCTCTTGAATCTAGTTGCGCCCTTTCTTCCTAAAAGGCGATATAATTCATGCATATTGCTCTCACAGTACCGACAGATCCTATACTTCTGATGTGTTGATACTAAGACGCCCTGTTTGATAGCGAAGTATTTTCTAAGTTTTCTAAAAATACTACAGTTTTTCCAAATACTACAGTTTAATTCAGTCTAACCTGTTTGGCTAGTAGTAAAAATTGTAGTATTAATACTGCAGTATCTTCAAAACCACAGTATTATCTCTATCTAAAAAAAAAGAACTCTCAACCTCTTTTTTTTTAAACTGAGCAAGCGAACAAATCGTCGCATAGCTAGCTTCTTCCTTGTTTTCCTCTTTCTAAGCCGTAGCTGCTCTGTAGTCTCTGCAGATTGTCTACGACGGCGGCCATGGATATTATCATCCTTCCAGGCAACAGAAAGCTGCCACCACAACCTCTATTTACATGCATCGTTACTTAGCTTGGAAGAATGACTACACACGTATGCATTCTAATGATCACATACATGTATCTAGTTCTCCTCATAAAATATTTACATGCATGACAAAGCTCCAACACGTACACACGTTAGTAAGCCATTTTTATTTAGTTTGCTCTCTGCCAGTACTTTCTTCTCATAACAAGCGTTTGATTGACTGATTCATTTTATCTAGTAAATCCATTTTTATCTAGTTCTCCTCATAAAATATTTGAATGTGCCGACGGCGTTTCATTGACTGATTCGTTGTTGGTGAACTTGCTGGTATGCATGTAGATCATGGTGTACCAGCTTTGCAACGGCGTTGCTTTTTGCCACGGACGTGGTGTCCGGCACCATGACCTTGAGCCACACAACCTGCAAATTGGTGGACGGGTTGGTATCCTCTGGTTTGATCCCAGCAAGAGGAAGTGTTCTCTTCTCTTTATCAACCACAAAGGCACTTTCTTCTCTCATGGATGGATGGGACTCCATCAATTTAGTATCAGTTTAGGTGTTAGTATGCTATTGATGCCATGCTTTTTGTCTTGTCATGTGCTGATATTAACTAGCAGCATTATCTCCCATGATTGCTTGCTTACTGTATAACCTGTACTGCTAAAACATGTTATCCTACTCCATGATGCTATATCATTTGCAAATACTCCTGGACATCAGCTCCCATGATGTTGCATTAGCTATAATCTGTACTGCTAAATGAGGAGTGTAAACTGGAGTAATTTTTCAGCCATTATCTTTGTTTTCTTTTGGGCGGATGCTCTCCACTTGAGTACAGCTGGGTACTGCATCTCTTTTTGCATTCCTTTTTCAGTCAGTGCTTGAACATTTTTTTAAAGATGAATTGGAATACTTCTGGACAACAGTACATGGAGTATAGCTGTAACTTCTTGCAGTATAGCTGTAGCAGTCCATTAGGAGTAGTTTTGCATCAGTAGCATTAGGAGTAACTTCTTGCAGAAACTCTTTGACACATATTGTTATGCATCAGTAGCATGTTTGCTTGTTTTGGAGCAGCGATTAAACTACTCCATGTCAAATAAACCTTGCTAGGTGAATCTTTTCCATTAATTAAATTTGTACTGCTTGGAGTAGCCTGCTTGGAGTACTTTTCATGGAGTTGCTTGCAGTAATTTCTGATTTGCAGTCAGATTAGCTTGGAGCAGTAGCATTGCTTGCTCTGCTATTCTCTTCTATTCTCTTCTTTTAATTAAAATTAACTAAACCTTTTCCTTTAATAAAATTAGCTAAAACTTTCCCAGTTAATTAAAAATAACTGAAACTATTCCTTTAATGCTTGCATAAACTGTTTTAAAGATGAATTGGAGTACTCCTTTAATGAAGGTTTGGTGTAGTCTATTGCTTGCATCAGTACTTTTAAAAATAAATGAATTATTTCATTTAAGTGTACTCTGGACAGCAGTAGTATATCACTTGCTGCTGCTGTTAAGCTTGCATCAGTACTGGTTGCAGTAGTTTAGTGTAGGACAACAGTAGTATAGGACTTGGTTACTGCTGTTAAGTTTTTCTTTCTCTTCTCTCTTCTCTTCTCTTTGTCTGCTGGAGTAAACTTTTCCAGTATACTCCTAGGAGTAAACTTTCTGTGCTGGAGTAGGAATTGCTCTCAGGAGTAGCAGTAGTGATTTGTTTAACAGCAGCAACAACAACAGTGCATATCAATTTATCATGCTGACAACAGTAGTGCACACCAATTTGAAACTGATGCATATCAATACAGTAGTGCACAAAGTTCATCAAACATCATGCAATTTCGATGCATATCAATTTATCATGCTGACAATAGAAGCATGTGGACCTATCATCGTGATTTCGTATTTCAGTTTGTGGTAATCTAATGATGTTTGATGTCTATTGGTTGCTGTATATGGGCAAGATGAATTGAATCCTGTTGTTTTCTTTTTGATGTACACACATGCAGATGGTTGACACTCATGAACAACAAGCAACCATACCTAGGTGTTCCAGAGATTGTTGTATTATTTATGTTCTTTTTACTCCCAGAATTATTGCGCGCTCATACTGTCATCACATTGCCTGTTTTTCTTGCTGCATACATGTATCTCAAGCATTGTGTTGTTTTATTTATGTTCTTTTTACTCCCAGAATTATTGTGTGCTCATACTGTCATCACATTGCCTGTTTTTCTTGCTGCATACATGTATCTGAAGCATTGTACTTCTGTGTTTGCTTAGGCCGATGACTACTAAGTGATTACAATTAATGTGTACTTGTGAATTCTAAGCTCATATTGGTGTCTCACGATCACTTGAGTCTAAGCTTATCATGTTCTAGTTATTATTTGCTTCTGCTGCTTCTATATACACATGTATGTATGTTTAATTATTCACATGTATGTATGTTTAGTTATTCGACATGCTTCCGAAATTGGCTATGGTTTTAGACCGGAACACTATGTTTGTTCAAAGAGTGTCCATGTTAACTGTCAAGTTGATTCTAAAATGTCTCATTAAGTTCATTTCAGATGGTTATTTCTGGATTTAGTACCAATTTATTGTTGACCTGGCCTATGCTCTGTACCTTGCTTTGTACCAATTTATTGCATTATTCTATTATTTACTATTAAATATGCTGTTAGATTTACTTATATTTTGTTCCTAATCATTTTGTTCGATAACGTGCAGATGCTGGCCTTTCATGTTTCTTCACGAGCTTCAAGACAAAAAAGTTGGAAGAAGCTAGTTGGAGCTAGTTCTGGGAGTAATGAAACCCTTTAGGCTGATCCTATTTGTATGTGTGATGTAGCAGAACTTGTAGGGCTCATGTGATAGAGCTGTTATCTAATTTGTATGTAGTAGACTGTACACTTGTAGAGCTGTTATCTAATTGTAAACTTGATGCTGATCACATTTGTATGTATGTTATCTGATATAGCAGATTGCTTCTTGCTGTTATTTGAAGTATTGCGTCAGTTTTCTGTATTGGTATATTGAAATATGAAGAACATGACCTTGACAGAACAAAGAAAAACAAAGGCTACAGCCCAAAAACAAAGGTGCATAAAAAAATAAAAACAAAGGCTACAACCCAAAAATAAAATGGCTATAATGTTGGGTCTTGCCCATGTAGCTGACCAAAATTAATAGGAAAAAAATATATAAAAGGCTGATTTGTTGGCCTCGGCCCATCTAAAACACCTAATCGGACCGGGCTGAATCTTGTTAGTGACCTTTTGAATTGGTCGTAATTTTGCCATGTCAGATTGCCACGTCGGATCTGACATGGCCTGGGCAGACAACTAGTGACCAAAACAAAATGTCATGGGTTCAACGACCTTCTGTTTTGGTCGTAAACGTCTACGACCTTCTCACAGAGAAGGTCGCTATAGTCAGTTTACGACCGCCAGCTTTTGACCTTCTGTTTTTGGTCACAAAAAGGTCGCAAATGAAAAACAATGACCTTTCAATGACCAATAGTGGTGGTCACAAGTTGACATATTTCTTGTAGTGCGATATGCTCTATCACACATAAACCTCCTTATATCTTCCTCAAAACAGCCACCATACCTACCTATCATGGCATTTACATAGCCATTTCGAGATATATTGCCATGCAACTTCCATCATCATATTCATGACATACATTACTTTTGTCATATTACCATTGCATGATCATGTAGTTGACATCGTATTTGTGGCAAAGCCACCATGCATTATTTCTCATACATGTCACTCTTGATTCATTGCACCATCCCGGTACACCGCCGGAGGCATTCATATAGAGTCATATCTTGTTCTAGTTTCGAGTTGTAATACATATGTTGTAAGCAATGAAAGTGTGATGATCATCATTATTAGAGCATTGCCCAAAAAGAAAAAAAAAAGAAAAAAACAGAGAAAGGCCAAAAAAAGAAAAGCCCAAAAAAAGAAAAAAAGAAAATAAAAAAAATAAAAAAATAAAAAGGGCAATGCTACTATCTCTTTTTCCACACTTGTGCTTCAAAGTAGCACCTTGTTCTTCATATAGTGAGTCTCATATATTATGCTTCAAAGTAGCACCTTGTTCTTCATGTAGTGAGTCTCATAAGTTGTTTTTTTATACTAGTGAGAATTTTTCATTATAGAACTTGGCTTGTATATTCCTATGATGGGCTTCCTCAAATGCCCTAGGTCTTCATGAGCAAGCGAGTTGGATGCACACCCACTAGTTTTCTTTTGTTGAGCATTCATAGCTCTAGTGCATCCGTTGCATGGCAATGCCTACTCCTCATGTTGACATCAATTGATGGGCATCTCCATAGCCCATTGATTATCCTCGTCAATGTGAGACTTTCTCCTTTTTTGTCTTCTCGACACAATCCCCATCATCATATTCTATTCCACCCATAGTGCTATCTCCACGGCTCACGCTCATGTATTGCGTGAAGGTTGAAAAAGTTTGAGATTATTTAAGTATGAAACAATTGCTTGGCTTGTCATCGGGGGTATAGAAGTTGGGAACATCTTTGTGTGACGAAAATGAAGAATAGCCTAACTATATGATTTTGTAGGGATGAACTTTCTTTTGCCATGCTATTTTGAGAAGACATGATTGCTTTGATTAGTATGCTTGAAGTATTATTATTTTTATGTCAATATGAACTTTTGTCTTGAATCTTTCAGATCTGAATATTCATATCACAATTAAGAAGATTTACATTGAAATTATGCCAAAGTATCACTCCGCATCAAAAATTCTTTTTTATCATTTACCTACTCAAGGACGAGCAGGAATTAAGCTTGGGGATGCTTGATACGTCTCCAACGTACCTATAGTTTTTGATTGCTCCATGCTACTTTATCTACTGTTTTAGGCAATATTGGGCTTTATTATCCACTTTTATATTATTTTTGGGACTAACCTATTAACCGGACGCCCAGCCCAGATTTGCTGTTTTATGCCTATTTCGGTGTTTCAAGGAAAAGGAATATCAGACGAAGTCAAAACGGAACGAAATCAACTAGAGAAGTTATTTTTGGAAGGAAAGCCACCCGATGGACTTGGAGTGCACGTCAGGAGATACGGGAGGTGCTCACGAGGGTGGGGGCGCGCCCCTTGCCTCGTGGGGCCCCCGTAGCTCCTCCAACGTACCCCCTGCACCCATATATACTCTCGTACCCTAAAACTTCCAGAACAGAAGATAGATCAGGAGTTCCGCCGCCGCAAGCCCCTGTAGCCACCAAAAACCTCTCAGGAGCCCGTTCCGGCGCCCTGCCGGAGGGGGAACCCATCACCGGTGGCCATCTTCATCATCCCGGCGCTATCCATGACGAGGAGGGAGTTGTTCACGCTTGGGGCTGAGGGTATGTACCTGTAGCTATGTGTTTGATCTCTCTCTCTCTCTCTCGTGTTCTCTCTCGTGTTCCCTCTATGGCACGATCTTGATGTATCTCGAGCTTTGCTATTGTAGTTGGATCTTATGATGTTTCTCCCCCTCTACTCTCTTGTGATGAATTGAGTTTCCCCTTTGAAGTTATCTCATCGGATTGAGTCTTTTATGAGAACACTTGATGTATGTCTTGCCGTGATTATCTGTGGTGACAATGGGATATCATGTGCCATTTGATGTATGTTTTGGTGATCAACTTGCGGGTTTTGTGACATTAGGAACCTATGCATAGGGGTTGGCACACATTCTTGACTCTCCGATAGAAACTTCGGGGCACTCTTTGAAGTACTTTGTGTTGGTTGGATGAACTGAGATTGTGTGATGCATATCATATAATCATGCCCACGGATACTTGAGGTGACAATGGAGTATCTAGGTGACATTAGGGTTTTGGTTGAGTTGTGTCTTAAAGTGTTATTCTAGTACGAACTCTTTTATAGATTGATCCGAAAGAATAACTTTGAGGTGGTTTCGTACCCTACCATAATCTCTATGTTTGTTCTCCGCTATTAGTGGCTTCGGAGTGACTCTTTGTTGCATGTTGAGGGCTTGTTATATGATCTATCTATGTTATTATTGTTGAGAGAACTTGCACTAGTGAAAGTATGAACCCTAGGCCTTGTTTCCTATCATTGCAATGCCGTTTACGGTCACTTTTATCATTAGTTACCTTGCTGTTTTTATTATTTCAGATTACAAATACCTTTATGTACCATCCATATTGCACTTGTATCACCATCTCTTCGCTGAACGAGTGCACCTATACAATTTACCATTGCATTGGGTGTGTTGGGGACACAAGAGACTTTTTGTTATTTGGTTGCAGGGTTGTTTGAGAGAGACCATCTTCATCCTATGCCTCCTACGGATTGATAAACCTTAGGTCATCCACTTGAGGGAAATTTGCTACTGTCCTACAAACCTGTGCACTTGCAGGCCCAACATCACGCAGTCGACCCATCTTGTCGCGCCTTCACCATGGTGCTCTTGATCAGCTCCATCGTCTCCTTTATGCGATCCACGTCACGCTTCTTCCCCAACGGCGCCCATACCTGAAGGAAAATGTGACATTTGAAGATGATATCAGCGAGGTGGGCCGGGAACTTATGCTCAATCGTAATTTTGTTCCGGACCGTCCAAAGGGACCATAACAGTGCCCGAACGCATCGCCAAACTACCCTGGCATTAGCCCCACGCTATGCCATCAAGATAGAAAGAAAATCGTGGCTAGACTGTGGATTCCAGTTTTGTTTGAAAGCGTCTCTAACCGCACTCCACGCAAATCTAGCGAGCACACAACCAAAGAACACATGGTTAGCGTTTTCCCCTAAACCGCAAGTGGTGCATGTTCCATCCGCCGGCCCATTGCGTTTGGCCACGTTGTCGGAGGTTGGTAAGCGGTTTCGGAACATCTGCCACAAGAAGATCTTGATTTTGAGAGGAATACCGGCCTTCCATAGCCCCCTAGCTATGTCTAGCATAGTACCCTCGGAAAGCTTGTCGTATAAGGACTTGACCGTAAACTTCTTGGAGGAGGTCAACTTCCATGAAATTGTATCCGACCCATTACTACGGGTCAATCCACCCAAGTCAGCCGACAGCGAGTCCCAACTGGCAGCCTCCATCGTGTCTAGCGTCCTGATGAAGGAGATAGCAGGTGGATGAACATGTAGCGCATCGGCCACCAGAATGTTGGTGTTCGTAGCAAGGTGGTACAGTTCCGGGTGGGCTTGCCACAGCGGCCCCTGACCCCACCAATGGTCGAGCCAAAAACGTGTGGACTTGTCGTCGTTCACACAGAACTACGTACCCACAGTGAAAGCCGGACGCACTGCTTGGATCCCATTCCAAAAGGACGAACCGTTGCTCCTAGCATTGAACAAGTTCCCATCCGGGAAATATTTAGCCTGAAGGATGTCAGCCCAGAGTCCCGACTCATTTTGGGCCAGACGCCACCACCACTTAGCAAGCAGGGCAACGTTCATGAATTTAGAGTTCATCACACCCAGCCCGCCGAATCTTTTTGGCCTACACACCGCTGCCCATTTCACTAAGTGGTATTTGCGCTTGGTCCCAGCTCCTTCCCAAAAGAACCGAGAGCACAGAGTGTCGAATCTAGCATGAACCCCATCCACTAGTAAAAACACTCCCATTGTGAAAAGAGGGAGGGAGAACAAGCTCGAGTTAGTGAGAATAAGCCGAGCCGCCGAGGACATAAACCTGCCCCTCCAAGGGCTCACCCGATTTGCGACCTTCCCATATAAAGGTTCCCATTCCGCAATGGAGAGTTTCTTGGTCGAAATCGGTAGTCCAAGGTACTTAATCGGGAAGCTCCCCAGCCTGCAATTAAGTAGATTGGCAATCCGAGCCCTTTCCGGATCATCCACCCCGATGGTGATCACTTCACTCTTTAGAAAATTGATCTTAAGACCCGATAAAATCTCGAAAGCGAGCAGCAGTAGCTTAATGGTGGCTATGCTGTGGTCGTCGGGCTCGAACAAGAGCATCGTGTCGTCAGTGTATTGCAGGTGCGTGACCCCGCTAGGAATAAGGTGGGGCACTAACCCTTTAATGTGCCCTGCTACACGCGCTTTGTTAATCATGGCCGCCAAGGCATCCGCAACAAAGTTAAAAATAAGAGGCGAGCTTGGGTCTCCCTGCTAGAGGCCCCGTTTGTTACGGAAGAACTTGCCCATTGTGCCATTGATAGTGACCGTCGTGTGCCCACTACACACGAGGTGCATGATGCGATGCACAAAGCCTGCCTCAAAACCCTTTTTGAGGAAGACTTCTCGCACAAACTCCCAGTTCACGCGATCATATGCTTTCTTGAAATCTAATTTAAGGAGCATGCCCTGGGACCTAGTGCGTTTTAACTCATGTACGATTTCTTGCAGCGCAATTGGGCCCTCCAGGATGTTCCTACGTTTAAGAAAACCTGTCTGACTAGAGCTAATAACCCGTTGAGCGACCAGAGCCAATCATCCAGCGTAAGCTTTCACACAGATTTTGAAAGGCACATTAATCAGGGTGATGGGTCTAAAAAGCTTAATGTCATCTGCCCCTTTCACCTTAGGAATCAGGCTAATGGCACCGTAATTCAGGCGAGAAAGATCGACCGTGCCCATCGCAAAGCCGTTGACAATGTCATAGAATAGACGCTTTAGGCAAGGCCAAAACTTTTTGAAGAACTCAACAGGCCACCCATCCGGACCATGCACAGTGCTGGTTTTCATGTCGTGCAGGGCCTGATCTATTTCCTCGGGCATAAAGGAAAGGGCAAGCCTGCCGTTCTCCTCCGGGGAAACAGGCACCGTTTGATCCCACAGATCATCGTGCAAGCAAATTGGTTTTTCATCGGCCGTCCCCAAAAGACCTATGAAGAACTCGTAAATATGGGGCTCGGTTTGTTCCTGCGTCAACAGGAGCCCGTGATCGGACTGCAGACGAAGAATGGAACACTTCCGTTTCCTCCCATTCGCATAAGCGTGGAAGTAACCGGTGTTTGCGTCCCCTTTCGTGACCCACTTGACTCCGCCCCTACGTCACCAATACTCCTCCTCCGTGTGCAAAATCGAGCATAAGCGTGGAAGTAACTGGTGTTTGTGTCCCCTTTCGTGACCCACTTGACTCCGGCCCTACGTCGCCAATACTCCTCCTCCACGCGCAAAATCGCCGTGACTTGGTTTTACAAGTCATACCTATGGGCCCACTCGTCCTCCGAGAAAGGGCGGCAATCTGCTTCCGCATCTAACAGCGCAATTGCCTCTACAATATGCGCGCGAGCCTTCTTGGACTCACTACCGTAGTTAGCGCCCCACCCTCGCAGGAAGGCCCGCAGCTTGCCTGCAGCTGCGTTCCAGCACTCCGCTGGTCCATGTTGGGCCCCCAATTGGGCACAGATCGATCCCCATCAATCTACCACGAGCTGGGCGAGACCCTCCGCTTCGAACCACGCCGTTTCAAAGTAGAACCTAGGGCTTCATCGCATGAGATCCTCCCCTGAGGAAAAGATAAGCGGGACATGGTCTGATCCAATGTGCGTCTCAGCCACTAGCGAGCACATGGGGAATAGTACCTCCCATTCGGGCGTAAAGCCCAATCCAACACGCTACGAACCGGTTCAGTTTGTTTGTTAGTCCAAGTATATCTGGCTCCGGTCCATGCCACTTCGCGCAATGCTGCCGCCGCAATGGCATTATTGAATAAGGACACCCTAGTCCAATCAATGTTTTTATTATTCTTGTCCGCCCCCGAGCGGATCAAGTTAAAATCGCCACCAACAACCACAGGGAGGTTGATAGCCCGCTTGGCCCTAACCAGGTTTGTCAGTTCGAGAAGAAACGCAGGCGATCTGGAATGATCAGCTGGTCCATAGACACACACCACAACTCACGACAAACCAGATTAGTCACTGCTAGAAAGAAAACACCCACATCCCATTGCAAAACATCACATACATCTCGATTACAACCCATCAAAATGCCACCAGAATGCCCCACAGAGGGGACCCAATGCCAATCAAAATGCTGCAAGGGGTCGTGCACGAGCAGTTCTCTAAAAGTAAAGTCCGATTTAATCATCTTCTGAAGCGCAACCACATCAATCCGTTCTTTGGCCATGAACTCTTTGAGTTGAGTACGACGGCCCCCGTGGCCACAACCACGGATATTCCAGAACATGTACCTCATCTAGATAATCCTATTGCGTAGGCGCACACCCCAGGAGGTCACCGCCTTCGCCACTCTCTTCCTAGCCGACACACGACTGTTGGAAGGAAGAACACTAGCTTCCCAAGCTTGTGTCACTTCGTCGGGCTCGCCCTCGTCACCAGCCCCTACTGGTACGATGCCTAATGCATCACTATCAGTAACACGTGAAGCCGCAGCAGCCAGCGCTGCTTGCGCCTCTTCCCTAGCGCGGACGAGGCGAATAATATCGCTCTGAGGACCACTAATCGCCACTTCGCAATCATCTAGAATGCTCGCTAGGTGCTCGTCTAAGAAAGCGTTTAGAATACGGTACAAGGGCAAGGGGTTACCTGCGGAGTCCATGTTCTTGTCAGCGGTGCGAAGCTTGGCGCTCTCCATGGATGACATCTCCCCCAGCTTGTCCTTGGCCCGCACGCTAGGTGCTCTCTGCACCACCGGAGTCGCCTTGGAGCACCTAGCCTTGCATGCTCCAGCCGTCCCCAATGCCGCCCCCAGATCGCCACCAAGGTCAGACGTAGCCACCGCCGCCACGGTCATCGCCTGCTTGTTAGCCGGCTTCCTCCCCGCTGTCTTCTTGGGTTGCCGCCCGGCGCTGTTGGAACCACGATGCGGCGCAGGCGTCAGGTCGGCATCCATGTTCACCATGCAGCCAGAGTCCGCCCCCACGACCGTTGGCGACGAGTCAGGGAGAGACGCCCCCTCCAAGATCGGGTCCGGGAGGTTGGACCCATATTCGTTGAAGGACAGCTCCAGAGAGCGGGCGAGCGGAGGCACACTCACCGCAGTGTCCTGGGTCGCCACCCCAATGGCTCCAGCACCCACCGACAGCGCTCCCAACTTGTCCCACGTTTCTGTGTCAATGGATGTATCCTGAATGCTGTCTTCAAGTTCTTCCCCCATGTCGAGCATCTTGGAGTCCTGGTTTGCCAAAGCGCCAGGGGCACCCTCGCCCCCTTGCTGGCCCTTGCTTGGTTCAACCCTACCCTGCTTGGAGTTGCCCGAAGGCCGTGACACTCACTAGCAACTCAAAAGAATAAGGAAATATATATAGTTATCAACACAGCATCACCTTGGCCCAACTTCGTCAGCATACACCCGTTCGTTATAGGAAAGAATCATAAGAGAAGTCTGTACTTAGATAACTGAAAAGTCTGTACTAATTGATGATGATCTTCTTATGTTGGACATATTCCCGCAAGAACTAAACAGAGAGGAGAAGTGCAGGTGAGGGAGAAGAGCAAAAAAGGAAGATAGACATGACCTCTAGAGCCAAAAAAATCACACAGCAAGCAACAGAACGTACTCAAATCTGAAGAGAAAATAGCAGAACCACCGTTGGTGGAGGTAGAAGAGGAGATGGCTCGGGGGTTGGCAACGACCATTGGTGGAGGCCATCCATGTCGTCTCCACTCCCAGTCCTCACCCCCGTGCGGGTGACAATGCAGAGAAGGAGGGCTGTAGGTTGCCGGTGGCCGGTGCCTCAGCTCCGGCCTCACTGCTCCTCCCCCCATCGTTGTCCTAGCTGCTCCTCCCCGCATCGCTGGAAGACCCTGCCGCCCCTGCTCTTCCCCCAATCCCCGACCTCGCTGCTCCTTACCCCATCATCGGCCTCCCCTACTCCTCCCCCATCGTCGGACCACCTCAAGCCTCTGTGATACTAAACCTAGACCTATTAGATGGGTTCTCCTACTACAAGAATTTGATTTGCATATTATTGATAGAAAGGGAGCTGAGAACCCCGTTGCAGACAACTTGTCTAGGTTAGAGAATGTTCTTGATGACCCACTACCTATTAATGATAGCTTCCCTAACGAACAATTAGCTATCATAAATGCTTCTCATATTGCTCCATGGTATGCTGATTATGCTAATTACATTGTTACTAAATTTATACCACCTAGTTTCACATACCAGCAAAAGAAAAAGTTTTTCTATGATTTAAGACATTACTTCTGGGATGACCCACACCTTTATAAAGAAGGAGTAGATGGTGTTATCAGACGTTGTGTACCTGAGCATGAACAGGAACATATACTACGCAAGTGTCATTCCGAGGTTTATGGAGGACACCATGCTGGAGATAGAACTACACATAAGGTATTGCAATCTGGTTTTTATTGGCCTACTCTCTTCAAGGATGCCCTTAAGTTTGTCTTGTCTTGTGAAGAATGTCAAAGAATTGGTAATATTAGTAGACGTCAAGAAATGCCTATGAATTATTCTCTTGTTATTGAACCATTTGATGTTTGGGGCTTTGATTATATGGACTGTTTCCTTCCTCTAATGGGTATACACATATTTTAGTTGCTGTTGATTACATTACTAAGTGGGTAGAAGCTATTCCAACTAGTAGTGCTGATCATAACACCTCTATTAAGATGCTTAAAGAAGTTATTTTTCCGAGGTTTGGAGTCCCCAGATAACTAATGACTAATGGTGGTTCATATCTTATTCATGGTGCTTTTCGTAAAATGCTTGCTAAGTATGATGTTAATCATAGAATTGCATCTCCCTATTGATACGTCTCCAACGTATCTATAATTTATGAAGTATTCATGCTATTATATTATCCATCAATGATGTTTTATATGCATTTATATGTCATTTTATATGATTTTTGGGACTAGCCTATTAACCTAGAGCCCAGTGCCAGTTTCTGTTTTCTCCTTGTTTTTTGTGTTTTACAGGAAAGGGATACCAAAGGGAGTCCAATTGACGTGCCAATTTTTGAGGATTTTTTATGGACCAAAAGAAGACCACGGAGCATCAGAGTTGGGCCAGAAGAGTCCCGGGCTGCCCACGAGAATGGGGGCTGCGCCCCCTCCCCTAGGGCGTGGCCCCCTATCTCGTGGACAGCCCGGAGACCTCTCTGACGTGAAACCAATGCCAAAAATTCGTATAAATAGAGAAACCTTTGGGAATTAACCTAGATCGGAAGTTCCACCGCCGCAAGCCTCTGTAGCCATGAGAAATCAATCTAGGCCCTCTCTGGCACCCTACCGGAGGGGGCCATCATCACCGGAGGCCATGGAGGAGGATCTCGGAGGGGCCATCATTTCCATGAAGGCCAAGGACCAGAGGGGGAAAGCCATGGAGGAGGAAGCACAAGGGGGAGAACCTCTCCTCCTCTCTCTTGGTGGCACCGGAGTGCCATCGGGAGGGGTATCATTGCCGCGGTGATCGTCTTCATCAACATCACCATCATCATCACCATCCTCATCTCTTGTACGCGGTCCACTCTCCCACACCCCGCTGTAATCCCTACTTGAACAAGGTGCTTTATGCCACATATTATGATCCAATGATGTGTTGCCATCTTATGATGTTTTGAGTAGATATCTTTTGTCTTTGAGTTGATTGATGATCTAGATTGGTACGAGTTGTATGTTTTACTTTGGTGCTGTCCTATGGTGCCCTCCATGTCGCGCAAGCGTGAGGGATTCCCGCTGTAGGGTGTTGCAATACGTTCATGATTCGCTTATAGTGGGTTTCTAGAGTGACAGAAGCTTAAACCTGAGTAAGGGGGTTGTTGCGTATGGGATAAAAGGGGGCTTGATGCTCTAATGCTATGGTTGGTTTTACCTTAATGAATCTTTAGTATTTTCGGATGCTTGCTAGAGTTCCAATCATAAGTGCATATGATCAATTAGAAAAAGTATGTTAGTTGATGCCTCTCCCTCATATGAAATTGCAAGACGACTATCGATCTTGTTAACAATTGCTTAGGACAATTCCGCACACCGATCCACCATTATTCCACACTCGCTATTTATATTATTTAGTAATATATTCTAACTTTATGATAACAGCACCTACTTTTATATTTTAGCTCTTCGATGTCATACAAAGTTATCCTCTTTATACCCACAACACGGTTTTATTTCTTGTTTGTAGTTGGAAGCAAACGTTCGGTGCACGTAGAGTCGTATCAGTGGCAGATAGGGCTTGAGAGAATATTGATCTTACCTTTAGCTCCATGTGGGTTCAACACTCCATACTTATCACTTCCACCTATGGGAATTGCTACGATGATTCCCTGTACTTGGGGATTATCAAGCTCTTTTCTGGCGCCGTTGCCGAGGAGCAATAGCATGGGGTTGATATTCTCGTGTGTGCTTGTTTGCTTTCTTCACTAAGTAGATTTTGTTTTTCCTTTTTGTTTCTGTTTAGTTGTGGGTGAAACATACAATGTTTTTTAAAACAATGAAAATATCAAAAATATTTACTTGCCTCTCATGCCTAAAAAGGTTTTTCAAAAAGAGAAGTGATTGGAAAGTTATGCATTGAAGAAGTGAGGGTCGACCTTGAGCACTGTGTTCATGCTCACGGAAACAACAAAAATGCTAGACATACAAAGATTTGTAGAAGCCTGTAAACTGTTTCCATCTAACAACCAATCACAAACCTCTCTCCCCCTGATTTTCAGGGGGGTGGGCCGTCCCGCTCACCTGTTGGCTAATGAAAACTAACCAACCCTGTAAAAGCCTGTAAACTGTTTGTACGTGTAGCATTGCCGCGGAAACAATGTAGAATTTTTCATGGAAGTTTCTCTGTAAATAATTATCCCCATGTATATATCCTTTGTATTATAAAAATATTGTGCCAAGCTTTGGTTTTAGTATGATAAGATTGCTTGCTTACTTTGTGCAGAACAAAAACAAAAACTTTGGCTGTAGTGCATGAATTTACGTTTTTTTACTGGAAAGTCAAATTGGTCTGAAACTTTTTGAACATTACTTCTGTACAAATTTTCCAATTTTTCAAATTTATTTCATAATTTTTGGAGTTACAGAAGTTTACTAAACTTCCAGATTACTATAGACTGTCCTGTTCTTAACAGATTCTGTTTTTCGTGTGTTGTTTGCTTATTTTGATGCATCTATGGCTAGTATGTAGGGTATGAACCATAGAGAAGTTGTAATACAGTAGGTTTAGCACCAATATAAACAAAGTTTGAGTTAATTACAGTACCTTAAAGTGGTAGTTTGCTTTATTACACTAACGGATCTCACAAGTTTTTGTTTAAGTTTTTGTGAATGAGGTGTTTGAAGAACGAGGAGTTACCTATGTGAGAAGAATAAAGAGAGACAAGAGTTCAAGATTGGGGATGCCCCGGTTGGCATCCCATCTTTCTTCTTCAACAAATATCAGTATACCTCGGTTTTTGTTTTGTTCACATGATTTGTGTCCTTTGTGTTTTTATTTTTCTTTAAGAATCATGCTAGTATAAGATAGCTCTTCATTGATTTATAGAATACTTCATGTGCTTCACTTATATCTTTTAAGTATGGTCTTATAGAATTGCTCTTTGTGCTTCACTTAAATCGTTTGAGTATGGTTTTATAGAATGCTTTGTGCGCTTCACTTATATATTTTGAGCTTGGATATTGGCTAGTCTATATTAATGGTAGAATGCTCCAGGAACTTCACTTATATCTTTTGGAGTATGAATAATACTATAATTTAAATTGGGTTTGGAAGAGTGTCATCTTTAGGAATTAGTGATCCCACTATCTTGGAGGGTGTTGAATCTTCTTACGATATTTATGAAAGTGGATTTGGAAGAGTGTCAACTTTAGTTAGTATTCAACTATTTCGGAAGAGGTTCCAATTGAGTATGAGAACAAAGTTGCTATCCATGATGCTACTGAAAATTATTATGAGGGAGGAATATGTGCTTGTAGGAGTTGCAATAATATCAAGTTTTCTCCCTATGTGCTTAAAAGTTTTGAAGTTATACTTGTTTTGCCTTCCTATGCTAATTGACTTTTGTTCCTATAAATTGTGTGCTCAAAAAATCCCTAGGCGTAGGAAGTGGGTTAGATTTAAATGTGCTAGTCATATTATTCATGATGCTCTTTTTATGTTTCAACTCTTATCTTCTATGTGAGCATCATTGAAATCATCATGCCTAGCTAAAAGGCATTAAAGAAAAGCGCTTGTTGGGAGACAACCCAATATTTATCCTTACTGTGTTTGTGTGTCCACATTATTAAACTACTGTAGTAATCATGTTTTATAGCTTTTGTTTCAATAAAGTGACAAGTAAGACCTTTGGGAAGACTTGGGTGAGAGTTAATGTGATCTTGCTGTAAAAAATAGAAACTTTGCGCTCACGAGATTAGCTGTCATTTTTTACATAAGAGTGCTTTGGAGTTGATTCTTTTTGAATAAGATTAATAGACAAATTACTCATGTCCACCAATTTATTTCATAATTTTTGGAGTAGAATAAGTGTGGTTATTGTTCAGATCATTACAAACTGTTCTGTTTCTGACAGATTCTGTTTTCATTGCATAGTTTTACTTGTTTTCTAGTTTCTATGGCTTATATTTATCAATATAAATTGTAGAAATGATATGTTACAGTAGAAATTATGTGAAAACAATTATGAACCTTGTCTTTTACAGTACCAAAGTGCATGGTTTACTCTTTATCATACTAACCTATCTCACGAAGTTCCATTAAGTTTTGTGTGATTGAAGTTTTCAAGTTTTGGGTGAGATATCGATATAAGGAGAATAAGGAGCGGGAAGACCATAAGCTTGGGGATGCCCAAGGCACCCCAAGATAATATTCCAAGAAGTCTCAAGCATCTAAGCTTGGGGATGCCCCGTTAGGCATCCCACCTTTCTTCTTCAACAACTATCGGTTAGTATCGGTTGAGCTTAAGTTTTTGCTTCTTCACATGAGCTGTGCTATCCTTGCAATGTCATTTTATTTTGTTTTACTTGCTGTTTGAATAAAATCATTGGATCTGAGATATTGAATAAAAAAGGGGAACCCTCCCATGGCTAGTTAATTATTTGACTACTCAGTGTCCTTCACTCATATCTTTTGGAGTAGTTTGTCATTTACTCATGTGCTTCATGTATATCCTATGAGTAAATGGGGCCATTGTCATAAATCTGAATTTTTATGTGTTTCATATGCTTATAACATGTTTAGTGATGACTTCACACATAGAAAGTATGAGGCATAAAAGTTGTTGAGAGTTGGCAAACGTAGTTTTGGTCATCGTTGCAATTAATAGGAAGTAATAAGGAAAGAGAGGTTCACATACAAATATATTATCTTGGACATCTTTTATGATTGTGAAGCACTCATTAAGTATGACATGCTAAAAGAGTTGACGTTGGACAAGGAAGACAACGTAATGGTTTATGTTTTCCGACATCTCAGTTAAAGTATATTGTCATTGACCTTCCAAACGTGTTGAGCTTGCCTTTCTCTCTCATGCAAGCCAAATTCCTTGCACCAAGTAGAGATACTACTTGTGCTTCCAAATACCCGTAAACCCAGTTTTGCCATGAGAGTCCACCATACCTACCTATGGATTGAGTAAGATCCTTCAATTAAGTTGTCATCGGTGCAAGCAATACAAATTGCTCTCTAAATATGTATGACTTATTAGTGCAGAGAAAATAAGCTTTGTACGATCTTGTTGTGGAAGTAATAAAAGCGACGGACTGCATAATAAAGGTCCACATAATAGGGGCAATATAAAGTGACGTTCTTTTGCATTAAGATTTTGTGCATCAACCCTAAACGCGCATGACAACCTCTGCTTCCCTCTGTGAAGGGCCTATCTTTTACTTTATGTTTTTACTTTATGCTTGAGTCAAGGTGATCCTCACCTTTCCCTTTTTCATTTTATACTTTGGCAAGCTTTTCGTGTTTGAAAGATCATGATATATATATCCAATTGGATGTAAGTTAGTATGGGCTATTATTGTTGACATCACCTAAAGGTGAATACGTTGGGAGGCAACACAATAAGCTCCTATCTTTCTCAGTGTCCGGCTGAAACTCCATAACCACAAGTATTGTGTGACTGTTAGCAATTGTAGAAGACTATATGATAGTTGAGTATGTGGACTTGCTGAAGAGCTCTATTCTTGACTGTTTCTAATGTTATGATAAATTGCAATTGCTTCAATGACTAAGATCATAGTTTGTTAGTTCTCAATGAAGTTTCTGAACCATACTTGACATTGTGAATAGAGTGTTGCTTGATCATGAAAAGTTTTATGAGATAAGCTACTATTATGACATATATTGATGCTAGAAAAGGTGATTGAAATTACCATTGATCAAACTTGTGCACCTTCTAGCATTCATACTTCATAAATTATTTCTTTTATCATTTACCTACTCGAGGACGAGCAGGAATTAAGCTTGCGGATACTGATACGTCTCCAACGTATCTATAATTTATGAAGTATTCATGCTATTATATTATCCATCTATGATGTTTTATATGCATCATTTTATATGATTTTTGGGACTAACCTATTAACCTAGAGCCCAGTGCCAGTTTCTATTTTCTCCTTGTTTTTGTGTTTTCTAGGAAAGGGATACCAAACAGAGTCCAATTGACGTGCCAATTTTTGAGGATTTTTTATGGACCAAAAGAAGACCACGGAGCATCGGAGTTGGGCCAGAAGAGTCCCGGGCTGCCCACGAGAGTGAGGGCCGCGCCCCCTGCCCTAGGGCGTGGCCCCCTATATCGTGGACAGCCCGGAGACCTCCCTGACGTGAAACCAACGCCAAAAATTCCTATAAATAGAGAAACCTTTGGGAATTAACCTAGATCGGAAGTTCCGCCGCCGCAAGCCTCTGTAGCCACGAGAAATCAATCTAGGCACTCTCTGGCACCCTGCCGGAGGGGGCCATCATCACCGGAGGCCATGGATGAGGATCTCGGAGGGGCCATCATTGCCATGAAGGCCAAGGACCAGAGTGGGAAAGCCATGGAGGAGGAAGCACAAGGGGGAGAACCTCTCCTCCTCTCTCTTGGTTGCACCGGAGTGCCATCGGGAGGGGAATCATTGCCGCGGTGATCGTCTTCATCAACATCACCATCATCATCACCATCCTCATCTCTTTTACGTGGTCCACTCTCCCACACCCCGCTGTAATCCCTACTTGAACATGGTGCTTTATGACACATATTATGATCCAATGATGTGTTGCCATCTTATGATGTTTTGAGTAGATATCTTTTGTCTTTGAGTTGATTGATGATCTGGATTGGTATGAGTTGTATGTTTCATTTTGGTGCTGTCCTATGGTGCCCTCCGTGTCGCGCAAGCGTGAGGGATTCCCGCTGTAGGGTGTTGCAATACATTCATGATTCGCTTATAGTAGGTTGCTAGAGTGACAGAAGCTTAAACCCGAGTATGGGTGTTGTTGCGTATGGGATAAAAGGGGACTTGATGCTCTAATGCTATGGTTGGGTTTTACCTTAATGAATCTTTAGTATTTGAGGATGCTTGCTAGAGTTCCAATCATAAGTGCATATGATCCAAGTAGGAAAAGTATGTTAGTTTATGCCTCTCCCTCATATGAAATTGCAATGACAACTATCGATCTTGTTAACAATTGCTTAGGAAAATTCCGCACACCGATCCACCATTATTCCACACTCTCTATTTATATTATTTAGTAATATATTCTAACTTTATGATAACATCACCTACTTTGATACTTTAGCTCTCCGATGTCATACAAAGTTATCCTCTTTATACCCACAACACGGTTTTATTTCTTGTTTCTAGTTGGAAGCAAACGTTCGGTGCACGTAGAGTCGCATCAGTGGCAGATAGGGCTTGAGAGAATATTGATCTTACCTTTAGCTCCTTGTGGGTTCGACACTCCATACTTATCATTTCCACCTTTGGGAATTGCTACGATGATTCCCTGCACTTGGGGATTATCACCTATCACCCACAGTGTAGTGGCCAAGTAGAACTGAGTAACAAAGAGCTTAAATTAATTTTGCGAAAGACTATTAATAGATCTAGAAAGAATTGGTCCAAGAAACTTGATGATGCATTATGGGCTTATAGATATGCATATAAAAATCCTATGGGTATGTCTCCATATAAAATGGTTTGTGGAAAAGCATGTCACTTACCTCTCGAAGTAGAACATAAGGCATATTGGGCCATTAAAGAGCTCAATTATGATTTCAAACTTGCCGGTGAGAAGAGGTTATTTGACATTAGCTCACTTGATGAATGGAGAACTCAAGCCTATGAGAATGCCAAACTGTTTAAAGAAAAAGTTAAAAGATGGCATGACAAAAGGATACAAAAGCATGAGTTTAATGTAGGTGATTATGTGTTGCTTTTCAACTCTCGTTTAAGATTTTTTTGCAGGAAAACTCCTCTCTAAATGGGAAGGGCCTTACATTATCCAAAGGCGGTGAACGGCCAAAGAATAAAACATTATATCTCAGGTAATCCAATAAATGTTGAGACTAATGTTATTGAAACCGTAACCCTAGAGGAATACATAAGGGACACTTTGCAGAACGTTTCAGACTCTAAAAATGAATAGGTATGTGGTACAGTAAGTAAACCAACTCCAAAACATTTCTAATAGCAATTTTTCTCCGTTTTGAAATATTTAAGAAAATAGGAAAATAAGAAGTAGTCCGGGAAGGACACGAGGTGTCCACGAGGGTGGAGGGCGTGCCCTACCCCCTGGGCACGCCTCCCTGCCTCGTGGGCACCTCGTGTGCTCTCCAAACTCCGTTTTCTTGCACGATACTTCTTTTGGTCGGTAAAAATTCATTATATAATCTCCCAAAGGTTTTGACCACCGTATCACGCAAATATCCTCTGTCTTTGTGTCGAGCTATTTTCTGTCAGATTTGTCAAGGCCAGGCCTCATGTTGTCACCCTCCTCCAACAATGAAGGCAACGATGCTTGGCTAATGAAGATGGAGTTGAAGAGAGAAGAACCCGGGGAGATCAACAAGGATGATAGGATCAAGAAGGTCACGGAGGATCAAGCTCCGGCGGCAGAAGAAGAAGACATCCTTCAACCTCATCACAACCTTCTTACCCCAACTAAGATTGAAGTTTTCAAGATGATTGAGTTAGCTCGCATACAAAACAAGTATCTCACATGTGAAAATATTTTGTTGAAGGAGCATATCGCCGCACTCAAGGGCATTATCCGCAAACGGGAGGAGCTCTTATGCTCGATGTGCGAATATCCATCACCACCACCACCTTCATCACCTCCGAAGAAGGAGACATTAAACACATGAGTGTGGGCACTCCCCTTTGAAACTGCCAAGCTTGGGGGAGGTGCCCCGGTATCGTATCATCATCACACTCCTATCTTTATCGTTTTTATTAGTTCATTCCTTTTGGTAATATCTTGATCTAGTAGGATAAAGTTTTAGTATGATTTAGTTTTGAGTTTTGCATTTATGATCCTTTTATGTAATCGAGTCGGTGAGCTATATATAATAAAGATTAGTGTTGAGTCAAGGCCTTTGCTATCTTGCTATGATCTTGAGGGAATAAAAGAAAAAGAAAGAATAATAAAGAGATTGTCGTGGGAACGAACACCTATGGGGCCGGCGGACCGGACCCCTTTCGGTTCGGCGGGGGGCGAAGATCGCGCGAAGAGCGGATCGAGGCGAAGCACACGAGCGATTTACCCTGCTTCGGAGCTCTCCGGAGAGATAATACTCCTACTGCTGCTTTGTGGTTGTATTATGTTCTTGCTCGGGAGCGCTAAATGCTACAGTACACATTAGCTGCTAACTAGGCCGAGCGTGAGTGTTTTCTGGCTTCGAACCCCCCTCTACGTTGCGCATGGGACTCCTTTTATATGCTCAAGGGGTCACCGACAGGTGGCAACGTAGGCAAAGGGCAAAAATGGAAAAGGAGTTGCGGTTGGTACAACTACCTGAACAGTGTATCCTACCTAACCCTGACGGCAGGGGACAAGGGCATTAAATGCCCGTCTGCGTCGCCCCAATAGTGCAAAAAGGGACCGTTAGGGGCGCCACCGCTCGCCACGATGGCAATCTTGTCAGGGTCGCTTGCCACCTCGCACCACTGGCTGCACAACCTCTCGCCACGCGCACCTGGAAAGGTCCCATGGCGACACGTTGATGGATGCGCTGGAGCATGGGTACAGAGTGGTGGCTTGCCGCGGCAAGCGCCTTGCCGCGGTCGTTATCTTGTCGCGTCCGGAAGCTTGTCGCTCACCGGGCCTTGCCGGGACGCGCGGCGCGTCGCGGCAAGTTCCTTGAGATGCCTTGGTTGGCCTTCCCGGCAAGCTCCTCTTGCCGGGGCCTTGTCTCCCTGACTTGAACACTTTGTTCTTGAATGGCTCCAAAGGAACCACGGAGGACCTTGGCGGTCATCCGGCAAGCCTTGCCGCGGGGTGCTGCGACTGCCCGTGCACAAGTTCGGGATACTAGGGTACCCCTATTCTAGTACACCGACAGGAGCCCCCGGGTGTGGGCCACACACGGTGCCGAGCGCTGTTGGGCCAGGCCCAAAACAGGGCACAGGCACGCGCGGCCTGGTTTACGCCGTATCTTACTCCGTATCCACCGCGCCCTCCCATAACGACACGCGTTGAATGCGGCATCGTGGGAGAGATCGTGGGTGGTTCTTTATTCGGAAAAACGGAACGTCCGCCCCCTCCCTCTTTATAAGCAGAGGAAACAGGGGCAGTTCGCCCATCTCGCCAGTTGTTGTCCCAATCTCAAAAATCTCCGCCGCTCCCCCCTTCTTCCAAAGCCGAAAGAGAGCAGCGCTCCGCCCCCCATCGCCACTGGCGCCACCAACGCCGTCGATCTCCCCCACCACCTCTGCCATGGCTCCGAAACCGGGAAGGCCGTGAAGTCGGCCGAGGCGCTGTGGCTCGAGGCGCTGCAAAAGAAGCGGGCAACTTCCCCCCCCCCCCCCCCGAGCTCGCCGCGAAGGAGCTGAGGGAGTACTACTACCTCTTCTGGTCGATGGAGACGCGAGCACATCCGCGCACGAAGGTACTCTCCGCCGCCGCTTCGGAACGGGCTCCGAACGGATATCCCTTCTTCGCGCTGTTCTTCTACTGCGGGCTCTGCCCGCCTTTCTCTGAATTTTTCTGCGACATCATGAACACCTACGGGTTCCACCTCCTTGACATCACCCCCAATGCTGTTCTGACCATGGCAGTTTTCGCACATCTCTGCGAAAACTTTGTTGGAGTCCATCCAAATGTAGCCCTTTTCCGCCACTTCTTTATGCCCCGGGTCGAGAGAGGAGAGCCTTTATCTGGCGGAATCGCCTGGATCTCGAGAGCCGGCAAGAAGGAAGCTTATCTGGAGGGGGAGCTCCGCAGCAAATGGGAGGAGTGGAGAGCAGACTGGTGCTGGATTATCGAGGAGAACCCGCAGCCGTTTACTGCCCAGCGCCAAGCCCAGCAGTGCGCGGCAACGATTGGAGCAGCTTGGCCCCGGAAGACGATAGGCTGAAGATTGCCGTCACCCGGATCCTGCGCCTCAGGCTTGCCGGGCTCACCGTAGGCGCCGTTGGCGCAGATTTTCTTCGCCGCCGCATCGCTCCCCTGGAAGAGAGGAGGAGACCCGCCTGGGAGTTCGGGGGCCCGGCGGATATCATGAGGCTGCGCCCGGGCCTCAACTTCAATTTCACCGTCCTGGAACTGGACGCGATGCTCAAGGAGCTGTTCAAGCACGACCCTCAACATCCCGAATGGTTCAGGCTGCCGAAGGGCGTCGTCCCGCTGTGCAACAATTCCTCGCTCGATCGCATCCATGCAATGATGCCTCTGTGCGATTCGCATGGAATCGTTCCAACTTGGCAAGAGCCTGCGGACGACGTCATGCAGGAGTTCTTCGACGGCCTGGTAGAAGTGGCGGTCCGCTCCGATGAATAGAAGAGCCTCACCCGCGACACCACCGATGCGGAGATGCGGCGCATCGCCACTAGGGCGGAAGAGGTGGCGGCAGCCTCTGCCGTGGGCGAGTTTGGATTCACCGTGGAGGAGGTAGAGGCAGCAGAGGCGGCAAGCCTTGCCGGTCGAGATGAGCTTGCTGGAGAGCTTGCCGGCGAGGGAGAGCTTGCCGAGCCTGAAGCCGAGTCGAGCGAGCCCGCCGAGGGTGCGAGCGGCCCGCCATCTTCAGGCAGCTTGCCGCAAGCAGAGCCCCCAGCGCAGCCCCCAGCTCCACCAAGAAGGCGTCTCCGCAAGGCTGGGGACGTAGCAGGGCGGCAGCCGGGTCAACAGCCGTCGCGCCGCGCGACACGCTCCGCCGTGACAAGCACTGTTGCCGCGGGAGCGTCTCACGCCGCTGCGGCAACTGGAGCGGGGTCCTCCCAGACCGCCGCTTCTGATCCTGCCGCCGCCCCCGCCAAGCGGTCAAGGGAACCCACTCCTCCGCCTCGTCGCGCCGAAGGTGGGCCGGACTTCGACCTCTCCGCACTCAGCTCCGACGAGGAAGAAGAAGAGTAAGATTCTTTGCTGTACTTGTAGTTCTTCAATTCTTGCTGTTTTTGTCTTGTATCTGATTTGCTTTACTCTGAACTTATTCCTTTTCAGGACCCTGGCCCAGAGAGCGGCGAAGAGAGCCAAGGCTCCGGTGATTGTCATCGAGGACAAGCCCACCGCGAGAACAGGGGGT
The DNA here is from genome assembly GCA_963921465.1 of Triticum timopheevii. NCBI lineage: Eukaryota > Viridiplantae > Streptophyta > Magnoliopsida > Poales > Poaceae > Triticum > Triticum timopheevii. The sequence continues at coordinate 283,521,217 of OY997264.1, forward strand.
GCGCCCGAGACCACCTTGCCGGACCCGGCAATCATTCCCCAAAGAAACCCCCAACGTAAGTATATGGTTTACTCCTTGCTATTAGGCGCGCATGGGTGCTCTTTCTTTTGCTGACATCTGACTGTTGGTTCGTGTAGGAGCAGAGCAGCCTCACCAGGAGCACCCAGAAGCCGCCCCCGAGATGCTATCTGCTTCGACTACACCGCCAAGGGATGATTCCCCGGCAAGGGAGCGTTCTCCGGCAAGGGAGAAGTCTCCGGCAAGGGAGAGTTCTCCGGCAAGGGACAGCACCAGCGACCCCCCGGTGGTGGAGACCACGACCGAAGAGCCCAGCACAGGTAATCCTCTTGCTTGAAAACTTCCCTTGGGTCCTTCTTTTTCTGATTTTCTTTTTGGATATTTGCTTGACTTTTTCTCTCTTTTCCCGTCCGTCAGATCCATCTTCCACGGAGCCGATGGAGACCGAGGCCACCGGCGAGGAGAACACGCGCGGCAACACCAATGACGCCGCCGCCACTAAGGAGGAAGCCGGCGCTGATGATCCTGCCGGCGAAGAGGCCGCCAAAGCTACCGCCGCAGGAGCTGGCGAGGGGTCTGGCGATTGTACTGACGGCCCCGAGGCCGCAGGAGAGCAAGGCGCTACACCGACCGCCGATCCCTCCGCCGCTGCCGCAGCATCAGGCTCCGAAGAGCCCCAGCCCGGCGCCTATCTCAAGGCCGGCGATGGCGTCTTCATCAAGCTCCCCTAGGCGTCAAGCTCTAGGGCGCCGGTCGAAGGAGAAACTTTTGATGGAGAAGTGCTTGCCTCCGCTGGGCTGACGCTGGTTGACGCGCCGAGCAGCAGCAGCGGCGAGTCTGAGGAGGAGCAGCTGCTGCGGAAGATGGTGTCACTCTACCGCGCCCGACAAGCCAAGCTGGAATCCCGAGAAGCGCTTGTCGCGAGGGCGGGAGTGGATATCGAGAAGCATGCGGAGGAGCTCCAGAGTCGCAACCAGGAAGCCCTCCGGTCCCTGGCAGAGGAGCGGGCGCAGCTCGTTGAGGCGCGGAAAGCCTTCCTTCTCGAGAAGGCTGAAGCTGAAGAGCAACAGTGGCTTGCCGCCGAGGAGCTGTCCGCGCGGGAAGGTGAGTTGGCGCAGCGAAAGGTTAATCTTGACAGCCACGAGGAGGAGCTTGCCGCGCGTGAGCAAACATTCAGCGGGGCTCTCAAGGAAGCAAAGGATGCTGCCGCAGCTGCCGAGGCCGCCAAGAAGGAGCTGGAGACGAAGGTGGCGCAGCTGGAGGCCGATCTCAAGGCGAGGGATGAAGATCTTGCCGCGCTCAAGCGTGAGCGCGAGAAGGACGCCCACGCCCATGGTGAGCTGCAGGGTCATCTCATCGAGAAGGGCAAGGAGCTGAGCGCCGCCAAGGACTCCAACGCTGATCTTGAGTTGAAGCTGGCTACTTTGACCAAGACGCTGGACGGCGCCAGGGAGCAGGAGGTGGCCTTGAAGAAGGAGATCAAGGCCAACGAGGAGCTGCTGGCGAGTGCTGCCGCCACCCAGAACATCTTCAGGGAGAATGTGGAGCACTGGACGGAGGGTCTCGTGGATGTTGCCGCAGCCATCGACAGGGAGCTGGCGCAGCTGGGGATGGAGGATTTCGGGTATTCCTCCGATGAGAACCTCCAGCCCAGCGCCAAGCTCACCTTGTTCTTCAAAGGCGTGGCGACGGCCCTCCAGAGACTCCAGGAAAGGATCCCAAAGCAGCTGGCCGACGAGTCGCGCGCGATCTGCGCGAGAGTTCTTCAAAAGGTGTTGGTGAAGGTGGCCTTCCGCAACCCGGGCCTCAACCTCACCAATGTCCTCAAGAAGCTGCCGGCGGATGCTGATCTGGAAGCGCTCAAGGCCCTTGTCGCACCCATTGTGGACAAGGTGAACGAGGTCAAGAGGGTTGATGGTGATCACGTAGATTAGGCCGCTCGTTTTCTCCTTTTCTTGTCGCTGCTGATCATGTTACGAGAACAATCTATTAGAGCTGCAACAAGCTATCTTGTAATATAAGTTTTATTTTGGGTATCGATTGCTATGTTTTTCCCTTTACTTGATTCCTTCCTTTGTATGTTTTTGCCCTGCGCTTTTAGGGAACTTGCCGGCGCAAGCACCTTTGCCGCGAGCGCTGAGTGCAGAACGTCAGCAGCCTGCTGACGGTGCCGCTACCGATAAGAAACCTTGTCGCAACTAGTCGCAGCTCACTTAAGTTGTTGAGCGGAATCGAAACAAAGTAAGGGCGCAACTAGCTACGAGTTGGTTCCTCCGCGCACAGGTTTTCCATACAAAGTGCGGTCGTTCGAGGAAGATAACTTAAAAATTTTAAAACTGATTGCTCAAACTTTGGCAACTTAGCTTTTCTGTCGTCTGCGTCCCGGCAAGGCGAAACTTTCTTGAACGACGCCTGGTCCACACCATTATATCCTCCTTCCCCCCGGCAAACTTGTGGGCGATGGAACCTTCCTTTCTTTGAGAAAGAGAAAGAAGAGAAAAAAAAAGATATGGAGCCTTACGGCTCGTTATTGCTTACCGGGGGTAGGTGCTGCACAAAATGTCAGATAACACATGCAAAAAATAGAAAGCATGAAATTGACAAGATGTGCAGAGCACATGAGCTTTATTTATGCACAGGGTCTGCGCCCGGCTTTGTACAAAGGATTACATGCAATAGCGACAATACTTGTACAAAAGGTGGTTGCCGGAACAGGTTCCGACAACCGCGCCTTATGGGTAAAACTTACGAAGATGCTCAATGTTCCAGGAGTTGCTCACCGGAAAGCCATCTTCGGTCTCAAGGCGGACAGTGCCAGGCCTAGTGACTCGTTTCACCCAGTAAGGGCCTTCCCACTTTGGCGTCAACTTGTTGGAATTCTTGGCGGACTGAACACGCCGAAGAACAAGGTCGCCTTCCTCGAGACTTCTGGCATTAACTTTGCGGCTATGGTAGCGGCGCAAAGCTTGCTGGTATCGAGCAGCTCGTACAACAGCCTGAAGACGGTCTTCCTAAAGGAGCAGCGTGTCATCTTGTCGCAGCTGCTCTTGCTCAAGCTCATCATAAGCGAACACTCGAGGTGACCCATATACGAGTTTCGTGGGGAGAACTGCCTCTGCTCCATAGACTAGAGCGAAAGGTGTCTGGCCAGTGGCTCGATTTGGTGTCGTCCTGATCGACCAAAGAACCACCGGCAGCTCCTCAATCCAGTTCTTTCCGCACTTGTGCAGCCTGTCGAAGGTCCTAGTCTTGAGCCCACGCAGCACTTCAGCATTTGCCCTCTCCGCTTGACCGTTGCTTCTCGGGTGAGCAACAGAAGCGAAGCAGACCTTGGCGCCAAGATCTTGGACGTACTGCATGAAGGTGCGGCTCGTGAATTGCGTGCCGTTTCGGTGATGATCCTGTTAGGGATTCCGAAACGGCAAACAATCGACCTGAAGAACTTGACTGCTGACTGTGCTGTCACCTTCCTCACTGCTTCCACTTCCGGCCACTTTGTGAACTTGTCGATTGCAACGTACAAGTACTCAAAGCCCCCGACAGCTCGGGGAAAGGGGCCGAGGATGTCGAGCCCCCAGACCGAAAATGGCCAGGATAAAGGGATCGTCTGGAGAGCTTGAGCTGGCTGGTGTATCTGCTTGGAATGGAACTGGCACGCTTCACACTTGGTCACTTGTGCAGTTGCATCCTGGAGGGCTGTCGGCCAAAAGAAACCTTGCCGGAATGCTTTGCCGGCAAGCGCTCTTGCGCCAATGTGGTGACCACATATGCCTCCATGTATCTCTGCCAACAGCTTTTGTCCATCTTCCCGGTGAATACACTTCAATTTCACACCGTTAAGTCTTCTTCTGTACAGTGTGTTGCCAACAAACTGGTACATACTTGACTGCCGGGCTACTCTTTCCGCTTCTTCTTGCTCTTCGGGAAGTTCTCCTGTCTGAAGGAAACGGACAATCTGCTGTGCCCATGCTGGAGCTTGCGGCTCGACAACAAGGACTAAAGGCACATATGCTGCTGCGAGAACATCCGCTTCTACGGCGAGAGCCTGCGGCTCAGCCGGAGCTTGATGTTCCCCGGCAAGCTTGCCGGAGCAAAACTTGTTGGGAGCATCTGCTTCAACGGAACAAACCCTAGGGCTCGCCGGAGCAGACTGCTCCTCAGCACCCTTGGTGTTGATCTTGGGGACCTTCTTGGCGGCGGCTTCGGGGAGCTTTGCCAGAAAATAGTCACCAGAAACCAACTTCCTCTTCTTGCTCTGTCCAGTTGATGGTGTTACAGACGGTTGAGTCAGCTTGAGCACAAAGATCCCTGGTTCCACAGGTAACTTAAGTGCGGCGCACTTTGACAGGCCATCGGCGATGTCGTTCTGAGCTCTCGGAACATGTTCCATCTGTAGGCTGTCAAAGTGCTCTTCTAACTTTCTCACTTCGTCAACGTAAGCTTCCATCAACGGACTCTGATAATTCTTGTTCACTTGGCGGACGACAAGCTGTGAGTCACCCCTGACAATGAGCTTCTTGATCCCAAGGTCTGCTGTGATCCTGAGACCGGCAAGCAAACCTTCATACTCTGCAGTATTGTTTGTTGCTTGATCCTTGGGAAAGTGCATCTGGACTACGTACTTGAGGTGATCTCCGGTGGGTGCGACAAGTAGCACGCCCGCACCGCCGCCTTGCAGCGAGAAGGCACCATCAAAGTACATCAGCCACTCTTTGCTTGCTTCCTTGACGGGGACGCTCGTCTCTGGAATTTCTTCATCTAGTGTTGGCGTCCATTCTGCTATGAATTCTGCCAATGCACGGCTCTGGATAGTTGAAGTGCTCTCAAACTTGAGGCCAAAGCTTGACAGTCCCAGTGCCCACTCGACAATCTTGCCTGTTGCTTCTAGATTCTGCAGTATCCTCTTTAGCAAAAAACGAGTGGCAACTGTGATCTCATGTGCTTGGAAGTAATGGCGCAGCTTTCTCGAGGTCATGAGAAGGCCGAAAAGCAATTTTTGCACACCAGAGTACCTCGACCTAGCCCCCTGGATAAGGGAACTGACAAAGTAAACTGGGCGCTGCACCATTTTCTTCTGTATCTCCTCATGTGCCTGCGCAGATCCATCTTTGCCGGGACCAGAGCTTGCCGGTGAAGCCCCCTGCTTGTCGCTGGATGTATCTGCCGTGGTCGCTGGCTCATCATCCGCCTCCCTCTCCGCTACTAACGCAGCACTAACCACTTGATTGGTTGCCGCTATATACAGCAGCAACTTCTCTTGTGGCTTAGGTGCGACAAGTATTGGAGTGGAGGACAGGTATCTCTTCAAGTCCTGCAGCGCAACCTCCGCTTCCGGAGTCCATTTCATTGGACCTGCCTTTTTCAATATTTTGAAAAATGGCAGGGCGCGCTCAGCAGACTTAGAGATAAACCTGCTGAGAGCAGCCACGCAACCGGCAAGTCTTCGTACATCCTTGACGCGCTTTGGTGCTTCGATTTGCTCAATGGCCTTGATCTTGTCGGGATTGGCTTCAATTCCCTGCTGAGACACGAAGAACCCGAGAAGCTTGCCGGAGGGGACTCCAAACACGCACTTCTCGGGGTTAAGTTTGAGGTTGATCTTGCGCAGATTTGCAAAGGTTTCATCTAAATCTTGAATCAGAGTTGCCTTGTCCTTGCTCTTGACCACTATGTCATCCATGTAGGCTTCCACATTTCTGTGCATTTGTGGCTCAAAAGCGTCATGGACTACTCTTGCAAATGTTGAACCAGCATTCTTCAAACCGAAAGGCATCCATATGAAACAGTATGTGCCACATGGAGTGATGAATGCGGTCTTCTCCTCATCCTCTTCTGCCATGAAGATCTGATGGTATCCTGAGTACGCATCAAGAAATGAAAGCAAATCACATCCGGCCGTGGAGTCAACAATCTGGTCAATGCGCGGCAAGGGAAATGGGTCTTTGGGACAAGCTTTATTAACATCGGTAAAGTCGATAGAAAGCCTCCATTTCCCGTTTGCCTTGCGCACGACTACAGGATTGGCCAACCACGTAGGATGGAGCACTCCTCTGACAAGGCCTGCTGCTTCCAATTTCTTGATTTCTTCTGTGATGAATTCTTGGCGCTCCACTGCTTGTTTCCTGACCTTCTGCTTGACGGGCCGCGCATGAGGACAGACGGCAAGATGGTGCTCGATTACTTTCCTGGGAACATCGGGGATGTCAGACGGTTGCCACGCAAACACGTCGACGTTCGCCCGCAGGAAAGCAATGAGCGCGCTTTCCTATTTAGGGTCGAGAGTGGCACTGATGGTGAAGGTACCACCAGTGTCGTCCTCCTTGGCGGGCACCTTCTTGGTCTCTGGCGGAGCTGTCATCGCCTTCTTACACTTGCCGGTGGAGCTCGATGGTGCGTCCTCGACGGTAGCGCAGCACTCCCAAGAGGTGCGCTTGTCGGAGTGGGCATCAGAACTCTTGCCGGACTTGGTCTTCTTCTTCCCTCCGGGAGCTTTAGCGGCAAGTGACTTGCGTTCTGCTGCGGCTGCTGCTTCTCGGTAGATCTCGGCGCAGATAAGAGCATCCTTCTTGTCGCCAGGGACAGAGATGACACTTATCGGGCCTGGCATCTTCAGCACGTTGTATGCATAGTGAGAGGCTGCCATGAATTTGGCGAGTGCTGGACGGCCGAGTATCCGATTGTAAGGCAATGGAAAATCAGCAACATCAAAAGTGACCCTCTCAGTCCTGAAGTTCAACTCGCTGCCGAATGTCACCGACAACGTGATCTTTCCCTTCGGCTTGCTCCTTCCCGGGTTGATTCCTTGGAATGTGCCGGTCTCTTCGAGCTCGCTGTCAGGGATCTGGAGTTTCTGGAGTACCGCGGAGGAGATCAGGTTCAAGCCGGCCCCGCCGTCAACTAGCATCTTAGTGACCTTAAGGTTGCGGATAGTTGGTGAAACCAACATCGGCAAGCACCCGACCGCAGTTATGCGATTTGGGTGGTCCTCAATATCAAAGATGATAGGCGTGCTGGACCATTTCAGAGGCTTGCGTGACTCGACGGGTGGTTCTGCCGCATTGACTTCCCGCACCCACTGCTTGAGCTGGCGGTGTGAAGTATGCAGAGAAGCACCGCCGTCAACACACAGGACCTCTGTGGCTTTCTGGAACTCTTGCTCATCGGCCTCGTCATCATCCATATCTTCATCTTCGTCGTCATCTTCATCCTTGTCGCGGCCGCGGGGAGGTCTGTCTCCTTGCCGCTGCTTGGCCTTGCCGCGGCGTCCTCCCCGGCCGGGACGCTTCTTTCCGGATCCTCCAGTACCTTCTTGGGCCTTCTCCTTGTCGCGCCGCTCGTACTCAGCCTTTTGCTGCTCGACAAGCTGCTCGACCTTCTTGCAGCTCTGGAGATCATGGCCCTTGGTGCAGTGGATCTTGCAGTACTGCTTGCCGGAGCCGTCCTGCTTGTCGGCGGCCGCCACAGCTTCGGCTTCCTTGGCGCCACCTCCGTCGCCGGACTGCTCAACGACTAGCACATCTTTGCCTTTCTTCTTCCTGTTGTTCTGCCGCCGGTTTTTCCTTGCTGGGGCGGCATCCTCGTTGTCAGATCCTCCTGCTCCTGTATTCTCTCCGGAGAGTCTCCTCCCTTCCTTAGCACGTGCACACTTGTCGGCCAGGGCCTATAGCTCACTGACGTCTCTGATCTTGCACATCGCCATCTCCTCCCGCATCCTGCGGTTTCGCACGTTCTGATGGAACGCGCTGATGACCGCGACAGGTTGGACATCTGGGATGTTGCGCTGTACATGGCTGAATCTCTGAATGTACTTGCGCAGGGGCTCTCTTTCCTTCTGGGCGAGCAGATGAAGGTAGCTCTCTTGGCCATGAGGCTTGTGGCCGCCTGTAAAGGCGCCGACAAACTGATGGCATAAATCTGCCCAGGAGGATATGGAGTTGTCCGGCAAGTGCATGAGCCAGGACCTGACATTGGGCTTGAGCACCAGCGGGAAGTAGTTGGCAAGGATCTTTTCGTCCCGTCCCCCAGCAGCTTGCACCGCGATGGTGTAGATGCTGAGGAACTCCGACGGATGCAACTTGCCGTCGTACTTCTCTGGTACGTCTGGCTTGAAATTCTTTGTGCTGGGCCACTGGACTTGCCGCAGCTCACGAGTGAACGCAGGGCAACCTACCGCGTACGGCAAGTCGCCTGGTTCCCCTGGCGCATGCATGTCGATAGCAGGCCCAGCGCGCTGGTCCGATTGACGCCGCGCTTCTCTTCGACGCTCGATGCGAGTATGAGCGTCTTCTTGCTGTCGTTCGTGAAGAACTTGGCGCTGATCGCGACGGGCTCGTGGATCTGATGACGCGGTGGAGTCATCGTCGAGGTTGACCCGACGAGTGGGCGATCTTGGCCTTCGGGGTGGGAGTGCATGGTGGTTGCACCCCCACCGGTTTTGTCGCCACCGGCCTGTGTCTGGCAGTCTTGCCGCGGCTGCGATGCATTCGGCTGCCGTGGAGTGTTGCCGTTGGCGAAGCCGATGAGACTCTGAATGGTGGCCCTCCATTCGTTGATCTTGTCCGCTGTTGGAGGGTAATCTAGGAGCAGTTGAGCTCGTGCCAGAGCTTCTGCTGGAGTGGAGGGTGGCAGTGGCGAACGGTGCGAGGAGCAGGATATGCTCGGACTTCTAACTATGTTAGAAGGAGCAGCATCCCGTCCAGGCGACCGTGTCTTGCTCGTGCCAGCATGTTGGCGCGCATGCTGGTCTTGAGCATCCCGAGATCCACCAGCTCGATCTCGGTCCAACGAACGTATGGTACCGCGAGTACCATGACGCTGTTGGTCCCGCACCTCCTGAGATGGGCGCGGTGCATGTACAGACGCGAGGTCTGTGCAACCTTGTCCTTGGACCTGGCAGCACCGTGAGCTCCCTCGTCGACGCCCGTTCTTCCGCCGGCGTCTACCCCACCACCCGTTTGCTCCGGCGGTGGTGGGATCGACGTGGACGGAGCAGCCACCTCCGAAGCCTTCTTCTTTGGTGGCATGTCGATGAAGACGATGAGGATCTAGCTCGCGTGAATGCCGGATCAGGTTCCCACAACCTCGACGCCCCCTACCTGGCGCTACAAAGATGTCGTGGGAACGAACACCTATGGGGCCGGCGGACCGGACCCCTTTCGGTTCGGCGGGGGGCGGAGATCGCGCGAAGAGCGGATCGAGGCGAAGCACACGAGCGATTTACCCAGCTTCGGAGCTCTCCAGAGAGATAATACTCCTACTGCTGCTTTGTGGTTGTATTATGTTCTTGCTCGGGAGCGCTAAATGCTACAGTACACTTTAGCTGCTAACTAGGCCGAGCGTGAGTGTTTTCTGGCTTCGAACCCCCCTCTACGTTGCGCATGGGCCTCCTTTTATATGCTCAAGGGGTCACCGACAGGTGGCAACATAGGCAAAGGGCAAAAATGGAAAAGGAGTTGCGGTTGGTACAATTACCTGAACAGTGCATCCTACCTAACCCTGACGGCAGGGGACAAGGGCATTAAATTCCTGTCTGCGTCCCCCAAACAGTGCAAAAAGGGACCGTCAGGGGCGCCACCGCTCGCCACGATGGCAATCTTGTCAGCGTCACTTGCCACCTCGCACCGCTGGCTGCACAGCCTCTCGCCACGCGCGCCTGGAAAGATCCCATGGCGACAGGTTGATGGATGCGCTGGAGCGTGGGTATAGAGTGGTGGCTTGCCGCGGCAAGCACCTTGCCGTGGTCTTGTCTTGTCGCGTCCGGAAGCTTGTCGCTCACCGGGCCTTGCCGGGACGCGCGGCGCGTCGCGGCAAGTTCCTTGAGATGCCTTGGTTGGCCTTCCCGGCAAGCTCCTCTTGCCGGGGCCTTGTCTCCCTGACTTGAACACTTTGTTCTTGAATGGCTGCGACTGCCCGTGCACAAGTTCGGGATACTAGGGTACCCCTATTCTATTACACCGACAGAGATCATATGGATCTTATGGAGAGTAATGACTTCACATATAAAGAGTATGATGAATAAAAGTTATTGAGAGTTGACAAAACATAGTTTTGGCCGTCGTTGAAATTAATAGGAAGTAATAAAGAAAGAGTGGTTTTCATATATAAATATACTATCTTGGACATCTTTTATGATTGTGAGCACTCATTAAAATATGACATGCTAAAAGTTGATGTTGGACAAGGAAGACAAGGTAATGGGTTATGTTTTCTTATATCCGAAATAAAGTATATTGTCATGGATCATCCAACATGTTGAGCTTGCCTTTCCCTCTCATGCTAGCCAAATTCCGTGCACCAAGTAGAGATACTACTTGTGCTTCCAAATATCCTTAAACCTAGTCTTGCCATGAGAGTCCACCATACCTACCTATGGATTGAGTAAGATCCTTCAAGTAAGTTGTCATGTTGCATGCAATAAAAATTGCTCTCTAAATATGTATGACTTATTAGTGTGGAGAAAATAAGCTTTATAAGATCTTGTGATATGGAAGCAATAAAAGCGACAAACTGCACAATAAAGGTCCGTATAACAAGTGGCAATATAAAGTGACGTTCTTTGGAATTAAGATTTCGTGCATCCAACCATAGAAGCACATGACAACCTCTGCTTCGCTCTACGAAGGGCCTATCTTTTACTTTTGTCTTATACATTATGCAAGAGTCATGGTGATATTCACGTTTCCTTTTTACATTTTGTCCTTGTTTCACAAAGGGTCTCTGTTAGGGATTGGACTTTTGTCTGGACCGCAGATATAACATTCTTTGGAGGTTGCATATCTTGATCACGTGGCAGTTTGGACGGGATTGCCTTAAGAACCGACCCAATATTACGCAGGAAGGTGCTTTTGGCACTGTTAGTGGACATGTACTGACTCACTGCAGCAAGAGGTGACATTGCGGGTATGTTTGCTTCATCACCTTCAGAAGGTGGCGGTTCCACCATTTGTTCCATAGCTTGTTGAAAAGTTGAGTTTGTACATTAGTAGTACCAGAACAAAAGTTATTAAGGAGGAAGCAAAACCAAACAGAATAGCTTTGGTACATATACAAAATTTATTTTGCTGAATCCGTGTAAAATATTAGTTGTATTTTACTGCAAAGTACATAATAAAACCAAGTTCCAAACATATGACCGTGTACCATGGCTAACGTATTGTCTATTTATTCACATTATATTAACATCTAAGGATAAAGAGACAAATTTTATAATACGGTAAGCATAGTATGACATCTTTCATATCACAAAACAACCGAGAACAGACGAACATGCAATTGTAACTTTGTGTGGGCAAGTCCAGCACGGAACTAGATTACAGATCAAGATAAAAGGGATATCTCTCCTCTCTTTTAAACCTTGTAAGGTGCACCTAAGACAATTTTGTATAAAATTGAAAAGAATAATAGACATTGGCTGCAAACCTGTAGTTCATTGCACAAGTCAGAGTAACTAGTTGTTAAAAGGCATGAGGATTAAGGACTTACAACGACTGCTTTGACTGGTGTAGTCATGCCCTTCGTCTTGCTAGTGTGACAGTCCTTGAAGATTTCCACAACATTTGGTTCAGTTACTTTTTGGTCCTTGCAGGCTTTCCTCTGCATTTGGAACAAGTCAATATAGATATGATAATATGGCACAGCTAAAAGACTGAAACATTAGCTAGTTTCAAGAGCCTCGCAGTGTGCAATATAGCTACGAGATCCTATCATCGGCTCGAAGTTCACTATCATACAATTGTCCTTATTCTTTGAACAGTTCACCTAGAAGAAGATAGATTTGTGAGGCACATGCGTAAATAGGAGTTCAACATTTGATCTGATCACATATATATAACGTACTTGATACTTTGGATCGGACCAGTGTTTAACAAGGCCTCTCTAGTCTTCATTTGTTATACTTTCCACTTCAGATGTTTGGACAAGTTCACTATTAGTCTTGCCTTCAAAATGAGTTTTCCTCAAGTTATACCGATACTGTCACAGAGCATACTTGAAAACATGGGTGCATGCTTGTCTGGTAGCATTATCTTGGCGATCCAACTTAAACCTCATCTGTTGAAAATCATGGGAGTCTCGTTACCAGAAACCTAGGAAGTATGGGACAGAGCAAGACAATATTTCTAATTTCCATACATAACTATACTTACAGATAAATGCTCGAGGAAGGTGTTGAATTTGGTTTCGTCTTTGTCATTCCTGTACTGAATCCATGTTGGGAGGATAGGTGCATAACACCTAATGGCAACCGCTGCCTCTGATACTAACTTAGCGGACTCTATAGCATCACGTGGCCTTTTTAAACCTGCCTTAAAAAGGATCTCCATTCTTCCTCCTCTAGATTTAGTTAACCTATCGAGCATTGTTCCTGATGTCTATTTCCTCTTGCGCCTAGGTGCTAGTTCAACAACGAACATAGGAAGTGTTAGTGTACATCAAACTGCGAGGCTACATATAAAGAATCATGGAATTGTAACTTGACTCGAGCAACTAGCTTCTTGGTATTGAAGCTCACAAGGTTTAGCTGATCTTGCCAAATCCTCTTGTGGCAAGAGTGCTTCAGAAGTAGTGTCAGGTGGCAAGGGAGCTTGGGAACTTGCCTCTAGCTGAGTTGACAAACGAGTAACTCGTGTAGATGTTGGTAATTGGAAGAAGGTGCTGCAACAACTAGGGCCATCGTTGCTTGTCTGGTGCCAGTTTTTCGTTTGTGTTTGGATTATTTTGCAGCTGGTGTAGCAAGGGATATTTTGTTTGTACAATTATCTGGTGGACATGGACCTTCTATTGCAACAGTATCATAAGAATCTTCATAATTCTTCCACTTCCTTATCTATGCATCCCAGCTACTAACCCCTACCATTATGTGTTCCTTCCTCTGTCTCTTTGCCATGTCAAGTCAAGCCGACAAGAAAAAGGATTAAAAATTTAGTTTTTTAGAACAAACTGATGCATGATACAGACGAACTAAACTTTGATGTTAGACAACCGCATTATAGGAGGATGCAATATGTATGAAAAACAAGATGACATGAGATAATCAGACCTATGATGTGTAAACTAAGTAGAAGGCATTTCAATAAATTAGAAGCAATGCAACGGAAGGTAGACACCATATGAAAGATGCTACAAATATCTCTCTACCAAGTTAACAGTGTCTCGTCATAACTAGCATTTAAACAAATGTGAAGCAGTATAAGAAATAAATCACATGAAGATGCAAACAACATCACACGACCAAGTTAAAGGTCTCTCATCATTAGTGCCATTGCATATTCACAGCATTGCATATTCACAGCTATGATGTAAACCAAGCAAAAGGAATTTCAACAAATTAGAAGCAATGAAAGCTAGACACCATATGAAAGATGCCACGAATATCACTCTACCAAGTTAAAACTCTCTCGTCATAAGTGCCATTTCAACAAATTAGAAGTAGTACAAGCTACAAAAGAATGCAAGATGTGATACATCTCCAACATATCTATAATTTTTGATTGTTCCATCCTGTTATATTATCATTCTTGGATGTTTTACAATCATTTTATAGTCATTTTATATCATTTTTTGGTACTAACCTATTGACATTTTTTTTAGAAAAGGAGGAGGATCCCAGGCCTCTGCATCTGGGCGATGCATATGGCCACTTTATTAATTATTCTCACAAGACCTTACAAAGTCATACAACAGTAAGACTAAAGCCACTGTCTAAGCAACAACTGTCGCTACTCCTATCCAATTGACTTAGGGGCGCCAATAGTCTGGGCCTAATACCAAACAGACATCACAGCCAAACCAAACCATCTAAGACCTGAGGTCCCAACCAGGACGCCTGCCGGGTATGGGGCACCTACCAGTCCGGTGCACTCCTCAACTAGGACACCTGCCGGGTATGAGGCCGCTGCAGCCACTTGCCACCAATCCATCTTCAGTGCTGTACTGCTGCACCACCTTGCCCGGCCTCTCTTCCATCGACGCCACCACGACGCCTGATAGCGTCACCCTCCTACGCGAGTCCCTCGCCACACATCAGGCGCCAAGTCTCCACTGCACCACGCCGCCGAGAAACGCCACCATTAATGTGCGTTATGAAACACCGCTCCACCAATTAGTCCGTCCACTGGTCCCTCGAGCCCGTGTACACCTCCAAGAATGATGCCACAAGAGGGAAACGACAGAATAATGCCGCCGTCATCCGATCTACCGATCTAGGGTTTCCCCCGGAGGTAGTAGATAGTGGTCTAGAACTTCTCAATAGTAATGCCTTCAACAAGGGAACGACACCGAATAGTGCCGCCATCGCCGGCCTCGGCAGCAGCCGCGAGCAGGTCTTCACCCAGATCTGTTCCAATGGCCTCCATCAATCGTCTTGTGCATGGATCGTCCACCACCGCGGCCGCCGCCGCTGCCTGACCAGCCATGGCACCACCACGATACCTACAGCCGGTGCCACCACCACCACGCGTGCTGAGCCGCAGTACCACGCCATACCAGATCCGGTGAATAGCACGCCGGCCGAGCCCGAATCGCGCCCCCACCATCCGCACCAGCCGTGGCCCGTGAGGACCCAGATCGGGCCCGCACGGGCGGCCAAGACTGCGACCGCATGCCCACGACGGAGCTCCCGTCGTGGCGACACCATGCTGCGCGCCAGCGACCACCACTGCCACGATCGAGGACGCCGCCGTGAAGACGAGCTCCAGAAAGTCACCAGCCGCCTGAGATCTCCCCATCAAAACAGCAGCCGACGAGGAGCACGAGCCCTGCCGCCGCCGGCTCCACGCAGGCTTTGCCTGCCGGAGGCCACCGGCGACAGCGAGGGGGTGAATGGGATGGGTGGGGCGAGGAGAGGCTGGGGGGATTCGCCGCCCATTTCGCCTCGGGGAGGGAGCGGCGCGGGGGCAGATGGGATCTGGGCCACTATCCTATTGACATAGTGCCCAGAGCCAGTTGTTGTTTTCTGCTTGTTTTTTACATCGCAGGAAATCAACATTAAACGGAGTCCAAACGCAACGCAACTCCTGGAGGATTTTTTGGGCCAGAAGAAATCCAGTGGGCCAAGAAAGCACCTGAGGGGCTACTCGAGGGGAGCAGCACCCATGAGGGCGCGCCAGGAGGCCCAGGCATGCCCAGGTGGGTGCTGCCCACCTCGGGTGCCCCCCAAACCGCCTCTTTGCTCTATAAATACCACAATATTCCTGAAACCCTAGGGGAAGCGACGAAATATTGATCCAGCTACCGTAGAGTCCAGAACCACCAGATCCAATCTAGACACTGTCATGGAGGGGTTCACCACTTCCATTGGTGCCTTCCCTATTATGCGTGAGTAGTTCTTTGTAGACCTACGGGTCCGTAGTTAGTAGCTAGATGGCTTCCTCTATCTCTCTTGATTATCAATACAATGGTCACATGGAGATCCATATGATGTAAGTCTTTTCGCGGTGTGTTTGTTGGGATCCAATGAACTTTGAGTTTATGATCAGATCTATGTTTTTATCCATGAAAGTTATTTGAGTCTTCTTTGATATCTTATATGCATGATTCCTTATAGCCTCATATTTATTCTCCGATATTTGGGTTTTGTTTGGCCAACTTGATCTATTTATCTTGCAATGGGAAGAGGTGCTTTGTAGTGGGTTCGATCTTACAGTGCGTGATCCCAGTGACAGAAGGGGAACCAACACGAATGTATTGTTGCTACTAAGGATAACAAGATGGGATCTATATTTCGCAATAGATAAATGGACCCCGTCTACATCATGTCATTGTTCTTATTGCATTACTCCGTTTTCTCATGAACTTAATACACTAGATGCATACTTGCTAGCGGTCGATGTGGAGTAATAGTAGTAGATACATGCAGGAGTTGGTCTAATAATCTTGGACGTGATGCCTATATAATGATCATTGCCTGGATATCGTCATGATTATTTGAAGTTCTATCAATTGCCCAATAGTAATTGTTTTCCCACCGTTTGCTATTTTTCTCGAGAGAAGTCACTAGTGAAACCTACATCCCTCGGGTCTCTTTTCATCATATTTGCCTTTGCGATCTATTTTCTCTTGCATTTATTTTCAGATCTATTAAACCAAAAATACAAAAATACCTTTCTGCAATTTATTTGTTTCATGATCTATTTATCCTATCTACCACTTTTTACCTCACATTATTTTCCTATCTCGAGGCGCCATACCCGAAAGGGATTGACAACCCCTTTAACATGTTGGGTTGCGAGTATTTGTTATTTGTGTGCAGGTGTTGTTTACGTGGTGTGAGGAGGTCCTCTTACTGGTTCGATTACCTTGGTCTCATCACTGAGGGAAATACCTACCATCGCTATACTACATCATCCTTTCCTCTTTGGGGAAATACCGACGTAGTTCTAGCAGACATCAAAAGGAATTTCTGGCGCTGTTGCCTGGAAGGATCTTCAAATCAACCAAGTTCCTAATCACAAATCTCATCTCCTCGCAATTTACATTATTTGCCATTTTCCTCTCGCCCACATCACAAAAAATTGTCGTTTTATTCGCCCTCTTTTTTGTTTGCCTTTTTCTCATCAGTTCTCTTATTTGCTTGAACTTGTCACCATTGGTGACTTTGGTATGGCAGAAACAGATGATGGCCTAACTCCTAAAATGGAGCATACAGGTAATCTGGATGCCAAAACTTTTGTTTTGGGGCAAGGGAATTTTATGGGTAAAGAACGTATCCAAGAATTTTTCAATTGTGTGGGAAAATTAAGTCTTGATGATATCCCTATACTTAAAAGGACTAAATCTTATGCGAAACCTATTTCGGCACTTGTTTTGAAGCTTGAAACCAGATTTATTCATACATAATACGGGAAGCTAGGGAAATCTTTGATTTTTATGGCATGAATCGTGAAAAACCCATGATTGATGAAATTCTTTATAATAGTTATTATGATTTGAGAAATTTTCTTGGGGATAACCAAATCTTTGACGAGAATCTTAAAAATCAAGTCCCCGTTTTAGATATGATCCAACAAGTTTTTAACGAACTGAATCAACACTATTCTTGGATGAATGCCGGAAATCGAAGGGGTTATGATAAAAAGAAACTTGATAGTGCTAAGGTTTCCAAGCATACTGTGTTTTATGTCTTATTTAAAAAACCTCCTAACAAAAAATTACCTCCAAGGGAAACAATGGTAAGGATGAAAAAACTTAGATCCTACGCATTATTCCTAGGTAGGGGCGTAAAACGATAGCGCTTGTGTGCTTGTTTTGATGATTTTAGGGTTTGATGATTTTATAATTTTTGGAGTTACATAATTATTGAAAATTTTAAGATTGCTACAGACTGTTCTGTTTTTGACAGATCCTGTTTTATTTGCGTTGTGTGCTTGTTTTGATGATTTTAGGGTTTTATTTGATGAGTTTTGGCCATCGAAAAGTTTGAATACAGTATATATAACGCAATAACAAAATAAGAATAGGTTTGCTATAGTACTTATAGTAGTGGTTTGGTTTCCTATACTAATGGATCTCACGAAGGTTTTGTTTGAGTTTTGTGTGATTGAAGTTTTGGGTTATCTTATGATGGATGAAGGAAGAAGGATAAGAAAAAGGCTAAGCTTGGGGATTCCCGAGGCACCCCAAGATAATATTCAAAGAATTAGCAAGCAACTAAGCTTGGGGATGCCCCCGAGTGGTATCCCCGCTTTCTTCTAACAACCACTGTTATTTTACTTGAAACTATATTTTTATTCGTCACATAATATGACTTCTTCTTGGAGCGTCTTGTGTGATATGAGTCTTTGTTTGTTTTGCTTTGTGTTTTAAGTGTTGAATCCTTGCTGGACACACCCTTTTTAGAGAGCCAAAAATTATGCTATGCTTGCTCCTAGGCTTCACTTAAATTTTTGAAGCCATGGACTTGCTCTAGTACTTCACTTATATATTTTTTTGAGCACGATGTGCTTTGGTAATTTTGAAGAAATGCTCTCATGCTTCACTTAGATTTATTTGGGAGTTAGTAAATTTTTAAGAATCTCTCTCTTGCTTCACTTAGATTATTTTGAGAGAAAGAAAAAAAATTATGCTCATGATCTTCACTTATATTTGTTTGAGCTTATCAAAAGCAACATATGAAAATCGTCCCAAAGTGATAGATATCCAAGGAGGATATAATAAAAAAATTCATGAAGATCATTGGACAAAATGAACTTGATTCGTAGTAATGATTTTGAGATATGACAATATGATATGTGAGTCATGTTGATGAGTAATTTTGCTTTAGTAAGAATATTGATGTTAAGGTTTGTGATTCCCTATGCAAGCACGAAAGTCAATAGTTATGCAATGAAATTTATATCCTACTTATGGTGCATTATTCGGTGTTACTTATGCTTAATGCTTGGGTATGAGATTTTTTGCTTTTTGGTTGGTTGCTTCTCAATCTTTTTGCTAGCCTTTATTTTGCACTAAGTATGATCACTACTTGTGCATCCAAAACCCTTTAAACCAGTTTTGCCTTTAAACCAGTTTTTGGTTGGTGAAGTGTCATGTAGTCGACGTTCACATGACACCACTAAGAGAATGGCAACATACATACCATCAAAATATCGAACACATATCAAGTTCACATGGTTACTTGCAACATGATTTCTCACGTGACCTTAAGAACGAAAGTAACTACTCACAAATGATAAACATGCTCAAGATCCGAGGGGTATTAAATAGCATAATGGATCTGAAAATATAATCTTCCGCCAAATAAACCATATAGTAATCAACTACAAGATGTAATCAACACTACTAGTCACCCACAAGCACCAATCTATAGTTATGATACAAAGATTGAACACAAGAAATGAACTAGGGTTTGAGAGGAGTTGGTGCTCTGAAGATATTGATGAAGATAGCCCTCACCAAGATGGGAGAGTTGTTGGTGATGATGATGATGATGATTTCCCCCTCCGGGAGGGAAGTTCCCCCGGCGGAATCGCTCCGCCGGAGGGCAAAACTGCTCCTTCCCAAGTTCCACCTCGAGGCGGCAGCGGCACATTGTCCCAAATGTCCTCCCCTTATTTTTTCTATGTCAAAATAACTTATATACAAGAATATGGGAACCGGAGGTGGGCCGAGGAGGGCAACACCCACCAGGGCGCGCCTGGGCCTCCTGGCGCACCCAGGTGGGTTGTGCCCACCTGGTGGCCCTCCTCTGGTACTTATTTGCCCAAATATTCCTTAAATATTCCATAAAAAATCGTTGGGGAGTTTCATCTCATTTGGAGTTGTGCAGAATAGGTAGCTTGACGTAGCTTTTTCAGGTCCAGATTTCCAGCTCCCAGAATTCTCCCCCTTGGTGCATACCTTTCATGTGATGAGAGAAAAGGCATTAGAATTACTCCAAAAAAGCATTATTATACAATAAAACAACATAAATAACAGTAGGAAAACATGATGCAAAATGGACGTATCACCAGTTCACATGGTTACCAAAGTCCATCGATGCATGTTTCACAAGTTGAAAGGACATGTCGTTAAATTTCCAACTAGCTTGATGCTAGGTTGCCTACTTGTTGTTTCATCATGCATTATTACCTTGATCCAAAAACATGGGTTGCTTGCGAGTACATTCAAAGTACTCATTGGCTTGCCACTGGTTATTTAATTGGCCAGGTATGAAAGAACATGATATGAAGAAGAGTCCTTTGGTGACGATCGTGCTAGCTAGGATGCTTCCCCAGTCAGAATGCATGTAGGGTTAAGGCAGATGGCATGGGTTCTACTTATCGACGAAGATTTCTGCTGCTTGTGCTTCATTTGATGTTCAGCCCTTGAGGCTTTATCTATGTAAGACTTGACCATAATGGTCATAATTTGTGTAAGACGATATGTACGGATGTAAGACTCTTGTTATTCAGCTTCTGTGTGTTCCATGATCATTGATCTCTGGGATCACTGTACACGTGCATTCGGTGATCTTGACTTATGAGTCGGGGTCCCCACAGAGCTGGTATCAGAGCCATCCTGACTGTAGGAAGCCTTGGTTAGCATGGTCGTTAGCTAGGATAAAATAAATGTTCAAAACCATCTATACATCGCCTCTTTTCTGAGATTTCCCGAACCTAAGGGATATTTTCCGTATTGACCTCTCCTATTCAACTTTTATAGATGGCTGTCGCCCCCTTGAGACTCCTTACGACAGGATTTCCATCACTCCTAAGAGATTTCCTCCAACAATGCCACTATCCCTTGCTGCCCATGTACACCCTGCACGAACTGGAAATTGATGTGTTCGAGAAGGAGTTCTACGCCAAGGTTTTTGTGCTTGCCAAGACCTAACTCCAGGGGTGGTTCTTCATTGGACCGCCCATGCCAACAAGAGAACTGGCCATTCAGCAAGTAGCATATGAAGTGCTCCTCCGTCTTCGAGACCACCAACCAGAAATGAAAGAGGAACACGCCACCCACTACTTACCTGGCAAGAGCGGATTTCGAGCCCCGACACAAGTGAGGATTTCACCAGAAGATGAGGATTCAACCCTCGAGTACCAGATACGTTTCATCAACGTAGGAGATTACCTTCTATGTCACCTTAACGAAGCATTTCTTAAGGCTCTCCAAGACCTCCTTTCACTTCTGCACCTCCACTACCTCGAGAAGAAGAAGGTGGTTGAGCGAGAACAACAAATCACTGCCCTACAAGCCCCATGTTTCCAATTGGGAGCAGCAAATCAAGGAACTTGGGACCAGCAAATCAAGGAACTTCAGAAAGCCCTCAACCAAACCCCATGCAGGAGGCATAGGAATGGATTTCCATATCCACCTCATAGAGGATCATCGTTAGGCCCCTGGCAACAATACCTAAGACTGAATAGCAACCTTTTTGCTTCGGTCACATGTCACGGGTGTGGTGAACTTGGGCATATTAACAGGATGTGTCCCAATAAGTAGCAGACTTTCGCATGGCCATTGGCACCCAAGAGAACCTAGAAGCTGAAGGCCGAATACCTTTCTCTCCAAGTGATGAAGCAAGAACGACTACCGAATCCGAGGACCCCTAGGGTAGGATGAGTCATGTACCCCCTATGCACAGCCGAGTCCATATGATGGTTCGAATGAGACCATGTTGAGTGTTGCTTTTCCGTATCTATTCGTGTTTCGATATAAGTCACACTTTTTCCCTAGGCAACATTTACGCGACTATTAGAGAGGATTTGGAAAAGGATTTGAGGACCTCGAAGACTTCGCTAAAACAGGCAAGCATCCATTTGTCCATGAAATACCTCTCTTGTCATCGATAAATTTTCTGTATGCATGATGATGTTGTTGATTATAAGCTTGATATAATCATTGCATTGATGCATGCCCGTTGGTACTTGCATGTTCGTAGCTCTACCTGGTTCTAGAGATGCGATGAAGAACACTTGATATTGAAGCATGATGTTGCATGTATGCTATGGTCACCTTGGGGTAGCATTCTTTCGAAAACCCCACCAGGTGCCCCTAATGCCCGGTGGTGATGTTGAACTAGATCACCACTTGAGGAAGAAGTGGTGTACCGGAGCAAGTATTTGTGTGTGTAAAATGATGGATTAGATTTAAGGTATGATTACCGTCCCAACCAAACATGTGCAACCACTCTACCCCTTATGGGACGGGGCATTGTTGATTACCTAGTCCGATACTAGCATGGTGCACACATTACTAGTGACGGAGGTGAAATGAGGTCACTCTCGGGACGGGGTCATGCTTGGATAGGTGGCCAAGACTGTTTTCACAGGGCACCGGACACATCGTTGGTCCCTGCGTGTATGTGTGATAATGAAAAGGGCAGAGGCCTAAGATCTTGATGCTTATACACAAAGGCCGTGTACCAACGAGTGGACCCTATGTTAGTGTCGCCTAGGGAAAGATAGTGATCGGGTGCTTCCCCCGAATACTTGAGGTACTGCGGGATCGTGGATGATACGAAAGCTTCCCGATTCTTGTGGGTAAAGTTCACAACCTCTGCAGTGTGTCAAATTATTCGAATAGCCGTGTCCGCGGTCAAGGAAAGTTGGGTGGTGCTACTTAAACTATGTCCAGAACTTTACAAACTTGGTATATGTAAGTTGCATGGGTCAAGTAAAGTCTTGATGTGTTGATTAAGGTAGAGTTGTTCTAAACTCTATTTATGTTGATATCTGTAACATGTTCACATGGTTACCAGAGTCCATTGGTGCATGTTTCACAAGTTGCAAGGACATGTTGTTAAATTTCCAAGTAGCTTGATGCTAGGTTGCCTACTTGTTGTTACATCATGCATTGTTACCTTGATCCAAAAACATGGGTTACTTGCGAGTACATTCGAAGTACTCATTGGCCTGCCACTGATTATTTAATTGGCCAGGCATGGAAGAATAGGAGTTCGAGGAAGAATTCTTTAGTGACAAACTTGCGAACTAGGACGCTTCCCAGTCAGAATTCCTGTAGGGTTAAGGCAGACGGCATGGGTTCTACTTATCAACGAAGATTTCCACTGCTTATGATTTATTTGATGTTCAGCCGTTAAGGCCTTATCTATTTAAGACTTGACCAAAGTGGTCATAATTTGTGTAAGACGGTATGTATGGATGTAACTCTTGTTATTCAGCTTCCATGTGTCCAGTGAGCATTGATCTCTGGGATCACTATACACATGCATTCGGTGATCATGACTTATGAGTCGGGGTCCCCACAGAGTTGGTCTCAGAGCCATCCTAACTGTAGGAAGCCTTAGCTATCATGGTCGTTAGCTAGGATAAAACAAAATTTCAATACAATTTATACCTCGCCTCTTTTCTGACATTTCCCAAACCCGAGGGTTATTTTCCATATTGACCTCTCCTATTCAACTTTTTGTAGATGGGCGTCGCCCCTTGAGACTCCTTACGATAGGATTTCCATCACTCCTAAGAGATTGCCTCCAACAGTGCCACTATCCCTTGATGCCCATGTACACCCTGCACGAACTGGAAAATGATGTGTTTGAGAAGGAGTTCTACGCCAAGGTTTTTGTGCCTGCCAAGACCTCACCCCAAGGGTGGCTCTTCATTGGACCGCCCATGCCAACAAGAGACCTGGCCATTCGGCAAGTGGCATACGAAGCGCTCCTCCGTCTTTGAGACCTCATTCCAGAAATGAAAGAACACACCACCCACTACCTACCTGGCAAGAGCGGATTTGGAGCCCTAACACAAGTTAGGATTTCTCCAGAAGATGAGGATCCAACCCTCAAGTACCAGATCCGTTTCATCAAGCCAGGAGACTACCTTCTACGTCACCTTACCGAGGCATTCCTTAAGGCTCGCCAAGACCTCCCTTCACTTCTGCACCTCCACTGCCTCAAGAAGAAGAAGAAGGTGGTCAAGCAAGAATAGCAAATCACTGCCCTACAAGCCCACATTGCCAATCAGGAGCAGCAAATCGCGAAACTTTAGAAAGCCCACAACCAAACCCCACGCAGGACGCATAGGAATGGATTTCCATATCCACCTCGTAGAGGATCATCGTCGGGCCCCCGATGGCAATACCCAAGACTGAGTAACAACCTTTTTCCGTCCGTCACATGTCATGGGTGTGGTGAACTTGGGCATATTAACTAGATGTGTACCAACAAGCAGCCGACTTTCGCATACCCATTAGCACCCCTGAGAACCTAGAAGCTGAAGACTGAACGCCTTTCTCTTCAAGTGATGAAGCAACCACGACTACCAGATCCGAGGAACCCTAGGGTAGGATGAGTCGTGTACCCCTTATGCACAGTCGAGTCCATATGATGGTTCAAGAAACCATGTTGAGTGTTGATCGTTCTTATCTATTTGTGTTTTGATATAAGTCGCACTTCTGCCCTAGGCAACATGTACATGACTATATCACCTATCTTATCTTAATGAATTTGTGTGTGTGGCCCTTTTGGCACCTGCTTGTTTGCACTTGCACTATAGAACCCCCTTTAGGCATTCCCCTCCTCTATGCTACTTTTTCCTCTCATCCCTCTCATCAACTGAAGACTAGCAAGACATGATGCGCCAAGGATTCCACCTCAGCAACCAACTAGCACTGAAGACTTTAGCAACAGCCTCCTCGACAAGTGCAACCCCATGGAGCCGGCGAGGGATCTGGCGATCGCACTGATGGCCCTGAGGCCGCAGGAGCGATAGGCGCTACGCCGACCGCCGATCCCTCCGCCGCTGCCGCAGCGTCAGGCTCCGAAGAGCCCCAGCCCGGCGCCTACATGAAGGCCGGTGATGGCGTCTTCATCAAGCTCCCCTGGGCGTCAAGCTCCAGGGCGCCGGTCGAGGGAGAAGCCTTGGATGGAGAGGTGCTCGCCTCTGCTGGGCTGACGCTGGTTGATGCACCGAGTCTGAGGAGGAGCAGTTGCTGCGGAAGCTGGTGTCGCTCTACCACGCTCGGCAGGCCAAGGTGGAATCCTGGGAAGCTCTTGTGGCGCAGGCGGGAGTGGACATCGAGAAGCGGGCGGAGGAGCTCCGGGATCGTAACCAGGAAGCTCTCCGGTCCCTAGCAGAGAAGCGGGCGCAACTCGTCGAGGAGCGGAAAGCCTTCCTCCTCGAGAAGGCCGAACCTGAAGACCAACAGCGGCTTGCCGCTGAGGAGCTGTTTGCGCGGGAAAGCGAGTTGGCGCAGCGGAAGGTTAACCTTGACAGCCACAAGGAGGAGCTTGCCGCACGCGAGCAAACATTCGGCGGTGCTCTCAAGGAAGCAGAGGATGCTACCGCAGCTGCTGAGGCCGCCAAGAAGGAGCTAGAGACGAAGGTGGCGCAGTTAGAAGCCGATCTCAAGGCGAGAGGTGAAGAGCTTGCCGCGCTCAATCGTGAGCGCGAGAAGGACGCCTACGCCCATGGTGAGCTGCAGGGTCATATCGTCGAGAAGGGCAAGGAGCTTAGCGCTGCCAAGGACTCCAACGTAGATCTTGAGTTGAAGCTGACCACTTTGACCAAGACGCTGGACGGCGCCAGGAAGCAGGAGGTGGCCTTGAAGGAGGATATCAAGGCCAACGAGGTGCTGCTGGCGAGTGCTGCCGCCACCCAGAACACTTTTAGGGAGAATGTGGAGCACTGGACGGAGGGTCTCGTGAATGTTGCCGCAGCCATCGACGGGGAGCTGGCGCAGCTGGGGATGGAGGATTTCGGGTATTCCTCCGATGAGAACCTCCAGCCTAGCGCCAAGCTCACTTTGTTCTTCAAGGGCGTGGCGACGGCCCTCCAGCGACTCCGGGAAAGGATCCCAAAGCAGCTGGCCGACGAGTCGCGCACGATCTGCGCGGGAGTTCTGCAAAAGTTGTTGGTGAAGGTGGCCTTCCGCAACCCAGGCCTCAACCTCACCAACGTCCTCAAGAAGCTGCCACCGGATGCTGATCTGGAAGTGCTCAGGGCCCTTGTCGCACCCATTGTGGACAAGGTGAAAGAGGTCAAGAGGGTTGATGGCGACCGCGTAGATTAGGCTGCCCGTTTCCTCCTTTCCTTGTCGCTGCTAGTCATGTTACGAGAACAATCTATTAGAGCTGCGACAAGCTATCTTGTAATATAACTTTATTTTGAGTATCAATTGCTATGTTATTTCCTTTACTTGATTCCTTCCTTTGTATGTTTTTGCCCTACGCTTTTAGGGAGCTTGCTGGTGCAGGCCCCTTAGCCGCGAGCGCTGAGTGCGGGACGTCAGCAGCCTGCTGGCGGTGCCGCAACCGACAAGAAACCTTGTCGCAACTAGTCGCAGCTCACTTAAGTTGTTGAGCGGACTCGAAACAAAGTAAGGGCGCAACTAGATACGAGTTGGTTCCTCCGCGCACAGGTTTTCCATACAAAGTACGGTCGTTCGAGGAAGATAACTTAAAAATTTTAAAACTGACTGCTCAAACTTTGGCAACTTAGTTTTTTTGTCGTTTGCGTCCCGGTAAGGTGAAACTTTCTTGAACGACGCCTGGTCCACACCATTATCTTCTCCTTCCCCCCCGGCAAACTTGTGGGCGAGGGAACCTTCCTTTCTTTTGAGAAATAGAAAGAAGAGAAAATAAAGATATGGAGCCTTATGGCTCGTTATTGCTTACCGAGGGTAGGTGCTGCACAAAGTGTCAGATAACACATGCAAAAAATAGAAAGCATGAAATTGACAAGACGTGCGGAGCACATGAGCTTTACTTATGCTCGGGGTCTGCGCCCGGCTTTGTGCAAAGGATTACATGCAACAGAGGCAAGACTTGTACAAAAGGTGGTTGCCGGAACAGGTTCCGGCAACCGCGCCCTACGGGTAAAACTTACGAAGATGCTCAATATTCCAGTAGTTGCTCACCGGAGTGCCATCTTCGGTCTCAAGGCGGACAGCGCCAGGCCTAGTGACTCGTTTCACCCGTAAGGGCCTTCCCACTTCGGCGTCAACTTGTTGGAATTCTTGGCGGACTGAACGCGCCGAAGAACAAGGTCGCCTTCCTCGAGACTTCTGGCATTAACCTTGCGGCTATGGTAGCGGCGCAAAGCTTGCTAGTATCGAGCAGCTCGTACCGCAGCATGAAGACGGTCCTCCTCAAGGAGCAGCGCGTCATCTTGTCACAGCTGCTCTTGCTCAAGCTCATCATAAGCGAGCACTCGAGGCGACCCGTATACGAGTTCCGTGGGGAGAACTGCCTCTACTCCATAGACTAGAGCGAAAGGTGTCTGGCCAGTGGCTCGATTCGGCGTCGTCCTGATCGACCAAAGAACCACCGACAGCTCCTCAATCCAGTTCTTTCCGCACTTGTGCAGCCTGTCGAAAGTCCTGGTCTTGAGCCCGCGCAACACTTCAGCATTTGCCCTCTCCACTTGACCGTTGCTTCTCGGATGAGCAACAGAAGCAAAGCAGACCTTGGTGCCAAGATCTTGGACGTACTGATGAGGACATCAATACCATTGTTACACCCACAGCCCCTGCTGCTATACATACTGGACCAATTACTAGAGCTCGCGCACGCCAACTAAATTACCAGTTACTTTCATTTCTTGGTAATGATTCTAATGTTCATGAGAATATGATGCTGCCTAAATTGGATACATTTGTTTTGCTTACAAATGAAGGGCCTAGCTTGGAGAAGGATGAACATTGGAATAAGAACAAGCATGGAGATGATGGCAAGCGCAAGGGGGACAAGAACGGAGTTACAAGTGATGATTTCAGGACTTTGAAGCCACCATAATGAGTGCATGAAGCCTTGGACGAAATATACAAGATGCAACTTCATAAATTTCGTCCAGAGGCTATTCTAGGTGCTGCTTCACCTTATTATTGGGCCAGGCCCATGTAATTTTGAAATACATAAGTATAGGCTATTTTTAGAGTCCGTATGTGTGGGGAAACAAGAGATAGGGTTAGTTTCGGACCCCTCCACCAAGGGCCACGAAATTCATCCCCTCTTCCTCCATATATACAGCCCTTAGGGCACGATTTAGACTTTGGGTTTTGTTTAGACTAAAAGTTCGCCATAGCTGCAACTACGCGTACTTCGTTTGTGTTCAACGACCAGACAAAACATCACAGAACCCCACCTTGATCAATAAAGCTTTCATCTTATATTCGCAATATCCAGATGGCAATCTCAGTTTCTTGCTTGTTCTTCATTTGCTCACAGGAAACAGACCCTCGTGGTCAGGTTGATCGTGCTCCGGCGTGGTCAATAACCTCTCGGAGTTGGTTTAGCGATTGCTAAGGCGCGACGTCCTCGCACGTTCGTAGTCGGATCGTCAAAGTCGACTTCCACCAAAGCGAAATCCACCATCTCATCGAAAGACGGGACACCTTTGCCTCTATCAAGTGGTATCAGATTTCCAGGTTGCTCCGTGAGATTTTACAGTTTTTCATAGTTTAGATCGAGTCTGTTCTTCATACCTATAGTCCACGAAAAAGCCAAAAAAAATTAGGGTTAGTTCATCCCATCCGAACCAATCTGAGGCTTTGCATAATATTTTCTGTATTTGCTTTGTTGAATTTGCGGTTGCATCGTCGTGTCAAGTTGCTGGTCTTAGCGTCTAGTCTTTTAGAGTTTCGAGTTCTGTTCACAGGTTGTCACGTTGCTGCTGCCATATACCACCACCACATATTCACCGCCAATCCAATCCATATACGCCACCACATATCCGCCGCCATCACGCCCATCCGAGTCCACCTGCAACATATATCCGCCACCAGTCCGAGTTCCACCAGATTCATCTCCGCCACCAGTCCGAGTTCCACCAGATTCATCTCCGCCACCAGTCCTAGTCCGAATCAAGTAATTGTTGCATTGTTCTCGATTTCCAGATCACGCGATACTCCGAGTCGTGACAGCGGAGGACTCCCCAACTTCCGAGCCATCCGCAGAAGAAAAATAGTTCCAGTTTAAAAAAAAACTAAGTCTGGAAAATTCTGGCTAGGCAGTTTTTAGACCATTTGTAGACTTTTTCGAAAAAAATTTGTTGCGGAGCAAAAAAAAGAGGAAAAAAAGTGCAAAAAAAAAGAAAAAAAAAGAGAAAAAAATTCAGAGTGTGCTCCTCCCTTGTTTACGTGTCGCGCCGTGATTTTGTTGGTGTTCTAGGCTCGCGTCTCCAGCACAGTCTAGCCTAGGACCAGCACAGTACCGTCGTTGAGCGTTTATTCAACTTTGCATCTCTGAATTGATTATTGCTGACCCTTTTTGCTACCATATTATAAGCCTTCCCAGATCCACATACATCTACGTCGTGCGTTGGACTCTCCCTGGTAATCACTCTATCCAAGCTTTGAGAGTTTTGACTACAACGGTTGCCGATCACCGCCTGCTGCTGGGTAAGAACTGGTAAGAATTTGAGATTTGCTTGACGGGTTTGTGATACACCACCACCACTTCTTAGTAGTCTGTAGGATCATATTCTTGTGTGTTTCTATTTGCTGCTAACCATGGTAGGATCATAAGCCGATGAGACTGATTGGGAGAACCTGACGAACAAACAGCTACATGATAAATTTCAGCAAATGATGAGTGGACAGGTGCAAGATGTGCTAAACAGATTTGACGAGGCCATGGAGAAGATAGATGGCATTGAGAAGACGTTTGAAACAAATCTTGATAGCAAGTTTAATGAATTGCTCGCGCATTTTCCACAACCACCGCCGGCTGCACCTATCGCACCTCTGCAACAACAACAACTACGCCCCCTTCCGAATCAGTATGGACGAGCTCAGCGTGTTCCTATTGAGCCAAGACAAAATTCTGGTGCCGCTGCTACTGCTGTTGGTGCTTCTTTGGCTCCTGCTACTGCTGCTGCTGGTACCGAGGAGGATGATGAGTATGCGGGCGATTATGAGGATGAGGTTGATCAAAATCAGAACTACGTGCAGCCACCAGCACCACCACCAGCAGGTCGACCTCAGGTATATATTCGTAATGGTAGGCCTGCACCACCACCTCAGGTACGAGATGATGTCCATATTCCTAAACTGAAATTGAATATTCCACCATTTGAGGGTAGATATGTTCCTGATATATATCTTACTTGGGAGTTAGAAACTGAACAACGTTTTACATGTTTACAATATCCTGAGGAGAGACGGGTTGCTGCTGCTGTTTGTGCTTTCACTAGTTTTGCATGTGTATGGTGGTCTGAACATTGTAGATTATATCCTATTCCCACTACTTGGGCTGCTTTGAAAACTGCTATGCGTACTCGTTGGGTTCCACCATATTATCAACGTGAATTGCTTCAAAAATTGCAGCGTTTAAGACAAGGAAAAAATTCTGTAGAAGAATATTATCAGGAATTACAAACTGGCATGATTAGATGTGGTATTGTTGAGGAGAATGAAGCTATGCTTGCACGTTTTATAGGTGGATTAAATAGAGAGATTCAGACCATTCTAGAGTATAAGGAGTATACTAATATCACTCGTTTATTCCATCTTGCTTGTAAAGCTGAACGTGAAGTGCAGGATCGACAAGCATTGGCGCGAACTAACTTTTCTGCAGGTCGACTTTCATCATGGACACCGCGTGCATCCTCTACTTCCACTACACCAGCACCTCCATCAGCTGCTATCCGCAGCCGTGATACAAGAAAGCAGGCACAACCTCCACTATCTGCCAAGAGCGCTCTTGCCGGGCCTACACAGAGCTCTTCTTCTTCCATGGCATCAACTGGGCACACCAGTGATATTATTTGTCGTCGTTGTAAGGGAAGAGGTCATTATGCGAGAGAATGCAAATCTCAGCGTGTGATGATTGCTACTGAGGATGGTGGGTATGAGTCTGCTAGTGACTATGATGAGGAGACGTTGGCTCTTATTACACGTGAAGAACACGGTGGAGATGATTCTGATCATGACACACAATACATGGCTCCTGAAGACGCTGACAGGTATGAATGTTTAGTTGCTCAACGTGTTTTGAGTGTGCAGGTCACACAAGCTGAGCAAAATCAGAGGCACAATTTGTTCCATACCAAGGGAGTTGTGAAGGAACGTTCTGTGCGCGTCATCATAGACGGAGGGAGCTGCAACAACTTGTCTAGCATGGAGATGGTGGAGAAGCTTTCTCTCACCACAAGACCACTTCCAAATCCTTACTACATCCAATGGTTCAACAACAGCGGCAAGGTTAAGGTAACACATACTGTTCGTGTGCATTTTAGTATCTCTACATATGCTGATTATGTTGATTGTGATGTGGTACCTATGCAAGCATGTTCCTTATTACTTGGTAGACCATGGCAATTTGATAAAAATTCTGTACACCATGGTAGAAACAATCAGTATACTCTTGTTCATAAGGATAAAAATATTACTTTGCTTCCTATGACTCCAGATTCTATTTTGAAAGATGATATTAATAGAGCTAATAAAGCAAAACAGGAGAAGAATAAGAGCGAAAATCAGATTGTGGCAAAAGAATTTGAGCAACAAATGAAGCCTAATAATAAACCATCTAGTGTTGCTTTTGAAATAAAATTGAAAAGTGCATGTTTATTTGCCACCAAATCTGATATTGTTGAGCTAGATTTCAGCAAATCTGTTTGTTATGCTTTTGTGTGCAAAGAGGCATTATTTTCATTCGAGGACGTGCCTTCCTCTTTGCCTCCTGTTGTCACTAACATTTTGCAGGAGTTCGCTGACGTCTTTCCACAAGACATGCCACCGGGATTACCGCCTATTCGAGGGATTGAGCATCAGATTGACTTAATTCCCGGTGCTTCACTGCCAAACCGTGCACCATACCGTACCAATCCAGAGGAGACAAAGGAGATTATGCGTCAAGTACAAGAGCTGCTCGACAAAGGTTATATACGCGAATCCCTTAGTCCTTGTGCTGTTCCTATTATTCTAGTGCCGAAAAAGGATGGTACATCACGGATGTGTGTTGATTGTAGAGGCATTAATAATATTACTATTCGTTATCGTCATCCTATTCCTAGGCTAGATGATATGCTTGATGAATTGAGTGGCTCTATAATATTCTCCAAAGTTGATTTGCGTAGTGGATACCATCAAATTCGTATGAAATTGGGGGATGAATGGAAAACAACATTTAAAACTAAGTTTGGATTATATGAGTGGTTAGTCATGCCTTTTGGGTTAACTAATGCACCTAGTACTTTCATGAGATTAATGAACGAAGTTTTACGTGCTTTCATTGGACGATTTGTGGTAGTTTAGTTTGATGACATATTGATTTATAGCAGATCTTTGGAGGAACATTTGGAACATTTACGTGCTGTTTTTATTGCTCTACGTGATGCACGTTTGTTTGGTAACCTTGGGAAGTGCACCTTTTGCACTGACCGAGTGACTTTTCTTGGTTATGTTGTTACTCCACAGGGAATTGAAGTTGATAAAGCCAAGATTGAAGCTATTGAGAGTTGGCCGCAGCCCAAAACGGTCACACAAGTGAGGAGTTTTCTTGGCCTCGCTGGTTTCTATAGGCGTTTTGTGAGAGATTTCAGCACCATTGCTGCACCTCTCAATGAGCTTACAAAGAAGGATGTGCCTTTTGTTTGGGGTACTGCACAGGAAGAAGCCTTCACGGTATTGAAAGATAAGTTGACACATGCTCCTTTACTCCAACTTCCTGATTTTAATAAGACTTTTGAGCTTGAATGTGATGCTAGTGGAATTGGATTAGGAGGTGTGTTATTACAAGATGGCAAACCTGTTGCATACTTTTCTGAAAAATTGAGCGGGCCTAGTCTGAATTATTCTACTTATGATAAAGAATTATATGCTCTTCTTCGGACTTTAGAAACATGGCAACATTATTTATGGCCCAAAGAATTTGTTATACATTCTGATCATGAATCTTTGAAACATATTAAAAGTCAAGCTAAACTGAATCGTAGACATGCTAAATGGGTTGAATTCATTGAGACTTTCCCTTATGTCATTAAACACAAGAAGGGTAAAGAAAATGTTATTGCTGATGCATTGTCTCGTCTCTATACTATGCTTTCACAACTTGACTTCAAAATATTTGGTTTGGAGGCCATCAAAGGTCAATATGTGCATGATGCTGATTTTCAAGATGTATTGCAGAATTGTAAAGAAGGAAGAACATGGAACAAGTTTGTCGTTAATGATGGATTTGTGTTCCGTGCTAACAAGCTATGCATTCCAGCTAGCTCCGTTCGTCTTTTGTTGTTGCAGGAGGCGCATGGAGGAGGACTCATGGGACACTTTGGCGTGAAGAAGACGGAGGACGTACTTGCTACACATTTCTTTTGGCCAAAGATGAGACAGGATGTTGAGCGTTTTATTGCTCGCTGCACTACATGTCAAAAAGCTAAGTCACGACTCAATCCTCATGGTTTATATATGCCTTTGCCTGTACCTAGTGTTCCTTGGGAGGATATTTCTATGGACTTTGTCTTAGGTTTACCTAGAACAAAGAAGGGAAGGGATAGCATATTTATTGTCGTGGATAGATTCTCGAAAATGGCACACTTTATACCATGTCATAAAAGCGATGATGCTGTTAATGTTGCTGATTTGTTCTTTCGTGAAATTATTCACTTGCATGGTGTGCCAAATACTATTGTTTCAGATCGTGATACTAAATTTCTTAGCCACTTTTGGAGATGTTTATGGGCTAAGTTGGGGACTAAACTGCTTTTTAGCACTACTTGTCACCCCCAAACTGATGGACAAACTGAAGTAGTCAATAGAACATTGTCTACTATGCTTAGGGCTGTTCTAAAGAATAATAAGAAAATGTGGGAGGAATGCTTGCCTCATATTGAATTTGCTTATAATCGTTCATTGCATTCTACTACTAAGATGTGCCCTTTTGAAGTTTTGTATGGTTTCCTACCTCGTGCACCTATTGATTTTTTGCCTCTTCCATCTTCGGAGAAGGTTAATTTTGATGCTAAAGAACATGCTGAATTGATTTGAAAAATGCATGAGTTAACTAAGGAAAACATTGAGCATATGAATGCTAAATATAAACTTGCTGGAGATTAGGGTAGAAAACATGTTGTGTTTGCACCTGGAGATCTTGTTTGGTTACATTTGCGTAAGGATAGATTTCCTGATTTGTGCAAATCAAAGCTAATGCCACGTGCTGCTAGTCCCTTTAAGGTGTTGGAGAAAGTAAATGATAATGCATATAAACTTGAGCTGCCTGCAGATTTTGGGGTTAGTCCCACTTTTAACATTACAGATTTGAAGCCATATTTGGGTGAGGAAGATGAACTTCCGTCGAGGACGACTTCATTTCAAGAAGGGGAGGATGATGAGGACATCAATACCATTGTTACACCCACAGCCCCTGCTACTATACATACTGGACCAATTACTAGAGCTCGCGCACGCCAACTAAATTACCAGGTACTTTCGTTTCTTGGTAATGATTCTAATGTTCATGAGAATATGATGTTGCCTAAATTGGATACATTTGTTTTGCTTACAAATGAAGGGCCTAGCTTGGAGAAGGATGAACATTGGAGTAAGAACAAGCATGGAGATGATGGCATGCACAAGGGGGACAAGAACGGAGTTACAAGTGATGATTTCAGGACTTTGAAGCCACCATAATGAGTGCATGAAGCCTTGGACAAAATATACAAGATGCCACTTCATAAATTTCGTCCAGAGGCTATTCTAGGTGCTGCGTCACCTTATTATTGGGCCAGGCCCATGTAATTTCGAAATACATAAGTATAGGCTATTTTTAGAGTCCGTATGTGTGGGGAAACAAGAGATAGGGTTAGTTTCGGACCCCTCCACCAAGGGCCACGAAATTCACCCCCTCTTCCTCCATATATACAGCCCTTAGGGCACTGTTTAGACTTTGGGTTTTGTTTAGACTAAAAGTTCGCCATAGCTGCAACTTCGCGTACTTCGTTTGTGTTCAACAACCAGACAAAGACGTCACAGAACCCCACCTTGATCAATAAAGCTTTCATCTTATATTCGCAATATCCAGATTGCAATCTCAGTTTCTTGCTTGTTCTTTGTTTGCTCGCAGGAAACAGACCCTCGTGGTCAGGTTGACCGTGCTCCGGCGTGGTCAATAACCTCTCGGAGTTGGTTTAGCGATTGCTAAGGCGCGACGTCCTCGCACGTTCGTAGTCGGATCGTCAAAGTCGACTTCCACCAAAGCGAAATCCACCATCTCATCGAAAGACGGGACACCTTTGCCTCTATCACGTACTGCATGAAGGTGCGGCTCGTGAATTGCGTGCCGTTCTCGGTGATGATCCTGTTGGGGATTCCGAAGCGGCAAACAATCGACCTGAAGAACTTGACTGCTGACTGTGCTGTCACCTTCCTCACTGCTTCCACTTCCGGCCACTTTGTGAACTTATCGATTGCAACGTACAAGTACTCAAAGCCCCCGACAGCTCGGGGAAAGGGGCCGAGGATGTCGAGCCCCCAGACCGAAAATGGCCAGGATAAAGGGATCGTCTGGAGAGCTTGAGCTGGCTGGTGTATCTGCTTGGAATGGAACTGGCACGCTTCGCACTTGGTTACTTGTGCAGTTGCATCCTGGAGGGCTGTCGGCCAAAAGAAACCTTGCCGGAACGCTTTGCCGGCAAGTGCTCTTGCACCAATGTGGTGACCACATATGCCTCCATGTATCTCCGCCAACAGCTTTTGTCCATCTTCCCGGTGAATACACTTCAATTTTACACCGTTGAGTCTTCTTCTGTACAGTGTGTTGTCGACAAACTGGTACATACTTGACTGCCGGGCTAATCTTTCCGCTTCTTCTTGCTCTTTGGGAAGTTCTCCTGTCTGAAGGAAACGGACAATCTGCTGTGCCCATGCTGGAGCTTGCGGCTCGACAACAAGGACTAAAGGCACATATGCTGCTGCGGGAACATCTGCTTCTACGGCGAGAACCTGCGGCTCAGCCGGAGCTTGACGTTCCCCGGCAAGCTTGCCAGAGCAAAACTTGTCGGGAGCGTCTGCTTCAACGGAACAAACCCTAGGGCTTGCCGGAGCAGACTGCTCCTCAGCACTCTTGGTGTTGATCTTGGGGACCTTCTTGGCGGCGGCTTCGGGGAGCTCTGCCGGAAAATAGTCACCAGAAATCAACTTCCTCTTCTTGCTCTGTCCAGTTGATGGTGTTACGGACGGTTGCGTCAGTTTGACCACAAAGATCCCTGGTTCCACAGGTAACTTAAGTGCGGCACACTTCGATAGGCCATCGACAATGTCGTTCTAAGCTCTTGGAACATGTTCCATCTGTAGGCCGTCAAAGTGCTCTTCTAACTTTCTCACTTCATGAACATAAGCTTCCATCAACGGACTCTGATAATTCTTGTTCACTTGGCAGACGACAAGCTGAGAGTCACCCCTGACAATGAGCTTCTTGATCCCAAGGTCTGCTGCGATCCTGAGACCGGCAAGCAAACCTTCATACTCTGCGGTATTGTTTGTTGCTTGCTCCTTGGGAAAGTGCATCTGGACTACGTAATTGAGGTGCTCCCCGGTGGGTGCGACAAGTAGCACACCTGCACCGGCGCCTTGCAGCGACAAGGCACCATCAAAGTACATCAGCCACTCTTTGCTTGCTTCCTTGGCGGGGATGCTCGTTTCTGGAATTTCTTCATCTGGTGTTGGCGTCCATTCTGCTATGAATTCTGCCAATGCTCTGCTCTAAATAGTTGAGGTGCTCTCAAACTTGAGGCCAAAGCTTGACAGTTCTAGTGCCCACTCGACAATCCTACCTGTTGCTTCTGGATTCTGCAGTATCCTCTTCAGCGGAAAACGAGTGACAACTGTGATCTCATGTGCTTGGAAGTAATGGCGCAGCTTTCTCGAGGCCATGAGAAGGCCGAAAAGCAATTTCTGCACAACAGAGTACCTTGACCTAGCCCCCTGCAGAAGGGAACTGACAAAGTAAACTGGGCGCTGCACCATTTTCTTCTGTATCTCCTTATGTGCCTGCGCAGATCCATCTTTGTCGGGACTAGAGCTTGTCGGTGAAGCCCCCTGCTTGTCACTGGATGCATCTGCCGTGGTTGCTGGCTCATCATCCGCCTCCCTCTCCGCCACTAATGCAACACTAACCACTTTATTGGTTGCCGCCAAATACAGCAGCAACTTCTCTTGTGGCTTAGGTGCGACAAGTGTTGGTGTGGAGGACAGGTATCTCTTTAAGTCCTGTAGCGCAGCCTCCGCTTCCGGAGTCCATTTCATTGGACCTGCCTTTTTCAGTATTTTGAAAAAGGCAGGGCGCGCTCAGCAGACTTAGAGATAAACCTGCTGATAGCAGCCACGCAACCGGCAAGTCTTCGTACATCCTTGACGCGCTTTGGTGCTTCAATCTGCTCAATGGCCTTGATCTTGTCGGGATTGGCTTCAATTCCCCGCTGAGACACGAAGAACCCAAGAAGCTTGCCAGAGGGGACTCCAAACACACACTTCTCGGGGTTAAGCTTGAGGTTGATCTTGCACAGATTTGCAAAGGTTTCGTCTAAATCCTGAATCAGAGTTGCCTTGTCCTTGCTCTTGACCACTATGTCATCCATGTAGGCTTCCACATTTCTGTGCATTTGTGGCTCAAAAGCGTCATGGACTGCCCTTGCAAATGTTGAACCAGCATTCTTTAAACCGAAAGACATCCGTACGAAGCAGTATGTGCCACATGGAGTGATGAATGCGGTCTTCTCCTCATCCTCTTCTGCCATGAAAATCTGATGGTATCCTGAGTATGCATCAAGAAATGAAAGCAAGTCACATCCGGCCGTGGAGTCAACAATCTGGTCAATGCGCGGCAAGGGAAATGGGTCTTTGGGAAAAGCTTTATTAACATCGGTAAAGTCGATACAAAGCCTCCATTTCCCGTTTGCCTTGCGCACGACTACAGGATTGGCCAACCACGTAGGATGGAGCACTCCTCTGACAAGGCCTGCTGCTTCCAACTTCTTGATTTCTTCTGCGATGAATTCTTGGCGCTCCACTGCTTGTTTCCTGCTTTCTGCTTGACGGGCCGCGCATGAGGACAGACGGCAAGATGGTGCTCGATTACTTTCCTGGGAACACCGGGG
This sequence comes from Triticum timopheevii, assembly GCA_963921465.1. NCBI lineage: Eukaryota > Viridiplantae > Streptophyta > Magnoliopsida > Poales > Poaceae > Triticum > Triticum timopheevii. Next base: position 283,558,707 of record OY997264.1, read on the forward strand.
ATGTCAGACGGTTGCCACGCAAACACGTCGACGTTCGCCCGCAGGAAAGCAATGAGCGCGCTTTCCTATTTAGGGTCGAGAGTGGCACTGATGGTGAAGGTACCACCAGTGCCGTCCTCCTTGGCGGACACATTCTTGGTCTCTGGCGGAGCTGCCATCGTCTTCTTACACTTGCCGGCGGAGCTCGATGGTGCGTCCTCGACGGTAGCGCAGCACTCCGGAGAGGTGCGCTTGCCGGAGTGGGCATCAAAACTCTTGCCGGACTTGGTCTTCTTCTTCCCCCCGGGAGCTTCAGCGGCAAGTGACTTGCATTCTGCTGCGGCTGCTGCTTCCCGGTAGATCTTGTCGGTGCAGATAAGAGCATCCTTCTTGTCGCCAGGGAAAGAGATAACACTTATCGGGCCTGGCATCTTCAGTACGTTGTACGCATAGTGAGAGGCCGCCATGAATTTGGCGAGTGCTGGACGGCCGAGTATCCCATTATAAGGCAATGGAAAATCAGCAACGTCAAAAGTGACCCTCTTAGTCCTGAAGTTCAACTCGCTGCCAAATGTCACCGGCAACGTGATCTTTCCCTTCGGCTTGCTCCTTCCCGGATTGATTCCTTGGAATGTGCCGGTCTCTTCGAGCTCGCTGTCAGGGATCTGGAGTTTCTGGAGTACCGCATAGGAGATCAGGTTCAAGCCGGCCCCGCCGTCAACTAGCATCTTAGTGACCTTGAGGTTGCGGATAGTTGGTGAAATCAACATCGGCAAGCACCCGACCGCAGTTATGCGATCAGGGTGGTCCTCAATATCAAAGATGATAGGCGTGCTGGACCATTTCAGAGGCTTGCGTGACTCGACGGGTGGTTCTGCCGCATTGACTTCCCGCACCCACTGCTTGAGCTGGCGATGTGAAGTACGCAGAGAAGCACCACCGTCAACGCACATGACCTCTGTGGCTTTCTGAAACTCCTGCTCATCGGTCTCGTCATCATCCATATCTTCGTCGTCATCATCTTCATCCTTGTCGCGGCCGCGGGGAGGTCTGTCTCCTTGTCGCTGCTTGGCCTTGCCGCGGCGTCCTCCCCGGCCGGGGCGCTTCTTGCCGGATCCTCCAGTACCTTCTTGGGCCTTCTCCTTGTCGCGTCGCTCGTACTCAGCCTTTTGCTGCTCGACAAGCTACTCAACCTTCTTGCAGCTCTGGAGATCATGGCCCTTGGTGCGGTGGATCTTGCAGTACTGCTTGTCGGTGCCGTCCTGCTTGTCGGCGGCCGCCACAGTGTTCTTGGCGCCACCTTCGTTGCTGGACTGCTCAACGACTAGCACATCTTTGCCTTTCTTTTTCCTGTTGTTCCGCCGCCGGTTTTTCCTTGCCGGAGTAGCATCCTCACTATCAGATCCTCCTGCTCCTGTATTCTCTCCGGGAAGTTTCCTCCCCTCCTCAGCACGTGCACACTTGTCGGCCAGGGCATATAGCTCACTGACGTCTCTGATCTTGCACATCGCCATCTCCTCCCGCATCCTGCGGTTTCACACGTTCTGATGGAACGCGCTGATGACCGCGGCAGGGTGGACATCTGGGATGTTGTGCTGTACACGGCTGAATCTCTGAATGAACTTGCGCAGGGGCTCTCCTTCCTTCTGGGCGAGCAGATGAAGGTTGCTCTCTTGGCCATGAGGCTTGTGGCCGCCTGTAAAGGCGCCGACAAACTGATGGCATAGGTCTGCCCAGGAGGATATGGAGTTGTCCGGCAAGTGCATGAGCCAGGACCTGACATTGGGCTTGAGTACCAGCGGGAAGTAGTTGGCAAGGATCTTGTCATCCCGCCCCCCAGCAGCTTGCACCGTGATGGTGTAGATGCTGAGGAACTCCGACGGTTGCGACTTGCCGTCGTACTTCTCTGGTACGTCTGGCTTGAAATTCTTCGTGCTGGGCCACTGGACTTGCCGTAGCTCACGAGTGAACGCAGGGCAACCTACTGCGTACGACAAGTCGCCTGGCTCCCCTGGCGCATGCATGTCGACAACGGGTCCAGCGCGCTGGTCCGATTGACGCCGTGCTTCTCTTCGGCGCTCGATGCGAGTACGAGCGTCTTCTTGCTGTCGTTCATGAAGAACTTGGCGCTGATCGCGACGAGCTCGCGGGTCTGATGACGCGGTGGAGTCGTTGTCGAGGCACACCCGACGAGTCGGCGATCTTGGCCTTCGGGGTGGAGAGTGCACGGTGGTTGCACCCCCACCGGTTTTGTTGCCATCGGCTCACGCCTGGCAATCTTGCCGTGGCTGCGCTGTAGTCGGCTGCCGTGGAGTGTCGCCGTTGGCGAAGCCGATGAGACTCTGAATGGTGGCCCTCCATTCGTCGATCTTGTCCGCCGTTGGAGGGTAATCCAGGAGCAGTTGAGCTCGTGCCAAAGCTTCTGCTGGAGTGGAGGGTGGTAGTGGCGAACGGTGCGAGGAGCGGGATATGCTCGGACTTCTAACTATATTAGAAGGAGCAGTATCCCGTCCAGGCGACCGTGTCTTCCTCGTGCCAGCATGTTGGCGTGCATGCTGGTCTTGAGTACCCTGAGATCCACCGGCTCGATCTTGGTCCAACGAGCGTATGGTACCGCGGGGACCATGATGCTGTCGGTCCCGCGCCTCCTGGGATGGGCGTGGTGCATGTACGGACGCCGAAGTCTGCGCAGCCTTGTCCTTGGACCTGGCAGCACCGTGCGCTCCCTCGTCGATGCCCGTTCTTCCGCCGACATCTACCCCGCCACCAGTTTGCTCCGGTGGTGGTGGGATCGACGTGGACGGAGCAGCCACCTCCGAAGCCATCTTCTTCGGTGACATGTGCAACCACTCTACCCCTTATGGGTTGGGGCATTCTTGATTACCTAGTCCGATACTAGCATGGTGCCCGCATTACTAGTGACGGAGGTGAAATGAGGTCACTCTTGGGACGGGGTCGTGCTTGGATAGGTGTCCATGACTGTTTTACAAGGCACCGGACACATGTTGGTCCCTGCGTGTATGTGTGATAATGAAAAGGGCAGAGGCCCAAGATCTTGATGCTTATACACAAAGGCCGTGTACCAACGAGTGGAGCCTATGTTATTGTCGCCTAGGGAAAGATAGTGATCGGGTGCTAACCTTGAGTACTTGAGTTACTACGGGATCATGGATGACACGAAAGCTTCCCGATTCTTGTGGGTAAAGTGCACAACTTCTCCAGAGTGTCAAACTATTCGAATAGCCATGTCTGCGCTCAAGGACAGTTGGGTGGTGCTACTTAAACTATGTCCAGCACTTTACAAACTTGGTATATGTAAGTTGCATGGGCAAGTAAAGACTTGACATGTTGATTAAGTTAGAGTTGTTCTAAACTCTATTTATGTTGATATCTTTAACTAGTTCACATGGTTACCATAGTCCATTGATGCATGTTTCACAAGTTGAAAGGACATGTCATTAAATTTCCAAGTAGCTTGATTCTAGGTTGCCTACTTGTTGTTACATCATGCATTGTTACCTTGATCCAAAACACATGGGTTCCTTGTGTGTACATTCAAAGTAATCATTGGCTTGCCACTGGTTATTTAATTGGCTAGGTATGAAATAACATGATATGAAGAAAAGTTCTTTGGTGACGATTGTGCGAGCTAGGACACTTCCCGAGTCATAATGCTTGTAGGGATAAGGCAGATGGCATGAGATCTACTTATCGACGTAGATTTCCGCTGCTTGTGTTTCATTTGATGTTCAGCCCTTGAGGATTTATCTATGTAAGACTTGGCCATAATGCTCATAATTTGTGTAAGACGGTATGTATGGACGTAAGACTCTTGTTATTCGGCTTCTATGTGTTCAGTGAACGTTGATCTCTGGGATCACTATACACGTCCATTCAGTGATCTCAACTTATGAGTCAGGGTCCGCACACTCTGCACATCGATCATGTTGATCAAGCCATCTGGTAATAAAGCAGGGGCAACAAGGACAATGTGAGGGGTGAATGATGGATCACTAACCAACCTATATTAAGCATATAGGATAACAGGTAAAGTAATAGTAGCAGGTTCCAAAAGCAGGCTATGCATCAGAATAGGAGCTATCGAACAACAGTATCAAAATATAATGAAGGCATGAGAGAGAAGGAATGGGAAATATAGGAATGCTCAAGGGGGTTTTAATTACCTTCAATATTTGTGGAAAAGGACTGGTCGTCAGGTGTGTAGTTGTACCCGGGAGTAGCATGGGTCTCAGGGTCTACCAAAGAGAAGAGTGGGAAGAAACAATAAATGTAAAGCAATCAAATGCATCACGATGCATGACACGGTACTATGCTGTGCTAGGTGTGACCTAACGCAGTGCTACACATTACAGACGGAGCGGAAAAATATCTGGGGGTGCTTTCTCGGCTTTGGGAATTTATCGGACGAATGAAATAAAGAGGAAGGTCCCATGTTTAATGTGTTAGAGGCATGTGACAGGTATGTGGTTAGCATATGCGGATTCACTATATTTTTGTGAGCAACTTTCATATATAAATTATTTTCATCTGACTTATAGATTATTTTATATGCATTTTCAAAGATTTAAACATTTACTGAAATTCTTGGAATTATGTTAATTCGAAAAACAACTAAATACTTTTTACATCCACTGTGGGCTAGCCATAGTGGATGACACATAGGGCCAGGTCAAAGCTAACTCAGCAGTCAACTTTGACTGGTCAAGCGGCCCATTGGACCCACCTGCCATTGACTGGACTGTCCCAATCAGCAGGTTGACTGGGTCAATTGGGTCAACTAGGCCCGGGGGACACAATTGTCAGTCTTAGGGTTAATTTAACAACGTTTATCTTAATCTAATTAAACTATTTAGGCGGTGGGCCCGCTGTGTTTGTGCCTCCAATAAACAGTAAACTTAACTTAAAACCTAATTAACTGGGGGGCATGGCCCACACGTCAGCTTCTCAGGGGTACGGTTAACGAGTTAATTAGATGACTTGGCCAGCGTTTATACGGCGGTGAAGGTCCGGTGCGGCGTAGTGATAACCCACCAGTATAGGGGATCGCAACAATTTTCGAGGGTAGAGTATTCAACCCAAATTTATTAATTCGACACAAGGGGAGCCAAAGAATATTCACAGTATTAGCAGTTGAGTTGTCAATTCAACCACATGTGGAAGCTTTAATATCTACAGCAAGGTGATCAGTAGCAAAGTAGTATGGTAGTAACGGTACCAGTAGCAATAGGAATAGTAATAGTTTTGTAGTGATTGTAGCAATAGCAATGTCAAAAGTAACTTAGCAAAGATCAATATATGAAATGCTCGTAGGCTTTGTATGAGTAATGGATAATTGTGTTCGATGTCATTCATCATGTAACAGTTATAACCTAGACTGACACAAAACTAGCTCCAATACATCAATGTAATGTAGACATGTATTCCGTATATAGTCATAGGTGCTTATGGAAAAGAACTTGCATGCATCCTTTGTCCTACCCTCCCGTGGCAGCGGGGTCCATAAGGAAACTGATGGAGTCCTGGACTAGGGGGTGTCCGGATAGCCGAACTATCATCTTTGGCCGGACTCCAAGACTATGAAGATACAAGATTGAAGACTCCGTCTCATGTCCGGATGGGACTTTCCTTGGCGTGGAAGGTAAGCTTGGCGACCCGGATACGTAGATCTCCTACCATTGTAACCGAATCTGTGTAACCCTAGCCCTCTCCGGTGTCCATATAAACCAGAGGGTTTTAGTCCATAGGACGAACAACAATCATACCATAGGCTAGCTTCTAGGGTTTAGCCTCCTTGATCTCGTGGTAGATCTACTCTTGTACTACCCATATCATCAATATTAATCAAGCAGGAGTAGGGTTTTACCTCCATCGCGAGGGCCCGAACCTGCGTAAAAACGTCGTGTCCCTTGTCTCTTGTTTCCATCCGCCTAGACGCATAGTTCGGGACCCCCTACCCAAGATCCGCCGGTTTTGACACCGACATTGGTGCTTTCATTGGGAGTTCCTCAGTGTCGTCACCTTTAGGCCCGATGGCTCCTTTGATCATCAACAACGACACAGTCTGGGGTGAGACTTTTCTCCCCGGACAGATCTTTGTATTCGGCGGCTTTGCACTGCGGGCCAATTCACTTGGCCATCTGGAGCAGATTGAAAGCTACGCCCCTGGCCATCAGGTCAGATTTGGAAGTTTAAACTACACGGCTGACGTCCACGGAGACTTGATCTTCGACGGGTTCGAGCCACAGCCAAGCGCGCCGCATTGTCGCATTGGGAATGATCTAGCTCTACTGCCGGACAGTGCCCTGGAGGCCGCACAAGTGTCCGCTCCGACCCTTAGCCCGGAGCTGACCGCGCCGATCGAGGATGGGTGGCTGGACACCGCCTCGGGGGCTGCTACCTCTACGGCGATAGAGTCGAATACCAACCCTGTCCCTCGCAAAGCCCGTGACTCCGAGGTGCCGGACTCCTCTCCGGACTCCGAACCTCCCGCGCCCCTGCCAATCGAATCCAATTGGGCGCCGATCATGGAGTTCACCGCTGCGGACATCTTTCAGCACTCGCCCTTTGGCGACATCCTGAATTCACTAAAGTCTCTCTCTTTATCAGGAGAGCCCTGGCCGGACTATGGTCAGGAAGGTTGGGATGCGGACGATGAAGAAATTCAACGCCCACCCACCACCCACTTTGTAGCCACTGTCGATAATTTAACCGACATGCTCGACTTTGACTCCGAAGACATCGACGGTATGGACGACGATGCAAGAGATGACCAAGAACCAGTGCCTACAGGGCACTGGAAGGCCACCTTAACTCACGGTGTATATATGGTGGATACACCTAAAGGAGGCGATAACGAGGAACAACGCGACGCTGCGAAGGATAACTCCCTCGAAAAGCAGTCAAAACGGCGACGTAAGCGCCGCTCAAAGTCCCGCCTTGACAAAGACAACACCCATACAGACCCAGTCATAGAGCAGGGCGAACCGGTGGACGACGAACATGCCCTCGAGAAAACAACCGAACAGGATAACTTGGATAAACAATCCGTCCCCGGCGAAGATAACAGTCCGGACGATCTCACGCCGGACACATCGTTGGAGCAGAAGAACCTCCACAAAAGGCTTGTCGCCACTGCATGTAGTCTCAAGAAGCAGAAATGGAAGCTCAAAACAGCGGAAGACGCACTCATAATGAGAAGGAGCAAAGTACTCAACACCGCAGACAAATACGGCGATAGTCGCCAAACAAAGAGCTACCCGAAGTGCAAGCTACTGCCCGAATTTGACGAGGAGGTCGTAGAGCTCCCACAATCAAAAACCAAAAAGGCCGCCCGGTCAGATAGACGACCACATGGCAAACAAAGAGCGGCAAGCGGTGACGTACACAAGCCGACACGCGATCCGCATAAGGATCCGCACCAAAAGGATGGCCCAGTCAGGTCTATCTATGGACCAAGAAAGCAAGCTCTAGAAAGAAATGTAACACGTCGAGTATTCGAACATCACGGCACACCCAAATACAGGGGCGCCGCACACCCCCTATGTTTCACCGATGAGGTGCTAGATCATGAATTTCCAGCGGGATTCAAGCCCGTAAACAAAGAGGCATACGACGGAACAATAGACCCTGGAGTCTGGATTGAGGATTACATCCTACACATACACATGGCTAGAGGAGATGACCTCCACGCCATAAAATACTTACCCCTCAAGCTCAAAGGGCCAGCCCGGCATTGGCTCAAAAGCCTCCCAGAAAATACCATTGGAAGTCGGGAAGAGCTCGAGGATGCGTTTCGGGCAAATTTTCAGGGGACTTATGTCCGCCCTCCGGATGCAGACGATTTAAGTCACATAATTCAACAGCCCGGAGAGTCAGCCCGCAAATTCTAGAACAGGTTCCTCACCAAAAAGAACCAAATAGTCGACTGTCCGGACGCCGAAGCCTTAGCATCTTTCAAGCATAACGTCCGAGACGAATGGCTCGCCAGACACCTCGGCCAGGAAAAGCCAAGAACAATGGCCGCATTAACAAGCCTCATGACCCGCTTCTGCGCGGGAGAGGATAGCTGGCTGTCAAGGTGCAGTACTAGCGACCCAAGTACGTCCGAAGTCAGGGATGGAAATGGAAAACCACAACGCAGCAAGGACCAGCGCCGGACCAAGGGAAACAGTCCGAAGAGCACGGCAGTCAACGCCGGATTCAAAAGCTCTCGGCAGAACAACAAAAAACTGCCTCTTAAGGACAACAACGACGAGCTGTCCAACCTAAACAAAATCTTGGACAAGATATGCCAAATCCACAGTACCCTCGGAAAGCCTGCAAACCATACCCACAGAGATTGTTGGGTCTTCAAACAGTCCGGCCGACTGAACGCCGAACACAAGGGGCTCAACACACCAAGTGAGGACGATGACGAAACCCACAAGCAGAGCACCGGAAAACAAAAGAATTTCCCACAATAGGTCAAAACAGTAAACTCACTTCAAGTGACAACAGGGAAAAATAGAGCGGCGCCCATTGAAATACGTGCCGCATGGTCCACCCCAGCGGAGTCCCGACACTGGATGTCAAAACCAATCACCTTCGACCATCAGGATTACTCCGGAAGTATCCGGAACGCAGGATGGACTGCTTTGATATTAGATCCTATAATCGACGGACTACAATTCACACAAGTCCTAATGGATGGCGGCAGTGATCTAAACCTGCTATATCAGGACACAATCCGCAGAATGGGGATAGACCCAACCAAAATTTGCCATAGCAACACTTCCTTTAAAGGAGTGATGCCAGGCCCATATGCCCATTGTACGGGCTCTCTACTACTAGAAGTTGTGTTCGGTTCATCCGACAACTTCCGTCGTGAAAAGTTAGTCTTCCACATCGCCCCATTTAAAAGTAGCTATCAAGCACTATTGGGACGCGAAGCTTTCGCCCGCTTTAACGCAATACCGCACTACACATCTCTTACACTTAAAATGCCCGGTCCACGCCGCATCATCTCATTAAAGGGAAACTTCGAGTGTTCCTCGAATACGGAAGAACGTGAGACTACCTTGACAGCCACACACTAATCCGGCTTTGCTGATCAAAGCCCCTAAACAGGTCATTTAGACCCCGGACACGGTTAGGCGAGTCCGGTATAAATAAACAAGGGGCTTACTAGCCGCGTACCCCCCTACAAGGGGCTCCACGCATGTACAACAAGAGACAATAAAGCTCAATTTTATTCATTTTTTGAATCATACTCTGTTTTTATTAAAATACATTTTTCGCATGATTTTTTCCAACTAAGTTCTGCTCTTTTACAGATGAACATCGTGCTACACCCGTCCAGGATACGGCACAACGGAGACACAGGCGTAGACGTGCAGTAGGGACCCGTTGCAAGGATTCTTTTCGGATTAAGACCCTGCGTAAACCTTTTTTACTGTCTCTTGTTGATACACATCCCCTGATTTCTTGCTATAACCGAGGAGGAGGCTGGCGTTTTGGCATCGACCGCGTCAGAAATTTTTGCACGTACCTGGACACTAGGGGCTTAGGGCATTGTTCCGCCCGTTTTCATAAAGACCGAATACTTAGGGAGTGTTTGGTGTCTCGAGTTAGGCCTTATATGCATCAACTCTGAATCATGTCTTTGGTCAAATGTTGGGTTTGCCCGGCTCCTGTGTTTTGCTGCCTAACTTTCCGCTCTATCGGCTAACGCGGCACCAGGAGAACTACTGCGATTGTGCCCCAGTTCGGCCAGGTAAGCACCTCAGTAGAGAAAGCCGAAAACTGACTGTCATGATATAGCGTGAGACTGGTCAACCAGTCGATGGACCACCGGAATGTTTAGAATTCCTCCGCTTTGACGAAGGACCGTTTCCCGGCCAGGCACATATGCGCCCCGAGTTCGGGAGAGCGCGGTGCCCCCAGGGGCTACATAGTAGCCCCACCAACGAACTCCTATGGCTAAGTGAAAGTGATAAAGCATTATAGTCCGGTTGCCTAGTTTGCTACGCTATCACCTCCTTTACAGGACCAAGACATTGGATTAAGTGTGAAAATGCACCTTTTTGCAAACACCCCCGCACTATGTGCGTGGGGGCTGAAGCCAAAGACTGCCATCTTTCAGGTTATATACACATATACATCAACGGCCGCACAGGAGGTACTTTACTACTTGACTGCACAAGTATAAAAAGCTCTTATATTATATTGAAACATCGTTTCACAAATCATACATGTCATTTGAACATAATATCCTTCGAGCACTGTGTCTCTATTAAACGAGCGCCCTGCAGGACTTCCTCAAAATAGTGCTTGGCAGGTACTCGGCTTCTGTCCGAATCCTGGGATGCAACGTCGATGGCCTTCATCTCTTCCCAGTATGTTTTGACACGGGCAAGAGCCATCCGTGAACCCTCTATGCATGCCGACCATTTCATTGCGTGGATATGCGGCACCGCATCAAGGAACTGCTGCACCAAGCCAAAATAACTCTTTGGCTCGGGCCTTTTTGGCCACAAATGAGTCACGACATCCTTCATGGCAAGTCCGGACAACCTATTCAACTCAGCCCATTCGGCTAACCAATCGGTTAATGGAAGTGGACGCTCTGGACTATGGAACTGCAACCAAAAAAGCTCTTCCATTCCGTGATCCTTTTGGCCTCGGAAATGTGCGACTGCGTCTGCGGCACTCGCCGCCAAATCCATATAAGCATCCTCCGCACCCCACAGCTGGCCCAACTGAGCATACTTCGGATCCGTGAACTTCCTCGGCAGCAGAAAGGGCTTTCCAGCCGCGATATCCCCGGCCTGACGTAGCTCCTCCTTTATAGCTCTCATCGCGGAGCGGGCATCCTTGGCTTCGGCGGTGGCCTTCTTCAGGTCCTCTTGCTCCGCTCCGCGTTCTTTTTCAAGAAACTCGCAGCGGTCGGTAGCATTATTCTGCTTCACGGCCATCTCGGCCATTTCCTCCCTACTTCGGCAGTGAGCAGCCTATTCGGCTTTTAGCTCTTCGGCCGCCTTCAAGGCAGCCGCATTACTTTTTCTGGCTTGCTCCTTGGCTCGGGCGAGCTCTGCCCGAAGGTCCTCCATAGCAGCGGCACCATCTGCATTAAGCATACATGTCGTAAGGCACGGGCGTCAAGCTACCTTACCAGGTGTCCGCGGAGAAGCCATATACCTTGTGACTCGTCAAGTCGCTTATTGACCAGCGTGATGTCAGCATCCGCAACGTCAACTTGCCGCTTCAGTTCGGCAAATCCATCAGTTTGGCTGGCCACCGAATGCTCCGCCACCTATATAGGAAACGCGACATCTTACCACTGAGATTATGATCCTCGGCACGCTGTCACTGACAACGTACCGAGTCTCAGGGGCTACTATCTATACAGGGCGCATTCTATATGCAAAACTATCAGAAGGTATATCATTTTCGCGTACCTCAAACCCCGTCAGTAAACTTCTGACGGCTTCGTGCAATCCGCTCTCAGCGGATGAAATCTTTTCAATCACCGCACCCATTAACGCATGGTGATCTTCTGAGATAGATGCTCACCCGAGCAGATCCTTCAGCTCCTCCGACCATACACCAGTTGGTGCCGGACCTTCCGGCCCCACCGGACTCGGGGAAACCCTACGCGACGACACCTCAGGGTCGTCCGCCCCGCCTGACGGTGCGGCAGATGGAGGCGTTTCGCTCTCCATCATCTCCGGACGAAGATCCCCCGAAGATGAGCTCTGCTGAGAAGGGCTGACATCCGAACTACAAGGTAAAACTTCGGTTATCTTCAGAAATAAAAACAGGGATGTCCCTTATTACAAAACTCTCCTTTCTACTTACGGCTCGCTGGAGGGCTGATCCCCTTGGGGAAATAGTGCGGCCGGGGCTTCTCCTGGCGCAGGACCCTCTGGTGAAGATTTCTTCCCCTGCTTTGAGGCCTTGGCCTCCGGATTTTCAGAAGTGGTCCTATTCTCCCCCTGGAGGGAGGGATTCTCAGTCCCCCCTTCTTTGCAAGCCTCCTTCACGGAGGCAGTAGTTTCCTTGTTCCCCCCTTTGCCCTCTTCCAAAGGGGCAGCCTCCAGCATCTTGGTTAACACAAGATCCGGCGTGGTCTCAGGGAGGGGGGCCGGACACCTTATTAGTTTTGCTTTCGCTATCCACTCCTGTTCAAGGGACAAATCTTTAAAGGGCAAGTTTATGATAAATGTACGGATAGTGTCCGAGCACAGGACTACTTACTTGAGTATCCGGGCGATTGCAGCTCAGACCTGCGTCCTCGGTCAATTCCGGACACATCTCTTGTGATCCGAAGAACAGTTTATACATATCCACGGGCGTCGCGCCCATGAAGTGTTGGAGAGCTCGTGGTCCCTCCGAATTGAATTCCCACAGGCGGAGGGGGCGAAGTTTGCAGGGCAGAAGGCGCCGAATCAGCATGACCTATGCCACTACAACCAGATTGATCTCTCTCTTGGAGGTCTCGAATACGGCCCTGCAATAGAGGTACGTCCTTGGATGGCCCCCAGTCAATCCCTTTGTTGACCCATGACGCCAGCCATTGTGGAGGACCCGAGCAAAAGGCAGGTGGCGCCACCCATCTGGTGCCCCTGGGAGCGGTGATGTAGAACCACTCCTGTTGCCACAAACCAAGCTCCTCTTGAAAAGAGCCCTCGGGCCATGGAGCGTCATCACTCTTGCTTATAACAGCCCCTCCGCACTCTGCCTGCTGCGCCTCGATCATCTTCGGCTCCATATTGAAGGTCTTGAGCCACAATCTGAAGTGAGGGGTAATGCGGAGGAAGGCTTCGCATACGACAATGAACGATGAGATGTGGAGGGTGGACTCTGAATCCAACTCGTGCAATTCCAGCCTATATTAAAACATGAGCCCCCTCACGAAGGGGTCCGTCGGGAAGCCTAAACCCCGAAGGAGGTGAGACACGAACACCACGCTCTCACCAGGCTCGGGAGTAGGAATAACCTGCCCTTGGGCAGGCAGCCTATGCGAAATTTCACCGGTTAGATACTTGGCGTCTCTCAGCTTTAGCACGTCTTCTTCCGTGATGGAAGAAGGCATCCACCGGCATTGCGGGTCGAAGCCGGACATTGTCGAAGGTCCGAAGCGCCTGAATCTGGAGCTTTGGGTGTTGGAACTCGAGGTGAGGGGCGGATTCGATTGAGATTGAAAGAAAGGAGCAGGCCTTGGTCTCGTTATAAAGAGGTTGAATACCAAGAGCCCTCCCCGTGGCCGTTTGGGACTTGCCTTCGATAGAGGGGGCATGCCAACGGGCGCGGTTGGGTTACCCACGCCCGTATTGATGAGAATCCCGGAATAAGGGGACACGATCTCTGCTTTGACAAGACGTGCAAAGGAAACCGCTTCGCTAAACGCGCTGAGGTGGAACAATAAAAACAATTCGAATAAAGGCTTGGCCGTGGTGTGACGTCACGCCACGAAATACGTCAGCAGATTGAACTTGTGTAAATATTATTCTCTCTACGGTGGTATGTGGAACTTATTTTGCAGATCCGGACACTATCCTGGTGTTCAAAATCTTCTATGAATTATTCGGAGGAGGAACCCGCCTTGCAATGCCGAAGACAACATGCACGCCGGACTTGTCGTCATTGAAGCCTGGTTCAGGGGCTACTAAGGGAGTCCTGGACTAGGGGGTGTCCGGATAGCCGAACTATCATCTTTGGCCGGACTCCAAGACTATGAAGATACAAGATTGAAGACTCCGTCTCGTGTCCGGATGGGACTTTCCTTGGCGTGGAAGGTAAGCTTGGCGACCCGGATACGTAGATCTCCTACCATTTTAACCGAATCTGTGTAACCCTAGCCCTCTCCGGTGTCTATATAAACCAGAGGGTTTTAGTCCATAGGACGAACAACAATCATACCATAGGCTAGCTTCTAGGGTTTAGCCTCCTTGATCTCGTGGTAGATCTACTCTTGTACTACCCATATCATCAATATTAATCAAGCAGGAGTAGGGTTTTACCTCCACCGCGAGGGCGCGAACCTGGGTAAAAACATCGTGTCCCTTGTCTCCTGTTACCATCCGCCTAGACGCACAGTTTGGGACCCCCTACCCGAGATCCGCCGGTTTTGACACCGACAGAAACTAAGGGATATTAAGGCCTCCTTTTAATAGAGAACCGAAACAAAGCATTAGCACTTAGTGAATACATGAACAACTCAAACTACAGTAATCACCGGAAATAATCACAATTGATCTCACCTTGGGGTATGCGGATCATAACTCGTAATAGGTGCATATAACTTGCAAGATAGGATCAAGAACACACATATATTCATGAAAACATAATTGGTTGATATCTGAAATCATGGCATTCAGTCCCTAGTGACAAGCATTAAGCATGGTAAAGTCATAACAACATCAATATCAGAACATAGTGGATACTATGTGCCAAGCCCTAACAAAACTAACTCGATTACATGATAGATCTCATCAAAACCATCACCTTCCAGCAAGCCTATGAAGAAATTACTCACTCTCAGCGGTGAGTATCATGAAATTGGTGATGGAGGAAGGTTGACGATGATGACGACGTCGAATTCCACCCTCCGGAGCCCTGTACAGACTCCAGATCATTCGTCCCGATGAATAACAGGAGGTGGCGGCGGCTCCATATCGTAAAACGCAGTGAATCCTTCACTCTGATTTTTCTCTAGGAGAATAGGTATATATGGAGTTGGAGTTAGGGTTGCCGGAGTTTTAGGGGGCCACAAGCCTGGAGGGCGCGCCCTGGGGGGGGGGGGGTAGGTGCGCCCCCTGAGCTTGTGGCTCCTGGGTGGGCCCCCTCTGGTATATTCTTCGCCAGTTTTTTTTATATTCCATAAAAAAATTTCGTAAATTTTCAGGTCAATCCAAGAACTTTGATTTCTGCACAAAAACAACACCATGGCAATTCGGCTGAAAACAGCGTCGGTCAGGGTTAGTTTCATTCAAATCATGCAAACTAGATTCCAAACAAGAGCAAAAGTGTTTGGAAAAGTAGATACGATGGATACGTATCGACTCCCCCAAGCTTAACTCATTGCTTGTCCTCAAGTAATTCAGTTGACAAACTGAATGTGACAAAGGAAAACATATACAAACTCTATTTGATCTTGTTGTTGTAAATATTCCTAACCATGTTCAAGTTTTCAGCAAAGATTATGAACTAACCATATTCACGATAACATTCAGGTATCACATTTACTCATATCAATGACATAATCAATTAGCAAGCAATAATAAGATATCTCGGATGACAACACTTTTTTCAAAACAATCATGATGTGGTATGACATAATGGTATCTCGCTAACCCATTCTGAGACCGCAAAACATAAATGCAGAGAACCTCTGAACTTCAAGCACTGACTAGACATTGTAATGCATGGTAAAAGAGATCCCGTCACATTCATACTCAACATAAACTAAACACAAAACATGCAAATGACAATAGTGCTCTCCAGCTAGTGCTTTAATAAGAAGATGGTGACTCAACAATATAGGTAAATAGATAGGCCCTTCATAGAGGGAAGCATGGATTTGCAGAGGTGCCAGATCTCGAAGCTTTGAAAATAGAGATGGATATAATTTTGGGAGATATGCTTTCATTGTCAACATAGCAACCAAGAGTTTTCACCATCTTCCATGCTAGATACATTTTAGGAGATTCCCGAACAAAAAGGTAAAGTTTTTACTCCCCCTCCACCAACAAACACAAGCCATGGCTAGCCGAATCCTCGGGCACCCTCCATACCAACAACAATCCAGGGGAGTTTTGTTCCATTATTATATTTTGATTTTGATCATAGGACTGGGCATCCCGATTACCAGCCACTTTCTTGTGAATGACAACAGAATAAACACTCACCGTGAGAATAACCCACCTAGAATGGAAGACACTGACTACCCCTGTCGCTTCATGAGCGATTTGGGCATACAAAACAAACTATTATTTGAAGATTTAGAGTTTGCCACATGCAAATCTACTTGGAACGGTAGGTAATTACAGCATACAGGTAGGTATGGTGGACTCATATGGAATAGCTTTGAGTTTTAAGGAAGACGATGCACAAGCAGTATCCCCGCTTAGTACAAGTGAAGGCTAGAAAAGAGATTGAGGAGCGACCAACTAGAGAGCGACAACATTCATACACATGCATTGAGGTTAATCAACATTAAATACAAGCATGAGTAGGTTATGAAACACCTTGAACATAAATATCGTGGAGGCTATGTTGGTTTTGATTCAACTACATGCGTGAACATGTGCCAAGTCAAGCCACTTGAATCATTTAGGGAGGATACCATCATATCATGCTACATCATAAACATTTTACATGCATGTTGACACGCAACATAAACCATTATCCACTCCTAGCTAATTAAGCACAGCATGAATAACTATGATATCTAATTGTCATTGCAAACATGTTTTATTCAAAATAGGATGAATCAAGAATGATGAGGTAAACATATTTACAAAAACAAAACAGGTCGAGTTCATACCGGCTTTTCTCCACCTCAATCATTTCATCAAATTTCATCATTATTGCCTTTCACTTGCATGACCGAACGATGTGAATAATAACAAGAGTGCACGTGTCGTCGACTAAGCTGGAATCTGCAAACATTTATTCAACGGAGAAGACAAGGTAATATGGGCTCTTCGTTAGATCAACAATAATGCATATGAGAGCCACTCAACATTTCCGTCGTGGTCTTCTTCTTATGACCCAAAGAAAAGAAAACAAAAGAATTTCAAAGGAACACACTATAATATTTTTGGATTTTTTTCTGAAGAAAGCACAATGAAAGAAAAACAAACACGAGAAAAACTATTTACATGAGAAAGATCCCAACAAGCAAAAGAAGAACGATAAATATTTTTGGGTTTTCTTTTAATATTATGAACTACTAAACAAATAAAACTAGAAAGAGAAACCAAAAAGAAAATAGAAATAATTTTGGGTTGTTACCAAAGTTTTTCGAACATAGAAGAAGAAAGTAAGAAAAACAAATTAACATGGATTACACAATGAAAAGGTATGAACACTGACAACTGGAATGAATGTGTGATGCATGAATGTAATGTTAGTGAGAAATACATACTCCCCCAAGCTTACGCTTTTGGCCCAAGTTGGTCTATGTCCACAGCTTGTAGTAACCCTCTCCTGGATACTATGGAGGGTCCTGAGGGTTTCCCAGGCCGGCGAGCTCCTGTGGCTCCCACTGATAAACCGGCTCCTGATATGGTTGTGCTGGTGCTGGTTCAGTTGCTGGGGGTTGTGTCAGAACCCCAATATGCATAGATATCATCAAGAATAATAGTGTACCTACCTAAATAATGTTAAAAAATAGAAGGTGCAGGCAAAGTAATAATCTCCCAAGTACCCTGATCGAAAACTAAGTTGTAAAGGAGTCGCTTGCGCTTATCGTTGTCAATAAAAGGATGCGCTACCATACTAGCATAGTCTAAATATTTAGTGGGTAGCAGCATCTCCTTTGCCTGTTAATGTCTAATAGGAACCTCAAAATGTTTAGTAAGCGGGAGGCATAAAGGCCAGCATAAGTAACAACCTTCAAACAGTTTGTTTTTAACCATCGGGCAACCATAGCACCCAAACTAAAAGTTCTATCAGCATATAAGGCATGGCGCAAAATAGCAAGGTCAGGCGCGCTGAGTGATCTACTCTCCCCTCGACCGATCAAACAACTCCCGGCAACTATTGCATAGTAACGTAAAAGTGGAAAATGTAAACTAGCCACTCTCGCTTCCGACACTCCTCTCTCCTCTCCCATAGTTGTTTCAGAGATGAAATCTTCCTTGTCGCTAGGAAATGAAGGATTGTGACTGCTCTCATAAGGTATTTTGCAAACATTGCAAAAATTATACAATTATTTCCTTAGGCACATCATACAAGTTAAATTCTACCATGGGTGGTTCCTTCCTACGATAAAAGCGAATGTTTTGGACGAAGGTATTAGTGAGTAGGAGATATTGATCACACTTATCTTCTAGGAAGCACTACAAAAAAAACCACTTCCCTGATGATACTTGTTTATCATAGTAGGTCATGTTGTTTGTCATGCTTGTACATCCATGATGATTTTATGGCAGAATCAAGATAGTCATACTAGTGCTATCGTAGAAGTGTTCCATGACAATATTAAAATTATCATCATGGAAGTGTCTTCGTCAAGGGTAACCGACATGTGGCTTCCACCGTAACAGGTAGCCATTAAGTTATTGGGTTGTAGTTTGGATCTGATAACCCTATAACAGCCCAGACCAATGGGGATTTTGCACATGTAAATTTCTCATTGGACAAGGGAACCACGTGTCAGCTCGCCATTGGGACAGATAGGCGCCCATGATATGTCGACACGTGGCACGGCCAAACAGTGGACCATTTAGCTTACACAGGCTGGCCCATTTGTCTTGGTCAAAAGCTAACGGGCCTACCCATGAAACTCCTATTAATGACCTATTCGCGTATATCACATTTTATGGCCTGGTAAATCAAGACCCGTTATGGCCTTTCTGAATTCGGCCCAACAACGTCATGTGGGCTGTCTAGTATAATACCATCCCGTTTCACTTTCGGCCCATCTATGGCCCATGATGGCTTTCGGCCCATCTGAGGCCTTTCGTCCCTTTGGGCCCTTTAGTGCCCGTGGTTACTTTGGCCCATAATAAATAGTAAATTTCTTTATGCCCATTAATGGCCCATGATTCACATGGTCCGTTTCCAGCTCGTGTTAGCTTTCAGCCTACTGAGGGCCCATAAATTCTTGGGCTCCTTTCCGGCCCTCGATTACTTCTGGTCCATTACTGGCCTTTTCTCCTAATGGACCAAATTCAGCCCATGTTTAGAATCGGCCCGTTTGTGTCCTGTTAACCCATTGCGCCGCCAGCCCGTCATGTATTCGGGCCCATTAATGACCCATTTATCCTATGAAAAATTAAGCCTTTGCTATCTGCCAGCCTGTTAATGGCTCATGACCGTGCTGGCCCAATACCAATTATGGCCGTTTATGGCCCATGCCATGGTCCAGTTTTGGCACACGAATTGTTGGACCCATATGTCTCATACGGCCTCTTGGAGGCCCATTTATCCGACGGCCCGTAGGAGGCCCATTGATCCTATGGCCAGTAGCAGGATCAAGGTTGCCACGGTCCATATCAGGCCCATGGTTGTTGCGGCCACTAGCAAACCAAGGAAAAAGAAGACTAAGGAAATAAATAAGCCAGAAACTAATGATAGGCTATTAAGGTGATTGCACAGATTACATCCACTAGGCATCAAAGTTCTGCTACACAAAATTGGATTGCTGTTTTCTTTAGCCAGTCGTTGCCCGTTAAGAACAAATTTTGTATCGCAACAAAACAAATTACAACCATATAACAAAAGGAAGGTTGGCATAAAAGTTAACAGTCCGGCAGATAAATGCACCATCAAAAGTTCACAAGCTCAGTTCATTTGACCTGACTGTTATGTTTTCATGTTGTACTGTCTGATGGAGTATGATAACATTCGACTTCAATTCTCCTAGGCTCCTGAACAACATAGCAAATGTCTGATAGTCTGGTTTCAAAACCAAGCATATCTTGATGACATCAAACAATGGATGTCCTTCTTTCACAAAGGGTCTCTGTTAGGCATTGGACTTGTGTCTGGAGCGTAGATATAACATTCTTTTGAGGTTGCATATCTTGATCATGTGGCAGTTTGGATGGGATTGCCTTAACAACCAACCCAAGATTCCGTAGGAAGGTGCTTTTGGCACTGTTAGTGGACAGATACTGACCCACTACAGCAAGAGGTTACATTGCGAGTATGTTTGCCTCGTCACCTTCAGAAGGTCGCGGTTCCACCATTTGTTCCATAGCTTTTTGAAAAGTTGAGTTTGTACATTAGTAGTATCAGAACAAAAGTTACTAAGGAGGCAGCAAAACCAAATAGAATAGTTGTGGTACATATACAGAACTTATTTTGCTGAACCCGTGTAAAATATTAGTTGTATTTTACTGCAAAGTACATAATAAAACTAAGTTCCAAACATATGACCGTGTACCATGGCTAACGTATTGTCTATTTATTCACATTATATTAACATCTAAGGATAAAGAGACAAATTTTTATAATACGGTAAGCATAGTATGACATCTTTCATATCACAAAACAACTGAGAACAGACAAACATGCAATTGTAACTTTGTGTGGGCAAGTCCAGCATGAAACTAGATTATAGATCAAGATAAAAGGAACATCTCTCCTCTCTTTTAAACCTTGTCTGGGTAACTAGTAGTTAAAAGGCATGAGGATTAAGGACTTACAACGACTGCTTTGACTGATTAGTCATGCCCTTAGTCTTGCTGGTGTGACAGTCCTTGAAGATTTCCACAACATTTGGTTCAGTTACTTTTTGGTCCTTGTAGGCTTTCCTCTGCATTTGGAACAAGTCAATATAGATCTGATAATATGGCACAGCGAAAAGAGTGAAACATTATCTCGTTTCAAGAGCCTCATAGTGTGCAATATAGCTACGAGATCCTATCGTCTTTTGGAATTTCCCTTTCGTACGGTTGGCCTTATTCTTTGAACAGTTCACCTAGAAGAGGATAGATTTGTGAGGCACATGCATAAGTATGAGTTCAACATTTGATCTGATCACATATATAACGTACTTGATACTTTGGATCGGACCAGTGTTTAACAAGGCCTCTCCAGTCTTCATTTGTTATACTTTCCACTTGAGATGTTTGGACAAGTTCACTATTAGCCTTGCCTTCAAAGTGAGTTTTACTCAAGTTATACTAATACTGTCACGGAGCAGACTTGAAAACATGGGTGCATCCTTGTATGGTTATCTCATCTTGGCGATCCAACTTGAACCTCATCTGTTGAAAATTATGGGAGTCTCGTTACTAGCAACCTAGAAAGTATGGGACAGAGCAAGACGATATTACTAATTTCCATACATAACCATAATTATAGATAAATGGTCGAGGAAGGTGTTGAATTGGGTTTTGTCTTTGTCATTCCTGTACTGAATCCATGTTGGGAAGATAGGTGCATGACACCTAATGGCAACCACTGCCTCTGATACTAACTTAGCTGAGTCTATAGCATCATGTGGCCTTTTTAAACCTGCCTTAAAAAGGATCTCCATTCATCCTCCTCTAGATTTAGTTAACCCGTCGAGCATTATCCCTGATGTCTATTTCCTCTTGCGCCTAGGTGCTAGTTCAACAACGAACATAGGAAGTGTTAGTGTACATCAAACTGTGAGGCTACATATAAAGAATCATGCAACTGTAACTTGACTCGAGCAACTAGCTTCTTGCTATTGAAGCTCACAAGGTTCATCTGATCTTGCCAAACCCTCTTGTGGCAAGAGTGCTTCGGATGTAGTGTCAACTGGAAAGGGAGCTTGGGAACTAGCCGCTAGCTGAGTTGACAAACGAGTAACTCGTGCAGATGTTGGTATTTGGAAGAAGGTGCTGCAACAACTAGGGCCGTCGTTTCTTGTTTGGTGCCGGTTTTTCGTTTGTGTTTGGATTATTTTGCAGCTGGTGTAGCAGTTATGCCGTGTTTGTACAAGTATCTGGTGGACATGGACCTTCTATTGCACTATTAGTACCATAAGAATCTTCATAATTCTTCCACTTCATTATCCATGCATCCCAACTACTAACCCCTACCATTCTGTGATCCTTCCTCTGTCTCTTTGCCATGTCAAGTCAAGCCGACAAGAAAAAGGAATAAAAATTTAGTTCTTCAGAACAAACTGATGCGTGATACAGACAAACAAAACTTTGATGTTAGACAACCACATTATAGGAGGATGCAATATGTATGAAAAATAGGACGACATGAGATAATCGTACCTATGATGTGTAAACTAAGTAGAAGGCATTTCAATAAATTAGAAGCAATGCAATGGACGGTAGACACCATATGATGGATGCTACAAATATCACTCTACCAAGTTAACAATGTCTCATCATAACTAGCATTTAAACAAATGTGAAGCAGTACAAGAAATAAATCATATGCAAGATGCAAACAACATCACACTACCAAGTTAAAGGTTTCTCGTCATTAGTGCCATTGCATATTCACAGCTATGATGTAAACTAAGCAAAAGGAATTTCAACAAATTAGAAGCAATGAAAGCTAGATACCATATGAATGATGCAACGAATATCACTCTACCAAGTTAAAACTATCTTGTCATAAGTGCCATTTCAACAAATTAGAAGTAGTACAAGCTACAAAAGAATGCAAGATGTGATATGTCTCCAACGTATCTATAATTTTTGATTGTTCCATGATGTTATATTATCATTCTTGGATGTTTTACAATCATTTTATAGTCCTTTTATATCATTTTTGGTACTAACCTATTGACATAGTGCCCAATGCCAGTTGCTATTTTCTGCATGTTTTTTACATTGCAGGAAATCAATATTAAATGAAGTCCAAACACAAAGAAACTCCTGGAGGATTTTTTTGGGCCAGAATAAAGCCAGTGGGCCAAGGAAGCACCTGAGGGGCTGCTCGAGGGGAGCAACACCCACCAGGGCGCGCAAGGAGGCCCAGGAGCGCCCAGGTGGGTGTTGGCCACCTCGGGTGCCTCCCAAACCGCCTCTTTGCTCTATAAATACCACAATATTCCAGAAACCCTAGGGGAGGCGACAAAATATTGATCCAGCCGCCGCAGAGTCCAGAACCACCAGATCCAATCTAGACACCATCATGGAGGGGTTCACCACTTCCATTGGTGCCTCTCCTATAATGCATGACTAGTTTTTTTTAGACCCACGAGTTCGTAGTTAGTAGCTAGATGGCTTCCTCCCTCTCTCTTGATTATCAATACAATGGTCTCCTGGAGATCCATATGATGTATGTCTTTTGGCTGCGTGTTTGTTGGGATCCGATGAACTTTGTGTTTATGATCAGATCTATGTTTTTATCCATGGAAGTTATTTGAGTCTTCTTTGATCTCTTATATGCATGATTGCTTATAGCCTCGTATTTCTTCTCTGATATTTGGGTTTTGTTTGGCCAACTTGATCTATTTATCTTGCAATGGAAAGAGGTGCTTTGTAGTGGGTTCGATCTTACGGTGCTTGATCCCAGTGACAGAAGGGGAACCAACACGTATGTATTGTTGCTACTTAGAATAACAAGATGGGATCTATATTCTGCAATAGATAAACGGATCTAGTCTACATCATGTCATCGTTCCTGTTGCATTACTCCGTTTTGTCATGAACTTATGCATGTTGGATAGCGGTCGATGTGTGGAGTAATAGTAGTAGATGCAGGCAGGAGTCGGTCTACTAATCTTGGATGTGATGCCTATATAATGATCATTGCCTGGATATTGTCATAATTATTTGAAGTTCTATCAATTGCCCAATTGTAATTGTTTTCCCACTGTTTGCTATTTTTCTGGAGAGAAGCCACTAGTGAAACCTACGGCCCCCGGGTCTCTTTTCATCATATTTTCCTTTGCAATCTATTTTCTCTTGCATCTATTTTTTGATCTATTAAACGAAAAATACAAAAATACCTTGCTGCAATTTATTTGTTCCGTGATCTATTTATCCTATCTACCACTTTTTACCGCACGTTATTTGCCTATCTTGAGGCGCCATACCCGAAAGGGATTGACAACCCCTTTAACACGTCGGGTTGCGAGTATTTTTTATTTGTGTGCATGTGTTGTTTACGTGGTGTGAGGACGTCCTCCTACTGGTTCGATAACCTTGGTCTCATCACTGAGGGAAATACCTACCATCGCTATACTGCATCATCCGACGTAGTTCTAGCAGACATCAAAAGGAATTTCTAGCGCCGTTACCGGGGAGAATCTTCAACATCAACCAGGTTCCTAATCACAAATCTCATCTCCTCGCAATTTACATTATTTTCCATTTGCCTCTCATTTTCTAATCCCCCACTTCACAAAAATTTGCCATTTTATTCGCCCTCTTTTTCGTTCGCCTTTTTCTCGTCAGATCTCTTATTTGCTTGAACTTGTCACCACGAGTGACTTTGTTATGGCAAAAACAGATGATGGCCTAACTCCTAAAATGGAGTGTACGATTAATATGTATGCCAAAACTTTTGTTTTGGGGCAAGGGAATTTTATGGGAAAAGAACATATCCAAGAATTTCTCAATTGTGTCGGAAAATTAAGTCTTGATGATATCTCTATACTTAAAAGGACTAAATCTTATGCGAAAACTATTTTGGCACTTGATTTGAAGATTGAAACCAGATTTATTCGTACTCATCCCACCTTGCAAAGATTTTTCTATGAGTTGCCCTTTATAAAGGATCCTAAAGCTAAAAAGTTAGCCACTCTTGTTTTGATGAATGAATTTCACTACATAATACGAGAAGCTAGGGAAATCTTTGATTTTTATGGCATGAATCATGAAAAACCCATGATTGATGAAATTCTTTATAATAGTGATTATGCTTTGAGACATTTGCTTGGAGATAAACAAATCTTTGATGAGAATCTTAAAAAGCAAGTCCTCGTTTTAGATATGATCCAACAAGTTTTTAACTATGTGAATCAACACTATTCTTGGATCACTGCCGAAAATCAAAGGGGTTATGATAAAAAGCAACTTGATAGTGCTAAGGTTTCCATGGATAATGTGTTTTATGTCTTATTTAAAAAACCTCCTAACACAAATACCTCCAAGGGAAACAAGGGTAAGGATGACAAAACTTAGATCCTACGCGTTATACCTAGCTAGGGGCATAAAACGATAGCGCTTGTTGGGAGGCAACCCAATGAATAAAATTTACTTTTGCTTCTTGATTTCTGTTCTTAAGTGTTAGCACAATTATGCTACTGATATGATTGTGTTTTGTGTGTGTTTTAATTAGTTTTTGTGCCAAGCAATGCCTTTGGGAAGACTTGGGTGAAAGTTTATTTGATCTTGCTGAAAAACAGAAAGTTCTGCACTTACGAGATTCGTTGTCATGTTTTACAGAGGAGTGCTTTTTAAGTTGATTCTTTTTGAAAAGGATTAATATAAAAATTCCTCACGTCCACCAATTTATTTCATAATTTTTGGAGTTACAGAAGTATTCGAAATTTTCATATTGCTACAGACTGTTCTGTTTTTGACAGATTCTGTTTTGTTTGCATTGTGTGCTTGTTTTGATGATTCTATGGTTTTCTTTGATGATATTTTGCCACAGAAAAGTTGGAATATAGTAGATATAATGCAAAAAAAATAAAAATAGGTTTGCTACAGTACTTATAATAGTAGTTTGGTTTCTTATACTAACGGATCTCACGAAGGTTTTGTTTGAGTTTTGTGTGATTGAAGTTTTCAAGTTTTGGGTTATCTTACGATGGATGAAGGAATAAGGATAAGCAAAAGGCTTAGATTGGGGATGCCCGAGGCACCCCAAGATAATATTCAAAGAAGTAGCAAGCAACTAAGCTTGGGGATGCCCCCGAGTGGCATCCCCTCTTTCTTCTAACAACCATCGGTATTTTACTTGAAACTATATTTTTATTCGTCACATAATATAAGTTTTGCTTGGAGCCTCTTGTATGATATGAGTCTTTGCTTGTTTTGCTTTGTGTTTTAAGGGTTGAATCCTTGCTGGACACACACTTTTTATAGAGCCAAAAATTATGCTATGCTTGCTCCTATGCTTCACTTAAATTTTTAGAGCTATGGACTTGCTCTAGTACCTCACTTATATCTTTTTGAGCACGGTGTGCTTTGTTAATTTTGAAGAAATGATCTCATGCTTCACTTAGATTTGTTTTGGAGTTAGTAAATTTTTAAGAAATTCTCTCTTGCTTCACTTAGATTATTTTGAGAGAAAGAAAAAAATTATGCTCATGATCTTCACTTATATTTGTTTGAGCTTATCAAAAGCAACATATGAAAATAGTCCCAAAGTGATAGATATCCAAGCAGGATATAATAAAAACTTTCATGAAGATCATTGGACAAAATAAACTTGATTCTTAGTAATGGTTTTGAGATATGACGATATGATATGTGAGTCATGTTGATGAGTAATTGTGCTTTAGTAAGAATATTGATGTTAAGGTTTGTGATTCCCTACGCAAGCTCAAAAGTCAATAGTTATGCAATGAAATTTATATCCTACTTATGGTGCATTATTCAATGTTACTTATGCTTAATGCTTGGGTACGGGATTTTTCGCTTTTTGGTTGGTCGCTTCTCAATCTTTTTGCTAGCCTTCATTTTGCACTAAGTATGATCACTACTTGAGCATCCAAAACCCTTTAAACCAGTTTTGCCTTATGAGTTCACTATACCTACCTATATGCGGTATTTCCATGCCCTTTTAAGCAACTTTGCATGTGGCATCTCTAATGTTCAAAATATATTTATCTTTTGTGTGCTCTACTACTCGCGAGGCGGTAAAGTGTAGCCAATATTTTCCATGCTAGATCTGTTATTCTCACATGAGTGTTTATTAACTTGTCATTGCACAAGAGTACGACAAAGGTACTAGGGATGCCCAGTCCCGAAATGAATAAATGGTTTTACTTTATGTTGTCAAATAATAAATTCCTTGGAAAGTGTTGGTATGGAGGGCACCCGTGGATACGGCTAGCCATGGAAAGTAAAAGTTATGGTGGAAAAATGAATAAACTTTATTTTCTATTTGGGAACCGCCTATGATGTATCTAGCATGGAAAGTGTTGGGATGCTCCAAGTCGTTTTCGTTGGTAGGAAAAGTACGCCTCCCAAAATAATTTTATCTCTCAATTTAAGCTTTGAGCTGCGGCACCTCTACAAATCACTACTTCCCTCCGCGAAGGGCCTTTCTTTTACTTATGCAATTTTTATTTTGAATTTGAGTCTCCATCTTCTCTTATAAAGCACCAACTGAGGGGCACTATGATCCTATTTGAGCATTGGGTGTAGCTAATATTCGAGTATGTTTCATGAATGGATCAATGATTGAGCATGATGGGATAGGGATAACTTGCTTTAGTGTTGATATTTTGAAAGACAAGGTTGCTTGTTGGTATGCTTCAGTATTAAAGTCTTCATGTCAAAACTAGACTATTGCTTTGAATCATATAAAAGTCCATATGTCCATGCTATAAAGAAAAGAAGGTGATGAACATGTTAGGCAGCATTCCACATCAAAAATTCTGTTTTTATCATTTACCTACTCGAGGACGAGCAGGAATTAAGCTTGGGGATGCTGATACGTCTGCAATGTATCTATAATTTTTGATTGTTCCATGATGTTATATTATCATTCTTGGATGTTTTACAATCATTTTATAGTCATTTTATATCATTTTTTGGTACTAACCTATTGACATAGTGCCTGGTGCCAGTTGCTGTTTACTGCATGTTTTTTAGATCGTAGAACATCAATATTAAACGGAGTCCAAACGCAATGCAACTCCTGGAGGATTTTTTTTGAGCCACAAGAAAGGCAGTGAGCCAAGGAAGCACCTGAGGGACTGCTCGAGGGGAGCAGCACCCACCAGGGCGCGCCAGGAGGCCCAGGCGCGCCCAGGTGGGTGCTGCCCACCTCGGGTGCCCCCGAACAACCTCTTTGCTTTATAAATACCACAATATTCTAGAAACCCTAGGGGAGGCGAAGAAATATTGATCTAGCCGCTGTAGAGTCAAGAACTACCAGATCCAATCTAGACACTGTCATGGAGGGGTTCACCACTTCCATTGGTGATTCTTCTATGATGCATGAGTAGTTCTTTGTAGACCTATGGGTCCATAGTTAGTAGCTAGATGGCTTCCTCTCTTTCTCTCTCTCTTGATTATCAATCCAATGGTCTCTTGGAGATCCATATGATGTAAGTCTTTTGTTGGGATCCAATGAACTTTGAGTTTATGATCAGATCTATGTTTTTATCCATGAATGTTATTTGAGTCTTTTTTGATCTCTGATATGCATGATTGCTTATAGCCTCGTATTTGTTCTCCGATATTTGGGTTTTGTTTGGCCAACTTGATCTATTTATCTTGCAATGGAAAGAGGTGCTTTATAGTGGGTTCGATCTTACGGTGCTTGATCCCAGTGACAGAAGGGGAACCAACACATATGTACCATTGCTACTAAGGATAACAAGATGGGATCTATATCTCCGCAATAGATAAACGGATCCCGTTTACATCATGTCATCGTTCTTATTGCATTACTCCATTTTCTCATGAACTTAATACACTAGATGCATGCTGGATAGCGTTCGATGTGTGAAGTAATAGTAGTAGATGCAGGCAGGAGTCGGTTTACTAATCTTGGACGTGATGCCTATATAATGATCATTGCCTGGATATCGTCATGATTATTTGAAGTTCTATCAATTGCCAAACAGTAATTGTTTTCGCAACGTTTGCTATTTTTCTCAAGAGAAGCCACTAGTGAAACCTACGGCCCCCGGGTCTCTTTTCATCATATTTGCCTTTCCAATCTATTTCTCTTGCATTTATTTTTAGATCTATTAAACCAGAAATACAAAAATACCTTGCTGCAATTTATTTGTTCCGCGATCTATTTATCCTATCAACCACTTTTTACCTCACGTTATTTGCCTATCTTGAGGCACCGGACCTGAAAGGGATTGACAACCCCTTTAACACGTCGGTTTGCGAGTATTTGTTTTTTGTGTGCAGGTGTTATTTACGTGGTGTTAGGAGGTCCTCCTACTTGTTCAATAACCTTGGTCTCATCACTGAGGGAAATACCTGCCGTCGCTATACTGCATCATCCCTTCCTCTTTGGGGAAATACTAACGTAGTTCTAGCAGACATCAAGATGTAACCTATATCAGACTCGCAAGTTAAACGTGTCTTATGATAAGTGATTGTTGCATGTTACACAACATTATTACTTTGATGTAAGAACGTGGTGTGATAGACAGATATTGTATGTTCTAGAAATAGGAACACGTGTCTTGTTCACAAGTATAATGTGTAAAGTAAGAAAATGGAATTCAACAAAATTATATGCAATACAAGCTAGACATCATACATAACATGTAACCACATATAACAGTGCCAAGTTAGAGGGAGCACCTGTGATTTTGGACTAGGGGAGACGTGCTCATCATCAATACAGCTATGTCGAGTGTCTATGCATGTGTTGTCTTGCAAATCTTGTTGCGGGGATGGTGGTGTAGAATCTATAGTGGTCCTCCATTTCAGTTGGTCGGAAGGAGCACCATTATCCACTGCCTTGCTAATTTGCTTACGCTTTATTGATTTTGCATTGTCAAGTAACTCATTCATGCATGATACTGACATTCACTACTTTGATGTAAGGCAAACACATGATAGAAGGATGGAATATGTACGAAAAACAGGATGGCATGACATATTCACACCTATTTGTGTAAACTAAGCAGAAGTAATTTAATCAAATTAGAAACAATACAAGCTATACACCTTATGCAACATGCATGACAATATGACACTACCAAGCTACAGAAAGCACCTGGGATGCCGGTTCCGCCGGAAGACCGCCATTAGTCCCTGCCTTAATTTTTTCATTCCTCTTACTTATTTTTTTTGCCTTGTCAAGTCAAACCCACAAGAAAATGAATAAAAATTCCCTTTTCAGAACTCATTGATGAAGGATGCTGACGAGCACGACTTTAATGTAAGGCGACCACATGATAGGATGATTGAGTATGTAAGAAAAAAGGATAGCATTGCATATTCACAGCTATGATTTGCAAACTAAGAAGAAGGCATTTCAACAAATTTGAAGCAACGAAAGCTAGACACCATATGAAAGATGCAACGAATATCACTCTACCATGTTAAAACTATCTCGTCATAAGGGCCATTTCAACAAATTAGAAGCAACACAAGATAGACACCACACGAAAGATGCAACCAATATGACTCCGCCAAGTTAAAAGCGTCCCATCATAAATGGAGTTTCAATAAATTAGAAGCAGTGCATGCTATAGATTATACGTAAGATGCAACCAATATCACACTACATATACTAAAGGTGGCACATCATATTTGATTGATGCGGGATAAAAACCCCAGTAGTTTTATGTAAGGACATGCTTAATAGACAGATGTAGCATGTACCACAAATAGGAAGGCTTGTTAGATTAACATGTCTAATGTATAAACTAAGCAGAATAGCACATGCAACTTAACCAGATTGGAATAATTACAATGTAGAAACCATATGCAACATGCAACCACATATCATGATGCCAAGTTAGAGCAAGCACCTGTGATGGTGGTGTAGGGGAAATGCGTTCATCAACTACAAAGCTATGTTTACTATATTCATCTAGCCTTACTGTTTCTTGAGAATCATGTGGGGAGGCTGACACTGCCTTCTTTAAAAAAGGATCTTTTCTCACATCTATCCACGATCCTAACTGTCTCATCGTGAGTGATGAGGGATACACAAGAACATTAGTTTGATGTAAGAACATGGTTAATACATAGATGTAGTAGTATGTTCCAGAAACAGGAAGTAATGTCATATTCAAAGGTATAATGTGTAAGCTAAGCAGATGCAATTTAACCAAATTGGAAGCAATACAAGCTAGACACCCGGCTGGAGTGGTGAGCATGATCATCGAGGACTTGAGAGCCTGGCGGGAGGCGGGCTGCTTCGCCGCCATCGTGGCTTTTTAGTTGGCTGCAGGTGATGCCTGTTTGTGTTGGGCTTGTCACTGGCTTGGCCAGTGCCCTGACTAGCTATTTGGCTTCTGGGTCTCCTGGGATGGTGGTTCATGTAAAAAAATTATTTCCCTATCTTAATAAAGACCGACTTCGGCCTTTCAAATACAAGCTAGACACCATATGCCACATGCAACCACATATGACACTATGAAGTTAAAGCAAGCACCTGAGATGGTGGTTCATGGCAAGCGAGATCATTAACTCTAGAGCTATATTTACTGTCTCCGGGTACTGACACTACACCCTTTAAAGTTCTGAAACGTGTCTTGCCTACCCACAAACAAAGCTGGAGCAACTCTTCTCTTTTCTTTTGCCTACCCACAGTTTGGCAGAGGCTGAAATACCCATCATAAAAAACAATAGTGAGAGTATGGGTGAAGTGTGTGCAAAGCTAGTGCACTGTAAAAGTAGCAGATAGCAGGTGGCTGAAAAATAAATGAGAGGAGACATATGATAGCTCTACAACATTGCAGGGCAAACAAAATTAGATTATATGATTTTGTAATATGAGCATAGGGATGGCTGGGAAATGCAGGTACTCCTCCAGCACACCACCACATGTGGTCCTATCAAAATAATAGTCAACTTAAAATAAATAGGCCAGTCGATTTTTTCTGAACCGTCCGATCTACAAGGAACGGGAAGACGGCCTTCGTCTAGCTCCTGCCAGTCACTATTGACGATCTTTCTCGAACCGCCAGTGACCATCAGCCCAGACCGCTGCCTCCGCCGGCATGCCCTCCCCTCGACCTCTCACCACCGCCATGCTTGGCACAGCCCCCGGCCATCCCTTTAAGCCCGGGTGACCTCCAGATCGGGCACCAACATCTCCTAGGCCCCACACACCTCTCAGATAAACACCGAGGCGCTGCTTCCCTAGCATAACAAGCAGACTAGCACCTTTGCGGGTGGTGCTTCCTTTAATTAGGAATCAACTAACCAGGAATTGAAATCCAGGGTGGCGACAGACCTCTTGCTAAGGTGAAATCATATATGAGGATAAACCCTTATGCATCGCGAGTCACTAGGAATATTTAGTATCAAGAAGAAGGTGCAGTAAGAAGCGGTCAACTAGTGTCTTCTGTGGGATGAATACCATGCAAGCAGACACATAAGATTTGCACGAATAAGGGAAGAGGAGTACCAGTTCTGGTTGCCAGTTTTGTGTCCTCCCAATTTTGTGGCGATGTTCTTCATTTTACCAGCGGACCTGATGTTGTGGAGGACGGTGCAGCCTTGGACGAACCCATAGCCAAATTGTTAACTATGTTACGGTGGCCGTCTATTAGCAGAGGGGAAGCTGATCCGAGGTGGCAAAGGATGACATAGCAAGAACAGCTCCAGTGTGATACGACAGTGGCGACGTTGGAGTGATAGCGGTGAGGCGCACGACGTCGTAGTTGAACTAGCTCGGGTATGATGCACGTCGGTGTCCTAGAGGCAGCTCAGCCTCGGCTTCAACTACTAGCTGTGGAGGGCATTACGATTGCGGTTGCGGTGGATGACGACGTCATGGTATCGGCTCTGGCGTGATGGACGAGGGCAGCGGTTGATGGGTGGGATGGGGTGGCCGAAGCAGGACATCAGGGTTTCATGGATGGTGGAGAGGTAGTTTTGGCACCCAAGGAGTATGAATGGGTAGTCGGATGGGGGGAACCATGTTTCGGTCTGGGACGCGCTTGTTTGAAATTTGGGGAAAGTACAAACTTTGGCATCTCTTAAATTCAGGGTCTACCGCGGCTCAGGGCTAGGACGGTAATCCCAGGTGTCCCAAATAGTGGGCGGGAGCGATTTCGGCCGACCGCATGTGTGCTTAGGCGTCCATGTTATATGAATGTTTTTCGGAGGCAGTTGCGTGGCGTCTATATGAAGTTACAAACCTACCTCGGTTTAGACCTTTGGACATTGGGCTGGTAGGTTTCACGAGTCCAAGTTAGAAAAGTAATTTCTTTCTACCAAACATTGGTCTCACGCGGTTTCGGGCGAGTAGAGGCTCTTTTGGCGCTTCGTTCGAAATTTTGAAACAGAAGCATTCACGTTTAGAGTACTCTTGAACTTTGAGGACTGGCCTAAATAGACAATGTTAAATTTGACCTTGCATGTTTGTAAACCTTATTAAATTATGCGCTTCATTTTGAAATTTTGACTCTTAAAAATCCTATAACTATCATTATTTTGGAATGGAGGAGGTAAATTTGAATCTATTTTACACGACTATATATGCTATTATGTACAAAAGCAAAGCAAAGATTGGTGCCCCCATAATTTAGGTATGATTTACAAATGCCATGATTTCGATTTCAAATATTTGAATGGACTTCATGTTGAATTTGAATTTTTAAACCACCTTAAGTTGAATTCAAATGTATGCTAGTTCCTAGCTAGCTATTTAGAATGTTCATTGTGTAACTTTTGTATGTATAATGTGCTTTACACATACAACATGAACTATACTCACATTTATATTCGAATTGCTAAAGCGATACGTTGTTTGGACTTCAAAATACTGACTCTATGGATCAATTATGTCGAATAATAACATAGACATGCTCAAATTCGATAGAATATAATATGGACGTCTGATGGATCAATGACCGTTCCTTAGGTGAATTGGAAATATCATGATCCCATCCTAATATTTGGATACACTTTATATTTTGAATCAATGTGTACATCAGTCTTTTATGTGTGTATTCACTCTCCATAGTCCCCTCCTCACACACGAGCTAACTTTCTCTCTCACACATATGCGCACACGGTGTATATCCATCACGGATCTATCACACATGCTCACACACTCTCTCCTGAGGTGTCTTTCTCGCACACATGCTCTCAACATCACCCTCCCTCTCTCTCACAACCATTTATAACTGTTTTCACTAACCTTTGTCAAAAGCACTCTTCCTCTCACACGCATACGCATGCACGATCTCCATCGACCCTTTATCTATACATAGACCTGCCTACGTGTCTCCCGCACACACATCATCTTTAGGCCTATCTCACACGCATTGTCTCCACCTCTTTTCCTAATTGACGAATATGATTCTAGTAGAGCATTCTATAGGAAGCACCTTAAAGTTAGGTTGGATGAATGGTAATATCAGAGACAAGGGGTTACCTTAGTTTGGGGACCTAGGGTTATAAATCCTAGCTGCTTTGTCAGTGGACACAGAGTCCTTCACGGCTCTGGTATCTTTGTCTTTTACGACTAGTCCTCCATGGGTCTCCCTGAAATGCGTCACGTGCCGACCAATGTGGCATGGGATGGAACCGACCCAAGGGACTCACCTCAGCCCACCAGACCTCACGCAGTGACACACCCTCTACCCCTAGGTCTCATTATCTTCTCAAACCCACACATACCAACACAGACACCGCACAAACTATTTCTCCTCATCCCTCTATCCCTTCCCCCCTTATAAGGACACACTCAAGGGCATCTCTCGCCGAGACATCCTATTCGTCTCTCTCTCTCTCTCTCGACCTCTCTCACTTCTCTTGCTCTCTCTCCCTCGTCACCCCCTGCCAGCCCCTCTATCCATGCCTCTCTCGAATACTTACACATACCCTCTCTAGGCCCTGCCAAATACGTCAACTACACATTCACACATGTTAAATCTTATCACGTACCCCATTGATCTAAAAAGCCCTCTCTTCACTTTTACTTCACATACAACATTCTTTTTGAATAAAAACCGCACAAAGTGTGGCCATAAATTTATTTTATAAATTCCACATATATACAACATACAAAGTAATATGGAGTATGAAAGTTAATTTGCATTGCATGGTGCACCAAATGATATTTATTCCTCATTGTGATTTTTGATTTTTATACTACATATAAAGTTAGTCATAATAAATAGAAACGAAGAGCATCTCTCTCTCCATCGCACACACCCCCTCTATGCCCCTTTCACGTATGCACACAAACTATCTCCAGGCACTCTAATAGTACATTCCCAGCACATTCACACATGTTTCATCTTTCTCTCGCGATATATACAACGATAATCACTGTATTAGAAGAGAAGGCACAATATATTCATTGGAATTCAGAATCCACTCGTTACAGTCACCATTTATGTATTGTGGTTATTATATAGTCACGGGCTCACCGTACAACTCTGTATTTGTTGAAGACACGGCTAGTTGACCAGTTAAACGCTCCATTTGGCACATCTAGTGTTGCATTATTAGCACACATTATCTCACTACCATAGGTCCCACCTATCGGTGGGTATAAGAATGAAAAGAAATGACAAAACATTATTGGACGGTGGGTATTCGAAGTCTTGGCCGCGGGCACAATGGAAAAGGGTGGCCTCGTATAGGTATACTGAGCCGTATCTTTTAATACACGGGAGCTACTATGGTGATTATACACACACGCACGCATGCACACAAACTGCATGCATGCAACACTCACACGTACTACACACACGGCCACACAACACTCACATGCACACATGCACGCATGAACGCACCACACGACCAACACACACACTCATGCTCATGTCCTCAACCTACATGTGCATGTGCACACATTAGGCCGTGACAGACACATACACAACCAGGTGGTTCCCACGCACGAGTTGGAGTCTTGTCGCGGCTGCGTAAATTTGTGTTTATCTTACTTTTTTCCTCTGCTAACTGATAGGTGGGACCCACAGGGAACGTGGCCAATTTAACAAGTCAACATAGTGCCACGCGGACTATTCGTCCGATCAACAGAGTGCAATCCGATGCTGAACGGTGAGCAAGCGACCATATAATCACCACAAAATGTATATAGTGAATGTAATGAGTGTATTCTCAAGCCCGATGACCGTATTACTCTTTTTGCTTGAAATACACTAACCACCAGTGTGTTTATCTCTTCCCTCGCTCTCTTTATGGAGCCTAGTAGGCCAATGTGACAGTGCCAAAATTGGCGCACGCCACCCCATTATTGTCGTATTAGTTTCGTAAGAGCAAACACGCATTCACGTGTACTCGTACAAACTTTAAATATGAGTTACAAATGCGATGAAGACGAATACAAGTATTTGAATCCACTTTATGCCCAATTTCTCTGTATAGGCCCTCCAAAATTCCATCTCTATACGTTCTCGCATCTCCATGTAACAACTATGCAATACAGCACTACTACACTCAAACACAATAAATCATATTTGCTTTTAGTTTTACTAGATCTCATATTGTTACTTAATTATTCAGTTTGCATACATTAAAATTGCCTTTGAAATGTATGGCTATTATCATTTAGTGATATGAAAGGTTAGACCACACACACACACACGAAAAAGGGTCCATTACACATTCAAGCATTTCACATCTTTCTCTCGCTCTCTGTGTCAAACCTCCTATGCCAAACTACCCTGCCTACCGTGCAAGAAAAATCCCAGCCTCGGCTGTTTAATTGGGTTTGTATCGACGGATCATGCGAAACATCAAAACTATAGTAGTACTATAGTAGACATAACAGTTCACTCAGCCGCCGTGTCATGTACTCCTCCGTCGTAAGAGTGGATCGCTGGCTTTCATAAATGTTCTTGTCCCTTTTGCCCACATGTGGGACATCAAACAACCGGGTCCACGTGCCATACTGAAATAATAGTGCATAGAAGCAGGGGGTGCACCCCGGTCTTGGCGCCGTCATAGTGATGAGCAATGAGGTGTCAAATTACAAAGCTCCACCTTTCTTGCAGTTAAATTGGAGGGACGAAGTGACGCTCAAAAAAAGTTGGAGGGACGAAACAACCATCATTTCACTCTTTGCTGAATCCGCTTCTTGATACGTCTCTAACGTATCTATAATTTTTGACTGTTCCATGCTATTATATTACCCGTTTTGGATGTTTATGGGCTTTACTCTACACTTTTATACCATTTTTGGGACTAACCTACTAACCGGAGGCCCAACCCGAATTGCTGTTTTTTTTGCGTATTTCAGTGTTTCGAAGAAAAGGAATATCAAACGGAGTCCAAATGGAATGAAACCTTCGGGAGCTATCTTTTTGGAACAAACGCAATCCAGGAGACTTGGAGTGGACGTCAAGCAGTAAACAAGGCGGCCACGAGGGTGACCGGTGCGCCCTAAGGGGGTGGGCGCACCCCCCACCCTTGTGGTCCCCTCGTGGCTCAGCCGACCTACTTCTTTCGCCTATATATACTCCCGTACCTTGAAAACATCGAGGATCACCACGAAAAACTATTGCCACCGCCGCAACCTTCTGTATCCGCGAGATCCCATCTTGGAGCCTTCGCCGGCGCTCCGTCGGAGGGGGAATCGACCATGGAGGGCCTCTACATCATATCCAAGGCCTCTCCAATGAGTTGTGAGTAGTTTACCACAGACCTTCGGGTCCATAGTTATTAGCTTCCATAGTTATTAGCTATATGGCTTCTTCTCTCTCTTTCAATCTCAATACAAAGTTCTCCTCGATCTTCTTGGAGATCTATTCGATGTAACTCTTTTTGCGATGTGTTTGTCGAGATCCGATGAATTGTGGGTTTATGATCAAATTTATCTATGAGAAATAGTTGAATCTCCTCTGTATTATTTTATGTGTGATTGGTTATCTTTGCAAGTCTCTTCGAATTATCAGTTTGGTTTGGCCTACTATATTGATCTTTCTTGCAATGGGAGAAGTGCTTAGCTTTGGGTTCAATCTTGCGGTGTCCTTTCAAAGTGACAACAGGGGCAGCAAGGCAAGTATTGTATTGTTGCCATCGAGGATAAAAAGATGGGGTTTATATCATATTGCTTGAGTTTATCCCTATACATCATGCCATCTTTCTTAATGCATTACTCTGTTCTTATGAACTTAATACTCGAGATGCAGGCAGGAGTCGGTCAATGTGTGCAGTAATAGTAGTAGATGCAGAATCGTTTCAATCTACTTGTTGCGGACGTGATGCCTATATACATGATCATGCCTAGATAATCTCATAACTATGCACTTTTCTATCAATTTCTCGACAGTAATTTGTTCACCCACCGTAACACTTATGCTATCATGAGAGAAGCCACTAGTGAAGCCATGGCCCCTGGGTCTATCTTTTATCATATAAGTTTTGCATCTATCTTTTATTTGCATCTTTACAGATGTAGGGTGGAACCCTATGGGGAGATCTTTCATGAATTGGAGGGCGAATCCCCAAGAACAAGATGAACAAGAGAGGGAAAACAAGAGGAACACTCAAGAACAAGTCAAATCACACATCCACTAGACAATCAAACACACAAGATCCACAAGGTACATGAACAACAAAGGGAAATAAGATACATGGTAGAGTTCATCCCAAATCCTATGAAGGAGATGAGGGCTTGATGATCCTATGATTAGGATCCTTCCCCAAGGAGGAGGTCTTGATGTTTGGTCACTCCAAGAGGAGGTCTTGATCTCCTAATGGAGTGGATCCATGGACCAAAGCTCACAAATGTGTATCAACTACTTTGCTTCCCCTAACATATGGTCTAGGTACGGAATATATAGGCATGGGGGCGAAGTGGATGAAGAGGAGGCCCAAACAGCAGCTCACGGCCGTCCATCCTGATGGGCCCATGCGCACGGGGGTCCCGTGGGCACGGTATAGGCCCATGCGCACGGGGTGCTCCAGCGCCAGCTCCCTGAGTAGTCCGTGCGCACGGGGTCTCAGGGGCCCATGTGCACGGGGTCGCCTGGGACCTCCTGTCCAGCTCCTGTTGGGCTCCATCTTCTTCCTTGTGGCCTTGTGGTCCTTCTTTAACTCCTTTGGGGTGTCCCTCACCAGCTTGTGGTCGTCGGTCTTCGTACCTAAGGACACATAGAGCACTTTGGTGAGGTAGCAAGCAAGTCCAATGGATATTCATGATGTTCTCAAGAAGAGCGGGTTCACCTTAGTTCCAATGGCGTATGTTCGAGGTCTCGTCATATGTCCTCTTGGGGTATGGAGAGTAGTCGGAGTGTACATGGGCATGACCGTGGGATGCTCCGCATCATCTCCCCCCCCCCTTGGGAAAGATCCGACCTTGGATCGTGATCCTCATCACCATGGAAACGGTTGTCATAGACGGACTTGTAGTTGGACGAAGTTGAAGACATGGTACAATCCAAGTAGTCCAAGGTGTCACCGGAGTGATAGACATGCAAAAAGAGCAAACACAAGCAACACTCGGAAATACAATGGTTAGCGCACACAAAGTGTCCATCATGTAAGAATGAGTCCGTGCGACAAGATTGGTCGTGACAAAGCGCATGAAGCTTATCAAGAAGATGTAGAATGAGATGCAAAGCATTCATGGGAGGACATGGAATCATTGTGCACACAAATGTGTTGTAAATATGATCAATGCAACCATGGTGCAAAATAATGTCATAGTGAGACGGTTTATCAATAGCATGAATATGGCAATGGATGCTCAACATGTGTATGTTATCATGCAATTGATGGTGGACAATATGATCATGATGTATGAATATGCCATCAAGGTAGATCACAACAAATTTGCTAAGCAAGTGCACAAGCTCATATATCATAGATGACATGGAAATAGATGCAACAAGACAAGCATAATGTGAGTCAATCCATGCATGGTGTGCAAACTTGTGGTGAGTATGATATGTCCATCGAGCATGACATGTATGAGCACAATCAACAAATATGGAGGTGTTGGTGTACCAAAGCTCGATGTCAAGGCATGAGTGTAGTGCCGAAGGTGCATCCAATAAGTGCGAGCGCTCCTCAATGTGAAGGTCCATGTAGCCAATCTCCAATGTCGCTCCTCCGTTCACGAGATGTATCATGTAGACAACAAGAAGGAAACAACAATGAAAGAGTGACCCATCCAATATGCGTATTTGAGGATGGCTCAAAGAGAAGGAGTTCACCTCAAGAAAGTTCCCAAAGATGTTGGAGTCATACATCATGTATGCCTTCACATAACCAATATGTCGCATAAGGGCACCGCCTTGTGAATCCTCCAAAATGAAAGAACATGATAAACACTCGAAAAAACAAATGAGGTTAGCGGAAATGCAAAACCTATCATTCAAGTGGTAAGATACCCAACAAGTGTATGCATCAAGCTCATCATAAGAAGGTACAAGGGAGCATTTTATAGTATGGAGGCATATGATGCAAGAACAACCAAAGACAAGAGGCTCAAGGAAAGAAGCATGCATCACAAGTAAGGTGTCAAAGTCTCCAATATCAATAAGCATAGTGTGGTTGCACTCAATACAAGTGGATATGAAAGAGGCAACTAATGGACACAAGAGACAATGATCAAGATATATCATGTGAGAGGCATGAGCATATATGTCATCAACCCAAGAAAGCAAGTAATAGTGGAACATGGGTGATGCAACATAACAAGCAATCATAGCAATCAAGGCAAGCAAGCTAGTAGTGCGAAGATGCAACATACTAGGAGGAATCATGGTAGGCATGTCATGTGTGCTAATAGTGGGCATGAGTAATGCATATGACATATCACAAGCATGAAAGCAAGATATGAGTATAATGGCATGAATGTATTGGCGAGAGGCCATATGTAAATAGCAATAGGGCATCATGAATCTTCCAAAATAATAAGCATCAATAGCATGGGGCACATGATAAACATGGCAATAGCAACAAGGATCTCCACCAAGCAT